>CM029021.1:71886871-72634371 GCA_016801055.1 Panax notoginseng
GATCCGTCAAAGCATCCCATATTGGTTTATCAAGCAGATCTTGAAATGCTATATGCATGAGCCTCTCCATGAACACATGACAGTCATGACTCTTCATCCCTTGCAATTTTCCACCCGTAACACACCTTGCAATGTTTGATGCATATCCATCTGGTAGTTTCAGAGACTTAACCCATGTGCACACATCTTCAACTTACTTTTTGGACAATGTGTACCTTGCATGCAGTTTGACAATCTTACCATTAGGAGATTCGTAAAGTTCTAATCCAGGACGTTTACAAATATCTTTCATGTCCAAACGTGCCTTATCATTATCTTTTGTCTTCCCCGTAACATTCATCACAGTGTTAAACACATTGTCAAACACATTCTTCTCAATATGCATCACATCTAGATTATGACGAATCAAATTTGTAGACCAATAAGGCAGTTCCCAAAAGATGCTTCTTCGAACCCAGTTATGAGATTCGCCAAACCCATTGATTATATTTGTGGCATCAACCTTACCAAATGGGATAACCGGCAATCTCATCACACGATCTCGCATCTCCGTTCCCGAAAATCGCGGTGCAGGCATATCATTGTCTACTTTCCCTTTTCTGAAGTGTTCTCTATTTCTTCGAAATGGGTGATCTACCGGTAAGAACCGACGATGACAGTCAAACCAACAAGGCTTTCGACCTTTTGATAGATTAAACGACTTTGTATGCTCCATACAATACGGACAAGCCAACTTCCCGTGTGTACTCCATCCATCTAACATACCATAAGCTGGGATGTCACTTATAGTCCACATAACCGCTGCCCTAAGGTTAAAATTTGTTTTCGTTGCAACATCCCAAGTCTGTACTCCATCCTTCCACAATACCTTCAACTCGTCTATAAGAGGTCTCAAGTAAACATCTAAGTTCTTTCCAGGACTCTTAGGACCAGGAACCACGAGTGAAAGAAACAAGTATGGCTGTTTCATACACATCCAAGGAGGCAAGTTGTACGGAGTAACAATCACAGGCCAACATGAGTACGGAACAGCTGAGTGGCCAAACAGATTGAAACCATCGGTGGACAATCCAAGCCTCACATTTTTAGGTTCCAATGCAAATCCAGGATGTGCTAAGTTGAAATCTTTCCAAGCCTTCCTATCTGCGGGATAATTTAGTTCTCCATCTTTAGCTGGAGATTTAGCATGCCAACTCATATGTTCAGCTGTTCTTGAAGACATGTACAATCTTTTTAGCCGATGTGTTATTGGAAAATACCTTAGAATCTTAAACGGTATACTTGATTTTTTTGTAGTCACACCCTCTTTATTAGGCCTAAACCGATCATGACTGCAAAACGTACACCTTGTCATCTGTTCATTTTTCTTATAAAACAACATGCAATCGTTGGGACATGCATCGATCTTTTGGTATCCAAGACCTAACTTCTTCACCATTTTCTTACAAAAGTAATAGTTACCAGGTAATTTCTCACCGTCAGGCAACATACTCTTAATGGCCTTCAAGAGCGACTCAAAACACTCATGGCTCATGTTGTGATCAGCCTTGATGTTAAGTAATGTCGCCACTGCAGACAATGTAGTGTGTTTGGTGCAACCATGCCACAATGGCTCGTTACCCTCGTTTAACAACTTAAAGAAGTCTTTGGCATCAGAATTCATAGGTTGTTCTCTGCCTTGCTCCCAATCAAAATCTGGCCCTGCAATATCATGAACCATTTCATTCATATGATGAGTACTACTGCCAGAATTGTGTACTTGTGTGATGCCACCATCTCTTCTCTGCCCATGTGCCCACCAGCATTCTTCGTAATTTCTCATGAACCCAGAAATAAGTAAATGATAGTTTATCATGTCTCTATCCATATAATTTACATTCTTACACTTCAAACATGGACATCGTATCTGCGACTTACCATTCATACATTCTGGGTGACTATACGCATACTCCAAAAATACTTGGCAACCAGCTCTAAATTCAGCTGTAGCACCTATCTGGGCACTTAACTTTCGTCGTGCCATCCAACTATGGTCTAAATAGAGGTCCATGATTGCACGGTACCTATGTTGACATGAATTTATTGTATTCCCTTGTTAGAGATTTACAATTCAGCTCAATCCCATTTATGATGCTTATAAATACATATAGATGTATATATACATATATAACATGAGTGTGCATCATATATGATTATTCGGGAATTGAACAAGGATACATGCCAAAACAAATTTACACCGCTTGAGATCGACTACCCAAAGGCATGGTATATTGTTATGGATCTTAAATTAGAGTATGGTCTTATGTCATCCTACATATTTTAACTAACACCAACCTAAAGTCAATAGATTCATAGGGGTAGAATATGAATCATTACATCATGTATGGTCTGCATATGCTGCGTATATCAAGATTGCAGAAGAAGGCATACTATTAGTCCCTTAATGTGGGACTATTAGTCCTATTAGTCCCTTATGTGGGATATATCTTGCTTTAAGTACGGTTCTAACGTATGTTTCAGTTTCCAAGTGAATGAGATGTTGTACCACCACTGTGAGTTATTTAAATAAAAAAGTTTCAAGCGCTGCGTGTACATTTCTTCATAATTGAAGATGGCTCTAGTAAGGTTTATATTCTTGAATAATTGCTTGTGATGGGTGGGTTGACTGATACGTCTGTCATCTACAATTTTTATGATTTTTTCAATATATCTGATCTCCTATAATTGCAAGAAATATAGTAGAAGTTGCATAATAGTGGTCAATGCACTTGCAATACAAGTAATCAACCATGAAGAGTGTTTTGCCAAAGAAAAGTGGCCCTTTTGTCAACAAGTATTTTCTCCTCATTGTTTTCTTTTTTGTTATTCAATCCAACCCTTTTGTCACTTCAAATTCCATTGCACCCGACGAACATAGTTCCTTTAAGGAGGAGTTGAATTCCTCTTATGCCTTACTAAATTTATACTCTCTCTTTGCCTCAAAATGATAATCCACCATCAAAAGTCAAATATTTAGAAAGTTAATGTTTTCAACATTAACATAACCAATTGTCAACATCATAATCAAACAATGATGAATGAAGCACATTAATTTTAACAGTAGCCTCATTTTTGGACATCATAAAGGAGAAATTGAAGTCCAATTTTCAGACAGAGAAAGTATAACTTCTGTTTATCTTTCAATTTAATCAGTAACTAGTATGCATATATGGACATTTCTAGGCACCCAAGACACAGACCAAGAGAAATATAAAAATTTCCAATCAAATCGAACAATTACTTGAAGAATTGAATTCATTGATTCATAAAAGTTTACAAGGTTTACCCCCTTGCTCTTCTTCACAAAAAAAACTTTAAGCTATCCCAACTTCAGTTGAAGTAATATTATTTCGAGTTTTAGGATGTAGTTTTCAATAAATTTTAGGTAGAGGATTGATAGTAATATAAAATAACCCAATATTCTTAGGTTTTTCCGCATAATTTCTTTACCATGCTACCGGCCTACCACTACTTAACTAACTACTTATATTTGTAGGGTCAAACATAAAATAAATACACAGTCTTAATATTTACAAAATTCACAAATTGGGACTCTTTTTGTAGGACGGATGGAAGGTATTGTTAGAAAATTACTGTCCTTGGTAACATCTAACTAACTGAAATTCAAGTCTCTAACAATAAATCTTCTAAACCAATTCAGATGTTTCCGAAAAACAAATGATTATTCATATGAATGATTATTCTCTAGCAAACAAAACACACCAAGTATTAAAATTTATTTTACTTAAAAATGAAATCTTATAAGGAAATTCAACGGAAACATTATTACCTAAAAGTGACGATAAAATGAATCAGTTGCTTGACTAGCGACGGCTTCTCAATTTCATTAGGAAGAAGAAGAAGAGAGAATTTATATTAAGAAAACCTAAAATGAAAAGTACATACCAGTGTTTGGTGGGGACGGCGGCTGGCTGGTGGCTGGCTGGTGGTGCGGTCAACTTCTCCTTCTCCTTCTCTTCTCCCCCTTTTCTCCCTCTTCTCCCTCTTCTCTCTATGCTGAGCTCCCTCTCTTCTTCTTTTTTTCTTCCGTCTTCTGTGTCGAGCGAAAGACCTGTTACTGATTTCTTTTAGATTGATCAGCGACCGCCATCAGCGACCATCTACGGTCGTTGAATTTTAATGACATGGACTTATCAGCGACCGCATGCGGTCGCAGATGTTAAGTGGTCGCACAAAACCTTGGCGCCAACATTTCGTGCCAAATTTTACGAGGTAAATTTGTAATAGCGACTTCTCAGCGACCACATGCGGTCGCAGATAGTATTTAGCGACTACTTTAAGGTACGGTCGCAGATGTCGGTCGCTATAAATAGTATCAGCGACCGGATATGCGATCGCGGATAGTCTTGGTCGCTGTTAAGCCTTTTTCTTGTAGTGATTGTGGCTTAAACTCTTATATTTTAGTAGCTTTTCATGCATTTTTGGTTTCTTTTGCAGATTGCATGATTGGAAACTTTCCTGGTGACTTGTGAAGCTAAAATGAATGTGTGGATGCTAAAAGGAACAATCAATGAAGTGACAGCATGTGGAGTGCAGCAGCAGCATCAGTTAGCAGAAGTCATGATCTGGTGCATGGCACAGCTGTGCCCAATTTGGCCTTGGGTGCAGCGCAGCTGCGCCGGGTCCTGTCACAGAAATCCTGCAGCGCATCTGCGCCCCATTTAACCTTGTGGGTAACGCAACTGCGTTGGTTTCCGAATTCTAGCAATTGACTTTTTAACTAATGTGACCAATCAGACTTGTTCGTGGGAAACAGTTTGTAATAGGAGAGACTAGTTCTAGAACTCCATTAAATCCCTCTTGGGATAGATTTCTGTTATTATTATCTTTACTTTCTTTCTTAGATTAGAAACCATAGATTAGACTAGAACTGAATATTGAAGCTATTGATCATCATTGGAGAATCAGATTGGAAGCAAGATAATGCAATTTTATTTATCTCAATTCTAAATTTCTTTCTTATCTATTTGTAGCTTTTAATGCTTAATCAATGGTGGATGATGGATTCTAGTTCAATTATGAATTAAACTCTGTTTTGAGACTACTATGGATCTTATTGTGTAGTCTACTTTGATATACTTTCTTATTAGCCTTATTTGCTGTATTTGGATTGTCTATTATGGTTTGCCTTTAATTGCTTAATTGCCTAGCTGACAATTACTGTGATAATCCATATGAACTTGAGAGACAGATTATGGGTTTAGATCTGATCATAATAACATGTATTTATGTGTTCCACATGGAGTTGGAATTCATGATTCGTGCTGAGGATAGAGATATATCAAAGCATTGCATGTAATCTAATAAGAACTTGCACTTAAACTCTTTTTAATTATAATTCACATAGAGATAAGGTGGATTAGTTAATTAGGGTGTTCAAGTTAATTCTATCATCTGTGGATTTGATTTGATATGAGTATGGTGCATTGAGAGATGTCCATATTTTACTTTTGTGTTCTTGATTAACAATTCAGTATAATTGATTTGGCTTAACAGGAAGTGTGTGGATTTAAATAAAGTAATAGGTGAAATTGTAGTCTCAAGTCTTCAATATCTTATTTCACTTTAGGGATAATTAGTAATACTTTAATTAATTATTTTAAATTAAAATATTAAATCATTTGTTTAAATAAGATTAAATTGGTTATAGGTTAGTACTTGGTAATTCTTGTTAACTACTTCCCTGTGGGAACGATACTCTACTTACTATTATATTACTTGTTGACCACGTATACTTGCGTGTTGTGCGTATTTTAGATTTTACCCAACAAGTTTTTGGCACCGTTGCCGGGGAATTAGTTTAATAATTTTTGCCACTATTAGCTTCAATCAAATTAGTCTTAATTTAAACATTTTTTTCTTTCTGTTTATTTAATTCTCTTCCTATTTTTCTCTCTTTTCAGGCACCATGGCTCTATGCAATTATCAATGGCCATATTCGAGTATGACTCAACCAAAGGACACATGGATTGATGAACTCAATGGAATTTCGGCATTATCGGCACAACTTGAGACACTTTCGAGGAGGTTGGACGTTGTTGTTGTGACGCCCCCAAATTCAGACCACACTTGTACCAAATTTGGTTGTCACGTACTAACTCTAATAATAAATTAACATCTCACATAGCGGAAGAATAGAATAAATTACATTGTCATAATATAATTATTCTCGTCCCAAGGGTTCGTAACTTAAACATCTCTTACATATCTTAAGCATAATTAAACATATTTAGATATAACTAGTACATATCACATCTTATGTCATTACATGAATACAATAATCTCCAATAAACATAAACTATTCCGTAGCCTTGCCCTTGCCCTTATCAATGCCTGAGGGGCTGCCTTGCTCTGTCTTAACTGAAATATTTTTAGGGAAACAAGAATGAGCAACAAATTTGCCCAACAAGTAATATAACAAAAAGGGAAATCAATATGTTTTAAATTTCTCAAGGGTATATCAATAATGATAGTTCAAGATAGCAAGAAGTATCGATGATTATCAACAATAATCGTTTTGGACAGAAATATCAATAATATTCAAGGATTTATTAATTCATGATTTCAAAGTAATGAGTACTGAGCAGTCACTAAGGACTATGAACTTCTCCTAGAATTAATAGTGATAGTACTAACAATTCTATAAAATGAGTACACCAGGTGATCAACCTAGAGTACCCTATGTCAATGCATTACATTTAATCTTTCTCAAGTGCGCACGTCGATTTCCCGACAATAAATAATTCCCCTACTAAGAGGGTTGTTCTTTTCAGTTATAAGAGTCCGCACAAAGTTAATTTGGTTTGGATAGCTTTCTATCAAATATCAACTGTCTAGCCGAATCAATGGCTTAGATAGTTTCTTTCACAATATATATATATATATATATATATATATATATATATATATATATATATGAACAATTATCGTTCGAATCAAAGTTTGAAATTTCATTACAAAATATCATTCCTTCAAAGATTTACTTGTACGATCAATAATTGCACAAGTTCAAATAATTCTCAATAAAGAGTAAGGTTCGAATACTTATCTCAAGCGTAGTTTACCAAAGTAAAGCTTAATATCAATCCAATGCACTACGATATCCTATTCATGTATAATCACATTAGTTATAAAAGCTCAACATGTACACCTACTATCTTAAGTTACTATCATCCACAAGTATACTTTATCAATGCTAACATATATTGCTAGTCTTCTAGTCGCATAAATCTTATACGTATGTCATCACATGAAAATTAGTTTCTAACACACTATGTCGTAGTTGAAATCACAATTTGACTTTGAAGTTGTAAACACTAATTCATTATAGGATCCTTTCAATAACATGCTTATTAACACATGAATACTATACTGGACAAGTTTTACAGATTAAAGTAACCATATAAGAATGCATCAGTTCTCAATTTATTAACAGAACTCAAACCTCACTGCAGGGCGGCGTGGCCTCGCTGGATTTGAACTAAGGAGTGGCGTGGCCGCGCTGCTCCTTGCTCAAACCAGAACTGCTAGATAATATTTTGGCTATACATGCGCACTTACAAACAATTATAATGACATTTGCAGAGTTATGTCTATGAATAGGATTGGATTCCCCTATGACCATTCCAAGACTCTCTTAATACTATGGTTTTGTTTTTAGGAAAATCTCTATTAACAAAGCAAAATGACCACTTTTTAACAAACTATCCATGGCTAACCATTATATCACATAATAAGGTTAATAACCTTTAAATATACATGCTCGAGTTGTCTTGCCCATGTATTTCAATTTAACATAGTTTTTATCTCTTTAGAAATCTTTCGAAACCATTCTTGACTAGTTCACAACATGTTTAATTAGATGGATTCACATATCAATCATATCTAGATGCATAAAGCATCCTATCATGATGGTCCATAGGTTCAGAATACTTATATGGTATTCCCCCAACAAAGTTGGGTTTCAACTTCAACCTTTTTATTGAAAATATCATGTTAAACCACTAAGCATGCAAAATAAGTCCACTAGTTTAAGTCATGCTTTCATGTTCATAGATATATGAAACTAATTTATAATAGTATGTTTTCGAGTTCAAAACTTGGTGTACACATAGTTCATTTACACATAGCTATCATGGTCTTTAACTTGCATTTTTCTTTTAATTCATGCTTGACTACAACATACCCTCACCAACAAGGTAACTAACATATTGGTCACATTTTAATGTATATCAGAACTTGATACATTGGCACATAAAGTCAGAATATGTTTTACACCCTGTTTATCAACTAGTTTCCAAAGTTTTAAGTTTTCCTTGAATATTTAAACTAAAATAACTAATCATGGCTTACTATATACATAGAAATCTCAGTCCAATATGCAGGTTAGTTATAGACATATTTTAACTGTCAAAGCATGCTCAACACATCTTAAGAAGCTAACATAAGTACTGTGATATACTACCCGCGCGGTGAAAGACTAGGGAAGTGGCGCGGCCGCACCACTTCGCCCAGAGACAAAAATATGGCTTCTGCTTCTGCAGAGCCTCGACCCCAAACATTGCCAAACATTTTCTGCTGCAACACAAACTACTTCTAACACTTCTAAGCATGCATACTAACTTAAACAACAAACTTAAGCCAATTCATACCAAATAACAAAGAATTCATAAGAATTTGCAAGATTTTGAGAAAACTTAAACTAAGAACACGAGATTAGATTTTATACCTCTTGAAGCTTAAATTGAATTCCCTCACTTCTTTGATAATATTCCCTAATAGCTCAGTAACTAACACTCTCTAATGCACTTCTCATATAATTTCTTTAGCAATTGAGAATTGGGAAGTTTAGCTGCCATTTATAGAGAATTGGTTGTCCAGTCATTGCTCTTACACTTTGGTTTGATTCAATGGAAATTGGGAGGAAATGTTGGGTATAGAAAAGTTAGCCGACTGCCAATTCATAGCCATCATCACTGCTAATGCTATGAAGCTGGAGTTTTACGTAATGAAGAAGATAGGCTACTGTGCATCACTGTTTGGGACTCTTAATATGGAACACAAACTTTTAAATCCCATCAACGTGTTTATAATGTTTAGTTTGTTCTCTTATATTTCCAAAATATAATTTTAATGTATTAATGCTACTTCATAATGAAAAGTTAGGGATTATTTAGGTATCCACATCATATAACCCAAGTACATTAGCCCTGTCTAATTAATATTTATAACATGTATTTAATTTAATTAACTACTAGTAATTAAATATCTCCTTAAGACTTTATTATTCCGATTAGACTCACTTATTGGAATAATTTGTAATTCTTTGATAGAGTACATCTTTTAATGTTTTCACACCTCCTTACTGTCACACAAGCAATTATTTAGGTAACTTATAATTCCCTACTTTCTATATAGTTTTTATATATAATATATTTACCACAAGGTGTCACACTACACATTCTTTTTAATGTAGTTACTAGACATTACTACATACCTTGCACACATCAATTAAATAGATAATACATACTTTAATTATGTAATTTACTTTGCTCATCAATTAATTATTAATATGATATTAATTAATTCTTCACTCCTTAATTTAATCATCTATTAATTAAATCATTTTCCTAAATCTCCATTCTCATGCCACACAAGGCATTTTCACAATTCTCATCACAAACCACATTATTATAAATTTAATTTAACTTAGTTGAATTATTAATTTCACAACACATCAGTATTCATTCTCTTATTTTATCAAAATAATATTTATTCATGAAATTCTTGGTTCTTACATCCTCCCCCCTTATAAAAATTTCGTCCTCGAAATTGGTACAAGGTTACACGAATAAATGGGGATAATCCTTTCGCATCTCATCTTCTAATTCCCACGTGGTCTCCTCAGAGTCGTGGTTTTGCTAAAGTACTTTTACAGAATATATACTTTTACTCCTTAATGTCTGTTCTTTCCTATCTAATATTTGGACATGAATTTCTTCATACGCTAGATTCTTTTCTACTTGAATGGGCTCGTACAAAATCACGTGTTTGTAGTCAGGCTTGTATGGACACAACACAAAGATGTGAAACACATTATGGATGTGCTCCAACTCAGGTGGTAATGTAACTTTGTACGCCACTTCACCCACTTGCTTCAGTATCTCGAATGGTCCTATGAATCTCGAACTCAATTTTCCCTTCTTGCCGAATCGTATTTTTCCTTTCCAGGGAGATACTTTTAAGAAAATGTGACTTCCGACTTCAAAGTCGAGGTCCTGACGATGCAAGTCTGCATACTTCTTCTGGCGATCTTGTGCAGCTACTAGTCGAGTTCTTATCAATGTTACCACATCTGCGGTTTGTTGAACTAATTCCGGCCCTAGTAACTTTTGCTCTCCAACTTCATCCCAACACAACGGTGTTCTACACTTCTTCCCGTAAAGAGCTTCGTACGGTGGCATGCCTATACTCGCATGGTAACTATTGTTATAAGTGAATTCCACTAAGGGTAGGTGATTATCCTAACTTCTTTTAAAGTCCATCACACAAGTTCTAAGCATTTCCTCTAGCGTTTGTATTGTTCGCTCACTTTGCCCATCTGTCTACAGATGATAAGCGGTACTTAACCTCAATTGTGTTCCCATCCTTTCTTGCAAGCTTTTCTAGAATTTTCACGTGAAGCACGGATCTCGGTTAGAGGCAATCGATACCGGCACTCCATGTCGTGAAACAATTTCCTTTACATAAAAATTCGCTAACTGATTCAAACCATATCGGATCTTGATCGATAGAAAATGAGCCGTCTTCGTTAGTCAATCTACTATAACCCAAATGGTGTCAAAATTTTTTTGCGTGACTGGAAGTCCTACCATGAAATCCATCGTAATATGCTCCCATTTCCACTCCGATATTTCCAACGGTTGGAGTAGACCACTTGGCCTTTGGTTCTCGGCTTTGCCCCTTTGACACGTAAGACATCTACTAACGCACTCCGTGATTTCTCGTTTCAGATTGGGCCACCAAAAATGTTGCCTCAAATCCTGTTACATCTTCGTGCCTCCTGGATGAACAGAATACGTCGTGTTGTGTGCCTCATGCAAAATTTTTTCCCTCAACTTGGTTACCGATGGTACCCACATGCTCTCTTCGAATCTCATAATACCGTCTCTATCTATCATAAATTTTTCTTCCTTATTTTCCATGATCCTTTTCCTGATTTTCTCGCATTCTTCATCCTTTTCTTGGGATTCCTTTATTCTGTCCAACAAGGTCGGATGAGCTTCGACTACAAATAGTCTCCCTTCAGACCTCTCTGGTCCTTTCACTTCTATTTCCAACTTCTCCATATCCCTTATTAACTCCTCCTGAGTTGTCAATTTAAATAACGTTTCCCTTCCTTTCCTACTCAGCACGTCGGCCAAAACGTATGCTTTTCCTGGGTGATAAAGAATGTCACAGTCATAATCCTTGATCAATTCTAACCACCTCCTCTGACGTATGTTCAACTCCTTTTATGTGAAGATATATTTCAGACTCTTGTGGTTCGTGTATATCTCACATTTTTCTCCGTACAAATAATGTCTCCAAATTTTCAATGCAAAAACTACTGCCACTAACTCTAAATCATGAGTAGGGTATCGTTTTTCGTAACCCTTCAATTGTCGTGAAGCATACGCAATAACTTTTCCATGTTACATTAGCACACAGCCTAGTCCTCTATGTGATGCATCACTATACACCACGAATCCTCCCGTATCATCTGGTAGTGATAATACAGGTGCCTCACTCAATCTCTTTTTAAGCTCCTGAAAACTCTCCTCACACTTGTCCGTCCATACAAACTTCACCATCTTCCTCGTTAGATTTGTCAACGGGGTGACTATCTTAGAAAAATCCTGGATAAATCTTCGATAGTACGCAACTAACCCTAAGAAACTTCTTACCTCAGTTGGCGTCTTTGGTTGCTCCCAATCACTCACTGCTTCTACTTTCACAGGATCTACTGAAATTCCATCGTTATCCACCACGTGTCCTAAGAATTGAATTTTCTCCATCCAGGATTCACACTTAGAAAATTTCGCATACAACTTCTCTTTTCTTAGTGCCTCCAAAACCATCTTTAGGTGTTCAGTGTGTTCTTCTTCCGTCTTCGAGTAGATCAGTATATCGTCGATGAAAACTACTACGAATTTATCTAAGAATGGCTTGAAGACTCGGTTCATCAAGTCCATAAATATTGTCAGAGCATTCGTCAACCCGAATGACATTACCAAAAATTCAAAATGTTCGTAACGTGTTCGAAACGTCATCTTTGATATATCTTTTTCCCGCACCTTCAACTGGTGATAACCCGTTCACAAATCTATCTTCGAGAAACACTTGGCTCCCTTCTGTTGGTCAAAAGGTCATCTATCCTTGGAAATAAATATCTGTTCTTAATCGTCACTCTGTTAAATTCCCTACAATCGATATAGAGCCTCATCGATCCATCTTTTTTCTTTACAAACAACACTGGTGCTCCCCAAGGAGACACACTCGGTTGTGTGTAACCCTTATCCAGTAACACTTGTAATTGTATCATTAATTCCTTCATTTCTACTAGCGCCATACGATATGGAGCTTTCGAAATCAGTGCCGTTCCCGATGCTAAGTCTATTATGAATTCGATTTCTCTGTCTGGCAGAAGACCAGATAGATCGTTCGAAAATACATCTTGAAATTCTCTCACTACCTGTATGTCTTTAATTTCTACTCCCTTATTTCGAGTGTCAACAATGTACACTAAGTAACCTACACATCCTTTTCTTATCAATTTCTCGACCTGCATCATTGTTATGCAACACGATTACTTAAGCGATGAGCTACCATAAAACACCACCTTAGACTTATTCGGAGTCTGAAGGTTTACACTTTTATTCTGACAATCAATTATCGCAGCATGGTTATACAATCAATCCATTCCTACTATTACGTCAAACTCTCCCAATCTTATAGGAATTAAGTCTATGCTGAGTTCATGATTTCTAATATTTACACGACAATTTCGATAAATACACTCTACAGGGATTACTTCCTTATTTGCAACTTCTATGTTTAAAGGATCTCCTAATCGTTCTCGAGGTAAATTAAGCTGACTAACAAATTCCTCGTATACAAAAGAACAGGTGGCACCCGAATCAAATAATACATAGGTATTTATATCATTGATCGGGATGATACCTGCCACGACGTCCTTCACAGCTACGACATCCTGGATGGTCATATTAAATGTTCTGGCAGTTAGAGGGTTGGATGGCGTCGGTCCGCTAATCATCAGTTTGCCACTCCCTCTTTGTTGGACGCTTCCTCCGCTACTTCCTTTCTTCGGGCAGTCTTTGATCAGATGGTCCGCCGAACCACAAGCGAAACACCCTTTGATCTTCTTCGACTTCGGGTAGTTTAGCGAAATATGTCCCTCTTGGCCACAGTTGTAACATATATTGTGCCCTTTCCAACACTCGCCCTGGTGATACCACACTTTGGGCATCCTTCCATCTTCTTCTCAAACTCTCCTCGAAATTGTGAGATCCCCAAATTCGGGTCCCAAATCACCACGGATCCGGTGCAATCATTTTATCACTATTGCGGAAGCTATAAACATAAATTGTTTATACAATAAACTTTACACACTATTTTCCCAAAGTCGAGTAACCTTAACTTATACACAATTCATAAACTATCTAACATATAACGTTATTATCATACTATAATATTACAATTTAGCTGCACATAAAATCCCAAGCTGAACTTGGCTTTGTCCTTCCTTGTATCCGACGTATTCGTCTTAATCTGTAATGTTAATCATGATATATAAAGGGTGAGCAATAAGTTTGCCCATCAAGTTTAAGTTCAATAAATTAAGAATATATCATGATTGAAAGAATTGAACAAAAGCTGGCTATAGTTCTACAATATAATTGTGAACTAGCATGAACAAATTTTTACATAGCTGAACGAACATTGAACATGAACATATATATATCTGGACAGAATGGTAATGAAGGTGATCAGCCTTTCATACCTAATGAATACATGCAGTATGCACAGAGTGCGATTTAATAATTCGTAGACATGACAATCATCAATGATTAACCACAAATATATTTGAATAAAACAACTCGAGGTTGAGTTAAGGATAACTTGCATGTTCCGTTGATTACCGTTACGCAAATTATCTAGCTTTGTCTGAAAACCTAATATAAATAATATCAATCTACAAATTAAAATAATATCATCACAATATTTAAAATAACCTAAACACATTATCACATAATCCTATCAGTCTATAACACACATAAAACCTAACCTCAAGTCAAACTTTTATAGTCTGAGTCGAGTTCGATATAATTTTGACATCCCGACAGCCTAGTCGGATAATTATCGAGTTTAAGTTCAATTAAACTCTGTCTAAACACTTAACAACTATCTTAGATAATTTATTATTAGTCAAAATAATTTTTCCAAGTCTGATAATAATTTTTAAATAATTATTATCATTTATCACAATTTTTCAATCATTAATATCGTATTTATATGAATTAAATATCACATTATTCCCTTATCATTAATATTTATTTAATATTAAGTATTAATAAAAATCATACTTTAATATTATAATATATTTATAATATCATAAAGTATTTTTAATACCTTAAAATCATATTAGTATGATTTTTAAATAGTTAAATCATTATCCGATAATTTTCATTAATATTAAATATTAATGTTTTTCATGACAAAATATCAAAAGTTATATTTTTTAACTTAAAATATTTTTATAACACTTAAATCATTTTTATATGATTTATAAATCATTAATTCTATTTTTTCATAATTTATTTAATACATTTACTACATAAAATTAATTATCATTAATGTTAATTAATTAATGAAATTCATTACAAAATATCAAAAGTCATTAAAAATAACTTAAAATATTTTCGTATACCATAATATATTTTTAAATGATTTTTTATGTATTAAAATCATTTTTAAGTAATTTATTTAATATTATAATTAAATAAATTAAATACCATTATTATTCTAAAAATATTAAATATTAATGAAATATATTCATAATAATTAAAAACTAATTTTTAAGCCTTAAAAATAATTTTTAGGAATTTGTTTTATATTTTTAATAATTAAAAACTATTTTTATCTATTTATTAAATGGAATAAATAATTTCAGAAATTAACTGTCGCTCAAGAGTGCGTATAGCGACAGTACCGTTGCTATAGGTGTTCTTCATGTTCTTGACTCAAACCCAGAAATTCATAGTAGTTAACAAGATAGGAGGTTTGACCATCATTTGATCTTAGCTCTTAGTGTTTTCTGGGCAATCTAGGGAATCAAAGTTATAGTACATATGTAATACTATAAGAAGTAACAAGTTTCATGTCCATCCTGCATCATAATAGCAAGATCAAAGCTCGAGAAAATCTTGTCAGGCGTGTTCTTGAGTTTCTGGGTTGCCCAGAAACTCAAGCAGTAACAAGGGTGCTACTTTCAATCTTCATATATTTCATTCTGGTTTCACTTCGTATGATCTAATGGTCAAATATTGTAGAATACATGTCAGGGTACATTTTTATTACATTACATTAACCTAACAACATCACAAGGGAGAGATCCAAGCCGGTCAAACAACTGTCAGAATAGTTTTCTTGAGAAATCTGGGTTTTTCAGATTTCATCATGAGGCTGTTGGTCAACGCTGGTTTGACCACTCATATCTTGGATTCCGTTACGGATCAGGCTAATCTAAAGGCATGGCCATATAGTACTTATACCAGTCTACAAGATCAAAACAATAACTTGGCCAAAAACATAAAACACTGCAAGATCTAGAGCCTGAAAAATCTTGTTAGGCTTTCTGGGCAAATCTGGGCTGCCCAGAAACAGATTTCGTGTTCAGTCAACGGGTTTTGACTGCTAATAACTTACGATCTATAAATGATCTGACCCTATTTCCAGTTCCAGATCAAAGTCTACATGGCATACTATACATATAAAACTTCAAACACCATAAACCATTAACACAGAAGAATCTAGAGGCCCTGACATTAGGCTGTCAAGCCTTGTTTCCAATTTTTTTTTCAGATTTTAGAAATCATTAAATTCATGCATCTATGTTATGGATCTATGTTATTACAACCCAAATCACTCAATAACATCTTATTACACAATTTTAAACAGTCAACAACAATAAATAACATGAGATCATATGATTTTTAAAAATTAGGGTTTTATACCATTTTTAACCTTGATCCTTGAATCAGTTATGGGAAAGCTAAGAGGGAATATTATCTTAACTTCTCACTCCTTTTTACTCTCATTTCCGAAATCTTAGAGAGATAATGTCTTGGATGGGTTTGAAAAATAAAGTGAGTATTCTCTCTCTCTATAACCTATATATTTTGATATAATGAAGCTATATAGCTGATGCAAGGGGAAAGATAGCTGGTATTTGCCACAAAGAAGTCAAAAGTTGGTAACCAACCACAATTATAGCAAGATTCTTACTCTAACTAAAAAAAAAAAATTCAAAAAGGGCATTCTAATCTTTTGGCTTTTAATTTTTAATGGCAAAATGGTACTTGGCCAACCCTTAGGATTAGGGTTTAACCCTTAGGGTTAAAATCTAAGGTTCTAAAAAAAATCAATTTTTAGGATTTTCTATTTTTGGTTTTCAAAATAGAAAATTAATATTTCTTAATTATAATTAGGATTCCGTAATTATACTAAGATTTCCTAATCATAATTCAAACTTGCTAATTAGGATTAATATTTCCTAATTAAAAATTTTAAATACTAATGAGGGTTTTCCACAAAATGGCATTAGAGTTTATAACCCCAGAATTAGGGTTTTCTAACTAGTCAATTAGGGTTATCCCTATTTATATTTATAATCATAAATACTTTAATCATTAAATTTAGCCTTTGAATTCCCAAATTAGGATTTTATATTCTTAATTAGGGTTTCGGATTCCTAGAATCTAAAATTAGGGTTTTCGGTCCGATCGCTAGGGTTTCTATCATATCGATATGGTTTTCTAATTGAACGTTGACGTTCTTAATATAATATTAGGGTTTGACACTGATATAACTTATCTGGTCAAACCTTGACCCTTAACCACATGCTGTACATATATACAACCATATACACAGAACATATACACTTAAACCCTTAATCCTGAATAATTCTCCAAAAAATTTTTAAATCCATAAAATTCCTTTATGAAAATATCGAATCCATTCACTTATTTTTTGTCTAGGTTTATTATTTAACCTTTATTCAATAATTTAAGATTTGAATAATTTTCTAAATTCTCGGGTCGTCACATTCACCCCTTCTTCTAAAAATTTCATTCCCGGAATTTACCTTACACCTTGAACCATTCACCATTCACCATTCATTCACAGCATCACATGCTACCCAATACATTCCTCACAAGAGTAAAATTTTTCAAATATTGTTGAGGAGTTATAGAGACTATTGCCTGTCATTTTCGCAAAGGTTTTATGGAAATTCATCCGCAAACCGAACTGGTCTTATGAACATAATGGGTAATTAGCCCGTTCTGCCCTGTACTGGCCCAGTAATACTGGTTTGATCTGTTTCTCGTCTCTGCCATAGGCACACAAATTTTACCTCAGTCTTATCGGATTTCGCACCAAAATAATTTGGTTCGGGAAAATTTTCAAAGAACGCTTAGAATTTTCATAAACGTTGGTCTAGCCGAATCAAATAGCTTAGACTTATATCAATAATCAATTTCAATCGCAATACGAACGTGTATAGCCAAACCCCGTTCGCAAATTAAAATTTTAAAATTAGTTTGAAAATGACGTCATGATGCCGTACTGTATTAACAGCCCGTTTGAGGATGCCGTCATCGAGTGACTTTGTCATAACACATCATATATGACAACCCCAAAATAGGTCCGTTCCACCCAACCTATTCTGAGTCGCCAAATACATGGTACAAAAAATAACTACAACTTTATTACAACAATTGTCGTGCAAAATACAACAACACATATGCTGTGAGTTTTGATACAAATATATACCAACTGTAATTCTCATCCCAACCTTGGACACCTTACTTAAAGGTATAGTCAAAAACTGTTTTAGAAATTAGAATATTTGGAAAGTACTCAAGGAAACCTTCGTACATGGGAGCCCATGCGTCTAGGTTATGATAGATATCATATGTCCACAAAATTATCCTTGGTTGACCCAATATACCCCAAAGAAAAACGAGAAGATTACTATCATATTCTTTTCAATGGTGAGTCTTCTCTTGACATATCATTATCTCCACTGTCTCTAATTGAGAGTTATACTTCAACCAAACACCAAGATTATATAGGTAGTGCTCGTAGATATACTCAGCAAGTGGATGTGCACAACCCTGTCTTATGATGACATAAGGTTGTATGTCATTAGACATCTTGTATGATAGTGGCAAAATACCCTTCCAATGTTGGGTTCACCTCACCCTATTTGATTCACCAAATATAACTACTAAATGATGTATAAAATACAACACACTTTTCTATACTGTTTAGGGAGAACTCCACAGCTAGAGACCACCGTTCTATTCCCTTGTTACCCCCGCTAGACCCAGCTACACTCTTATTACCTGAAAGGAATTGTGAAGCAAAAGGGTGAGCTCAACTAGCCCAGTAAAGAATATCATGACTAACGATAAATAAATTATCAACAGCCTTCAACAGTAATAAATCAGAGATTTAGAACATATCGTAGATGATAAAATTTTTCAACCATAGTTGCAGCGGAACGAGCAATCCATTAGAAGAGTCAAATAGACCATAAAGTCTATTATCTTCTCCATGTTAAAAGTCCACCAATAATGTTTTATCCCTGTAACATCAATCATCAGTTCTGATCCACAATCATATGAATAACTCATAATCATAATTGTGATTCTAAATTCCTCTTCGCATCTAAGACAACGATAATTTTTATCACATGTCTTTACCTGAAACATCAAAGATCATGGTTATACTAAATCACAGTTCCTATTCATAATCATACTAATAAATTCATCTTTGCACTACGGGCCAAAGATATTCATCAACAGTTCATCTTTGCACTACATGCCAAAGATATTCAACAATAGTTCATCTTTGCACTACGGGACAAAGATATTCAACAACAGTTCATCTTTACACTACAGTCTAAAGATATTCAACAATAAATCATCTTTACACTACTGGCCAAAGATATTAATATCTCAAAGAAATATATAATCATTTCAGAATTTATATAAACAATAATTATAACCATGTTGATCAATTCACCTTTGCACTTAAGCTAAAGATATTCAATTATAACTTCAATGGTCATGATCATACCAGTCAACAATTTATCTTTGCACTATTGGCCAAAGAGAACCCATAGTCACGGCCATACCAATAATCTACCCATCTTTATACTCAAGTCAAAGAGAAATATCATCATTAGGGTTATAAAAATGTTATATATGATAATAAAAATAATATGATCAACAACTGCATTTAATTTCAAGAGTAAGATTCATAAATCAACGATAATTTGGTAAAAAAAAGCCCAATTTTGTCGTGAATAGTATCCCGTGAATAGTAACTCGTGAATAGTAACTCATGAATAGTAATTCATGAATAGTAATCCTAACATGAAAAAGGTAGAAATTCTATAATAAAATTCATACCAATATTTCGGTATAATGATATTAAAAGAATAATATTTCTAAAACTTATAAATAATTTATTTTAATTGTTTACGCTTTACTAAATAATGCATTTAATCATCCTAGAATATCAAACTCATAAGATTTTATGACCAATAACCAAAACTCTCATCAAAAATCTGCATATACCTCATATAGGATTCTCAAGCTATAAAATCCTATTTTCCAATTTTCATACTTCGCATTACATAATTAATTCATTTACTCATAACTAGTCTATTTTCATGAAAAATACCAAATCAGCCCCAAAAATATTTTTTTATGGGATTTAGCAGAATATAGTCCCATATTGAATATATATTTTTTTCGGAATTTTTAAAATTCATTTACTATTTTTCATATGACCAAAACTGCCTGATATTTAGACATTTATCATAAATTATACTTTTGTGCAAAAATTTTGAAATTTACAGAGTATACTTCTGTTATATACATGTACTCCCAATAAAAATTTCACCAATTTTGGAGTTAACCACAAGGAGTTATAAGAGTTTATTTTTAAAATAGTCTTTTCCCATAAAATTCATAACTCTTAATCTATACATCCAAAAATCGCCATTTTTGAACACAATCTAGAAAACTCATCAAATTATTATTTCAAATTTTTTCAGAATTTTTGAGGGTCAGAAAAATTACGAAATTAAAAAACATAATAACCCTTACAATCCCTTACCTCAAAAGAGCAGTATTTCTTACTGGAATATCGGATGAAAAGCCGAAGGAACCTTGCACTGAATAACAACTCTCAAAGTATCTATATACTCACAAAAATATGCTCGATAATATAGAGAGAGAAAATTTATGTTTCTGGTGTGATTTTCAATTCTAACTTAAGCGCCTATTTATAAAAAAATGCTAGAACGCCAAAGGAGACTAAAATAATAAAATATTATTATTATTTATTTCCTTCCACGCCATCCTCCTTTGTTGAATCAAGCAATCAAGCCAACCATGTCTGAATATTGGGCAGCCCACATGTTAAAATAAAAGTGGGTCCCACCCATAAATTTAATAAAAAATTATTTTATTTTCCGAAACTTCAATAATTTATAGAAAATAGCCCGTTTATCAGAAAAATACTAATTTTATGTCCATTCCACACGAAATCGAATTCTCTACAACTTTGTAGCTTTAAGTTTTTTCAAATTAAAGACAAAAAATATCCGAAATTCATAAACGGATGATTTTCAACACCTTTTAAAATTCATAAAAATCATGCGTTAATTGTTAACGGTTCAAAATTTGTAGACATATACTCAACTTATATATGTGTAACATATCCAAAAATCACAACGATCCAACGGTCGGATTAAAATTATAACTCACACAATAGGGCTTTAAGAACACCGATTTGATCTTTTAATACCTCCAATCCGATAAAATACTGATAAAATACCTCAACATTAATTCCTTCATTTATAACCACATAAATAAATCCATCATTTATATCCACATCAAATAAATATTTTCTTATCATATAAATCAATAATTAATTATTCACAAATAATATTACAGAATCACAATTATGACAACTATGTCGTTTCCAGGAAAGAGGGGGCTTTCTAATATGGATTTCTCCTTACTAGCGTGCAATTAGGTGACCAAACCTCTTCTTAGATAGAACTTCCTTAGACATTACCAATAATGCTATCTAATAATATTATTTAAATAATATGAATTATTGATCTGGTAATGGAGATACTGTGCAGTGACAATTATTGAACAATAATAATATAAAATATCAATGTAGCAATTATTGAATCAATAAAATAAAATATTGAACAGTAATTACTGTAATAATTATTGAGTAGTGCCTTCTTACATAAGAATCAATAATTCAAAAATACTGTGCAATACCGTGTGCTACTGTGTAACAACGCATATTACTTTACTTTACTCACCGGGTATTCCAACAGTGTTAATGGTAACGATTACGCCGTTATTTATAAAAATTTAAATTTGTCGTTTTCTTCGTCCGACTATTTTTCGTTATGGGGCCCACAAATGGTTGCGCCGTCGTACGAATATTCCTAGACAGAAAGAATATTTCACGACCAATAAATATTCCCTGATAATAATAAATATTTTATAACCACTTGCTTATTTTAAAATTTTTATAAATTTCACCCATAACCGAAGTATTATATCAAATTAACACCTTATTATTCACAATAATAAATAGAGAAAATTCAATTTTATTCATTAAAAATTTGGGGTCTTACATCATACAATAGTGGAACAACGATTTTAGATCAAATTCAATACTAAGTATTCCTGTATTTACAACTCCATCAAAATTTTATCATCTCTGCACCAGGTTACATGGTACATAAGTGATAAATAAAAATATATTTTGATATTTCAAATCATTATCGTCTAGCCGAAACAAATAGCATTGACTATACTTTAAACCGTTCAAAAATTATTACAAACCTGTTTTATTATCTCAACAGTTAACGATGTGTCGGTGGCCTGAAGTCCACTCATACACAATGGTCACCCAGAGTTAAGAATAAAATTCATTTTCAAAAGCACATAGTGCGTATGTAGCTTGATGTCAAAAATTTTGAAGTCTATCATTACTAGAAGATTTGGAAAAACCTATGTCTTCACTAATGATCAGTTGCTTAATCTATCTATTTATTCCTATTATCCTCAATTCTCTATTCACACATAACTATTCCCAGTTCGTTAAACCACACTCATGAGTTCAAGAACTTTCCACAATCATATGAGTTTATGAACTTGTCCTAGTTAGACCTTTGGCGTCCATTCGCTGAGGGGTTCATAAACATTTTATATAATTATGAGTCACGAACTTATCAAAAGTATGAGTTTTAAGAACTCGTACTTAACCTGATATTCTCTACCTATAACTGTGACGACCTCGAATCCGAGGTCCCGAACCACCACGGATCCGGTTCGATCATTCTAACACTATTACTATATTTGCGGAAGATATAAACATAAATTGTTTATACAATACATTACATATTATTCCCCAAGGTCGAGTAACCTTAACTTATACACAAAATTCATAACTTAACTAATATATAACATTATTATCATTCAACACTATTACAAAACTAATCACGAACATTAACTAAAGCTGGAACTGTCTTTAACCTTTCCTTGTATCCGAAGCATTCGCCTTAATCTGCAATGTTTTATCATGATATAGCAAGGGTGAGCATAAGGATTGCCCAGCAAATTTAAATTTAATAATATAATGATATATCATGATTGAAAGAGTATGAACAATAAGCTGGCTATAATTCATCAATATAATTGTGAACTAGCAGGAACAAACTTTTGACCGAACAAGTATTATACATGAACAAATATATCTGAACCAACTGGTAATGAAGGTGATCAGCCTTTCATACCTGACTTATACATGCAATATGTACAGAGTACAATTCATGGTAACCAGCAATGATTAACCATAAGCTTATCCGAATGAATCAACTCTTAGTAGAGTTAAGTAAAAACAAACTTGCCTGAACCGTTGATTACTGCAACACAATTTATATCGCTTTATCCGAAGACGTAATATTAGTAATATAGACCTCCAATATTAGAATAATATTATCACAATATAATACTATATATATATATATATATATATACATAGAATAACCTAAACACATAACACATAACCCTATCAGCCTATACCACACATAAAACTTAGTATCAGGTCAAATTATTTCAGTCTGACTTGAAACCGACACAAATTCTAACGTCCCGACGGTCTAGTCAGACAATTCTTCGAGTTTAAGTTCAATTAAACTCTGCTTAACACTTAACAGATAACACAGATAATTTTAATAACAGTCGAAATATTTTTCTAAGTCTTATAATAATTTTCAGATAATTATTATCATTTATCATGATTTTTCAATCATTAATACGTATTTAAATGAATTAAATACCACATAATTCTTTTGTCATTAATATTTATTTATTATCAAATATTAATGAAATACATGTCATAATATTATAATATATCAAAGTATTTTTAATACTTTAAAATCATATTTATATGATTTTTAAATAATTAAATTCATTATCCGATAATTGCTATTAATATTAAAATATTAATATTTTAATGGCAAAATATCAAAAGTTATATTTTATAACTTAAAATATTTTTCTAACACTTAAATAATTTTTTATATGATTTTTAAATCATTTATTCTATTTTTTCTTAATTTATTTAATACGTTTATTAAATAAACTAATTATCATTAACATTAATTAATTATTAAATGTCATCAAAAAATATTAAAAGTCACTGAAAATATCTTTAAATATTTTCTTATACCATAATATTATTTTTCATGATTTTTCATGTATTTAAATCATTTATTTAATATTATAATTAAATAAATTATATACCATTTATATTCCAAAAATATTAAATATTTATGAAATATTCTCTAAATAATTAAAAACTATTTTTTAGAATTTAAAATAATTTTTTGGAATTTATTTAGTATTTTTAATAATTAAAAATTATTTTTTTTCTATTTATTTAAATTAATAATCTATTTTTTGAAAATAATTGTCACTAAAGGGTCCTATAGAGACAGAACCGTCGCTATAGGTGTTCTTGAGGCTGTTCTTGAGCTGCCCAGAAAACCATGTCAGAGATCGAGGGGCTTGGTTTGACTGCTTATATTTTCCAGTAAAAAGTGTTTCTAGGGTATGTTAAATATTGGTCATGTAGTGTTTATGTAACACTATATGAAACAATCATCATCTCGATCATACAACAAACGAACAACAAGATCTGGGCGTGCAAAACTTTTGTCATGCATGTTCTTCATTTTCTGGGTTACCCAGAAATGAAGAACAACCAAGGAGCCTACTTTGCAGCTTTAAATCATAACTTCCTGAACTTGATTTGTGTAATCTATTGGTTCAATCTTGCAGACCACATGATAGGGTATAATGACATAACATTAGAACATCATAACAACACCGAATCTAAGAGAAATGGATCGGTCAAACTAGCAGTCAAGAACTGCCTTTGAAGATTCTGGGTTACCCAAAATCTTCATACGGTCGTGATGGTCAACGCTTATTTGACCAGCTATAACATCGTTTCTGTTATGGATCTTGGTGATCTAAAGATTTTAACATATAGTCCTCATGTCAGGCTGCAACTACAAGACAACAACGTGACAAAAACAATAATAGACAAGCAAGATCAAGGACTGCTCTAAAATAGAAATTAGATTAGGGTTTTCAAATTACTCATAACTTGAAAATTAGGATTAATATTTCTTAATTAACATCAAAAGTATTAAATTAATTCTTAGGTTTTTCCCTAATTATAAAATTAGGGTTTCTAATCCCGAAATCAAGGTTTAATAAATTTGAAATTAGGGTTTGCTAAATACCTAAGCTTTACCCTAATTAACATTATAATTAATATCACTACAGAATTATAATTATCATTTAAGTTCCCAGATTAGGGTTTTAAATTTCCGAATTAGGGTTTCGAATTTTCAGAACTGAAATTAGAATTTTCAGAACCGGTTTCTAGGGTTTCTTGTTAAACGCTAGGGTTTTCTGACCGAACGTTGACATTTTTAATATATACCTAAGGTTTGTTACAGATATCAATTATCTGGTCAACCCCTTAACCACATATTGTACACATATACACAGAACATATTCACATATTACTTAATCCTGAATAATTCACTTAAATCCTTTACAGAATTTTGAAATCCTCAAAATTCGTTCTTAAAAATATTAAACGCATACATTTATTTTCTGTCTAGGTTCTAATTTTGAACCTTAAATCAATTAATTAAAATTTTAAAAATATTCAAAATTCTCGGGTTGTCACAATAACCTATCTATCTGTTATACACATGAGAAAGGAATCACCCTCTCAACATGCATATAGCAAATAGCGCGACACAATCATTTCAATAAATATCCTAACTCCTTTCTCAATACGAATTTTATTTAATCCGTATTCATAATCCTTCCTGAATCTGTACCAATTCATAGACACTCAAAAATCTTTGCTGTAACCTTATCAGATCACGGGGTGATCTCATCGTATATATTACGATTCATTTCTATACTATGATCGTTTTGTTTTACAATCTCTTGTCCATGTACCTTTAGTCTTTTAGACTCTATCTATTCATCACTACTGTTCAACTTTATTATCAGAGTTAGGGAACTCTGTAACTTATCACTCACCGAGATTCGTCTTTGAACCTTACTGGCACACTAACTCTATTTGAGTTAGTTAGTCCTTATCCTAATCACTGCAGTTATTAGTCTAAAGTAATCTTACCCTAGGTTTATAAACTACAGCTTTGATACCAACTGTAAGATCCCCAAATCCGGGTCCCAAATCACCGCGGATCCGGTACAATCATTCTATCACTATTGCGAAAGATATAAACATAAATTGTTTATACAATAATGTAAGACCCCGAATTTTATGAAATAAAAGTATTCAATTTTTCTTATAATTTCTATTCAGTAAATGGTTAAATTGATAAAAGTTTAAAGTTATTTTTGAAATGTGCAAAATTTTTAAAATAAGCAAGTGGTTATAAAATAATCATTGTTGTCGGAGAATATTCGTTTGGTCGTGGAATATTCTTTCTGTTGGGGAATATTCGTACGACGGTGCAGCTATTTGTGGGCCCCATAACGAAAAACGGTCGGGGGAAGATAACGACAAAAATTGAGTTTTTATAAATAACGGCGTAGTTGTTACCGTTAACACTGTTGAAATACCCAGTGGTTAAAATACAGTAATACGCATGTTTACATTGTAGCACACGGTTTTACACAGTATTTTTGAATTATTGATCCTTACGTAAGAAGGCACTACTCAATAATTGTTACAGTAATTACTGTTCAATATTTTATTTTATTGATTCAATAATTGTTGCGTTGATATTTTATATTATTGTTGCTCAATAATTGTCACTGCACATCATCTCCATTATCAGATCAATAATTCATATTATTTAGAATAATATTATTAGATAGCATTATTGATAATGTCTAGAAAGTTCTGTCTAAGGAGAGATTTGGTCATCTAATTACGCGCCAATAAGGAGAAATCCTTATCGGAAAGCCCCCTCTTTCCTGGGAACTGTCTGGTTGTCATAAATGTGATTCTGTAATATTATTTGTGAATAATTAATTATTGATTCATATGATAAGGAAATATTTATTTTATGTGGATATAAATGAGGGATATATTTTTGTGGTTAAAAATGAAAGAGTTAATGTTGATGTATTTTATCTGTATTTTTGTCGGAACGGAGGTATTGAAAATCAAATTAGGGTTTTTGAGATATTTTGCGAGGGTTATAATTTTTAATCCGACCGTTGGATCGTGGTAATATTTGGATATGTTATACATATATAAGTTGAGTATATGTCCACAAATTTTGAACCGTTAAAAATGAACGTATGATTTGTTATGAATTTTACGAGATGACTGATTTAGAAATTGTTGAATTTTCGGAGTTTATCATTTTGGTGAAAAATTCTAGAATTGGTGGGCCCCACTCTTGGTTAGTAAAGAAATGTGCTGAGATTTTTATTCAAATGTGGTGGGTGGAAATAGTAGCAGGTAAAGCCATCAGGTTGCAGGTTAAGTCTGCTTCGGCGTGCTAACATTTTCCTATAAATAGAGGGCTAAGTTAGAATTGAAAATCACACCAGAATTCATAAATTTTCTCTCTTTCTCTCTCTAGATTATTGAGTGTATTTTGTGAGTATTTAGATACTTTGTGAGTTTCTATTCATCAGTGCAAATTTTCTTCAGCCTTATACCGATCAGAAGTACTGCTATTTTGAGGTAAGATAGTAAGGGATTTTAAGGGTTGTTATGTTTTTCAGTTTCGTAATTTTTCTGACCTTCAAAAATTCTGAAAAAATTTGAAATGATATTTTGATGAGTTTTCTTGATTGTGTCCAAAAATGGTGATTTTTGGATGTATAGATTAAGAGTTATGAATTTTATAAGAAAAGACTATTTTAAAAGTAACCGATAATAACTTCTTGTGGTTAACTCCAAAATTGATAAAATTTTTATTGGGAGTACATGTATATGATAGGAGTATACTCCGTGAATTTCAAAATTTTTGGATAAAAGTATAATTTTTGATAAATGTCTAAATATTCGGCTGTTTTGGCCATATGAAAAATAGTAAATGACTTTTAAAAATTCTGAAAAAAATATATGTTCACTATGGGACTGTATTATGCTAAATCCCATAAAAGAAATATTTTTGGAACTGATTTAGTATTTTTCATGAAAATAGTCTAGATATGAGTAAATGAATTAAATATGTTATGTGAAGTAAGAAAATTGAAAAATAGGATTTTATGACTTGATAATCCTATATGAGGTATATGCAGATTTTTGATGAGGGTTTTGGTTATTGGTGATGAAATCTTATGAGTTTGGCATTTTGGAATGATTAAATGCATTATTTTAGTAAAGTGTAAACAATTAAAATAAATTGTTTATAAATTTAAGAAATATTATTCTTTCAATATCATTATACCGAAATATTGGTATGAATTTTATTATGAAATTTCTACCTTTTTGAGTCGGGATTACTATTCACGAGTTACTATTCATGAGTTAATATTCACGAGTTACTATTCATGAGTTACTATTCATGGGTTACTATTCACGAGTTACTATTCATGACAAAATTGGTTTCTTTTTCTGACCAAATTATAGTTGAGTTATGAATATTACTCTTGAGATTAAATCTATATGTGATTATATTATTTTTATTATCATATATAACATTTTTATAACCCTGATGTTGAATTTCTCTTTCACTTGAGTGTAAAGATGAGTAAATTATTGGTATGATCGTGACTGAGAAATGTCTTTGGCCCGTAGTGCAAAGATGACATGTTGTTGAATATCTTTGGCCAGTAGTGCAAAGATGAACAGGTGTTGAGATGAATATGACCAACTGGTGATACAAATGAATATCTTTGGCCGTGGTGCAAAGATGAAGTTATTAGTATGATTATGAACAGGAAATGTGATTTGGTGTAACCGTGATCTTTGATGTTTCAGGTAAAGATAGGTGATGAAAATTATCTTCGTCCTGGATGAGAAGAGGAATTTAGAACTACAGTTATGATTATGAGTTATTCATATGATTGTGGACCAGAATTGTTGATTGATGTTACATGGATAAAACAATGTTGGTGGATTTTTAACATGGAGAAGATAATAGACTTTATGGTCTATTTGGCTCTTCTAATGGTTTGCTCGTTCCGCTGCAACTATGGTTGAAAATTTTTATCATCTACCATATGTTCTAAATCTCTGATTTATTACTGATGAAGACTATTGATAATTTATTTATCTTTAGTCATGATATTCTTTACTGGGCTAGTTGTGCTCACCCTTCTGTTCATAATTCCTTTCAAGTAAATAGAGTGTAGCTGGGTCGATCGGGGGTAACAGGGGAATAGAACGGTGGTCATCATTTAGGAGTTATATTTGGTGAATCATCTAGGGTGAAGCGAACCCAACGTTGGAAGGGTGTTTTGCCCCTATCATACAAGATGTCTAATGACATACAACCTCGTATCATCATAAGACAGGGATGTGCTCATCCACTTGCTGAGTATATATACGAGCACTACCTATATAATCTTGGTGTTTGTTTGAAGTATAATTCTCAATTAGAAACAGTGGAGATAATGATAAGTCAAGAGAAGACTCACCATTGGGAAGAATATGATAGTAAACTTCTCGTTTTTCTTTGGGGTCTATTGGGTCAACCAAGGATAATTCTATGGCCATATGATATCTATCATAACCTAGATGCATGACCTCCCATGTACGAAGGTTTCCTTGAGCACTTCCCAAAGATTCTAATTTCTAAAACAGTTTTTGACTATACCTTTATGTAAGGTATCATTGTGAGGTGCTGTCCACGGTTGGGACATGAGTCACATTTGGTATATATTTGTATCCAAACTCACATCATATGTGTTGTTATATTTTGCACGACAATTGTTGTAATAAAGTTGTAGTTATTTTCTGTACCATGTATTTGGCAACTCAGAATAGGTTGGATGGAATGGACCTATTTTTAATAAACTTTACACACTATTTCCCCAAAGTCGATTAACCTTAACTTATACACAATTCATTAACTATCTAACATATAACGTTATTATCATACTATACTATTACAATTTAGATGCACATAAAATCCCAAGCTGAACTTGGCTTTGTCCTTTCCTGTATCCGACGTATTCGTCTTAATCTGCAATGTTAATTGTGATACCCCCAAATTCTGGTACTTCATTACCTCAAGATTTAGTGTTCACTTTATAAAACATTCATATCTAACTACCTAATCATAATAAAATTGAATAATAAAACCTTCCCGTTAAGGGATTACATTAATAAAATCTCCCAGGTTGTCTAACCTTTAAATACAATCATTCAAATGCGGAAATTAAATAAGTTCATTACAATCATTAAAAATAAAGTCTGAAAAAATGTCAACATATTATAAGTCATCAATACTTGTTCATCTTTCCCTTTTCCTTACTAGTGCTAGGTTCATCGACCTTCTCAACTTTGGCTGTAAGGTTATATAAGCAAGAGTGAGCAAACAAAGGTCACTTGAAATAATAATGAATAAAACTTTACATCAACTGCCAAATAATAGGCTCAATAGAACTGAACAATATGTTCTATTAACATTCTGAAATATAAAACTGAGGGTCTAATGACCACGAACCATGTCCATAGTTATAAGTACTCTTTCAACTTAAACTTTAATAGTCATAAGACTATAAGAACTCCACGTACTTAGGGGGATCAGCCCTTCGTACAATGTATTATGCACAAACATTTCAACGCTAAGCGCAAACCCCTAATAAAATGGTTGTTCATCTCAGTATTTAGAATACAAGTCCGCACCAGAGTAAGTTTGGTTTGGATACGTTTCAAGGTAATTTAGAATTCAACGGTCATCAACTAAGGATTAGTTGAATACAAAAGTAATAACGGTATGCTATGGAATAATCATAACTGAATTGACATTGTAAATTAATATCATGCTTTAGGAATAATCTAATAGCATAAACATAGAATAATCATAACATGACTTGCTTGAACAATATTAAGTCAATGTTATTGAGCATTTGAATACTAAGCATGCATGGCAATTAGTAATTTGAACGATAAAATTGTTCAACACTAGAATATCAGAATGTATAAACTCACATTCTAAATAGCAAGTTACATACTAGAGAAACTTGCTCAATATCCAAAAGATAAGGTTTAGAAAACTTGCATTATCATGAATGATTAGATACAAGAACTTACTCAATAATAAACAAACTAGCTCTATGAAAGTGTAGAGTTTGAAAACTTGCATAAACATAAACAAGATAGATACAATAATTTGCACAACAAAGGTTTAGGTTTCGAAAACTTGCGTAATTGTAATTGAATTAGAAGAAATAACTTGTTCAACAAAATTAAACTTGCACAACGAAGTTTTAAGGTTGGAAGAACTTGCCTTGCTTGTAGGCTAAACCGTTATAATCTGAATCACAATTATCCTATATATATATGTCATCATGACATCATTAGTCACTACCCATACTCTACATATCCACATCACGTATGGTTTGATTTTCAATCACATAACCAAATTATATCAATTAGAATAATAACAACACTCGTAAATTGTTAATTCTATGCTCATTCATAGCATTATAATACCATAATAATAATATTACATGTTTAACAATCATCATGTCACATTACATTAACATTTACAGACTTTAGTGCACAACAAAAGTCGTTCTTGAACCTACTGCAAACCGGCGCCGCAGCGCCACAGTTTGCACTGTGCGCTGCAGCGCGAGGACCATGTGAGACAGCGGCGCTGCGGTGCGAGATAGGCACTGCCGCGCTATTCTTGGCGCTGCGGCGCAGGAGTTGGGGCTGAGGCGCTGAATTTGGCGCCGCGGCTCCAAGCTCACATAATACAACACCAAGAATAGAACAAAGCTACTGCATCTAAATTTCTAACATCAATTAACATGTATAATTCATGTAAACTACACATAAACATTACTAAGCATGCATATACTAATTTAGCACAACTTAAACAACACTTTAAGAAAAATTAAATCCTTAAAACACTGTTTTAGAACAAAACTCCATTGTTGACGTTGTTTGACAAGGTTTAACACTGTAAACCACAATTATCCATCAAATTCATTCTTTTGACTATGTTCTCATTAAATCCTTACCCAATTAACATATACAGTTCAATTTCTCAATTAGCATACACTAATTTTGTTATCCTACAAAATTAATAATCACAGTTCATGCATATATATTTACTGTAAAACAATTTCCTTTCTATTTTTTAACGTAAGCTAGCATACAACACATATATACCCATATACATGCTAGTTATAACAATTAAAATTATAATTACACATGATTTCATAATAAATTCTAAAAACATGGTTTACAGACAATTTTTGTAAAAACCTTATACACAGTGAAATTCAAGAACACAGAGAACACAAAGACATATAAATTATAACGTAAAACATATATGTTAAGGTTTTAAAACATACCTTTTGTTGCTTTAGACAATCTTTGCTAGACACCACAGCTAATTGTTTGCAAACTCAAGAACTCTCTTTGATTCTCTCTCAAAACTCTCTGTAACTTTCTTTCTCTGAAAACCTTTTCTTTCCTTCTCTGAAAACCTTTCTTAGGCTTAAGCCAAAATAGATTTGACGTAAACTAAAATACGTCTTTTAAAATGTTTTAAAAACTGATGCCCACTAATTACCCTTATTAAATTATCTGTTACCAAATTTATATATATATATATATATATATATATATATATATATATATATATATATATATATATATATATATTATTTATTTTATTTATAATTTAAAATTCAAAAATCCAAAAGCCATAAGGTTCCGTTTGGCAAAACTCTTTAAATTTAAAGACTTAATATATTTAAGTCTTGTTTGGCAAACTAGATTAAATTCCTTTAATTTATTTTAATAACTCCTTTATATTATAGTTATTTGTCACAATTTATTTAATTAAGTTTTCATACTTAATTAATTAATACTAATAACAATTTATTGAATAAATCATTTAATCACATAAACTTTCTAACTTAATCATTAAATTAAATTAGAATATTATCTCATAATAATTAATTTCTTTAACACATTAATTATTTATTTAACAAATAATTAACCAAATCAAATCAAATCAATTAAACAAATATTTATTCAACGATAAACACATTCATTAAATATTTATATAATTCAATAAATATTTAAACATTATAATTAAAATCTAGATTGTTACATCATTTCTTTCTTATAAGGATTCTATCCCCAGAATCATAACTGAAATAAATCATTCGTTACTTTCTTTCATACTTACAAAGATTTTGTTCTCAGAATCGAAGACACAGATTAAGCAAATAACTCAGGGTAATCTTTCATCATTTTATCTTCAAGTTCCCACGTAGCTTCTTCAGCATTGTGGTTCCTCCATATCACCTTCACGGATTGTATAACTTTATTCTTGAGCACTTATTCGTTCCTGTCAACTATCTGGATAGGAACCTCTTCATAGGATAAGTCTTTATCAAACTTTAATGGTTCGTACTATGTTACGTGCTTGTAATCGGGTTTATACGGTCGTAACACCGAAATGTAAAAAATATTATGAACGTTTTCCAACTCTGGAGGTAGAGCTACCTCGTAAGCCACTTCTCCAACTCTTCGCAGTACTTCGAAGGGTCCAATAAAAGTCGGGCTTAGCTTTCCCTTTTTACCGAAACGAATTTTCCCCTTCCAAGGAGAAACTTTTAGGAATACATAATTTCCTACGTCGAATGCACGATCTTGTCTGTGTTGATCAGCATACTTTTTCTGTCTGTCTTGGGCTGCTACCAATCTTGTCCTGATGAGTTTGACAATCTCAGCAGTTTGTTGTACCAGTTCTGGTCCTAACAGTTGGCGTTCACCGACTTCATCCCAGCACAGTGGAGTTCTGCACTTTTTGCCGTATAACGCTTTGTAAGGCGGCATGCCGATGCTCGCGTGGTAGCTATTATTGTAGGCAAATTCCACCAACGGTAAATGTTCTTCCCAGCTCCCTTTGAAATCCATGATGCATGCCCTAAGCATATCCTCCAAAGTCTGGATTGTTCGTTCGCTTTGGCCATCTATTTGTGGATGATAGGTCGTGCTCATTCACAGCTGTGTTCCTATACACTCTTGTAGTCTTTTCCAGAAGTTTGACGTAAATTGCGGATCTCTATCTGACACAGTTGACATTGGCACTTCATGTGTGACAACCCCAAAATAGGTCCATTCCACCCAACCCATTCTGAGTCATCAAATACATGGTACAGAAAATAACTACAACTTTATTACAACAATTGTCGTGCAAAATACAACAACACATATGCTGTGAGTTTGGATACAAATATATACCAAATGTGACATTGGACACCATCATGTATCAGCACCTCACAAAGGTACCTTACATAAATGTACAGTCAAAAATTGTTTTAAAAATTAGAATCTTTGGGAAGTGCTCAAGGAAACCTTCGTACATGGGAGGCCATGCGTCTAGGTTATGATAGATATCATATGGCCACAGAATTATCCTTGGTTGACCCAATAGACCCCAAAGAAAAACGAGAAGATTACTATCATATTCTTCCCAATGGCGAATCTTCTCTTGACTTATCATTATCTCCACTGTCTTTAATCGTGAATTATACTTCAAACAAACACCAAGATTATATAGGTAGTGCTCGTATATATACTCAGCAAGTGGATGAGCACATTCCTGTCTTATGATGACACGAGGTTGTATGTCGTTAGACATCTTGTATGATAGTGACAAAACACCCTTCTAACGTTGGGTTCACCTTACCCTATTGGATTCACCAAATAAAACTACTAAATAAACTTTTCTATACTCCTTCGGGAGAACATCCACAACTAGAGACCACCGTTCTATTTCTCCGTTACCATCGCTCGATCCAGCTACACTTTTATTACCTGAAAAGAATTGTGAAGCAAAAGGGTGAGCACAACTAGCTCAGTAAAGAATATCATGACTAAAGATAATTAAATTATCAGTAGCTTTCATCAGTAATAAATTAGAGATTTAGAACATATGGTAGATGATAAAAAATTTCAACCATAGTTGCAGCGGAACGAGCAATCCATTAGAAGAGTCAAATAGACCATAAAGTCTATTATCTTCTCCATGTTAAATATCCACCAACAATATTTTATCCCTGTAACATCACTCAACAGTTCCTTTCCACAATCATATGAATAACTCATATTCATAATTGTGATTCTAAATTTTTCTTCGCACCCAGGATGAAGAATATTTTCATCACCTGTCTTTACCTGAAACATCAAAGATCATGGTTATAACAATTCACAGTTCCTGTTCATAATCATACTAATAAATCCATCTTTGCACTACGGCCAAAGATATTCAACAACAGTTCATCTTTGCACTACAGGCCAAAGATATTCATCAACAGACCATCTTTGCACTACAGGCCAAAGATATTCAACAACAGTTCATCTTTGCACTACAGTCTAAAGATATTCATCAACAGACCATCTTTGTACTACAGGTCAAAGATATTCAACAACAGTTCATCTTTACACTACAGGCCAAAGATATTCCTCAGTCACGATCATACCAATAATTTACCCATCTTTACACTCAAGTGAAAGAGAAATTCAACATCAGGGTTATAAAAATGTTATATATGATAATAAAAACAATATTATCAATAACTGCATTTATTTTCAAGAGCAACAATCATAAATCAACGATAATTTGGTCAGAAAAAGAAACCAATTTTTCTGTGAATAGTAACTCGTAAATAGTAACTCATGAATAGTAACTCGTGAATAGTAACTCATGAATAGTAACTCCGACATGAAAAAGGTAGAAATTTCATAATAAAATCCATATCAATATTTTGGCATAATGATATTGAAAGAATAATATTTCTTAACCTTATAAACAATTTATTTAAATTGTTTACACTTTACTAATTAATGCATTTAATCATCATAAAATGCCAACTCTTAAGATTTCATCACCAATAACCAAAACTCTCATAAAAAAATCTGCATATAACTCATATATGATTCTCAAGCCATAAAATCATATTTTCTAATTTTCTTACTTCACATAACATATTTAATTTATTTACTCATAACTACACCATTTTCATGAAAAATACCAAATCAGTTCCAAAAATATTTCTTTTCTGAAATTTTGCAGAATATAGTCCTATATTGAACATATATTTTTTCCAATTTTTTTTTAAATTCATTTACTATTTTTCATATGGCCAAAATCGACGAATATTTAGACATTTATCATAAATTATACTTTTATCCAAAATTCCGAAATTCACAGAGTATACTGATATTTTATAGATATACTTCCAATAAAAATTTCATCAATTTTGGAGTTAACCACAAGGAATTATAAGCGGTTACTTTTAAAATAGTCTTTTCTCATAAAATTCATAACTCTCAATCTATACATCCAAAAATCACCATTTTTGGACACAATCAATAAAACTCATCAAAATATCATTTCAAATTTTTCCAGAATTTTCTGAAGGTCAGAAAAATTACGAAACTGAAAAACATAACAACCCTTAAAATCAGTTACTATCCCTTACCTCAAAAGAGTAGCACTTCTGACTGGAATGCAAAGCTGAAGGAAACTTGCACTGAATAGCAACTCTCAAAGTATCTAAATACTCACAAAATATGCTTCATAATATAGAGAGAGAAAGAGAGAAAACTTATGTTTCTGGTATGATTTTCAATTCTAACTTAGCCCTCTATTTATAGGAAAATGTTAGCACGCCGAAGCAGACTTAACCTGCAACCTGATGGCTTTACCTGCTACTATTCCCACCCACCACATTTGAATATAAATCTCAGCATATTTCTTCACCAACCAAGAGTGGGGCCCACCAATTCTAAAATTTTCTACCAAAATGATTAACTCCGAAAATTAAACAATTTCTGAACCAGCCATCTCGTAAAATTCATAATAAATCATACGTTCATTTTTAACGGTTCAAAATTTGTGGACATATACTCAACTTATATATGTATAACATATTCAAAAATTACCACGATCCAACGGTCGGATTAAAAATTATAACCCCCGCAAAATATCTCAAAAACCCTGATTTTTAATACCTTCATTCTGACAAAAATACTGATAAAAACCTCAACATTAACTCCTTCATTTTTAACCACAAAAATATATCCCTCATTTATATCCATATAAAATAAATATTTCCTTATCATATGAATCAATAATTAATTATTCACAAATATTATTACATAATCACATTTATGACAACCAGGCCGTTCCCAGGAAAGAGGGGGCTTTCCAATAAGAATTTCTCCTTACTGGCGCGCAATTAGATGACCAAATCTCTCCTTAGACAGAACTTTCTAGACATTGCCAATAATGTTATCTAATAATATTATTCAAATAATATGAATTATTGATCTGATAATGGGAAATACTGTCTAGTGACAATTATTGAAACAACAATAATATAAAATATCAATGCAGCAATTATTGAATCAATAAAATAAAATATTGAACAGTAATTACTGTAATAATTATTGAGTAGTGCCTTCTTACGTAAGGATCAATAATTCAAAAATACTGTGTAAAACCGTGTGCTACTGTGCAAACACGCGTATTACTGTATTTTAACCACCGGGTATTCTAACAGTGTTAACGGTAACAACAACGCCGTTATTTATAAAAACTCAATTTTGTCGTTATCTTCATCCGACGGTTTTCCGTTATTGGACCCACAAATAGCTGCGTCGTCGTACGAATATTCTCCGACAGAAAGAATATTCCACGACCAACGAATATTTCCCGACAACAATGATTATTTTATAACCACTTATTTATTTTAAAAATTTTTCACATTTCACCCATAACTTTAACTTTTTATCAATTTAACTATTTACTGAATTGTAATTATAAGAAAAATTGAATACTTTTATTTCATAAAATTCGGGGTCTTACAATCTCCCCTCCTTATGAAATTTCGTCCCCGAAATTTACGTACCTGATAATTCAAAGAGTTGAGAATACCTTGCTTTCATTTCAGATTCTATCTTCCCTGTCATCATAATTTCTTCATTGCTCATCTCCAGTATTTCAGATATCATTCTAGAATACAACTTCAAAAACTAAGGTTAATTTAACAAATTAACATATCACATAATATCCCGATATTATGACTGACCAACAAATAAGCTTAGGTAGGACACACTAGCGAATGATTTACTCATCTTTCCCCTCCTAGTTCTAATCCCGATCTCCGCCAGAGATCATATCCCTAAGCTCTGATACCACCTGTGACAACCCCAAAATAGGTCCATTCCACCCAACCCATTCTGAGTCATCAAATACATGGTACAGAAAATAACTACAACTTTATTACAACAATTGTCGTGCAAAATACAACAACACATATGCTGTGAGTTTGGATACAAATATATACCAAATGTGACATTGGACACCATCATGTATCAGCACCTCACAAAGGTACCTTACATAAATGTACAGTCAAAAATTGTTTTAAAAATTAGAATCTTTGGGAAGTGCTCAAGGAAACCTTCGTACATGGGAGGCCATGCGTCTAGGTTATGATAGATATCATATGGCCACAGAATTATCCTTGGTTGACCCAATAGACCCCAAAGAAAAACGAGAAGATTACTATCATATTCTTCCCAATGGCGAATCTTCTCTTGACTTATCATTATCTCCACTGTCTTTAATCGTGAATTATACTTCAAACAAACACCAAGATTATATAGGTAGTGCTCGTATATATACTCAGCAAGTGGATGAGCACATTCCTGTCTTATGATGACACGAGGTTGTATGTCGTTAGACATCTTGTATGATAGTGACAAAACACCCTTCTAACGTTGGGTTCACCTTACCCTATTGGATTCACCAAATAAAACTACTAAATAAACTTTTCTATACTCCTTCGGGAGAACATCCACAACTAGAGACCACCGTTCTATTTCTCCGTTACCATCGCTCGATCCAGCTACACTTTTATTACCTGAAAAGAATTGTGAAGCAAAAGGGTGAGCACAACTAGCTCAGTAAAGAATATCATGACTAAAGATAATTAAATTATCAGTAGCTTTCATCAGTAATAAATTAGAGATTTAGAACATATGGTAGATGATAAAAAATTTCAACCACAGTTGCAGCGGAATGAGAAATCCATTAGAAGAGTCAAATAGACCATAAAGTCTATTATCTTTTCCATGTTAAAAATCCACCAACAATGTTTTATCCCTGTAACATCACTCAACAGTTCCTTTCCACAATCATATGAATAACTCATATTCATAATTGTGATTCTAAATTTTTCTTTGCACCCAGGACGAAGAATATTTTCATCACCTGTCTTTACCTGAAACATCAAAGATCATGGTTATAACAATTCACAGTTCCTGTTCATAATCATACTAATAAATCCATCTTTGCACTACGGCCAAAGATATTCAACAACAGTTCATCTTTGCACTACAGGCCAAAGATATTCATCAACAGACCATCTTTGCACTACAGGCCAAAGATATTCAACAACAGTTCATCTTTGCACTACAGGCCAAAGATATTCATCAACAGACCATCTTTGCACTACAGGTCAAAGATATTCAACAACAGTTCATCTTTGTATTACAGGCCAAAGATATTCCTCAGTCACGATCATACCAATAATTTACCCATCTTTACACTCAAGTGAAAGAGAAATTCAACATCAGGGTTATAAAAATATTATATATGATAATAAAAATAATATTATCAATAACTGCATTTATTTTCAAGAGCAACAATCATAAATCAACGATAATTTGGTCAGAAAAAGAAACCAATTTTTCTGTGAATAGTAACTCGTAAATAGTAACTCATGAATAGTAACTCATGAATAGTAACTCCGACATGAAAAAGGTAAAAATTTCACAATAAAATCCATATCAATATTTCGGCATAATGATATTGAAAGAATAATATTTCTTAACCTTATAAACAATTTATTTAAATTGTTTACACTTTACTAATTAATGCATTTAATCATCATAAAATACCAACTCTTAAGATTTCATCACCAATAACCAAAACCCTCATAAAAAAATCTGCATATAACTCATATATGATTCTCAAGCCATAAAATCATATTTTCTAATTTTCTTACTTCACATAACATATTTAATTCATTTACTCATAACTACACCATTTTCATGAAAAATACCAAATCAGTCCCAAAAATATTTCTTTTCTGAAATTTTGCAGAATATAGTCCTATATTGAACATATATTTTTTCAAATTTTTTTTTAAATTCATTTACTATTTTTCATATGGCCAAAATCGCCGAATATTTAGACATTTATCATAAATTATACTTTTATCCAAAAATTCCGAAATTCACAGAGTATACTGATATTTTATAGATTTCTTCCAATAAAAATTTCATCAATTTTGGAGTTAGCCACAAGGAATTATAAGCGGTTACTTTTAAAATAGTCTTTTCTCATAAAATTCATAACTCTCAATCTATACATCCAAAAATCACCATTTTTGGACACAATCAATAAAACTCATCAAAATATCATTTCAAATTTTTCCAGAATTTTCTGAAGGTCAGAAAAATTACGAAACTGAAAAACATAACAACCCTTAAAATCAGTTACTATCCCTTACCTCAAAAGAGTAGCACTTCTGACTGGAATGCAAAGCTGAAGGAAACTTGCACTGAATAGCAACTCTCAAAGTATCTAAATACTCACAAAATATGCTTCATAATATAGAGAGAGAAAGAGAGAAAACTTATGTTTCTGGTATGATTTTCAATTCTAACTTAGCCCTCTATTTATAGGAAAATGTTAGCACGCCGAAGCAGACTTAACCTGCAACCTGATGGCTTTACCTGCTACTATTCCCACCCACCACATTTGAATATAAATCTCAGCATATTTCTTCACCAACCAAGAGTGGGGCCCACCAATTCTAAAATTTTCCACCAAAATGATTAACTCCGAAAATTAAACAATTTCTGAACCAGCCATCTCGTAAAATTCATAATAAATCATACGTTCATTTTTAACGGTTCAAAATTTGTGGACATATACTCAACTTATATATGTATAACATATTCAAAAATTACCACGATCCAACGGTCGGATTAAAAATTATAACCCCCGCAAAATATCTCAAAAACCCTGATTTTTAATACCTTCATTCTGACAAAAATACTGATAAAAACCTCAACATTAACTCCTTCATTTTTAACCACAAAAATATATCCCTCATTTATATCCATATAAAATAAATATTTCCTTATCATATGAATCAATAATTAATTATTCACAAATATTATTACATAATCACATTTATGACAACCAGGCCGTTCCCAGGAAAGAGGGGGCTTTCCAATAAGAATTTCTCCTTACTGGCGCGCAATTAGATGACCAAATCTCTCCTTAGACAGAACTTTCTAGACATTGCCAATAATGTTATCTAATAATATTATTCAAATAATATGAATTATTGATCTGATAATGGGAAATACTGTCTAGTGACAATTATTGAAACAACAATAATATAAAATATCAATGCAGCAATTATTGAATCAATAAAATAAAATATTGAACAGTAATTACTGTAATAATTATTGAGTAGTGCCTTCTTACGTAAGGATCAATAATTCAAAAATACTGTGTAAAACCGTGTGCTACTGTGCAAACACGCGTATTACTGTATTTTAACCACCGGGTATTCTAACAGTGTTAACGGTAACAACAACGCCGTTATTTATAAAAACTCAATTTTGTCGTTATTTTCATCCGATCGTTTTCCGTTATGGGACCCACAAATAGCGCCATCGTACGAATATTCCTCGACAGAAAGAATATTCCACGACCAATGAATATTCCCCGATAACAATGATTATTTTATAACCACTTGTTTATTTTGAAAAATTTTCATATTTCACCCATAACTTTAACTTTTTATCAATTTAACTATTTATTAAATTGTAATTATAAGAAAAATTGAATACTTTTATTTCATAAAATTCGGGGTCTTACACCATGTCTCGAGACGATCTCTTTTACGTACAATCTTGCTAACTGATCAAGATTGAACCTAATCTTTATTGGCAAAAAGTGTGCTAATTTTGTCAGTCTGTCCACTATTACCCAAATCGCATCGCATCCTCTCTGAGTAGTTGGAAGACCCACCACAAAATCCTTTGTGATGTGTTCCCACTTCCATTCCGGTATTTCTAACGGTTGAAGTAATCCGCTTGGCCTTTGATGCTCTGCCTTGACTCTTTGACATGTCAAGCATTTTGCGACACATTCTGCAACATCTCTTTTCATGTTCGGCCACCAAAATGACGTCGTAAATCTTGATACATCTTCGTGCTTCCTAGATGAATTGAATATCTTGTGTTATGCGCTTTGGTTAAGATCTCGTCCTTAATCTCTAGTACTGCTGGAACCCAAATTCTTTCCTCGAACCGTAGTAGCCCTTCGGTATCAATCTTGTATTTTGCCTCTTTACCTTCGTCCAAACCTTCCTTTATTTTTCTGTATTCTTCATCCCGTCGTTGAGCATTCTTCACCTTGTCCACTAAAGTTGGACCAACTTCTATTTGAAATAGTCGTTCATCCGATTCTTATGGAAATTTTATTTCCAACTCTAGCTTTGTCATTGCTGAAATAAGTTCCTCCTGAGTGGTTATCAGCATCAACTTTTCTCGACCTTTCCTTCTTAAAGCATCTGCAACCACATTCGCTTTGCCCGGATGATAAAAGATCTCACAATCGTAATCTTTTATCAATTCTATCCATCTTCTTTGACGCATGTTCAGGTTCTTCTGAGTGAAAATATACTTCAGACTCTTATGGTCTGTATATATCTCATATTTCTCTCTATAGAGATAGTGTCTCCATATCTTGAGAGCAAATACTATTGCAGCCAATTCTAAATCATGAGTCGGATACCCTTTCTCATAATCCTTCAGTTGCCTTGATGCATATGCAATAACTTTTCCATTCTGCATTAGGACACAGCCTAATCCCTTATGTGAAGCATCACTATACACCACAAAGTTTCATATTCTATCTGGTAATGACAACACAGGTGCCACACTTAAATTCTTCTTCAAATCTTGAAAACTTTCTTCTCACTTCTCTGTCCAAACAAATTTTACAGCTTTCCTTGTCAAATTTGTTAACGGCGTAGCAATCTTGGAAAAATCTTGAATAAATCTTCTATAATAACCGGCCAGTCCCAAGAAACTCCTCACCTCTGAGGGTGTTCTTGGTTGTTCCCAATTAATTATAACTTCCACTTTCGATGGATCCACTGAAATCCAATCCTTGTCAATCACATGACCCAAAAATTGTATACGATCTAGCCAAAATTCACACTTAGAGAATTTTGTGTACAACTTTTCCTTTCTTAGTGTCTCCAACGTCAAACGTAAATGTTCCACTTATTTTTCTTGAGTTTTGAAATACACCAGAATGTCGTTGATAAATACCACAACAAACTTGTCTAAGAATGGTTTAAACACCTTGTTCATCAAATCCATGAATGCAACAGGGGCATTGGTCAAACCAAAAGACATCACCAAAAGCTCGTAATGTCCATACCGAGTTCTGAATGCCGTTCTAGGTATATCTTATTTTCTTACCTTCAATTGGTGATACCCACTTCTCAAATCTATTTTTGAGAAATATTTAGTACCCTTCAACTAATCAAACAAGTCATCAGTATATAACACACATAATAATTATCACGCGAGTATTGGCATGCCGCCTTATGAAGCGTTATACGACAGGAAATGCAGAACTCCGTTATGCTGGGATGAGGTAGGTGAACATCAACTTTTGGGTCCAAAGTTGGTGCAACAAACCGTCGAAATCATCAAGGTGATTCGAGCAAGATTGATAGCTGCACAGGATAGACAGAAGAAATATACCGATCAACACCGACAAAATGGGGAAGTCAATGTTGGTAGTTATGTATTCTTGAGAGTATCTCCCTGAAAGGGTAAAATTCGATTTGGCAAGAAAGGGAAATTAAGCCCTAGGTTTATAGGTCCTTTTTGAAGTGCTTCAACGTGTGGGTGAAGTGGCACACGAGGTAGCTTTACCTCCGGAATTGGTGCATATCCATAATATTTTCCACGTCTCGATGTTGAGACCATATAAGCCTGACTATAAACATGTTATAGAATATGAGCCCTTACAGTTTGAGAAAGACTTAACATATGAAGAAGTCCATGTTCAAATTGTTGGCAGAAAAGAGCAAGTACTGAGGAATAAGGTGATGCCCTCTGTTAAGGTAATCTGGAGGAACCACAATGCTGAGGGGGGGAACTTGAAGATGTTATGTTGAGAAATTATCCTTAGTTGTTTGCTTTATTTTGTATAGCGATTCTGGGGACAAAATCTTGTTAAGGAAGGAAGAATGTAACAAATAAATTTTCTGAGTTGTGATTCTGGGGACAGAATCCTTTTAAGGAGGGAAGGATGTCCGATCGAGAAATTTTTAATTTAATTTAAATATTTATTGAATTAAATAAATATTTTAAATAATTTACTTATTGAGAAAAATAAATAATTGATAATTGTGGTGAATTAATTTAGTAACTAAATTTATTAATGCTAATTAAATTGAATAATGATGATAATTTTATTGAGGGATTTAATTTAAGAAAATAATTAAATTAAATCAATTGCTTAGTATTTAAGGAAATAATTAAATTAAATAAATTATTTAATTTAAAGGAAATAAATAAATTAAATAAAGTGATGTGTCTAATTTATTAATTAAATTAGATATATAATTATTTATTATTCATAAACATAATTATAATAGAAATTATTTTAATTACCATTACAAGTTATTTAAATTAATTGAGCTAAAGTTATTTAATTAACTAAGGGTGTGAGATGAAACTATATAATATAAGATTATTTAAATAATTTAGTTTGGGAAATAGGTGCTTAGCCAAACAAGGCCTTGTGGCCTTTGACTTTTTCCCAACCGACGTCTTTTTATTTTTTTAACTGAAGAAGAACGTGAGATTATGGCTAGTTATATTTTCTACGCAACTTTCTAAGGTTAGCTATCAGTGAAAAACACAGAGGGTTAAAGAGAGAGAGCTTGGGAGAGAAGAGAGAATCACAGAGAATTTAGAGAAGAAAGAAGTGGTTCTAAGATTTTTAAGAGAAAGAGAGGGGTTGCTTATTGTTCTTGCTAATCAAAGTATAACCTACTTTAATTTTAACTATTAAGTTTTGATATTGTTGTTGAAAGTATGTCGTATTGATGTTGAAAATGAATTTATATGTATTATTTTTGTTGAATCTGTTATTATCAACATATAATTACATAATTGTTGATTGTCATACACGTGAAATTGAGTTTGAGGAAGGAATTGAAATAGCAGTGTTTATGTTCATATGATATGGCTTAGAAAGTACAAATTTAAGTGATCAATTTATATGTTAAATTGTAAATTGAAGCTTGTTTATGCTAGTTTATTAAGAAACGAAGATAACGTAGTTTGAACGAAGTGATTTGGTGAAAAATTGAGATGTCAGTGATGATTTTTGTGAAGAAGTTCAAAAATAGAGTTTTATATGAAAATATGGAATTTTGAGAAATTAAACTAGTTTTAGTTGATGTTAAATTGTGTTAATTGGTTGTAAATGTTAGCAAACATGTTTGTAATAGTTTTTACCAATTGTAGATGTTAATTTCACTGTTTTACGGGTGAAATTCGTGTTTGTTGGGCTAAAGTCAGCTACTGTTCACTGTCGTTTCTGCCTCTGTCTGTGCACCAGTGCAGCTGCGCTGGTGCCAAGGCAAAAAACTGCGTAGCTGCGCCACTCCCAAGCGCAGCTGCGCCACTGGGTTTTCTACAGTCGAGCACCAGTGCAGCTGCGCCGGTGCCAAGGCAAGGGACAACGCAGCTACGCCGTGCCCTGAGCCCAGGCAGTGACTTCTGCCTATTTGCAGGTCATGTGTAATGGACTTGTATTAGCTTACCATGCATGTGAATGATGTTGAGGAATAATATAAACTACAATAACAGATTGTCATGCGTGGTAATACAAAGTGTAAAAGATTTCTAAGTGATTGTTAATTGAGTTATATTGTGAAACTAAAAGTGACATTTTCAAAAGTAGAGATGAACAATTAAGTTGTGTTGGCTCGTAATGATATTTCAGATTCGTTAAGTATGTTAACCTACGTGGTTAGGCGCTAGGTTAGGGTTATGACCTAAATAAAGGTTTAAACCCCTAAAGCTAATATTTATACAACTAATTGTTGTTGCGATTTTAATGATGTATGTAGGATAATTGGAGATTATTTTACACTTGTGTAGCTTACAAACAAGGCAAGTTCTCTAACTCTACTTTTATAATTGTGCAAGTTTCTAACCCTTAACTCTTTACATTGAGCAAGCTTTCTAACTTCATTCTGTTGTTTATGAATGCAAGTTTCTTATCCTAAACTTTCATTGAGAAAAACTATTGATTCTATTCTTATATATGATGGAATAAGCTCTTGTAACCTAATTCGTTACATCGAATGAGTTTCACATTCTCATTTCTTGTTATAATTATTCAAAACGTATATTGTTCTAACACATTAATTCAAAGGAGATTGTTCTAATTCTTTGAATATAGTACTTTGCATGTATATCACGTTTATTCAGTTATATATTGTTGATGTCCGATCTTTGACTTTGATAGCCTTGTTCAGTTATACATTCTTGTATTAAACCTTTATTGATGGAAATTGAATAAGTGTTCTAAAATTCTAGAAACACTGATAAGCTAGTTCTAAACTAAACTTTCTTTAGTGCAGAAATTCTAAATTCAAACTGAGACGAACAACCCTAACATAGGGGATTTTGTACGTGTAACATTTAGATGTTTGTGCACAATACATGGTACAAAGGGCTGATCCCCTAAGTATGTTAAGAAGAGTCTGTACAGTCTAATTAACTGTTAATGTTGGGGTAGTAATACCTAATTACCGTGGACATAGTTCGTGGTCATAAGACCCTCAAATATTAAAAGTTCGAACTTGTTTCTGTTTCTATTTGTAGAACAAGTTCATTATCGTACAACATTCATTGTTCATTCTCATATGGTTATTATTACTATTCTTTATGTCGGTGAGCAATTGTTTGCTCACTCTTGTAATTAAACAATGCAGCTAAAGTCGAAAAAGGTGATGAGCCATCTACTAGCAAGGGAAAGGGCAAGATATCCAAGTGTTGAAGAATTATTTAAAGTTTATTTAAATGCATGATGTTATAAGACTTATTTTATTTTATAATGTATTCCGCAAACTGATGTAATAATTTAAGGTAAGATTACCTGGGATTGTTTATGAGACGATGTAACCCTTTAATGGGAAATATTATTGTTTAAGTTATTTAATGTTTTATCCTTTATTATGGGTAGTTAGATGTAACTATTTTGATAGTGAGCACCAAATTCGGTGGAAATGAAGTACCCTGGGGTGTCACAGGTACGCAGTTGAGAATTAATACGAAATATCACCCTCAAACAGACGGATAGAGTGAAAGAACGATTCAAACATTAGAATATATGTTAAGAGCTTGTATAATGGAATTTAAAGGAAATTGGGATTATCATCTACCACTCGTAGAGTTCGGCTACAACAACAGTTGCCACGCTAGTATTGGCATGCCACCTTATGAAGCGTCATACAACAGAAAGTGCAGAACTCCGCTATACTGGGATGAAGTGGGCGAGAGATAATTACTAGGTCCAAAATTGGTACAGCAAACAACAGAGATAGTCAAAGTGATCCGAACAAGGCTGGTAGCAGCTCAAGAGAGGTGGAAGAAATACGCCGATCCACACCGTAAAAATGTTGAGTTTGAATCGGGTAGTTATGTGTTTTTAAAAGTCTCTCTCTGGAAGGGAAAGATCAGATTCGGAAAGAAGGAAAAATTAAGCCCAAGGTTCATTGGACCCTTTGAGGTACAACGAAAGATTGAAGAAGTTGCGTATGAGGTAGCCTTATCTCCGGCACTCGATAATGTCCACAACGTCTTCTATGTTTCAGTTTTACGACCCTACAAACCTGAATAAAAACATGTGATTGAATATGAACCCTACAATTTGACAAAGATTTATCTTATGAAAAAATTCTTGTTCAGATTGTTGACAGGAAAGAGCAAATACTCAGAAATAAAGTAATACCTTCTGTCAAGGTAATTTGGAGGAACGGCAACGCTGAAGAAACTACGTGGAAACTCGAAGAGAATATGATGAAGACTTATCCTCATTTATTTGCTTAATTTGTGTGTAAGCAATTCTAGGGACAGAATCTTTGTAGGGGGGAGAATATAACAGGACGAATTGATTGAGTCGTGATTCTGGGGACAAAATCATTTTAAGGGGAAAAAGATGTGACGAACGAGATTTTGTAATTTAATTTGAATATTTATTGAATTAAATAAATATTTTTTCGATGATTCAATTATTGGATTAAATAATTAATTGATGAATTTGTGGTAGATTAATTTAATTATATGTGTTATATTGATTAAATTAACGTGGAGAATTTTATTATTCAAAGTATGTATTTAATTGAGTTTATTTGATTAATTGAATTACTAAATAAGCATAATGTTATTTTAATTAATTTAATACTTAATTAGAGATTTAATAATTTGACATAATTAATAAATGAGAAATTTAATTATGTGACTATGTGAATTAATGAAAAATTATTATATTTTATTTAAATTAAATTAAATAAGATATTTGATTAATTACTTAAGTAGGTGTGACATTATTAAACTATATAATAAAGAACTAATTAAATTAAATGGAAATAATCTTCTAATGGTTAGCCAAACAAAGCCCTAATGGGAGTTGGGCAGTTAACCCACGAATGGGATTAACTGACCACAACGTTGCAGTTAGTATGCTCGTTAGTCTTATTTTTACGTATGTTATTTTTCTAAAACAAACTTTGAGAGCTCAGAGAGAATTTAGAGAAAAGTTAGAGAGGAATATGTGAGATTGAAGAAGAATTTGAAAGGGATTTCATCTCCTACTAATCTACACCTACTAGGTAATCTCTTTAACCAAACCTTATTTACGTTCTTATTTTCTTGTTATGAAAAAGCTATCTCTAAGTCCTCTGTAATTGAAGAACAATTGCAATTTTTGAGTATATGATGTGTTGTATATGTTAGTATACGTTTATAATATGTGTATATCTTATATTCATGTGTTTAAAGTAATTGATTTCATTTAATCATGCTAAAATTAGAGTTTTCCATTAATAAGAGTTTTAAGTTCTCTGTAAAACAAAATTTAGTGATCAATGCATGAATCGTTGTTTTACTGAAATGTAACGGTAGATTATGTTAGCACATATCATGTGACAAACGAGATTTTTTAATTTAATTTTAATATTTATTGAATTAAATAAATATTTTTCAATGATTTAATTATTGGATTAAATAATTAATTGATGAAATTGTGGTAGATTAATTTAATTATATGTGTTATATTTATTAAATTAATGTGGAGAAATTTTATTATTCAAAGTATATATTTATGTGAGCTTGTTGAATTAAATGAAATATGTAATAAGCATAATATTATTTTAATTAATTTAATAATTAATTAAAGAATTAATAATTTGACATAATTAATAAATGAGAAATTTAATTATGTGACTATGTGAATTAATGAGAAATTATTATATTTTATTTAAATTAAATTAAATAAGATATTTGATTTATTGTGTAAATGAGTGTGACATTATTAAACTATAGTATAAGAGGTTTATCAAATTAATGGGAAAACCTTCTAAAAAGTGAACCAAACAGGGCTTTAGTAGAGGTTGAGGGCAGTTAAACCATGATTGGTTAACTGACTAGAACTGCGTCCGTTCCTTTATTTTATACGTCTTCCTCCTTTATTTTCTAAGTCTGGAAATAAGAAAAACAAGTTTACAGATAGAAATTTAGAATTTGTTGAGGAAAATTGAGAGTTGTTTGATTGAATAAGTAACTGAGAAAGGATTCATCCCTATTAATCTATACTCTACATTCTCGATAATCTCTTTAACCCAATTTCAAATTACGTTGTTTATATTTTTATGAAAATGGTTTTCAAGTGCTGTTAAAGTCTCTGTAATTAGAAAGGGTAGCAATTATGTGTTTGTTTATGATAATATGTTATAATAACATGTTACCTACCATCTTTGTACATTTTCAAAGCATTAAATCTATACAAATATATAGTAATTGGATTATTTTAAAAGTTAGAGAGTATAAAGTGTAAATATGGCCATATGACCCTTACGTACAAATTTAATGCGTTAATCATATGTGGTATCATAAATTTTACACTTGTATGTAATTATGTATGTTAAAACGAAGAAGAAAAAATTCGAATGGACAGATTACTTATGTCAAATTGAGATGAACAACCCTGTATAGGGATTACTTATGCATTAGCGTTAAGATATTGTGCACAGTATGGTACTAAGGGTTGATCCCCCTAAGTACGAGTAGAAGAGTCCATAGTCTTATGACTGTTAAATGTTTCAAGAATAACCCTTGATAACCTAGGACATAGTTCAAGGTCTTATGACCCTCAGAAGTTCTTTTGATTCTTGTTATTCATTCTTGATTAAAATGTTAAGTTCTTATTCCAGAAGTCTTTGATTCACTCGCATCTTATTATATTGTTATTTTATTATTGTACTTGTGGGCAATCGTGTTCACTCTTGCATAATAATAACATTGCAGTTAAGAACAAAAGGTCTGACGAGCCTTCTACTAGCAAAGGTAAGGGCAAGATTAACAAGTGATGAAGACTTGTTGTTTTATGTGATGATGTATTTCTGTTTTAGACTTATGATGTGTAAGACGATTAATTGTTATGTTTCCACAGTTAAGATTTAAGGTTAGTATGACCTGGGATTGATGTATTTATTTTAGATGATGTACCTCCATAACGAGAGGATTTATTTCTATCTATTTATGTTTTTCATTTATAATGGGTAGATAGACATATGATGTTTGAATAGTGAACACCAAATCATGGAGAATTGAAGTATCCGGGTTTATGGGTGTCACATGTCAAAATTGTTAGGTTTGTAATATTCATGAATGCAATCAAAGTGCACAAAATTAGCGGAAGCATGGAAAATCAGAGTTTTAAAATTTTACAAACCATATACCCGGATCATCCTTTATGCATAATTATTAATTAAACGAAAAGATAAAGAACAAGAATCGTACCCTTGAAGATTCGAGCTTCCTCAAGTACAAGTTCACCTCCAATCTTTTCGCGTTCAACTTGAATCCACCGGGTTTGGTTCCTTCCTTTGATCAACGTTAGCCACCCAAGTGTTTGGCCTCTAGAGGTGATCCACCAAGGAAGAAGAAAGATTCAAGAAGATGTGTATTTGGCTAAATTCTAGTTTTCTATCTCTATAGAAAAAGAACGTACTCTCCAACTTATTGGAATTGCGTATCTAGATATCTGATATAAGACTCCTCTTATAAAGATATCAGGTAACCCTATTTAATTAAAATAAAGTATTATCTATTTAATTAAACTCTTTTAATTAAATGGGCTCCCTAATCTTATTAGGGATAATTAATTAAACTCCTTTAACTAATTTTTTCTCCTAATCCTATTAGGAATAAATGAGAGTACTAATATTAAATTAATTCCTAAACTCTTTTAGAAATTAAAATAATAATAATTGTAATAATATTAATAAGACTCCTCTTATTAATTTATATTTAATATTTCTAAAATATTAAACAATAAATATTAAGCTATTTAATTTATTCTATCACCATAGATTAAATTAAATATACTTAGCATATTATTACGATTATGCCATTAACTTTTTAAATAATTATTCTTCCTTTTATGGTGTGACCCTTTAGGTTCTCCATATTAAATCGGTTGTGAATAAATTAATTAGAACAATTCTAATCTTATTTAAATAAATAAATTAAACAATTAATTTATTTCAATAAATAATATTTATTCTACAATAGGGATAAGCCTCCCTAGCGATCAACGACTTTTCAGATAATATAGATTTTAACATTAATCATAAAAAGAACCTTTGAGTTAATAGTTACTGTACAATTCAATCCTTTCACCATACAATGTCCCAATTAAATATAAGACATGGAATTACTGTCAAGTCTTATTTTATTTAATTATATGTATTTCGACTCTTAAATGTACAATTCCAAATAATACAAATTAGAAACTTCTTTCTAATTTCATTCTGCCTTGGCCAAGGACTACTAGATTGTCATTTATCGAATCACATAGGACATTTTTCTTCTTTTACTAGAAGTGGTAGATTTTTTATTGATCATACATTATCTCTATGTACAACTTATTATATCTAAGCATACCCTTTGATATACCCTAAGGGTCTTAAAGAATAAGTCAAAGTATAACTCATCATACACAAGATACAATGATGATCTCAAGTCCAAGGATCACTTGTACTACTATCACTGCAGGAATTCCTATTGACAGGCAAGTAAAACTCCATTAGGTATTCCTTAGCGAGCCACATTCAGTGAACATATTCTCTAATAAGCACCTACATACTTGCTTTAGTGTCTCCACATAATTGATCATGAGATCAATCATCCTCATCTAATGAGCAAACAACGTATGTACCAATATATTCGGATTCACCAATTCCCAATTTAGTAATCTAACGATTGAGAACTATTTTAGTTTTAAGCTTTCTAAGAATTTAGATCTCATTAGAATGATCATCATTATTATTCTAAAAGTATTGCTTAAAACTATGGGTTTATCACATATTATAAAACAGCATCATGTAGATAATTAAAAGCCTCTAATAAATTAATACTTTTTATTAATAAATGAATAAGATTGTTACAAAGCATATGCTTTATCATCAAACATGGTTGGCTTGTGTGTATACTACTTTCAATGTCCCACTTGCACTAAAGACAATCGCCATGGTATCTTATACCCTTCTTCTCTAAGTGACGATTATCCTGCTATTGGATAAGCTTTAGTTAATGGATATGTAATGTTGTTCTTGAGAGTCCACTATCTCTATAGTGATTTCCCATCTTTCAATGATTCTTTAATTAAATAAAAGTACTGCAACACATGTTTAGATCCAAGATGAGACTTAGGAACTATTCCTAGTTCTGTAATGAACTTTTCATCCAAATAATCAACTTGCAGCTTTATTTATAGCTATATACTTTGTCTTTATCACTAAACCAGCAATTCCTTGCTGTTTAAAACCTTTCTAATTTACTGCACCACCGTTCAAGGTAACGCTTTACCTTAAAGTTGATTTTCTGTCGTCTTGGTCTGTCTGAAAAAACTTGAGTCTGTTAAGCCTTCTAGTTTTAATTCAGACCCACCATGGATATGATCACATCCTTAGTGCCGGTAAAGTACTTTAAGATGTTTTTCACTGTCTTACAGTGATCTTCTCCAGAATATGACTGATCAACATCAGGTCTCGTACATTTCATTTCATACATGATAGTTACTGTGACGAACGAGAATTTTGTAATTTATTTTAATATTTATTGAATTAAATAAATATTTTTCGATGATTTAATTATTGGATTAAATAATTAATTGATGCAATTGTGGTAGATTAATTTAATTTTATGTGTTGTATTTATTAAGTAAATGTGGAGAATAATTATTATTCAAATATATAATTATGTGAGCTTGCTGAATTAAATGAATTATTTAATTAAGCATGATGTTATTTAATTAATGTAATTATTAATTAGAGATTTAATAAATTGTCATTATTTAGTAATGAGATATTTAATTATGTGACTATACGAAATTATGAGAAATTATTATATTTTATTAAATTAAACAAGATATAGGAATTATTGTGCAAGTGGATGTGACATTAATTAAACTATATTGTAAAGGTTTTTATTAAATTAATTGGTTTTGTAATATATTAAGCATAGCCAAACATGGCCTTAGTGGGAGTTGCCACCAGTTACCCATGACTGGGTTAACTGGCCATGATGCGCGTCTGTTCTTGGCTATATTATACGTATGCTCCTACTTTTCTATTATTCTTCTAAGTCTGATAAAAACATCACAGAGAGAAAGTTTGAGAAATTGTTGAGTGAGTTTGCTTGGTGTGTAAGAATTTTTGAGGAAGGCTTTAATTCATCTCCTATTACTTTATCTACGCTTGGGTAATCTCCTCAACCCAATGGTTATATTTACGTCTTTTAAAATTTCCATGAGTATGGTTTAAGTCTTCTGTGAAACTCTGTAATTGGTTTAGGAGTAATGTTTATGGGTTATATGTGTGTTATGTTATATCAAATTGTGTTTAATTATGTATATGTTGTAAACCATAACATCAAATTCATGAAAACATGTCGTATATGATTTCTACAAAATTACAGAGTATGGGTTTTGGCCTTATGGCCTTATACGTGATATTTTATGTAGTGATCGTATATTATCCCTAAATTTTACACTCCTATATTATTATGCATGTTGATACGAAGAGACCAAGCCTTAAACGAACGGATTCGGTGTTATAACGAATTCATAGTGTTAAATTTATGATTTTGTTCATTAACTTCAAGAACATCAAGAGCAGTCAAATTTTACATGATTTAATTCTGTTATTGGGTGTTTTAAATGGTTAAAATCATTTTACAAAGGTTGGGTTAACTACAAGAATTGCTGGACAAAAAGTACATTCAATCGAGCGTATCGCCGTAGGGAGCGCCGGTGTTGTTTGTGAAAAAGAAGGACGGATCGATGCGGCTCTGCATTGACTACAGAGAACTGAACAAGGTCACGATTAAGAATAGATATCCATTACCAAGAATCGACGATCTATTTGATCAATTAAAGGGAGCAATATACTTTTCCAAGATAGACTTGAGGAGTGGTTATCACCGACTGAAGGTGAGGCAAGAGGATGTACCGAAGACAGCGTTCAGAACGCGATACGGTCACTATGAATTTTTAGTAATGTCGTTTGGTCTAACGAATGCTCCTACAATATTTATGGGACTAATGAATGGTGTGTTTAAGCCATTTTTGGACAAATTCGTGGTGGTATTTGTAGACGACATTCTGGTATATTCCAAAAACAAAGAAGAACACGAAGAACATTTGAGGTTAACGTTGGAAGTATTGAGAAGGGAGAAGTTGTACGCTAAATTTTCGAAATGCGAATTCTTGATCGAGCGAGTACAATTTCTTGGTCACGTGATAGATAAAAACGGAATTTCGATAGATCCATTCAAAGTAGAAGCCGTGATTAACTGGGAACAGCCGAGATCGCCGTCAGAAGTAAGAAGCTTTCTTGGATTAGCGGGATATTATAGAAGATTCATTTAAGATTTTTCCAAGATCGCAACTCCGTTAACGAATTTAACTCGAAAAGCTGTGAAATTTGTTTGGACGGAGAAATGTGAGGAGAGCTCCCAAGAATTAAAGAAGAGGTTGAGTACGACATCTGTGTTATCTCTTTCGGATGATACATGCAATTTTGTTATTTTTAGTGATGCGTCGCATAAAGGACTTAGCTGTGTGTTAATGCAAATCGATAAAGTCATCGCGTATGCATCACGACAGTTGAAGGATTACGAGAAGGGGTATCCGACCCATGATTGGAGTTAGCTGCAGTTGTTTTTGCTTTAAAAATTTGGAGGCACTATCTCTACGGGGAGAAGTGAGAGATATATACGGACCACAAGAGTTTGAAATATATTTTCACACAGAAGGATTTGAATATGCGTCAAAAGAGATGGTTGGAATTAATCAAGGATTACGACTGTGAGATTTTATACCATCTGGGTAATGCGAATGTGGTTGCCGATGCCTTAAGTAGAAAGGGTCGTGAGAAATTGATGATGTTGACTGCTCAGGAGGAGCTAATCACAGAAATGGAGAAACTGGAATTGGAAGTGAAGTATCCAATGGAGATTGATGAGAAGCTATTTCATATGCAATCTGGTACAACTCTACTAGATAAAGTGAAGGAGGCTCAGCTTCAGGATGATGAATGCAAAAAGGTGACAAAGAAGATATCTGAAGGAACCGAACCGAGATTTAAGATGGATAAGGAAGGAATACTGAGATTTGAGAGTAGAATTTGGGTACCGCCAGTACAAGGGATTAAGGAAGATATTTTAAGTGAGGCTCATAGTTCACGATATTCGATTCACCCTGGTAGTACCAAAATGTACCAAGATATTCGATAACATTTTTGGTGGCCGAATTTGAAACGTGATGTTACAGAATGTGTTGCTAAGTGTCTGACCTGTCAGAAGGTAAAAGAAGAACATCAGAGACCAAGTGGATTACTTCAACCGTTGGAAATCCTAGAATGGAAATGGAAGCATATTACAATGGATTTCGTGGTTGGCCATCCGACGACTCAGAAAGACTACGACGCAGTATGGGTTATCGTTGACCTACTGACAAAATCTACACACTTCCTTCCGATCAAAATAAAATTCAACTTAGATCAGTTGGCTAGGCTATACGTAAAAGAGATTGTTTCGAGGCACGGAGTTCCGGTATCAATTGTTTCAGATAGGGATCCGCGCTTCACATCAAATTTCTGGAAACGTCTTCAGGAATACATGGGTACGCAATTGTGAATGAGTACAGCTTACCACCCTCAAACAGACGGACAGAGTGAGAGAACGATTCAGACATTAGAAGATATGCTAAGAGCCTGTGTGATGGACTTTAAAGGAAATTGGGATGATCACCTACCATTAGTAGAGTTCGGCTACAACAACAGTTACCACGCTAGTATTGGCATACCGCCGTATGAAGCTTTATACGACAGAAAGTGCAGAACTCCGCTTTACTGAGATGAACTTGGTGAGAGACAATTGCTAGGGCCAGAATTGGTACAGCAGACAACAGAAATAGTCAAAGTGATCTGAGCACGACTGGTAGCGGCTCAAGATCGACAGAAGAAATACGCTGACCCACATCGTAAAAATATCGAGTTTGAATCAGGTAGTTATGTTTTCTTGAAGGTCTCTCCCTGGAAAGGAAAGATCAGATTCGAAAAGAAAGGAAAATTGAGCCCAAGATTCATTGGACCCTTTGAAGTACTGAGAAGAATCGGAGAAGTTGCGTATGAGGTAGCCTTACCTCCAGCACTCGAGAATATCCATAACGTCTTCCATGTTTCTGTGTTACGACCCTACAAGCCTGATTACAAGCATGCAATCAAATACGAACCCCTACATTTTGAGAAAGACTTATCTTACGAAGAAATTCCTGTCCAAATTGTCGACCGAAAAGAACAAGTTCTGAGAAATAAAGTTATACCTTCAGTTAAGGTAATTTGGAGAAACCACAACGCTGAAGAAGCTACGTGGGAACTGGAAGAGATTATGATGAAGAATTACCCTCATTTATTTAATAATTATTTGTAAGCGATTCTGGGGACAGAATCTTTGTAAGGGGAGGAAGAATGTAACGGGTCGAGATTTATTGAGTCGTGATTCTGGGGACAAAATCCTTTTAAGGGGGGAAAGATGTGACGAACGAGAATTTTGTAATTTATTTTAATATTTATTGAATTAAATAAATATTTTTCGATGATTTAATTATTGGATTAAATAATTAATTGATGCAATTGTGGTAGATTAATTTAATTTTATGTATTGCATTTATTAAGTTAATGTGGAGAATAATTATTATTCAAATATATAATTATGTGAGCTTGCTGAATTAAATGAATTATTTAATTAAGCATGATGTTATTTAATTAATGTAATTATTAATTAGAGATTTAATAAATTGTCATTATTTAGTAATGATATATTTAATTATGTGACTATACGAAATTATGAGAAATTATTATATTTTATTAAATTAAACAAGATATAGGGATTATTGTGCAAGTGGAGGTGACATTAATTAAACTATATTGTAACGGTTTTTATTAAATTAATTAGTTTTGTAATATATTAAGCATAGCCAAACATGGCCTTAGTGGGAGTTGCCACCAGTTACCCATGACTGGGTTAACTGGCCATGATGTGCGTCTGTTCTTGGCTATATTATACGTATGCTCCTTCTTTTCTATTATTCTTCTAAGTCTGATAAAAACATCACAGAGAGAAAGTTTGAGAAATTGTTGAGTGAGTTTGCTTGGTGTGTAAGAATTTTTGAGGAAGGCTTTAATTCATCTCCTAGTACTTTATCTACGCTTGGGTAATCTCCTCAACCCAATGGTTATATTTACGTCTTTTAAAATTTCCATGAGTATGGTTTAAGTCTTCTGTGAAACTCTGTAATTGGTTTAGGAGTAATGTTTATGGGTTATATGTGTGTTATGTTATATCAAATTGTGTTTAATTATGTATGTGTTGTAAACCATAACATCAAATTCATGAAAACATGTCGTATATGATTTCTACAAAATTACAGAGTATGGGTTTTGGCCTTATGGCCTTATACGTGATATTTTATGTAGTGATCATATATTATCCCTAAATTTTACACTCCTATATTATTATGCATGTTGATACGAAGAGACCAAGCCTTAAACGAACAGATTCGGTGTTATAACGAATTCGTAGTGTTAAATTTATGATTTTGTTCATTAACTTCAAGAACATCAAGTACAGTCAAATTTTACATGATTTAATTCTGTTATTGGGTGTTTTAAATGGTTAAAATCACTTTACAAAGGTTGGGTTATGTTTATGTATAAATTATAACATACGGGTATGTGTAATTTGGTGAAATTAGCGTTAAAAATGTGTTGATTTCGCTGAATTCTGTGTTCTTCGCGAACTGGAAACTCAAAGTCTGGGGTTTCGCGCCGCGATGCCAACTCCCAGTTCATTTCTCGCGCCGCAGCGCCACCGCGCCGTAACACCAAGTACCAGGCCGCAGCGCCATGGCGCCGCAGCGCCAAGACTCAATACAAAAGTGGCGCCGCAGCGCCACTTAGCAGAATGTCCAGAAATGTATTTTTTTATGTTAAGTCTAGTAATGTGTTAGTAACTTAATGTAATGAACATGTAAACATGTTAGAAATATAATGAAATGATGACATAGTTGTTTAGCATGTAAATAACATAATTACATGTGAATTGAATTATTGAATACATAATTAGCTTGATTATTTATGAAGTGATATTATGTGACAGTTAATGTGATAAATTGATTAAGTATAGTCAATAATTAAATTTGACAAAAAGAAAGAGTTTATGATGATTAATTAAGTTATAATTAACTGGTATTTTGTATGTGAATGGTATGTAGGATTTAATTCAAAGAACGAGTTTAGTTAAAGTGTAGTCTACGCACGAGGCAAGTTTCCTAAACTTAAACTCTTAAATTTGAGCAAGTTCCCTAACCCTATTTGTCATTATTGTTCAAGCTTATTATATACCTTGAATAAGCTATCGTTACTATTATTCAAGTTCAAATGATTTATTAAAGATTGATTATCTTTTCAAAGTATGATTTAGTTATACAATAATTGTTCTATTGTATACTTCTTGAGATTATTATTCAAATTGAATATCATTATTGTTGAACCTTATTAGACTAGTGAAACCTTAATGATTCAACTACTCCATAGTTGATGAGCGTTCTAAATTTCAGAACCCTTGAAGAATTATCCAAACCAAACTTCCTTTGGTGCGGACTCGAATGTCAAACTGAGATGAACAACTCTGTATAGGGGATTATTTACGCTTAGCGTTAAGATATTGTGCACAATATGGTACTAAGGGCTGACCCCCCTAAGTACGAGAAGAAGGTCCATAGTCTTATGACTGTTAAAGGTTTCAAGTATAACCCTTATTAACCTAGGACATAGTTCAAGGTCTTATGACCCTCAGAATTCTTTGATTCTTGTTATTCTCTCTTGATTCAAAAGTTGAGCTTTTATTCAGATGTCTTTGATGTATTCGCATGTTATTATACTATTATTTTATTTTTATATTTGTGGGCATTTGTGCTCACTCTTGTTTGATAATAACATTGCAGTTAAGAACGAAAGAGCTGACGAACCTTCCACTAGTAAGGGCAAGGGCAAAGTTAGCAAATGATGGAGACTTGTTATTTGATATGACTTGTTATTTTATATGATGTATTTGTTTAAAACTTAAGTTAAAGATGTTGTTTAAGACTTATTGTTAGAATTCCGCACAGATGTTTTAAGGTTAATTTAACCTGGGATTGTATTTATTATTCGGATGATGTAATCCTTTTAAGGAGAAGATTTTAATTCTATCTATTGTATGGTTTGCATTTTTATGGGTAGATAGATAGATGATATTTGTGCAGTGAACACCAAATCCCGTGGAATCGAAGTACCCAGATTTGGGGGTGTCACAGTTGCTCATGCGATCTCTCTTTTACGAGTCTATGGGGAATATTAAGAGAGATACACTCCAGGGCTCATCAACATGAGACATCCCATGGAGTTTGCCATGCTAAACGACTTTAGCATCAAATAAATGTATGTTTCTTGGGTTAAGTCGAGTATCCTCTTAAATCTATCTATATAGATTTTATCCAAAATTAAGATACTCTTCTCAAATCATTCATGGAGGAATGTTTAGACAACTTTATCTTTACTGATTGTAGCATTGGTATGTCATTCCTTATCCATAGTATATCAACATATAATATTAAGAATGTCACGGCGCTCCCACTGACCCTTTTGTACACACTAGGTTCATTCTTATTTTTGATAAAATTAAACTCTTTTGATTATCTCATCAAAATTAAAATGAATGTTTCATATTTGAGAAGCTTGCTTCAATCTATTTCTCTGAGTGTCTACAACTCTTACCTCATCGTATATAACTGGATTATCATCTTCTATGATGTGTACATCATCATCATCATTTATGATGGATCCATACCTCCTAGGTATCTTCGGTACTATTCCAGATTTACGATTCAGTTGTGGCACAATAGGTCTATCTACAAGTTCCTCTTATTTGACTTATAGTGATTTGTGGTTCTTGAACTCTTTAAGATCTATTATTTATCCCACTAGCTCCTTCAATGATAAACACCTTTATCTTAGAAGGTAGCGTGTTTCGCAACAAGCACCTTTTGCTAAGTAGGATTATAGAACATATACCCTAAACTTACTTTAGGATGTCCCACAAATTTGTACTTGTCAAATCTTTTTCCAAGCTTATCCTTTGAAACCTTTTCACATAAGTTGGACCACCCCTTATCTTAACATACTTAAGATTATGAATCCTCCCTGTCCATAACTTTTATGGAGTCTTGGGGCTGGATTTTGAGGTTATCTTTTGTAGATATGTAGCCATTTCTAGGACATGACCCTAGAGGGATACTGGAATGTCAGTAAAATCATTATGGACCACACCATGTCCAACAAGGTACAATTTTTCCTTTCAGATACATCAATCAATTATTGTATATCAGGAGGCGTCCATTGTGAGAAAACCATTTGAGATGATTTAGAAACTCATTGCACAAGTATTCCTTCCTTGATCCGATCAAAGAATCCTAATACTTTGCCAATTTGTTTCACTTTTGAATTCTTTGAAACTTTCAAATAATTCATACTTGTATTTCATCAAATACACACATTTAACTCTTTGAATGATCATCTCCTTTTCTTATACTAATTTGTTCAATATGTAAAATTATTTTCACGTAAGTCAAGTATACTAAATCCATTAAGTAATATTCCAGTTCTATACAAAATATTATTATTATAAATAGAACAAAAAATGTTCTTAAATATAATACCAAAGATTTCATTGTCCAACAATAAAATAGAAATAATGTTTCCAACGAGAACTGGAATACAATAACAACTTATTGACTTAATAGATTTGCTCGTAGGCAGTGCTAAACTATAAGTTCCTATGGTTAATGCAACAACCTTTGCTTCATTTTTAACACATAGGATTACTTATCTTTGTTTAGCTTTCTACTTCTGCTTGGCCCCTTCATAAATCTATATTTATGATAACCAAAGTCGGTATCCAATACCCAAGTAGAACCTTGACCTAAAGAAAAATTTATTTTAATTATGAACAAAAAGTATATTTGTAACCGAAACTTCACTAAGCTTCTTCTGGTTAGCCTCTGTAAGATGCTTCTTGCAGTTTCTTTCTAATGTCCATGCTTATTGCAGTGGAAGTAAACTCCTTTTCTATCTGTATCAGTTTTGTTCTTATTATCCTTTGTTTTTGCCTTTCTATTTACCTTCTTAGAATCGTTCTTCTTTTCAAAAGATTTTTTGGCCCCTACCAGTAAGACTTGGTCTTTCTTGGTTGGAAAGTGACTCTCAATTTTTTTTCAACATGTTAAGCAAGTCAGCGAGGCTGATATATAGCTTGTTCATATGAAAAATTCACAACAATTGTGGGAAGGAGTCCGGGAGTAACTACAAGATCAAATCTTGACTCAACTCTCCATCCATGACAAAACCTGTTGTCCTAATTGTTTAATTAAATTGATCATGTTAAGGACTTTTATCTGTACTGTAGTGTCATCGGTCATTCTAGATCGGAAGAGCTCCTTAGATATCTGATATCTATCAGTCCTACTTTCCTCACCATCAACTACTTGATGTGCAGGAATATAGTAGGAGCATCCATAGTTTCATGCTGACGCTGAAGCACATTACTCATGGATGCGAGAATGATGCATTAAGCCAACTGTGCATCATCTTGTCACTTTCTAAAAGTAGCAATCTCTTCCTCAAAGGCATTATCTGTAACCATTGCAGTGATAGGCGTATTAAGGACATAAGATAGCTTTTCAGCCATGAGAACTATTCTCAAATTTCTTAACCAATTCATTTAATTCGGTCAGGTTAGTTTAGCATCTAATATGCTACGCAGTGATAGTAGTTTAGACATTGTAAAATTCTATAAATGAATTTGTTCTTAACAATATTTTAGCATACATTCTTTTATTAATTATCAAAATAATTTAGGTCTTATTTTAAATTGGTATCTCCTACTATTTTCATCAAACTATATTATCCTCACTTATATAGTTCGGCAAAATCTAATTAAAGATTTGCTAGTGAGACTAAGGATCCCATTTCAAATGTATATAGCCTTGTGTGTGCACAACAAACTATATATAAATAAATAGGTAGACAACTCTTGTCGATTACGTCAACTATGTAACTCCTTGTATTTTGTCTCTTAAATCATAATGGTCAAGTGTGTGCACATCCGAACTAATATAATTTAAGTTAAGTCAGACCCAGCATTTCTATATAAGTGAAGAGAAAACTACAGCCCCCTTGTGTGTGCACAACAAAGCAGTAATGTTCAATTCCTTATAAACAACATATGTAATAAAAATAACATCATAAATATTTAATACTTGCCTTGTGTGTGCACACCAAACTCATATTAAATATTCAATACTCTATTATTTCTATCATGCTAGAAGGCGACGTTCGATATTTCAAATATCTTTGAACGTTACAACTTAATATAAAATATTTGAGGGGTTTGTTATTAATTTGTCTCATCTTGTTTAGCGCGCATGCACACACAAACACACACACACACACACACACACACACACACAACATATATATATATATATATATATATATATATATATATATATATATATATATATATATATAGTATAAGCATTCACATATAGAATACTATATTCTACCTGGATTGATTATGGACTTATAATCTAGTTTGGTTCACTAGAGCCACCAAGTGAACCAAAAGATCAAACCCTAGAGGTGCAAGAATTTTGTCGACGTCGGGATTTTTTATTTGTCCCTTTTCGTTACCTGTTCTTTTGTGTTCTCATTTTAGGTGAGATTTGTTTGAAAAAATAAGTGAAAAAGGTCCGACATGTGTAATGTCGACGATTGGACTATAAGAGTCGCCAGTTAGTTTTTTAACTGGTTGTACCAACACAACCGAGAAAAGATTTGCACATTGACCCAATGATGTGGCACTGCTAAACGGGTCGGTGAAACCGAGAATCAATTAGGGTCCGGGGACTTGCTTATGCGGAGGGAAGGTGTTAGACACCCCCCGACATCCGTGTTACCACGGTGACTGCCACTTTTCAAGAAACTATTATATGAATATGTGTGTGTGTGTGTGTGTGGGTCAATGTGTTGTTATTTAGAAGTAGTGCTATGCCTCGTTTGCACCTATATACAAAGAGTTTGAATTTATATAAAAATTTAATTTTAAACAAGATATAGCAGTGATGTTTTAGAAAAGAAGTTTTTTCAAACCCTTGTGCTCAATAGTAATTGAGGCCTTTGATACTTCCATTTTATTCTGAATTCGGCTTGGTTGATTTTATTTTACAGATGCGAGGCATCTGTACGCAAATAATGTACAAAAAAGGTGCTGAATTCCTCGTGGGTATGAAAACCATCTGAGGAAATCCAAACATCACAGATAAATCTATAAGCTGCTTACAGCTGAAAAGGTCCATCACGGGAATCGAATCTAGATTCAGTGGACTGAATCTGTGATCACATGATTCCTAGGCTCACATGATGCCACAGTTGATATAAACACAGTAAGCAGGTATATATATAAAAGCTGTAAATATATATATATACAGACATGATCACCAACCACGAAGCACCTCCATGGGGGATCAAAAATGTAAATAAAGCTGTAAAAGCGATCAACCGCATGGAGGAAACTCCAGGCGGGACGAAATGTACAGAAAGCAGTAAAAATAGTCAACCACCATGAAGTAAACTCCAGGTGGGACAAAATATATATATATATATATATATATATATATATATATATATATATATATATATATATATATATATATAAGCGATAAACGCACCGGATATAAAATCCAGGCTCATCGGACAAAGTCCGACAACAGTTAATATATATATATATATATATATATATATATATATATATATATATATATATATATATATATATTAAAGTAGTAAACGCACCGGATGTAAAATTCAGGCTCATCGAACATAGTTCGACACACAGTTCATATATATTATATATACGAAAGCATTTAAACGCACCAGACATAAGTCTAGGCTTATCGAACAGAGTTCGACACATAGTTTATATATATAAGTATATATATACAAAAGCAAGTAAATGCTCCAGACCGAAGTCTAGGCTCAATCGAGGCATAACTCGATAACGTTAGTCCATATATATATATATATATATATATATATATATATATATATATATATATATATATATATATGTCTATACAAACTGAAAGAAAACCACGGACTGAAGTTCTGGCAAACACACGTAACACGACTCTCAATGTAAAGAAGGGTGTGTGCAAGTGTGGAGAGAAAGGCTTGAAAATGTGTAAGAAGGCTTATAGTGGGCTGCAAAAGAAGACTTTAATAACTTTAAATTAGATAAACATTGGCTTCTGCTGGTACAAAAGTAGCTATATGTGAGGTCACAAGTGTTTAAAATGAGAAAGCACTCAGTTTGGGGTGTGTATAGAGCAAATTGGACAGGGCTTTCTCGCTATTTTTCTTGCAAATAAGGCCACCCCAATCCCCATATATATAGAGGGGGGGTGCCGTAGGTCTACCTGCGGCTACCCGTGATGCCCAGCCATGTGGGTCCAGCCATGTTGAAGTACGTACACTCGGACAACGCGTTATTCGCTCGGTCGTTCATAACTTTCAATCAGGGAGTCCGATGGAAGCGTGCCATATCATTTCGGAAAGCTCTTTCTGAGAGCTACACAATGACATATGATTTGTCCTTTTTGATTCTAGGAAGATGGGTCGATGATCAAAATAGCTTTTCCGGGTTTTCGTCAGGCAATCCAGTAAGCCGTTTTACGTAGTTTGCGCTCAGAAGTTAAGATATGGTTCTTGTTGGACTTCTAATGAAGCATTTTGAGTTAAAATGAGTTGATTTGATTTGAGTTGAAGTTGAGTTGGCAAAATGACCATTTTGCCCCTCCCGGGATTATCTTCGATTTTTACGCAGTTATAGCAGTCTTTTCTGAGGGTTATCTCTGAGGTTGACTTGATGTTGACTTTGAATGTCCTCGAGGCTATCTCTGAGGTTGGCTCGACCTCCTGGGGTTATCTCCAGGCTTTGAACTTGATCTCACAAGGTTATCCCAGGGGCAGGAACTGATTTTCCTGGGGTTATTTTTGGGGTTGCAAACTAATTTTTTGGGGTTATCTCTAGGGTTGGAAACTTGATCTTGTGGTCCTCCAAGGTCATCTCTGGAGTGTAAAATAGACGCTTTGGCCTTCCTCCATAGTTAGTAACAGGAAAAGAAAATTTTGAGTGTCTATAGATGCCCCTCTTTATCATGTTCATGCAATACAATGGAATGGACATGATAAAGATTAGTAGACACTTGAAATATGACAAGGTATTTTAAATGATTCAAATCACAATGTAATAAATGTCATGATGAATGTTAAAATGTTTTCATAAATCGTAGTTCGCATTTCGCATTTGGCCAATCGTACATCGTAAATCGCACATCGTATTTCGCATAACGCATATCGCAAATCGCAAATCGTAAATCGCAAATCGTACATCGCATATCGCATATCGCATATCGTAAATCGCATATCGCAATGTAATGAATGTTATGATGAATGTTTAAAATAATTTTTTCAAATTGCTTTACCTTTACCGATCATTGCTGATGCTTATGCTGGTGTTGACTCCAACGGTTTGGCTTTTAATCGCTGTCGCTGAGGCTTGTTTGATGAAGATAAGTTGAGATGTTTTCCACATCTCTAATGGGGATGACGTTCTGAATCACCAGACCTTCCCGATGTATACGGTAGTAGTTTGCAATGGTGCCTACCCTGCTGATAACCAAACTATTTTGGTTCCCACTCGAATGGTGGTATACGAAGCTTTCATCGCTAAATTGTCTTGATGTTGCGCTGAATTGATGCCAATAGTTTAGAATACCGGATCATTTGATACCTTCGTTGAAGTAATATCCAACGTTTTGATTCACTAGACTCCGTGTGATGTTACGTTCACCCTTTTTGAGGTGATTTGGGGTTTTCTTTCGCTGTTGGGTGCTTGTGCCCCATTTTCTTGAGCATTTGATTCACAACCTGGCAGATCTTATGACCTGAATGCCACTGACATCCCTGGAGGGTGCAACTCATTTTTTCGCTGCCCATATTTGTACTTAAGTGTATAGGCCTCAACTTGTGAGGACTTGACGTAGGTTGACGCATTTGATGGTGTAGATTTCATTTGCTAGGCCTTTCGTTGTTGGCCTTCTGCTTTTGAGTTAAGAATTTTTTTGAGAAATTTCCCCTTCTTTTATAGGGACACGCTTATGTCGCCATGATAGGAATTCTCCCCTTTCTTTTGATGAGAAGCTTGATCCTGCCTTCCACTCCTTCGCTTTCTTGGAATTGGATAATGCCCCAGTCCTTTCGCATGTTGATGCCGAGGGTTCATATGAGAAATTCTCTTTGTTGATGAAGTCGCAAGTGAGTAATATCCAAATTGCCAGTGAGATGATGTGAGGGAAGCTTTGATGATGATGTACCATGCTGATGGTGTTGACTGGTGCATTTTCCTCAGGATGATTGATAAATGCCCCAGTGTTGAGTTGTCGCTATTTTTAAGATTGCCCTAGTCTTGCTGTAAGGGCTCCAATATCGGGTTTTCACTAATTTGAAATTGCCCCAGCCTTGCTTGTTGTCTGGGATAGTTGTTTTGACAGATGAGCTGATAAGACGCCGAGATCGCAAGAGGCTTTTACCAGATGATAAATTGGTAGTGGATTTGGGCTTTGATGCCCTCAATTATTGTTCCTGACTTGTTCTCACAATCGGCGTTAATGGTTTTCTTCTGATTTGATGAAGACTTGTGATTGAGGGTGTCAATTTTTTGAAGGTCCTCGCTGCTGGTTTTCTTAGTGTATCACTATTTCTTCCTTTCTGGGATTTGTGCCAGATTCGATGGAATGGCATTGAAGTGTTGTTGGGTCTTCTCGACATGGGTCGCTGACTTGGAGGGTTGTTCTTGGGCGTAGATTTGGGATTGATGTTTGGGTTTGGATGTTTCTTTTGAGGGTCACACCACACCACTGATGGCTACCTACGTACTCCTGTGTATGTGGGAGATCAGGTCGACGTAGTTCCTGCTGGTGAGCTGAACAGTTTGAGAAGTGTTTGTTCGAGTTTTTTGGGTTTTTGTTTGGTTTGACCGCACCATAAATGGCTGCCTACGTACTCCCATTGATGAGGGGAGATCAGGTCTGCATAGTTCCAACTTTGGTTTGAAAAGGTTCAAAGTGGTAAGTGGTGAGAAGGATGCAGAGATGTTTTTGTTTTTTTTTATTTTTGTTTTTTATTTTTTTTGTTTTTTTTCTTTACATGCATGGAAAATAAATGGCACACTGCGAAGAAAGTGATATTGTCCCAACATCTCCTGGAACTCACAATTGTATCCTTTGGATCTGCATCTTCTTGGCTAGCTGAGGCATGATAGTTCAGTTGTCAGTGGTTATGTTGCCTTCAGGGCTTGCGATAGAGGTTACCTCTTGATTCTGAATATCTTCACTTATAGTCATAACTTGATCGCTTCCTGATTCAATACATTCCTCAGGGACGCTTGAACTAGACCCATTACACAAAGGTATGAACTCCGAATTCTTCAATGGGTTGGTGTTGACATTTTGTTGATCAGGTTGTTGGACCACAATACTGCCACTTTCGATCAGATTTTGAATTTTACGCTTTAAAGACCAACAATCTTGTGTATCGTGTCCTGGAGACCCTGAGTGGTAAGCACATCTTTGGCTTGGATTGTATCAATTAATATCGCCAATACATTTTCAAGGGAATCGCCAAGTGGAGTGAACACCTGATTTTCCGCTCTTTTAAATTTTCTTTTTCAATCCTGGCCTTAGTTGAATGCATCATGTTATTGAGATGGCAGATTGTCTTGCATTTTCCAAATGGGGGGACTGTAGTTTGGTCTTCTAGCTTGCCCTTGTACAACAAGGGATACATCTTCAATGCCTTTATCGGGTACACCCTTGGGATCGCTCGCATACTTGCCAGTCTGTATATGTTTGGCGACTGCTTCCAAGGCTGTGAAGTCTTTAATCTTGCATGCCTTTAGGCCCATCTCTGCCGTTTCACCGTGTTTGATCATTTCTGAGAATGGCTTTCCTATGCCTGCTAGGATCCTCTCGTAGTACAGATCCTCTTGGATATCAATAAACGTCATTAGCATCTCAGTTTCTGTCATTGATGGAATGACTTGCGCTACTAGATGTCTCCACCTTTGGGCATATTCTCGAAAAGATTCAGTACTTTGCTTTTTGACTTTAGTCACTTGGTATCAATCCGGTGCCATTTGTGACTGAAAACTGTACTGATTTAGAAAGGCGTGGGCCAATTCTTCCCTGTTGTGGATTTTGACATTATCAAGTCGGGCATACTAGGCTTTAGCCTCTCCAGTGAGACTCTTTTGAAAAAGTTGCATTCAAAGGCTTTCATATTCAACATAAGACCCCAGTTCGCCAATGTACACTTTTAGGTATGTATAGGGATCACCTGCCCCATTGTACTTTTCAAACTCTGGGACTTTGAATTTGGTAGAGTATCGAGCCCCTGGGAATATGCAGAGATCTGAATAGGTGACACTCCCATAATTTCCAGTCCCTTTGATTGACATGATGGTTTCCTCCATTTGTTGGACTTTCTTTCTTATATCCCCAGTTTCTCGATCATCCCTGAGATTTGTGATTTCTTTATTAGAATGAGGTTTAGGTATCTGGGTTTCCATCTTTTTACCAATACCCTGACTGTCCCCTGGTGTAAATGACTCTGGTTGAGTAGGCATTGTCTGGCCCTGAGTATTTTTACTTTATTCTTTTAGAAAGATAGCTAATTCTGCTATCTGATTCCTTAATCCTTCAAACTCCTCTCGGGAAGTAGGAGTAGAATCAGGCTGGGCACTTGCATCCATGTCTGACGGTGGACTTAGTGCCTTTTTGGATTTTAAACGGGTAACGGGACCAATTGCTTACCTACAAAAAGCCTTATGTAGTTTAGTCTTTAGGGAATGTAAAAAATAATTTACATGTTATAATGTGTCCATTATAGGAGTGTTGTCCTACAAAACGGGTGTTAGCATAATATGTCAGGTTTTATGTATGTACACATATTCCTTCATATTTTCCATTACAATGAGATTACAAGTAATTGAATTTACAAGTAATTGAAATGTGAAAGTATGAAGAGACTTCCCTTCGCGTTTGGTTTATCAGAGGCTGACCTATCTTAGGTTACTCTCGCGGCTTTTTAGCATGAAGGTTCCAAAATCATCGCAATTTACTCAACGGGTCGTTAATCCGGTCTTCCAACTGGAGCGAATTTGGGTGGTGCCTTTCCTGAGACTCGGGGAATTAGTTTTCCCACGAGTCCAGTAATTAAACACCGATAGGATAGCCTCCTGGTGGAGGGACCACACAACATACATTCACATACATCGCGTCTCACCGTATATGAAAATGATGACATGTGTGAAGCACTAATATAATAGGCGGATATAGTGTAAAGCATTAATCGCAGTAAAGATATTCATTCGTACACATTCATCATAAATGTAAATGCAACATCTACACACAAGCATATAAAAGTTTTGAAAAGCTTGTAATAGTGGCTTAAGTCCTCTTACTGGAGTCCCCAACAGAGTCGCCACCTATCGACGTCAGGATTTTTTATTTGTCCCTTTTCGTTACCTGTTCTTTTGTGTTCTCATTTTAGGTGAGATTTGTTTGAAAAAATAAGTGAAAAAGGTCCGACATGTGTAATGTCGACGATTGGACTATAAGAGTCACCAGTTGGTTTTTTAACTGGTTGTACCAACACAACCGAGAAAAAGTTTGCACATTGACTCAGTGATGTAACACTGCTAAACGGGTCGGTGAAACCGAGATTCAATTAGGGTCCGGGGACTTGCTTATGCGGAGGGAAGGTGTTAGGCACCCCCCGACATCCGTGTTACCACGGTGACCACCACTTTTCAAGAAACTGTTATATGAATATGTGTGTGTGGGTGTGGGTCAATGTGTTGTTATTTGAAAGAAGTGCTATGCCTCGTTTTCACCTATATACAAAGGGTTTGAATTTATACAAAAAATTAATTTTAAACAAGACATAGCAGTGATGTTTTAGAAAAGAGATTTTTTCAAACCCTTGTGCTCAATAGTAATTGAGGCCTTTGATACTTCCATTTTATTTCGAATTCGGCTTGGTTGATTTTATTTTACAGATGCGAGGCATCTGTATGCAAATAATGTACAAAAAAGGTGTTGAATTCCTCGTGGGTATGAAAACTATCTGAGAAAATCCAAACATCACAGATAAATTTACAAGCTGCTTACAGCTGAAAAGGCCCATCACGGGAACCAAATCTAGATTCAGTGGACTGAATCTGTGATCATATGATTCCTAGGCTCACATGATGCCGTAGTTGATATAAACGTAGTAAGCAGGTATATATATATATATATATATATATATATATATATATATATATATATATATATAGACATGATCACCAACCACGAAGCACCTCCATGGGGGATCAGAAATATAAATAAAGCTGTAAAAGCGATCAACCGCCACGGAGAGAACTCTAGGCGGGACGAAATGTACAGAAAGCAGTAAAAATAGTCAACCACCATGAAGTAAATTCCAGGTGGGACTAAATGTGTGTGTGTGTATATATATATATATATATATATATATATATATATATATATATATATATATATATATATATATATAAGCGATAAATGCACCGGATATAAAATCTAGGCTCATCAGATAAAGTTCGACAACAGTTAATATATATAAGTATATATATATTAAAGCAGTAAACGCACCGGATGTAAAATCTAGGCTCATCGAACATAGTTTGACACACAATTCATATATATATATATATATATATATATATATATATATATATATATATATATATATATATATACAAAAGTATTTAAACGCATCAGATATAAGTCTAGGCTCGTTGAACAGAGTTCGACCATAATTTATATATATAAGTATTTATATACAAAAGCAAGTAAACGCTCCAGACCGAAATATAGGCTCAATCAAGGCATAACTCGATAATGTTAGTCCATATATATATATATATATATATATATATATATATATATATATATATATATATATATATATATATATATATATACAAACAGAAATAAAACCACGAACCGAAGTTCGGGCAAACACATGCAACACGACTTTCAACGTAAAGAAGGGTGTGTGCAAGTGTGGAGAGAAAGGCTTGAAAATGTGTAAGAAGGCTTACAATGGGCTTCCAAAGAAGACTTCAATAACTTTAAATTAGATAAACACTGGCTTCCGCCGGTACAAAAGTAGCTATATGTGAGCTCACAAGTGTTTAAAATAAGAAAGCACTCTGTTTGGGGTGTGTACAGAGCAAATTGGACAGGGCTTCCTCGCTATTTCTCTTACAAATAAGGCTACCCCAAGCCCCATATATATAGAGGGGGGTGCCGCAGGTCTACCTGCGGCTACCCGTGATGCCCAGCCATGTGGGTCCCGCCGTGTCGAAGTACGTACACTCGGTCGTTCATAACTTTCAATCTGGGAGTCTGATGGAAGCGTGCCATATCATCCCGGAAAGCTCTTTCCGAGAGCTACACAATGACACATGATTTTCCCTTTTTTGATTCTGGAAAGATGGGTCCGCGATCGAAATAGCATTTTCGGGTTTCCGTCAGTCAATCCGGTGAGCCGTTTTGCATAGTTTGCGCTCGGAAGTTAAGATATGGTTCTTGTGGGACTTCTAATGAAGCATTTTGAGTTGAAATGAGTTGATTTGATTTGAGTTGAAGTTGAGTTGGCAAAATGACCATTTTTCCCCTCCCGGGGTTATCTCCAGTTTTTGCACAGTTGTAGCAGTCTTTTCTCAGGGTTATCTCTGAGGTTGACTTGATGTTGACTTTGAATGTCCTCGGGGCTATCTTTGAGGTTGGCTCGACCTTCTGGGGTTATCTCCAGGCTTTGAACTTGATCCCATGGGGTTATCTCAGGGGCAGGAACTGATTTTCCCGGGGTTATCTCTGGGGTTGCAAACTAATTTCCCGGGGTTATCTCCAGGGTTGGAAACTTGATCTTGTGGTCCTCCAAGGTCATCTCTGGAGTGTGAAACAGACGCTTTGGCCTTCCTGCATAGTTAGTAACAGGAAAAGAAAATTTTGAGTGTCTACAAATTTATATTAAAATATAACTATTACATTTAAATCTAGGCTCCATTACAAATGGGTCTTCAAGCGCTCCTTGTTCCTTTATCTCCAATTCTTTAAAATAATTCTAACTATTTCTATTACAAAACTATTTAAAATAAATAGAAACCTTGATCAGCAGACAAGGGAATGTACATAGGAGGGAGATAAAATTTACATTAAGAACAAATTAGAGAAGACGAGGTATGCAGACCCCATTTAATAAAACTCATACATTCATGCATCCAACTAAAATAAAATTCAATCACATTGGTCAATAGTCCATAATCAATCCCTATTATTATCATACACATCACCACATGCATCAATAAATAATATTCATCTCATGAATAATAAACATTCAATATATATATTGATATCATTTAATGGGCAAATTTAGTTAGCATAAAATCTAATTTTGAATCAAAATAAACTCCTTTATTTTAATCCAAATTTAAATCAAAATAAACCTTTTTTTTTTATTTTAATTTATCCTATTTTGAATAAAATAAACTATTTTATTTTAATCAAAATCTTTAATTAAAATAAACTCATTTATTTTAATTAATTATGGAATTCAATTCCAAGTAAAAAAAAACTTCTTATTAAAGGAAACACGAATTCTCTTTCTTATTCACAAATAAACTCCTTTATTTTGAATAATATGAAATCTTATTCCATATCTAAATAAACTCTTTTATTTAAGGAAACATGGATTCACTTTCCTATTCACAAATAAACTCCTTTATTTTAAGAAACATAGAATCCAATTTCAACTCCAATTAGTTATCATGGAATCCAATTCCAACTCTAATTAGTTAGCATGAAATCTAATTTTATAATTAAAATAAACTTTTTATTTTAAAATTAAAATATTTTTTTTATTTTAATATTAAAATAATTTTTTTTATTCTAATCATAAAATTATTAAAATAATATATATATATATATGTTGAAACCTTATATATATAATATATATAATTACTTAGAATCCTGTATCATGTATGTATAGGATCATAAGGAATTCGTGCATATCATATATAAAGTAATCATTTCGTGAATGTCCAGGAGATTAAGGATCCTTAACAATATGTAATCCTTATTTCGCGATTCACGTGGGAAGTTACTTAACAGGATTTGTAACTTTGGTAAACAATATATATAATATCATCACGATAATCCGTGAAAGCATGTCCGCGAATTTTTTTTTAAATTTTATACAACAAAATTATGTCCATTTAAATTGTTCTAAACACATCAATATATATATCGAATTGCACAATTAATAATTCGCATAAAGGTTTGACTCTGATACCACTGTTATGTTTGTAATATTCATGAACGCAATCAAATTGCACAAAATTAGTGGAAGCATGGAAAATCAAAGTTTTAAAATTTTAAAAACCATATACCCGGATCATCCTTTATGTATAATTAGTAATTAAACGAAAAGATAAAGAACAAGAATCGTACCCTTGAAGATTCGAGCTTCCTCAGGTACAAGTTTACCTCCAATCCTTTTCGCGTTCAACTTGAATCCACCGGGTTTGGTTCCTTCCTTTGATCAACGTTAGCCACCCAAGTGTTTGGCCTCTAGAGGTGATCTACCAAGGAAGAAGAAAGATTCAAGAAGATAGGTATTTGGCTAAATCCTAGTTTTCTATCTCTATAGAAAAAGAACATACTCTCCAACTTATTGGAATTGCGTATCTAGATATCTGATATAAGACTCCTCTTATAAAGATAGCAGGTAACCCTATTTAATTAAAATAAGGTATTATCTATTTAATTAAACTCTTTTAATTAAATGGGCTCCCTAATTTTATTAGGGATAATTAATTAAACTCCTTTAACTAATTTTTTCTCCTAATCCTATTAGGAATAAATGAGAGTACTAATATTAAATTAATTCCTAAACTCTTTTAAAAATTAAAATAATAATAATTATAATAATATTAATAAGACTCCTCTTATTAATTTATATTTAATATTTTTAAAATATTAAACAATATATATTAAGCTATTTAATTTATTCTATCACCATAGATTAAATTAAATATACTTAACATATTATTACGATTATGCCATTAACTTCTTAAATAATTATTCTTCCTTTTATGGTGTGACCCTTTAGGTTCTCCATATTAAACCGGTTGTAAATAAATCAATTAGAACAATTCTAATCTTATTTAAATAAATAAATTAAACGATTAATTTATTTCAATAAATAATATTTATTCTACAATAGGGATAAGCCTCCCTAGCGATCAACGACTTTTCAGATAATATAGATTTCAACATTAATCATAAAAAGAACCTTTAAGTTAATAGTTACCGTACAATTCAATCCTTCTACCATACAATGTCCCAATTAAATATAAGACATTGAATTACTGTCAAGTCTTATTTTATTTAATTATATGTATTTCGACTCTTAAATGCACAACTCCAAATAATGCAAATTAGAAACTCCTTTTTAATTTCATTCTGCCTTGGCCAAGGACTACTGGGTTGTCATTTATCGAATCACATAGGACATTTCTCTTCTTTTACTAGAAGTGGTAGATTCTTTATTGATCATACATTATCTCTATGTACAACTTATTATACCCAAGAATACCCTTTGATATACCTTAAGGGTCTTAAGGAATAAGTTAAAGTATAACTCGTTATACATAAGATATTATGATGATCTCAAGTCCAATGATTACTTGTACTACTATCACTACAGGAATTCCTATTGACAGGCAAGTAAAACTCCATTAGGTATTCCTTAGCGAGCCACGTTCAGTGAACTTATTCTCTAATGGGCACCTACATACTTGCTTTAGTGTCTCCACACAAATGATCATGAGATCAATCATCCTCATCCAATGAGCAAACAACGTATGCACCAATCTATCCGGATTCACCAATCCCCAATTTAGTAATCCAACGATTGGGAACTATTTTAGTTTTAAGCTTTCTAAGAATTTAGATCTCATTAGAATGATCATCATCATTATTCTAAAAGTATTGCATAAAACTATGGGTTTATCACATATTATAAAACACCATCATGTAGATAATTAAAATCCTTTAATAAATTAATACTTTTTATTAATAAATGAATAAGATTGTTATAAAGTATAAGCTTTATCATCAAATATGATTGGCTTGTGTGCATACTACTTTTAAAATTGAAGAAAATAAACTTTGAATGGACAGATTCGGTGTTATAACGAACTGTAATGTTAATTTCATGTTTTATTTTCTTAACTTTCAAAAATACCAAGAACAGTGAAATTACATGATTTGATTCAAGTAATTATATGTTTTAACTTGTTAAAATTGTGCTAGAAAGGTTGAGTAATGATTATATGTGTATTATAGTGTATGAGTATACTTAAATTCATGTGCGCATAATGTAATTGGGTGTTTTTGGCAATGTTCTGCATTTTTCGCGAACTAGAGATTTCTGAAACTGCAGTGTCGCGCCGTAGCCCCACTCCATGCCTTTAGTTCCTCGCCGCAGCGCCATAGACCAAGCTGCAGTGCCAGCCGCACCGCAACGCCAAGGATATGCAGTTTATCCAAGAATGAGAATTTTAATTGTTTTATTTCAGGGAATGTAATAGTAACCTAATCTAAAGAACATAAAAATGTGTTAGACATATAATGATATGTTAAAATATATTCTTAACATGTCAATGAGGTACTTACATGCTTAGTTAAATTATTGAACGCATAGTTAGCAAGTCGTTCGTGAAATCTAATATTATGAGAAAATAAGTGTTGTGATATGATTAGTATAATTATAATCAGAGTTTAGACAAAAGAGAATGAACTTGTGACGCTAGTTACGTTATAATTGACTGGTATTGTGAATTTAAATGGTATGTAGGATTAAATGGAGGAACGTGTATAATTAACATGTAACCTATGCACGAGGCAAGTTTTCTAACCCTACTTGTTATCGTTATGCAAGTTTCTAAAGCTTACCTCTTTACAATGAGCAAGTTCTAGATCTATATTCCATATCTAGCTAGTTCTTGTTATTTAGTGATCAAGTTCAAGATGCCATATTAAATGTTATCAATCTTTTCAAAGCATGATTTATGTTATACAATACTTATTCCATTGTATACCTCTTGAGTTTATTATTCAAATTGAATATCATTTATTGTTAAACCTTGTAAGACAGGCGAACCCTTATTGATAGTCCATAGTTGATGAACGTTTTAAATCTCAGAACCCTTGTTAAGTTTATCCAAATCAAACTTCCTTTGGTGCGGACTCTAATGTCAAACTGAGATGAACAACCCTGTTATAGGGGATTACTTATACTTTAACGTTAAGATATTGTGCATAGTATGGTACTAAGGTCTTATCCCCCTAAGTACGAATAGAAGAGTCCATAGTCTTATGACTTTTAAAGGTTTCAAGCATAACCCTTGACAACCTAGGACATAGTTCAAGGTCTTATGACCCTCTGAAGTTCTTTTGATTCTTGTTATTAATTCTTGATTCAAAAGTTGAGTTTCTTATTCCAGAAGTCTTTGATTCACTCGCATGTTATTATATTAATATTATATTATTATACTTGTGGGCAATCGTGCTCACTCTTGCGTAATAATAACATTGAAGTTAAGAACGAAATGTCCGATGAGCCTTCTACCAGCAAAGGCAAGGGAAAGATTAACAAGTGATGAAGACTTGTTGTTTATTTGTTATGTTATGTTTCAGACTTACGTTTAAATTGTGTAAGACTTAATATTTGTTTATTTTCCGCATTTGAGATTTAAGGTTAGTATGACCTAGGATTGATGTATTTATTTTCAGATGATGTAACTTCAGAGGATTTATTTCTATCTATTTTATGGCTTCATTTATTATGGGTAGATAGACATATGATGTTTGTATAGTGAACACCAAATCCCGTGAGAATTGAAGTACCCAGATTTGGAGGTGTCACATTATTTAAGTATCCACATCATATAACCTATGTACATTAGCCCAGTCTAATTAATATTTATAACATGTATTTAATTTAATTGACCACTAGTAATTAAATATATCCTTAAGACTTTATTATTTCAGTTAGACTCACTTATTGGAATAATTTGTAATTCTTTGACAGAGTATATCTTTTAATGTTTCCACACCTCCTTACTGTCACACAAGCAATTATTTAGGTAACTTATAATTCCCTACTTTCTATATAGTTTATATATATAATATAGTTACCACAAGGTGTCACACTACACATTCTTTTTAATATAGTTACTAGACATTACTACATACCTTGCACACATCAATTAAATAGATAATACATACTCTAATTATGTAATTTACTTTACTCATCAATTAATTATTAATATGATATTAATTAATTCTTCACTCCTTAATTTAATCATCTCTTAATTAAATCATTTCCCTAAAACTCCATTCTCATGCCACACAAGGCATTTTCACAATTCTTATCACGAACCACATTCTGATAAATTCAATTTAAATTTAACTTAGTTGAATTATTCATTTCATAACACATCAATATTAATATTCAAATAAATATTCATTCTCTTATTTTATCAAAATAATATTTATTCATGAAATTCTCGGTTCTTATAGTTGCAGCCCAACATATTCGAAAGACTTTATGTGCTTATGTGTTAAATTATGTGCTCGCTAGTACGACTTAATAACTAAAACTTGAAACTGTGTTGTCAGGATGTCGGATGTTGGAGGAACTAGTCGAGCTGGGGGGGAGGAACCCCGAGTACCTACAGAGGAGGAGCCCCGAGACATTCATGTCGTCAGGGAGCAATTGGTACAAAGAGAGCCATCTCCGTTGATCACTGTTGTTGGTCAGGAGCATGAGTCTGAGACTGATCCAGAGGAGGATCCTGAGGAAGAAGAGGAAGAAGAGGAGTTCCCACCGAACTCCATCGATGCTAAGATGTACGACGAGCTATATGGCCGTAACGTAGAGTTACGTGACACTATCCAAGAGCTGAGTTATCGGGCGATTATTCAGCAGATTTCCATCTAGCAGAGGGATAGGGAGGTTGTGACTCTTCACACACGTCTAGGAAACGTGGAGTGGGATTTGGTCCACAAGAAGGGTCAAACCGAGGAGAAGTCTGAGGAAATAGAAAAGTTTAAGAATAAACTGAAAGAGAGCTCAGCAAGGTTGACCGTAGCAGAGGAGGCTTGGGTAAGAGAATCACGTCGTGCTGATCTTACAGAAGAGGATTGTCGTGCGAAGAAGGCTAAGCTTGGGGCGGCGTACTCTACACTTAAAAATGCAATGGATGAGGCTCAGGATCGAGTCATGAGATACCCAATTCTGTTCGAAGGACTACCATTGTACATGCTAGATTGCCGGACGATGTCCCGCATTATGGAAGAAGAATGTAGCAAGGCTATCCAACGCCTTAGTTGGCAGTGATACGAATAGTTTAATTATGTGGAAACTTATATGGTATTTAAATGTAAATTCTGATGTGTTATAAACAAAGGAATATTTTAATGTTTTAAATCTTGTAGATTCTTTATGTCGGGATAGTTGATATAAATAGCAGTGATGCTATCATAATTTGTTAGAATTTTGATTAATTAATATATCAAGTTGTTTAAGATAATATGTTAAGTGGTCATGTTAAATTGTTGAGTTAAGCCTTAACTATTTAGAGAATTGGATAAAGATCTAATAAGCATATATTTTAACAAAAATATGCTGCCGAGAAGAAGACAAAACCGTCAACCAGCTCAAGAAAAATCGACGAATAACAATAACAACAACGCCAATGCTAACCCCGTTCAGCAATTGGTGAACTTATTAGCTGGAGTGATTAATAATCAACCTCAAGCTCCACAGAATACTACGTTCATAACCAAATGAAAGTTCAATTTCTGGAGTTAAAACAGGGGAATATGTCCGTACCAAACTATGCGGCAAGATTCAATGAGTTGGCTAGGTTTGCCACATATCAAGTGCACACAGATGAGAGAAAAACAAGAAGGTTTAAACAAGGACTGAAGCTCTGGTTGTATAGTAAAGTGTCGATGTTTCAGTTGAAGACGTTCGCTGGGGTACTGGAGAAAGCCATACTCGCTGAAGGTGGAAGTGATGCAGTAACCAAATATAATCAAGATCAGAAGAAGAAGAAGAGTGAAAATGAAGGAATTAACAAGGCTAGTGGAAGTGACATGGGAGATAGTAATAATCAGAAGAAAAGGTGGTCTGACAACTCAACTGGAAATCAGCAAGGAGGTCAGAAGAAGAGGATCGAAGCATGTCTGACCTGCGGGAAAGCTCATCTGGGAGTTTGCATGAAGGAAAAATGAGTGTGCTATAATTATGGTCAGGAAGGCCACATAGCACCTAATTTTCCTAACCCAAAGAAGGGTGCCTGCTTCACTTGTGGCTCAAAGGATCATCTAGCAAGAGACTGTCCTAAGAAAGGATCTGGAGGGGCAAGATCAGGAGGGAATAGAGGAAACTGCGGTGGAAGCACTCTGACTATCACAAGATAAACTGCAACCAATCGATCGACCACCGTGACATTCAATATGACAGTGCAGGATGCTGTGCAGTCTCGTGATGTGGTGTCAGGTATCATTTCGATCAATAAAGTTAATGCTTATGTATTATTTGATTCGGGTGCTACTTGTTCATTTATATCCGATGACTTTGCTAAGAACTTAGAATTGCCTAAGGATGAGTTAGAACACCCCATGAACATAAAAATTGCGAATAGAGAAATAATCCCTGTTAAGTACGTACATAAAAACTGTAGAGTGGATATTAAGGGTAATATCATGAACATAGATATTATCCCTATTCGACTTGGAGAATTTGACGTTATCTTGGGTATGGACTGATTATTCAATTACGAGACTGTAATTGATTGCCAGAAAAAGCGTATTAACCTTATGACTCTGTCAAAGGTTGTGTTTTATAGTAGCAAGTCGCCTAGACAAGCGAGTTATCTGACGATGATGCAGGCTAGGAAGTTGTTAAGACAAGGCTGCGTAGGATATTTAGCTTTCATTGTCGAAGCCGTGATAAACTGGGATCAGCCGAGAACGCCGTCAAAAGTACGAAGTTTTCTTGGATTGGTTGGATATTACAGAAGATTCATTCAAGACTTTTCCAAGATCGCAACTCCGTTAACGAATTTAACTCAAAAAGTTGTGAAATTTATTTGGACGGAGAAGTGTGAGGAAAGCTTTCAAGAACTTAAGAAGAGGTTGAGTATAGCACATGTGTTATCTCTTCTGAATAATACATGAAATTTTGTTGTTTATAGTGATGCGTCGCATAAAGGACTTGGCTGTGTGATTATGCAAAACGGCAGAGTCATTACGTATGCGTCATGATAATTGAAGGATTATGAGAAGGGGTATCCGACCCACGACTTGGAATTAGCTGCAGTGATTTTTGCTTCGAAAATCTGGAGGCACTATCTCTGTGGGGAGAAGTGTGAAATATATACAGACCACAAGAGTCTGAAATATATTTTTACACAGAAGGTCTTGAATATGTGCCAAAGAAGGTGGTTGGAGTTAATTAAGGACTACGATTGTGAGATTTTATACCATCCGGGTAAGGCAAATGTGGTTGCCGACGCCTTAAGTAGAAAGGGTCGGGAGAAATTGATGATGTTGACCGCTCAGAAGGAGTTAATTTCAGCCATGGAGAAGTTGGAATTGGAAGTGAAGTATCCTATGTAAATTGATGAGAAGCTATTCCAGATACAATCTGGTACAACTCTACTGGATAAAGTTAAGGAGGCTCAACTTCAGGACGAAGAATGTAAAAAGGTGAAAAAGAAGATATCTGAAGGGACCGAACCGAGATTTAAGATGTACAAGGAAGGAATACTGAGATTTGAGAGCAGAATTTGGGTATCGCCAGTACCAGAGATTAAGGAAAACATTTTGAGCGAGGCTCATAGCTCACAATATTCGATTCACCCTGGTAGTACCAAGATGTACCAAGATCTTCGACAACATTTCTGGTGGCCAAATCTGAAACGAGATATTACAGTGTGTGTTGCCAAATGTCTAACCTGTCAGAAAGTGAAAGTAAAACATCAGAGGCCGAGTGGGTTACTATAACCATTGGAGATCCCAGAATGAAATGGGAACATTTTACGATGGACTTCGTGGTTGGCCTTCCGACAACTCAGAAAGGCTATGACGCAGTATGGGTTATCATTGACCGATTGACGAAATACGCACACTTACTTCCAATCAAAATTAGATTCAACTTAGATCAGTTGGCAAGATTATATGTGAAAGAGATTGTTTCGAGGCACGGAGTTCTGGTGTCAATTGTTTTCGATAGGGATCCGCGCTTTACATCGAACTTCTGAAAACGTCTACAGGAATGCATGGGTACGCAATTGCGAATGAATACAACATATCACCCTCAGATAGATGGGCAGAGTGAAAGAATGATTCAGACATTAGAAGATATGTTAAGAGCTTATGTAATGGACTTTAAAGAAAATTAGGGTGATCACCTACCGCTCGTGGAGTTCAGCTACATTAACAGTTACCACGCTAGTATTGGCATGCCGCCTTATGAAGCGTTATACGACAGAAAGTGAAGAACTCCGCTATACTTGGATGAAGTTGGCGAAAGGCAATTACTAGGTCCAGAACTGGTACAGCAGACAACAGAAATAGTTAAAGTAATTCGAACAAGACTGGTAGCAACTCAAGATAGGTAGAAAAAATACGTCAATCCACAACGTAAAAATGTTGAGTTTGAATCAAGTAGTTATGTGTTCTTAAAGGTCTCTCCCTGGAAGGGAAAGATCAGGTTCGAAAAGAAAGAGAAATTAAGCCCAAGATTCATTGGACCCTTTGACGTACTGTGAAGAATCAGAGAACTTGCGTATGAGGTAGCCTTACCTCCAGCACTCGAGAATGTCCACAACGTTTTCCAGGTTTCAATTTTACGACCCTACAAACCCGATTATAAGCACGTGATTGAATATGAACCCCTTCATTTTGAGAAAGACTTATCCTATGAAGAAATTCATGTTCAGATTATCGACCAGAAAGAGCAAGTACTCAAAAATAAAATAATACCTTCTGTTAAGATAATCTGGAGGTACCACAATGCTGAAGAAGCTACGTGGGAACTCGAAGAGAATATAATGAAGAATTATCCTCATTTATTTACTTAAATTATGTGTAAGCGGTTTTGGGGACATAATATTTATAGGGGGGGAGAATATGTGACGCCCCCAAATTCAGGTACTTGAAACCCGAACTCGGTGCTTCACGATACCATTTCTATGAGCAGAATAATACTAATAATAATAACAATAAAATAAATACCAACTTAATTTACATATATCAGAGTCTAATCCCATGTACGTGACCTTTAAATCATTCATTACATGATAATAATAAATATCATTGTCTTAATAAAGTCAAACTATTACATAATATAACATAAGTTTATTCTATTTGCTTTTCTTTTCCCTTGACCTGGCCTGAACCTTTCGGTTGATCACGATTAGCTAAAAACATTTAAATTTAAAGCGAGGATGAGCATTTGATTGCCCAACAAGTAATAGCAACAATAAATATTAGCTGAAAGGATTAAATGTTTTCTTTGAATAACACTTCTACAACGAATCAACAGTTGTGAAGTAAGCTGAACCAATAATAACAACATATTAATTCTATAACAATTTTTTGAAACTACGTATTGACTATAAATGGAGAGCAGTCGACAGACTATGAACTTTGTTTTCAATTTTCGCTAAGGTTTAGCAGAACTTCATCCGCAAAGCGTCATAACTTACCGGCGCGAGGGTGATCATCGCAATGTGCCCTGTATTGATCAATACTACATGCAAGAACGATATTATCGTTCATCTTATCAACCTTAGGTGCACAAAAGTTTTCCCATAATCGGGATGTTCATACTTAGTCGGGAATCCGAACCAAAATAATTTAATTGAATACAATAAAGTTCTATCATGTTCAACGATATTTCTAAATCTGTATCTAGCTGGGTCAAATAGCTTAGACGTCTTTTAATTAATGTATACATACCGAAAATAAATGGTATGCATCAACATGTGATTAAATATAATAATTATCCAAGTGAGGTCACTTGTATAACCATGCTTAGAAATTAACGAACAGAATATATATCTTGATTTATAATAACAGAATTAAAGAACTTGTACAACATATTATAATATAATAACTTACTTATACAGAATCATTGCATAAGTATATATATATGTTATGATATTCGAACAATGAAAAATAATAGTTCTGATATTCACTTACGCATGCCCATTACATAAAGTAAATGCAAAGATAAGATACTTTCCTGAGCTGCTGCTTACAATAATGCAACTTAGTTTTATCTTTTATATCACAACCTATCATTAATAAGATCATTCGTTCGATTAGAATACAGATCATAACACATAACACTGATATTTGTAGTCAGCACAATACCTAATCATATTGTCACACATGTTTAACAGTCATTGGATCACAAAAAAACATGTATCTAGTCAAATCATTTAAGTCCGAATCAATTTCTGAAATATTTCGGTGTACCGACGGCTTTATCTGTGACACCCCCAAATCTGGGTACTTCGATTCCACGGGATTTGGTATTCACTGTACAAGCATCACCAATCTATCTACCCATAAATAATATCAAACTATACAATAGATAGAAATCATAATAAAATCTCTTCCCTTAAGGGTTACATCAACTGAATCATAAATAAAACCCAGGTTACTCTAACCTTAAAACATCTGTGCGGAATTCTAAATAAATAAGTCTTAACATCAACATAACTCAAGTCTTAAACAAATACAACAGCTAATAAATAACAGGACTTCATCATTTGCTAACTTTGCCCTTGCCCTTACTAGTGGAGGGTTCATCGCTTCTTTCATTCTTAACTGCAATGTTATTATTAAGCAAGAGTGAGCACAAATGCCCACAAGTATAATAATGAAACAATAGTATAATAACATGCGAATAATCAAAGACGTCTGAATAAAGCTCAACTTTTGAATCAAGAATAAATAACAAGAATCAAAAGAATTCTGAGGGTCATAAGACCTTGAACTATGTCCTAGGTTATCAAAGATTATACTTGAAACCTTTAACAGTCATAAGACTATGGACCTTCTTCTCGTACTTAGGGGGATCAGCCCTTAGTACCATACTGTGCACAATATCTTAACGCTAAAGCGTAATTAATCCCCTATACAGGGTTGTTCATCTCAGTTTGACATTCGAGTCCGCACCAAAGGAAGTTTGGTTTGGATAATTTCATCAAGGGTTCTGAAATTTAGAACGCTCATCAACTATGGACTAGTTGAATCAATAAGGTTCACTAGTCTAATAAGGTTCAACAAATATTGATATTTGATTAGAATAATAATCTCAAAAGTATACAATAGGACAATTATTGTATAACTGAATCATGCTTTGGAAAGATAATTAATCTTTAATATCATGCTTGAACTTGAATAATAACAAGGATAATTTATTCAAGGTAAATAATAAACTTGAACAATAATGACAAGTAGGGTTAGGGAAACTTGCTCGACATAAAAGTAACGTTTAAGTTTAAATAAACTTGCTCAATAGAATGGAGTTAGGGATAGGATACTTGCCTCGTGCGTAGATTACACTTTAACTAAGCACGTTCTTTGAATTAAATCCTACATACCATTCACATCCAATACCAGTTAATTACTAACTAATCAACATAACCCATTCTCGTTGTCTACTTTAATTATTGACTAAACTTAGTCAAATTATCACGTCACATAATTTATACTTCATGAATTATCAAACTAATTATGTATTTAATAATTCAATTCACATGTAATATTTTATTACATGTTAAACAACTATTTTATCATCTCATAATACCTCTAACATGATTACATGTTCATTACATCAATCCACTAACACTTGTTAGACTTTAACATTTTAAAAATACATTTCTGACATTTTCTGGAGAGTGGCGCTGCGGTGCCACTATTGAACTAAGGATTCGCGCTGCGGCGCCGTGGCGCTGTGGCCGGGCCCTTGGCGCTGCGACGCTATGGCGCCGTGGCTTGGGTCTTGGCGCTGCGGCGCAGTGGCGCTGCGGCGCGGGACTTCAGTTCTGGAGTTGGCGCCGCGGCGCGAGACTCAAGAAACTGGTTCTCAGTTTGCGAAGAACACAGAGTTCAGCGAAAACAACACATTTTATCACTAATTTCACCAAATCACATATACCCACATGTTATAATTCATGTATAATCATAACCCAACATATATAAAGTGATTTTAACCAATCAAAGCACATAATCACATAATTAAAACATGTGAATTCACTGACTTTGATATTCTTGGTGATTTTTGAATATAAAATATATAATTTAACACTACGGATTCGTTATAACACCGAATCCATTTGTTTAAGGCTTAATCTCTTCGTGTTAACGTACATAACAACTTACAAGTGTAAAATTTAGGGATAATATATGATCAATACATCAATTATCACGTATAAGGCCATATGGCCATATCACGTACTCTGTTTATTTTGAAAATCATACGTACGACATGTTTTCATGAAACTAATCACATGGCTTACATGGTATATATAATTAAACACTATTTGGTATAACATAACACACATATATAAAGTTATACTCATCTCATATATCAAACATAGAGATTTTTTTGAAAACTGTGAAAGCCATTTTATGAAAACTTAAAAGACGTATATTATAAATTTGGAAGGAGAATTACCCAGAGTAGATACAGTAATCGGGGATGAATTCCTTCCGATTCTTCCTGACTCACCCAACCTCTTAGCAAAACTCTCTGATTTTCTCTTCTAATTCTCTCTGGTATCTTTATCAGTCTTAGAACAAAATAAAGAACAAGACGTCGTATAAGAACTGGCGTGCGTCAATGCTAGTTAACTCAGTCATGGTTAACTGGTGGTAACTTCCACTAAGGCCATGTTTGGCTAGCTAAAAATAGGTTTTAAAAATCATTTAATTTAATAAAGCTTTATTATATAGTTTAAATAATGTCACAACCATATAAAATAAATCAATATTTTATTTAATTTATTTTAAATTAAATATAATAATTTCTCAATAATGCACATAGTCACATAATTAAATTTCTCTTTAATAAATAATAACAATTTATTAAATCTCTAATTAATAATTACATTAATTAGATAACATCATGCTTAATTAAATAATTCATTTAATTCAATAAGCTCATGTAATCACATACTTTGAATATTAAAAATTCTCTACATTAATTTAATAAATGTAACACATATAATTAAATTAATCTACCACAATTGCATCAATTAATTATTAAATCTAATAATTAAATCATCGAAAAATATTTATTTAACTCAATAAATATTTAAAATAATTTACAAAATTCTCGTTCGTCACATTATCGGGTAATTATCGAGTCTAAATCTCTATCGTGTAGTTCAATATTCCTTTAGATATTTTAAATATCAGTCGTATTATTTTTCATAGCCTTATAATAATTTTTAAATAATAATTATAATTTATTATGATTTTTCAAACACTAGAATCATTATTAAATGATTTAAATACTAAATAATTCTATTATTATTAATATTTAATTAATATTAAATTATTAATGAAACCATTGCCAAAATGTTAAATTTATTTATAATAACTCAAAATATTCTTAAAATATTTTTATTACCCTTAAATGATTTTTAAAATATTTAAAATCATTTTTAAATAATTACCATTAATATTTAATTATTAATATCTTATTTATCAAAATATTAAAAGTCATTAATTATAATTTAAAATATTTTTAAAGTATTAATATTACCCTCAAATAATTTTTAAAACAATAAAAATCATTTTTAAATAATTATCATTAATATTTAAGTATTAATGTATTATTTATCAAAATATTAAAAGTCATTAATTATAACTTAAAATATTTTTAATTACTTTATTTCCTTTTTAAATGATTTTTAAATCAATAAAACCATTTTTAACTTATTTATTTAATATTATTATTAAATAACTCTAATATCATTTAATATTAAATTATTAATGAAATTTACCTTTAAATATTAAAAGTTATATTTTATAACTTAAAATATTTTTAAACTATTTAATTTCATTTAAAATAAATTTTATAATACTAAAATCATTTTTAATTAATTAATTTATTATAATTGTTAAATAAATCTAATATCATTAATATTAAATAATTAATGAAATTGTTCTTAAAATATTAAAAGTTATATTTTATAACTTAAAATATTATTAAATACCGTTTTATCATTAAAAATAATTTTTAATATAATAAAATCATTTTTAATTAATTTAATTAATACATTTAGTAAATAAATTAAATATCAATAATATCCAAATAAATATTAATATTTATGAAAAATATTTTAAATTATTAAAAGTTAATTTTTATAACTTAAAATAATTTTTAAAACTATTTTTGGAATTTTTAATAATTAATTTCTATTTTTAAATAATTTTTGGAAATTAAATTAAATAAAATTAAATAAACTGTCGGTATAACTTTTAGCGACAAAAAGTGTAGCCTTTGGTGTTCTTGAGTCCTCAAGAGCATTCATAGGACAGTTTTCTGGGTACCATGTTTGACCAAGAATCATGAACTGGGTAATGTGTTTCTGGGCTAAATTTTGATCAGATCTTGTAGTGTTAGTGGAATACTACATGATCCAACAACAAACATGCCCAAACAACATAACATGAGTGAGATCTGGGACCTTGAACAAGCTGTCAGAATTGTTCTTCATATCTGGGTTACCCAGAAATGAAGAACAATTCAACTGCCCTACTTTGGGCTTCCATAACTTGAAATCCTTGCATTGTTTTAGTAATTTAAGAGTTCCAGATTGTAGCCAACATACAAGACAACATATCTATTACATAAAATCGATCTAACAACAATAAAATATTTAGATCCATGCCGGTCAAACCTTGTCAGAAATACGGTTCATACGTTTTCTGGGTTACCTAGAAAACAGAAACGTGATCGGGCTGCCTGGTTTGACCGTCCATTAAATCCATCCTGTTAGTCATCTAGGTTATATAAAGGCTTAAATATGTAGTACATATACCATACTATAACATGTATACAACAATAGAAACATAGCAACAGAAACCTGACTGATCTGGGACCAACAAAAGCTTTTCAGACACGATCTGGGCAATTTCTAGGTTACCCAGAATTGCCCAGTCAAGCTCGGTCAACCGAGTTTGACCAAGAATAACATGAAATATACATATCCTCTGACCCTAATTCCAGTTCCAGATTAAAGATATCATAACATACTACACGTTTAAACTTTTAAACAGCCAAAAACATAAACAGAATGAGATCTAGAAGGTCTGACATTCGTTGTCAGAAAACACTTTGAAATTTTTTTAGATTTTTAAAATATTCAAATCTGAGCCTATAGATGTTATGGATCTAACATCTATCAACCCATATCATTATTATACACTACATACAATACATTTTAACACTTAATCATAACTTTTAACACATCATCAAAGGTCAGATTTTGAAATTAGGGTTATACCTCTCTTGATCAAATCCTTGATTCTAGGCTACTGATTTGTTAGTAGAGGTATTGCGGCTTTGTTTTGGGACTGATTTGCTAAAGTATTTCGTGGGTTTTGAGAGAGAGAGAGAGAGAGAGAGAGAGAGAGAGAGAGTTGGTTGGGTGAATGAGCACAAATGAGCTTGAATAATGATTTTTCTCTCTCCAATTCTATATATATGTTAGTGAAATGAACTTGGCTAAGATAATGCTGTTGATTTGTATTGTTTTGTGTCACATATACAATCCAATTAGGTCACCAACTCCAACATATGGCAAGATCCACAAGTAACATACAATAATGCACAAAGGGGCAATTTGGTCATTTGCCTTTTAAATTTAATGGCCATTTGGTAACTTGGCAAACCCTTAGGGTTTGACCCTTGAGGTTTAACCCTTAAGATTTAACCCTAAGGTTAAAAAAAATAGTTTCTAGGATTTTTCAATTATGGAAAAATGAAAAAAAATTAGTTTCTAAAATAAAAATTAGGGTTTCCTTAATTAGATTAGGTTTCATAATTACCTAGACTTACAAATTGAGTTTAGGAATTCACTAATCACAGTTAGCTTTCCATTTCGCGATTAGGGTTTAAATTGGCAAAAATTTAGTTTCTAAAAATGGACAATTAGGGTTTTGTAACCACATTATGTTTCCTAATTACATAAAATATTGAAATTAGGATTTAAGATTTATAAATTATAATTAAGCTTGCTAAATTAGCAATTAGGGTTTTTAATTTGACAATTAGGATTTCTAATTAACAAATTAGGGTTTCTAGTTAATTAAGGTTTATAACCATTAGGGTTTTCAAATATTAATTAGGATTTTCTCTAATTAACATTAACTCTAATAATACACAACATAAATCATATAATACCATTATTACACAGTCTTGAACTCATAATTGAGTTTCAAAATAGGGTTTAACAAATTAATATTAGAGTTTTGACATTGTACACATAACTGACCAACCATTATCAATACACACATACAATATATATTTATAGCATTGAAAAATAATATTATATTTAATATAATATTATTTTTCTCATTTCTTGTTCCCTATCTAAAATTAGGGTTTGGATTCCATATCTGATTTATCTTACATATGTAGCATTATTAATTAAATTAAAATAATTAACTTAACTAATCGAAATAAATTCATATAATAAAATAATTATTATAATAATTCTATAATCATTTCATATATTATTTATATAATATAATAATCATATTTTCGTGGAAAATAAATAATAAAACATTTCTACTATAACATTAATTACTATAAGAATATAATTTATAATGATTAATAATTCTAAAAAAATTATGTAATAAATAAATTTTATTTATCATATATATATATATATATATATATATACACACACACACACACACACACACACACACACACACACACACACATTACCTGGCACATATTCCCCACATTTAATTTTTAAAAAAATATCGGGTTATTACATTCACCCTCCCTTATAAAGATTCCGTGCCCGGAATCACCGTTTTAAAACTTATACATACAAGGGTACATAGAATACACAGTCATTGCAAGTAGATCTCGATCATAATTGATCAAACCGATCTTTAACTATTCAACATAAAGCTTATCTATCTGATTAAACAGAAATTTGATTTCTAATAGAACTCAAATTCCTCCTTCAATTTTTTTTTATAAAATAATTTATTATATATATAGGAAAATCATGTATAAGAAAATAAAATTTATTCGAATGATACCTGGAGTTGCATTCCCAGTTGGCACCGAATCCTGAATAGTCATGCTAAAGACTCTAGTGATTAGTTCTGTTAGTTTGTTTGTTAAAGTAGGTTCCGTTGTCACCAATGTCCCGCTACTTTTCCCCATAGTCATACTCCCTGCATCCATTCTCTTTTTTGGACAGTTCTTCACCTTATGCTCCGTTGATCCACACGTGAAACACCCCTTGTTCATCCTTGGATTGGGGCAGTTGGGAGAGATATGTCCCTCCTGCCCACACTTATAACACACAAACTTTCCTTTGAGATACTCTCCCGAGTGATTCTTTCCGTAATTCCCACACTGTACAACCTGTTTCTTTCTGCCTCCTGGCCTAATTTTGGTATTCCCAAAATTATCTCCTTTCCTTTTTCCAGTCCTACCTCCACTACTCCCTTCTCCGACTCTAGCTTGATTTGCCTGCCGCCAAAAATTCACCTCCCCTTTCATCGTATAGGTGACAAAAGCTGTCTTTTACCCCTCCGTTACCCTAGCTGTCACAAACACTTCTACATGGTCAGTTGATCCTCTAAATCCTGGCGGTTTGATTGCCTTGAAGTCTTTGAAGTTTGTCGATCGATTATCTTGCTGATTTCCCATGGCTGGTATTCCATTCTTCATAGCTTAAGCGTCCATATTCGCCAAATTCTGTATCGGGTCGGGTTGTCCTCCAAATTTTTTGACATGTTCTTCTGCCCTTTGGTTTCGTTTTTTTCTTGGCGACATTATCTGATCAAGTAAAATCATGTTCATCTAACTAATTCATAATACTTTACACTGTATAGCGTAGCACATACTGCTTTAAACATCCACTATCCCATTATGGCATAAAAGTCAGGAATCACTGCCACAACTTATACAAAAGTTGAGAATATTACATTACACAATCATACCTATCATATACACATCATAGAATCATACACATTAAAGTAAAACTAATACTACTTATTTCTTACACCTTCTGTGACGCCCCCAAATTCGGGTATCTTCCAACCCGATAAATGGTGTTACACGGTACTCATAACTGCACATTTATTCTAATGAAACGACATTAAAATGTGTGTTCCAACGACATTCTTATTACATTAATAATAATAAATCCCATTCCCAGGTTCTTAAACCATTACATTCTTTGTTCATCATAATATAATACATATACTTACTAGTCTATGACAAGATAAATTAATCATGCATCTTTTCCTTACCTTTATCTCTACTGGAAACCTCGGTTCGCTCGTCCTTAGCGGCATTCATATGGTTCAACCAAGAGTGAGCACAACAAGCTCATCAAATACAACAATTTTATTTAAACAAAATGCTTGAAACATAGGAATCGTATATCTTCAACAACTGGATAATAGTTACGAAGTACTATCGATAATTTAAAATAACACTTCTTTTTCGTCAAAAAGTTTTACAATGACAAAATTTAGTAAAACATCAATTCTGGTCCAAGACCATGAGCGTTTCATAATTTCTTTGAAAAGGACAACCCGACACTAAGTCCGTAAGTTCGGCATAGCTTATGAGCACTTCTAGGTGATCAGCCTATAGTACTCTATGTTGATCAACACTACATTCATTAAACGTGTTTATGTTTAAGTTGTGGCAACCTCACGTGCCCATCGAATACTCGATGAAAATACATTTGTTTATTCATATTAAGGCTAACCTTGAATCCGTACCAAATAATTGGCGTAGGATAGCGTTACCAATTCAATATGAAAAGACTTATAAAGAAATCAACCAATATTTCAAGAATAGTTTAGCTGAGTTAAAACTGGCATTGACCCTTTCGTAAAACAATTCATGCATCTCATAACATGAATCACAAAGAACTTGACTAACACGAAGGTTAGACAAGTGTTTAAAAAAACATGCCTTTAGCGTCTGCTACAGTAAAATTACTTTTCCTTTGAGTCCTTACGGTCTCTACAACACATAACGACATAACATACCACATTAGGTCATGAATGAACATACATGGTTCCTAATGAATCTTACCCTTCTTCTCAGTCTAATTATATATTAGATTTGTTATTATTGGTTCTGGCTTGCCGTTAAAGTTTACATCGTTCTTACTAACTTCTTTCTCTTTTATAGCTTAACTGAAATTATTTCATTAATACAACTCGTTTTGAGTTAATCATTCCTCCTCACGACTTACCAATGTCCTTACATTATTAATCGAAACTCGATCGTCAACGGTTAAGTACACTTATTGCATACCATTCACATTCATGTAATATTCATGAACATTTAGTTGTAACTCGCAACGTTATTGCCATCATCGAAAAATGCTATGTTAAGTTAATTAATTCATTATGAATTAACTATCTTTCCTTTTGTATTCTTAATCATACTTACTTACTTATTGAAGCTTGTTTCAAGTACTTATCTGCATTTACGGCTTATTATCATTCATCACTTCAGTATTAATAACTTGTATTCAATTAATCTTTCTTTCAACCATTAGTGTATTACTTATGGTTTAAACATTTTAAACAACGCCCCTTTTTAGGTGTTAGTTCATTAATAAACAATCAGCTTCTTTCTATCTTCATAAGCCTTTATTACTATACAAAACCTAGTGCTGGCGCTGCGGCGCCAGCTTCTCTTCTCTATGTCGCGCTGCGGCACGATCCTTAGGTGGCTATGGTCCAGACTCGGCGCTGCAGCGCGAGTCTTAGTGTTATCGGCCGCACTGCGGCGCCAAACTTCAGTAGCTCACAACCCTTTGTGGCGCTGCGGTGTGACTTACTTTGCCTTGACTGGCGCTGAGGCGCCAGTGGTCAGCACTAGAAAAATTTGACAGTTAACTTTTTATGTAAAATTACCAGGCTCATAACTTCTTCGTTATAAGTTCGAATTGGCTCGTTCAAGAGCCTACAGTTCACAAATTACATACTCTACGTGTTCATGCAAGAATTTTATCTATTTGACTTTGTTAACTAAAAATTCACCTATTAGTCCATTTTTAATGAAAACGATAAACGTTCGTGAACGTTCAACGCTCGTTTCTTCATTCTAAGTCAGAATTAGGTCATTCTCGAGTTCACAACTCTATAATTCCAAATAAGGCTTGTCTCCATTGAAAACCAAAGTTTCCAAGCTCAATATCAAAATTCGACTTCTATTTCGAGAATTTTTCGAATTCGACGATTATCATCCAATCGTGTGAATTTCGACAAAACTTCGTTACTTAAGATTTGTTCTTCGTTTCAAATGGATTCATTCCGTCATGCTAACATCTTAACATACTTACTTCATTAACTTATAATCATGATAGCTATTACTAGTTCTTTGTGAGTTTGTAACTTATAAAAATATAAATTACTTGTGAATTCTTTTCTCATGACTTATAATGGCTTAAATCTTTTAACCACCATCCTTGCTTCTTCTTATCATACCAACTTCATTATTATTAGCATACGACAAGTTCTTGCTTAGTTCATAACTTATACGGCTTAAGTCCATTGATTTATTCATTCTTATCATTCCTTAGCATAACATGTTCTACCACTACTCATTTCTCTAACTATGGAAGAGAAAGAAAAACATAGTTTAAGTTCTTACCCTTGAAGATCACTTGGTTAGGCTTTAATCTCCTTCTTTTTTCTTGAACTATGAACTCTAGATTTTCTAGCTTTTTATCTCAAGCCAATAAGCACTTATAATGTTTGGATGAAATGAAAACAACCAACAAATGAAATTCTAAGCTTGCTATTTATAGGATTTGCTAAGTTAGGGTATAATGGTCAAAAAGCCATCCACCTCCTTACTATGCCAAGCTTAACCATCAAGTAAACTTGTTCCTCACTTTAATTACTTGGCCATCACAACACTTAGCCCTTAAGTTACTTTACTTGGCCACCACAACTCTTAGCCATTAAGTCTACTTGGTCATTAAGTTTACTTGTTAATCACCTAGCTTATCCTTTGCTTGCCCATCACTTTTACTTAACCATTAAGTATACTTGATTACCACACTTACTTAGCCATTAAGTATACTTACTCCTTACTTTGGATCATCCATTGTGTGCCCCATGGTTCATACTTACCCATTGGATCATAGCTTGGGCTTAGGTTTAATTAGCTTAGCTTAAGCTTTGGGCTTGCACATTAAATTACTTTGGGCTTTACATTACAAACACTTGGGCTTGCACATTAATTCTATTAGACTTTCATATTAAATCATATTGGACTTGAACATCCCACATAATCCACAAGTCCATTCATAAATGGCTTAAAGCCTTATAACGTATTGTCTACGTATTAATCTCGTATTCTGACTTGTATACTTATTCAACATATACGACATACCATCATCCATACATACTCGTATAATACCTCATATCGTACTCGTATTCATTACTTCGTATAATACCTACGTATTATACGATCATTGTTTAATTCATTAATCGCATTACATTTTCTTCTCGTAAATCACTTTCTCTTAATCGTTAAGTTTTAAGTCCGCATGCGAAAAACTGCGTTTGCCATAACTGAAATATTATTGGGTATTCCATCTCACCTCGATATTATATCATTACTTATTTCTCAGAAATTCAAAAATAATTCCCGAGCAGAAATGCGTGAATAGTATTTTTTGAAAAATTTCTCGGAAAGCTTTTATTTTTGTCTTGTAAATTCAAACACTTTAATTCTATCACGTAGCCAAAATACTACAATGTTCCGATATGTCTATGTCATAGAACGACCTTCAAATAGCTTACTCCCATAAATAATCAATTAATTTTATTTAATCCACATAATCAAATAAAAATTTAAATCTCAAAAATCTGATTTTTCTGGGCCGTTACACTCTTCTCCCCTTATAAGGATTTTGTCCTCAGAATCTCGCTATACTTATATACACAAATGAGAAAAAAAAATTCTTCATTTTAATCTCAAGTTCTCACAATACTTCTTCGACATTGGGGTTCTTTCATTTCAACTTCACCGAAGGTATTATCTTATTTCACAAAACTTGTTCCTTCCTATGAAGAATCTGAATTGGAAGTTAAGCACATACTAACACATTTCGCTATCTTTCTTTTATTAGTTCTTCTTTTAATTTGGAATTATATAAAACTCAAATTCCTCCTTCAAAACGAGATGATACGTGATCTTCTCTTTATCCTGCATCTTCTTCTTCATTCGCTTGCACTCCTCGTTACTTAGTTGTACTTACTTAACTCGTTCCATTTTTGTGGATTGAGTCTTTATTGTGAATAACATTTCTATCGCTTCATTCCTTAATTTAACTTCTAACTCTATTCTTGCCATCTATGTTATTAACTCATTCTGAGTCGCTAACATTGATAGCTTTTCCCTAACCCTTCCTACACAACGCGTTGGCTTCTAGGTTTACCTTCCCTATATGATATAAGATATCACAGTCCTCTCTCTTCCGCATATTCCACTCCTTCTGTGTGAAGATATATTTCAGACTCTTAGAGTCTGTGTATATAGATCATAAGTAAGATATACCTTCTCATAATCCTTTAACTGAAGTGATACATACACAATGACCTTACCATGCTACATGAGCACGCAACCTCGTCATCTATGTGAAACATCGAGATACACTACAAAATTCCCCGTATTATCTGATAAAAAATAATACAGGTACCTCAATTAACCTTCCTTTTAGTTCCTGAAAACTATTTTCTCACTTCTCATTCCCAACATACTTATCAATAACATATCTGTATATCTTTTAAGCTAAAATTCACACTTAGTGAATTTTGTATCCAACTTATCCCTCCGTAGTGTTTCTCACACTATCTTCAAATGTTCAGCGTGATCTTCTGGCGTCTTAAAATAGACTAGAATATCACCAACGATCATTATAACAAACTCGTCCAAATATTATTCGAACACTCTGTGACGCTAATGGTACCTTTAACCATAGCACCTCATAAGAGTACCTATCTGTTTACCACCGACTTGTTTGGTGCCCCTTATGGAAAAATCTTACTTCAGTACATTTGTAAGACCCCAACTTTTTAATGAATAAAAATCGAATTTCCACTATTTATTATTGTGAATAATAAGGTGTTAATTTGATATAATGCTTTGGTTAGGGGTGAAATGTGCAAAATTTTCAAAATAAGCAAGTGGTTATAAAATATTCATTGTTGTCGGGGAATATTCGTTTGGTCGTGAAATATTCTTGTTGTCGGGGAATATTCATACGACGGCGCATCCATTTGTGGGGCCCATAACGGAATAATTGTCGGATGAAGAAAATGACAAATTTGAATTTTTATAAATAACGGCGTAATCGTTACCGTTAACACTGTTGGAATACCTGATGGGTAAAGTAAAGTAATACGCGTTGTTGCACAGTAGCACACAGTATTGTACAGTATTTTTGAATTATTGATTCTTACATAAGAAGGCATTACTCAATAATTGTTACAATAATTACTGTTCAATCTTTTATTTTATTGATTCAATAATTGCTACGTTGATATTTTATATTATTATTGTTCAATAATTGTCACTACACAGTATTTTCCATTATCGGAGCAATAATTCATATTATTTGAATAATATTATTAGATATCGTTATTGGCAATGTCTAAAAAATTCTGTCTAAGGAGAGGTTTGGTCACCTAATTGCGCGCCAGTAAGGAGAAATCCTTATTGAAATGCCCCCTCTTTCCTGAGAACGGCCTGGTTGCTAGTATTGTGATTTTGTAATATTATTTGTGAATAATTAATTATTGATTTATATGATGAGAAAAATATTAATTTTATGTGGATATAGATGGAGAAAATTTTTAATGTGACAATTGTTGAAAATTAATATTTTATATTTTTCTGATAAAATAATTCATTTAAATATATTATTATATTTTAATAATATAATAGTGGTGATATTTTTACAATGAATGTGAGATATATGAATATATGAGGAGGAAGAGTATTTTTGTTGCATTAAATGATTAACACATATTTTGTGTATCGGTGGACCCCATTTTCTTGACTGAAATTTGATTATAGCCTATAAAATCGTCCGTTTGTGAATTTCGATCAAATTTTCTTTAGAATTTGGAAAAACTTAAACTTACAAAGTTGTAAAAAATGGAATTTCCTATGGAAAAGGCATAAGGTTTGAATTTTTCTGATAAAAGGGCTATTTATTATGAATTATTGAAGTTTCGAAGTTCTAGAATAATTAATTTTTGGAAGTTTTAATTATGTTTATTAAGAAAAACGTTTTTCCATTTAATGGGCCTCACTTGCACATGTTAGTTGCTAAATTCAGATGTCTTAGGTGTGCGTAGGAATGTTGAGTAAAAATAATATTATTATATTAAATTTTCTGCTTTGGTGTTTTAAGTATTTTTCTATAAATAGGGTGCTTAGGTTAGAATTGAAAATCACACCAGAAACTGAAGTTTTCTCTCTCTATATTATCGAGCATATTCTTATGAGTATTTTAAGACTTTGAGTGTTGCTATACGGTGCAAGTTTCCTTCAGCTCTATGTCTAGTATTCCAGTCAGAAGTACTGTCTTTTCGAGGTAAGGGATTGTAAGGGATTTTAAGGGTTATTATGTTTTTCAGTTTCGTAATTTTTCTGACCTTCAAAAATTCTGGAAAAATTTGAAATGATAATTTCATGAGTTTTCTAGATTGTGTCCAAAAATGGCGATTTTTAGATGTATAGATTAAGAGTTATGAATTTTATGGGAAAAGACTATTTTAAAAATAAACCCTTATAACTCTTTGTGGTTAACTCCAAAATTGGTGAAATTTTTATTGGGAGTACATGTATATAACAGAAGTATACTTGTAAATTTCAAAATTTTTGCACAAAAGTACAATTTATGATAAATGTCTAAATATTCGTCGGTTTTGGCCATATGAAAAATAGTAAATGAATTTTAAAAATTCCGAAAAAAATATATATGTTCAATATGGGACTATATTATGCTAAATCCCAGAAAAGAAATATTTTTGGGATTGATTTGGTATTTTTCTTGAAAATAGACTAGTTATGAGTAAATGAATTAAATATGTTATGAGAAGTAAGAAAATTGGAAAATAGGATTTTATGGCTTGAGAATCCTATATGAGGTATATGCAGATTTTTGATGAGGGTTTTAGTTATTGGTGATGAAATCTTATGAGTTTGGCATTTTAGGATGATTAAATGCATTATTTAGTAAAGTGTAAACAATTAAAATAAATTATTTATAAGTTTAAGAAATGTTATTTTTTTTAATATCATTATACCGAAATATTGGTATGAATTTTATTGTGAAATTTCTACCTTTTTCATGTCGGGGTTACTATTTATGAATTACTATTCATGAGTTACTATTCATGAGTTACTATTCACAAGTTACTATTCACGGGTACTATTCACAAAAAAAATTAGTTTCTTTTACTGACCAAACTATCGTTGATTTATGAATCTTACTCTTGAAATTAAATCTATGTTTGATTTTCATATATAACATTTTTATAATCCTGGTGAAGAAATTTTTCTTTGACTTGAATGTAAAGATGTGTGGATTATTTGTATGATCGTGACTATGGATTCTCTTTGGCCAGTAGTGCAAAGATGAATTGTTGACTGGTATGATCATGACCATTGAAGTTATAATTGAATATCTTTAGCTTAAGTGCAAAGGTGAATTAATTAACATGGTTATAATTATGGTTTATATAAATTCGAAAATGATTATGTGTTTCTTTGAGATATGAATATCTTTGGCCCGTAGTGCAAAGATGACCTGTTGTTGAATATCTTTGGCCTGTAGTGCAAAGATGATCTGTTGTTAAATATCTTTGGCCAGTAGTGCAAAGATAAACGGTTGACGAATATCTTTGGCCCGTAGTGCAGAGATGAGTTTAATGGTATGATTATGAACAGGAACTGTGATTTGGTATAACCATGATCTTTGATGTTTCAGGTAAAGACATGTGATAAAAATTATCTTCGTCCTGGATGCGAAGAGGAATTTAGAATCATAATTATGATTATGGGTTATTCATATGATTGTGGACCAGAACTGTTGATTGATGTTACAGGGATAAAATATTGTTGGTGGATTTTTAACATGGAGAAGATAATAGACTTTATGGTCTATTTGACTCTTCTAATGGATTGCTCATTCCGCTGCAACTATGGTTGAAAATTTTTATCATCTACCATATGTTCTAAATCTCTAATTTTTTACTGTTGAAGGCTATTGATAATTTATTTATTTTTAGTCATGATATTCTTTACTGGGCTAGTTGAGCTCACCCTTTTGCTTCACAATTCCTTTTAGGTAATAAGAGTGTAGCTGGGTCGAGCGGGGGTAACAAAGGTATAAAATGGTGGTCTCTAGCTGTGGAGTTCTCCCTAAGCAGTATAGAAAAGTGTGTTATATTTTATACATCATTTAATAGTTATATTTGGTGAATCAAATAGGGTAAGGCGAACCCAACGTTGGAAGGGTGTTTTGCCACTATCATACAAGATGTCTAATGACATACAACCTCGTGTTATCATAAGACAGGGTTGTGCACATCCACTTGCTGAGTATATCTACGAGCACTACCTATATGATCTTGGAGTTTATTTGAAATATAATTTTCAACTGGAGACAGTGGAGATAGTTATATGTCAAGAGAAGACTCATCATTGGAAAAAATATGATAGTAATCTTCTCGTTTTTCTTTGGGGTCTATTGGGTCAACCAAGGATAATTCTGTGGACATATGATATCTATCATATCCTAGACGCGTGGCCTCCCATGTATGAAGGTTTTCTTGAGCACTTTCCAAAGATTTTAAGTTCTAAAACAGTTTTTGACTGTACCTTTATGTAAGGTATCAATGTGAGGTGCTGTCCATAGTTGGGACATGAGTCACAGTTGGTATTAAAACTCACAGTATATGTGTTGTTGTATTTTGCACGACAATTGTAGTAATAAAGTTGTAGTTATATTCTGTACCATGTATTTGGCGACTCAGAATAGATTGGGTGGAATGGACCTATTTTGGGGGCGTCACAACATTAGTCAAACCAAATGACATAACAAGAAACTTGTGAAACTATAACAAGTTCTGAACGTCGTCTGAGGTACATCCTCCTTCTTCCTTACTTTCCCACCGACGATACCCCGTACGCAATTCTATCTTAGAAAAATTCTTTGCCCCTTTCAACTGATCCAATAGATCATCGATCCGGCCATGGTTATTTATTCTTAACCGCTAACTTACTCCTCCTACAATAGTCGATACGCAAACGTAACAACTCATCCTCTTCCTTAACATCTTCCTAACTTGCGTTAAGGTTAGAAAACAAGAATGTTCCGGTGATTTATTACCGTAAAATACTTCCTTGGGTTTTTTGAGAAAATCGACTATTCATACTTTTATTCTAACAATTTATTAAAGTTCTATGGTTACTTAACTCGTTCCTACCGAGAATTTCTTCAAATTATCTCAACTTTATCGGTAGGTACTTATTTACCGATACTTGCTTACTTTTATTATTCATGAAATAATTTCCACGAATATAATTAACGAAAGTTATTTCCTCTTCATCTACCTTAATGTTTAAAGGTACTTATAATCCCTTTCAGACAGACTCCTAGATGAGTCTTTTTCACATGTCTTACACGCTTTGATCTTATGCTTAGGATCCCTTTGTCCCACTCCAATATTTTTGAAGTTAAAATTCTTTCTTTTTGGCCTACTTCCACTGGCATTATCTGCCTTGGTTCCTCCCTCTCCCTTGCTCTCATTCTTTCCCTCTTTGTGGTATTGAGTCAACGCCTCACTATCACCTTCTGCTATAATCACCTTCTCCAGAATGGTCCCATAGGAAACACTCTGGAACATCGAAATTCTGCTATAGAGCCAGGGTTTCAGGCCCTGCTCAAACCTTTGAGCCTTCCTATCCTCAGTATCCACTTGGTGTAGAGCAAACTTTGCCAATTCATTAAATTTGGTCACGTATTGGGGAACTGTCATGTCCCCTTGCTTAAGTTCTATGAACTTAATCTCCACCCTCCCTTGCATGCTTGTAGGAAAATAATTTTCGAAGAAAACCTTCTTGAACTGTTCCCACATTACCGCACCTGTTCTAGCCCCACCCTGGTAAGCCTCCCACCAAAAGTTGGCTTACCCTCTCATCATGTAAGTCGCAAAAGAAATCTTTTGCGTCTCATCTATGTTAGTAAAAATAAACACCTTCTCTATTTCTTTCACTCATGTCTGGCCCTCTATTGGGTCCGTCGTTCCTTTGAACTCCGGTGGACCTACTCTTTTAATTCTTTAAAGGTAGTCGTTCTGGCTACTCTAGGTCCCGCGGGTACTCTACCCTCGGTTTGGTTAGATGTAGTCGTTAATAAATTAACGAACTCTTGTATAGGGTTGTTTTGACCCCCTTGGTTATCATTATTTGATTCCGCTTCTTGATTACGTTGTCTTCTCTGTGGCGGCATTTTCTGATTAACTAATTAAAATTTCATTATTAACTATTCACTTACTTCGTTATTATTCGCCACATAACAACTCATACCATAACAAAGTATATTAAATAAAAACTTCATTATATTCATATAGTTCTTCATAGATTGAAACTATTTACAATTTGTTTTCATAGCCAAGAGCTAGTACATTTCTATCTCGCAATTAAACTTCACAAAAGTTAGGATTTACAAAAAGACTACCCTTTTTTATAGAAAAGAGGGTTTTACGTTACTACACACATATTTATCAATCTAAACTTCTAATAATGCATAACATCGTCCTTGTGTTTCTCATTTGCAATTGTCGCTACCGTATCCCGACTAATCGTATGACGGGTTTGTCCTGACTCATTGGAATAACAAGCAACTTTCAGCTTGAAATCCTTATAAGCACTCCTATGGATGTATGACATCCGTGCTATTTTCCGGTCCTTCTCCCGCAGTTCTTTACGAAGCTCATCGGCCTCGTTCTTATAGTCCCTAGCCTTATTTGTCATGAGCACCTTCTCATCATGCTCTGACTCAAAATCTGGTTCTGCAGACTCCTTCGCTATATAAAGAGCACTAATCTCTTCATTCTGATTCTGCACAACTACACTTAGTTGCACATTCTTGTCAAGCTCTGCTATATACAATGATCTCATTGCATTTGGAGGTGATGACTCTAGTGTAGGTACGACCATGTTAACCGATGTTACCTCGATTCCTTCCTCCACATCGTTCATCATACTAAGGTATGACACTATATTCATATCTCCCTCAGAGTAGTTCTCCTCAGAAAAGTACTCCTCTGTCTCCGACTCCTCTAGAATCACTAATGGTACCTCCGCCACTGGCATGGGTACAAGCTCTACTCTGTTCACAATTTTTTCACTCACCGCGTGTATATCTCTATACATCAAGTCATCGATAGACATCCTACAATAACACATAACATGTTGATTAGTACAAAACCCATAATAGTATAAGCACAAATCATATTTAATTTATTTAGGGTTACTTTCCATCTTTTAAATCTTTCGGTACTGAGTTTCCTCAATACCTTATTAACTCATTCGACTTAAGTAAAGCTCGAGTTTACTTCCTTCGGACTTTTCCTTCCTTAACGAGGTTATTAGCCTAAGGTTCTCCCCCCTTTAAGTTTTATAACCTAATGCTTTGATACCAACTTGTGACGCCCCCAAATCTGGGTATCTTCCAACCCGACAAATGGTGTTACACGGTACTCATAACTGCACATTTATTATAATGAAACGACATCAAAATGTGTGTTCCAACGACATTCTTATTACATTAATAATAATAAATCCCATTCCCAGGTTCTTAAGCCATTACATTCTTTGTTCATCATAATATAATACATATACTTACCAGTCTATTACAAGATAAACTAATCATGCATCTTTGCCTTGCCTTTATCTCTACTAGAAATCTCGGTTCGCTCGTCCTTAGCTGCATTCATATAGTTCAAGAAAGAGTAAGCATAACAAGCTCAAAAAGTACAACAATTTTATTTAAACAACATGCTTGAAACATAGGAATCGTATAACTTCAATAACTGGATAATAGTTACGAAGTACTATCGATAATTTAAAATAACATTTCTTTTCCTTCAAAACGTTTTACAATGACAAAATTTAGTAAAACATCAATTTTGGTCCAAGACCATGAGCGTTTCATAATTTCTTTGAAAATGACAACCCGACACTAAGTCCGTAAGTCCGGCATAGCTTACGAGCACTTCTAGGTGATCAACCTATAGTACTCTATGTTGATCAACACTACATTCATTAAACGTGTGTACGTTTAAGTTGTGGCAACCTCACGTGCCCATCGAATACTCGATGAAAATACATTTGTTTATTCATATTCAGGCTTACCTTGAATCCGTACCAAACAATTGGCGTAGGATAGCGTTATCAATTCTATATGAAAGGACTTATAAAGAAATCAATCAATATTTCAAGAATAGTCTAGCCGAGTTAAAACTGGCATCGACCCTTTTGTAAAATAATTCATGCATCTCATAACATAAATCACAAAGAACTTGGCTAACACGAAGGTTAGATAAGCGTTTAAGAAAAACTTGCCTTCAGCGTCTGCTACAGTTAAATTACTTTTCCTTTAAGTCTTTACAGTCTTTACAACACAAAACCACATAACATACCGCATTAGGTCATGAATGAACATACATGGTTCCTAATGTATCTTACCCTTCTTCTCAATCTAATTATATATTAGATATTTTATTATTGATTCCGGCTTGCCGTTAAAGTTTACATCGTTCTTACCAACTTCTTTCTCTTTTATAACTTAACTGAAATTATTTCATTAATGTAACTTGTTTTGAGTTAATCATTCCTCCTCACGGCATACCAATGTCCTTACATTATTAATCAAAACTCGATCGTCAATGGATAAGTACACTTATTGCATACCATTCGCGTTCACGTAATATTCATCAACATTTAGTTGTAACTCAGAACGTTATTGCCATCATCAAAAAATGCTATGTTAAGTTAATTAATTCATTATCAATTAACTATCTTTCCTTTTGTATTCTTAATCATACTTACTTACTTATTGAAACTCGTTTCAAGTACTTATCTGCCTTTATGGCTTATTATCATTCATCGCTTTAGTATTAATGACTTGTATTCAATTAATCTTTCTTTCAACCTTTAGTGTATTACTTAAGGTTTAAACATTTTAAATAATTCCACTTTTAGGTGTTAGTTCATTAATAAACAATCAGCTTCTTTCTATCTTCATAAGCCTTTATTACTGTACAAAACTTAGTGCTAGCACTGCGGCGCCAGCTTCTCTTCTCTAGGCCGCGCTGCGACGCGATGCTTAGGTGGCTATAGTTCGGACTCGGTGCTGCGGCGCGAGTCTTAGTGTTATCAATCGCACTACGGCTCCAAACTTCAGTAGCTCACAACCCTTTGTTGCGCTGCGGCGTGACTTACTTTTCCTTGACTTGCACTGCGGCGCCAGTGCTCAACTCCAGAAAAATTTGACAGTTACTTTTAATGTGAGATTCCCAGGCTCATAACTTCTTCGTTATAAGTCCGAATTGGCTCGTTCAAGAGCCTACGGTTCACAAATTACATACTCTACGTGTTCATGAAATAATTTTATCTATTTAACTTTGTTAATTAAAAATTCACCTATTAGCCTATTTTTAACGAAAACGATAAACGTTCGTGAACGTTCAACGCTCGTTTCTTCATTCTAAGTCATAATTCGATCATTCTCGAGTCCGCAACTCTATAATGCCAAATAAGACTTATCTCCATTGAAAACCAATGTTTCCAAGCTCAATATCAAAATATTACTTCCATTTTGAGAATTACACGAATTCGACGTTTATGGTCGAATCATGTGAATTCCGGCAAAAACTTCGTTACTTAAGATTTGTTCTTCGTTTCAAATGGATTCATTCCGTCATACTAACATCTTAACATACTTACTTCATTAACTTATAATCATGATAAGTTATTACCTGTTCTTTGTGAGTTTGTAACTTATAAAAATATAAATTACTTATGAATTCTTTTCTCATGACTTATAATGGCTTAAATCTTTTAACCACCATCCTTGCTTCTTCTTATCATACCAACTTCATTATTATTAGCATACGACAAGTTCTTGCTTAGTTCATAACTTATACGGCTTAAGTCCATTGATTTATTCATTCTTATCATTCCTTAGCATAACATGTTCTACCACTACTCATTTCTCTAACTATGGAAGAGAAAGAAAAACATAGTTTAAGTTCTTACCCTTGAAGATCACTTGGTTAGGCTTTAATCTCCTTCTTTTTTCTTGAACTATGAACTCTAGATTTTCTAGCTTTTTATCTCAAGCCAATAAGCACTTATAATGTTTGGATGAAATGAAAACAACCAACAAATGAAATTCTAAGCTTGCTATTTATAGGATTTGCTAAGTTAGGGTATAATGGTCAAAAAGCCATCCACCTCCTTACTATGCCAAGCTTAACCATCAAGTAAACTTGTTCCTCACTTTAATTACTTGGCCATCACAACACTTAGCCCTTAAGTTACTTTACTTGGCCACCACAACTCTTAGCCATTAAGTCTACTTGGTCATTAAGTTTACTTGTTAATCACCTAGCTTATCCTTTGCTTGCCCATCACTTTTACTTAACCATTAAGTATACTTGATTACCACACTTACTTAGCCATTAAGTATACTTACTCCTTACTTTGGATCATCCATTGTGTGCCCCATGGTTCATACTTACCCATTGGATCATAGCTTGGGCTTAGGTTTAATTAGCTTAGCTTAAGCTTTGGGCTTGCACATTAAATTACTTTGGGCTTCACATTACAAACACTTGGGCTTGCACATTAATTCTATTGGACTTTCATATTAAATCATATTGGACTTGAACATCCCACATAATCCACAAGTCCATTCATAAATGGCTTAAAGCCTTATAACGTATTGTCTACGTATTAATCTCGTATTCTAACTCGTATACTTATTCAACATATACGACATACCATCATCCATACATACTTGTATAATACCTCATATTGTACTCGTTTTCATTACTTCGTATAATACCTGCGTATTATACGATCATTGTTTAATTCATTAATCGTATTACATTTCCTTCTCGTAAATCACTTTCTCCTAATCGTTAGGTTTTAAGTCTACAGGCAAAAAATTGCATTTGACATAATTAAAATATTATTGGATATTCCATCTCACCTCGATATTCTATCATTGCGTATTTCTCAGAAATTCAAAAATACTTCCCGAGCAGAAATGCGTGAATAGTATTTATCAAAAAATTTCTCGAAAAGCTTTTATTTTCGTCTTGAAAATTCAAACACTTTAATTCTATCACGTAGCCAAAATACTACGATATTTCGATATGTCTAGGTCATAGAACGACCTTAAAATAGCTTACTCCCATAAATAATCAATTAATTCCATTTAATCCACATAATCAAATAAAAATTTAATTATCAAAAATCTAATTTTTCTGGGGCGTTACACCTTCACTAAGGATCAATTGCTTAGTAATCTATATTTTCATATTATACTCAATAATCTATTCACACTTAACTATACCAAGTTCGTCAAACCTACTACAATTATATGAGTTTAAGAACTCAAACTTAACCTTATATTCTCTAACTATATTCTACCCATCAGTTATACTATCGTTTCTGTGTCTGATAATACATGTTCCAATATAATCACCTCAATAGGGTTACCTACAAGGTGAGCCTCTATTTCAGCTATTGGCATTGATATTGGCTCGGTTATGGAGGTTGAGTCCTTCTTATGATCTGAGAGTATCCTAATCCGTTCCCACCTGATATCTACACACAACTTATCTTGATTAGCATATAGTATATACACACAACAAATAATAATTTTATACAAGTTATCTTTTATTTTATTTAACTATAAATTTATTCAATTCATTTCCTTTTAAACTCTATATGAGTTATTTGTATTTTTAACGTTTTTCTCTGTTCTAAGGATATAACCTAAGGTCTATCTCACGTAAGGTTTCTAACCCTAAGCTCTGATACCGACTTGTGACGCCCCCAAATTCAGGTACTTGAAACCCGAACTCGGTGCTTCACGATACCATTTCTATGAGTGGAATAATACTAATAATAATAACAAAAAAATAAATACCAACCTAATTTACATATATCAGAGTCTAATATGAGGTACGCGACCTTTAAATCATTCATTACATGATAATAACAAATATCATTGTCTTAATAAAGTCAAACTATTACATAATATAGCATAAGTTTATTCTATTTGGTTTCCTTTTCCCTTGTCGCCTGAACCTTTCGGTTGATCACGATTAGCTGAAAATAATTAAATTTAAAGTAAGGATGAGCATTTGATTGCCCAGTAAGTAATATCAACAATAAATATTAGCTGAAATGATTAAATGTTTTCTTTGAATAACACTTCTACAACGAATCAACAGTTGTGAAGTAAGCTGAACCAATAATAACAATATATCAATTCTATAACAAATTTTTAAAACTACGTACTGACTATAAATTGTAATATACCGAGTAAATTTGGAAAAAAGAATTGGTGAAAACCGAGTAAGGGAGGTTTCTTTGATTCTATAAGTTATTAAAATAAGAATTTAATAATTAAAATTCTTATTATGGGGTGTATATATTTTGAATTATATGATTTGGTGTGAAAAAAATTATATATTCATATGTTGGAGAATGTGAGATTTAATAGGTAATTAAACTATTAAAGAAATTAAATAATATTAGTTAATTTAATTAAGTTGAAATTATGTTATGGGATAATATAATTTTAATTATTATGCCTTGTGGACAATGAAAATTATTATGAGTTAAGTTTCATAAATAGTGTAAATAATTCACTTAATTAAAATAGTGAATTAATACAAGTATAATTGATTTAATAAAGTGAGAAGGTAATATATTGAATGAAAATGTAAATATTAGTATAATGCGAGTAAAATATTTTTTAATTACATTAAATATTTTAGTTGGAAAGTTTATGGAATTAGATGAATATTTATGATATTAAATAAATATTTGATGAAAATTGGTATGAGATAGTTTATTTAAGTGTGATAAAATAGATGAGATTTATACGTATTTTATTATGCGAGTATAATTGTGATATTCTAATTTAATTAAATAATTAAATTAGAGGAGTGAGAATTTGTTAAATAATGTTATGATTATAATGGTTGAATAGAAATTATAATTTTACTAATAAGGTTAATTTTATTTCTTAAGGAATTAAAGGTACATAATCTAGTTTATATTTCTAGTTTATGTGTTCTTGAGTTTCTTTTAAAATTGGAGTTTTGGTTAATGAATTTGTGGGTTACGATGTTATATATGTTATTAGATATTTATAATTTGATAATGGTCATCTAGAAACAAATTTTCAGAAATCAAATTCATGTATTTATACTAAAGAAGAAGAATTTGGGTTTTGATTGTAATGTGTATTTTGGTGTACTTTGGGACTAAAGTTGATGATGAATTCATGATGAAAACTTTAAATAGATGGATGATTGTTGTTCTCCTCTATAAAACGAAAACAACGCAACTTGAACGGATCGAATTGGTTAAGAAACGAATTCTTGATGAATGAATACACTCAGTATGTTGAAAATAAGAAAAATTAGTATAAACAAATTAGAATTAGTATAAACCAAGTCCCACATCAACTAAATTGAGAACTTTACCCTTTGCTAAACCTATAAATAGAAGGGCTTGATCCTTTGTTTCATTCACCAACAATAAGGCCTCCAATTTTGAGAAAGGCTTTGTTGTGGGAGGACTTTTTATAAAGATCTTCTCTTAGTTAAATTTTGGTCGAGTACGTATTCAGTTTGTGGAATTCGTATTTTTGGGTATGTTTCTTATTTAATTTTTGGTAATGTTATTATTTTAAATATTGTATTTAGTTTGTTAGTTAAAGTTTGTATTTTAGAAGTTTAGTTAGTTTTGTTAGAAAACTAGTTAGTTTACTATGTTTATTTTGGCTTGTAATTGATTATGTAAATGAGTTATAATGATTGTAATTAGAGATATGAAACCTTAACATCATCCAAGTGTAACCAAAACTCACAAAATAAAAAATTTACAAAGAACCTTGTTGGGCAGTTTTTGGGACTGAGCTTGAGGACCCTTTGTGCTTTTGATTTATGTCTAAAAGCTTAATTTGATGATTGTATGTTATATCCCTCTAAGTTCTGAAGATTTCCTAACTTGAATGAACCAAAACGGAGTTAAAATGAATCCGTGGTGAATATTTTAGTAAACCATGTCTAGAAATGAAAATTGAATGAACAGTGACTATAGTGTCAAATTCTGGAATAGCTATGTTGCCTGAAAAATTCTGAGTTTTTGGGTAATTGTAGTGCACTGAGTTAGGAAGCCATATGCTTTGGAATGACCTCATTCCGACCTCGGATGAGGGAGTTACGGTGATTGGAAAAAAATGTGTCAAATTTGTCAAACTGAAAGTCAGTAGCGGGATGTGCTATTCGGGACACTGTTTCGATTAGTTAATGTTTCTGCAAACTTCTGGGCTTTTGGTATGTTATAGTACACTGAATTATCTTTCCATAGACTCTGGAACAGACTAATTCCGACTTCGGAGCAAAAAGTTATGACCAATCAAAGTAGTCGCGTCAAAACTGTCTAACCAACTCGGGGCAGTCACCTTGAACGAATTTTTAGGAATTCTGTGTTTTGAATTTGGAAATGGTCAAAGAATGAAAGTTGTAGCCTCGGAAGTTAGCTTCGCGTGGGCTTAAGAATCGCTCAAAAATATTTTGAAAAGAATTAGTTATGACTGTTTTAGCGAGAGAGGGTAAAGCTGGAAAAAAAAATTGAAGACTGCTATGAACGTCAATTTTTGGCACGCTTTTTAGACTACTTAACAAACCCGAAATGAGAGGTTAGTATTTCTTAAAAATAGTCTTGTATGCCATGAAAAACATACTAACAAAAAATGCCTTACGATTAGATAAGTAAATTGCAAGCTATTAAACCGCAAAATGGGTGTCAAAGGTGAGGGGCTGTTGCCTTGTGAAATTATATTGAACCTAGTAATATAAAACGAAGGGGATATAAATGGTTTATGTTTTGATACGTAAAGTATTTACATACTAAATCCATGAGAGAACCTTTTGGGCGTAAAAAGGCTATAACGGACAAAAGTTTCTAAAGAAACATAGAATGGTTTTAAGACAAGAACAAAATATTATAGTTAAATAAAATTAGTTTACATTGAGTACGTGAATTTTGTATGTGAAACTAATATGTACATGTATGTATCCTCAATTTGTGTAGGATCATCACAGCGCAGATAAGTTATAAACATTAAACAACATCCAAGGCAAGTTTTTCAGTTCTATTATGTTTGTGGATTAAATGTGATTATGTGGTGAGTTACATACCATGCTTTATGAATTGTTAAGGTCAAAATATGACCAAGTTAATTGGGTTATGGAACTCAATTTATATGTGATATGTGATAGCACATGCATGTTGTATAATGTAACTCGATAAATTAAAAATGTAGAATGCATGAATTGTGTGCTATGTGAAACATGATAGACTGTTAAATTTGCTGGGCTGTCGAGCTCACTCTTGCAAATAACCACTTTTGCAGGTCAATATTTTAAGGTAAAGATACGTGCTATGTGAGTTATAGAGATCTATATTCACGAAGATTACTTATGTTTTATGAGAAATGTATTTCATATTTTGAACGTAACATGTTGTTGAAATGTAAGTTGAGTTATCCAATGTATATGGATATTTAGTTATGATATAAGACTTTGTATAGTCATTTTGTTGTAACGATTCATGATATCAGGTTGAATCAAAGAGATGTAATGTAATGGTTGCGATTCAGGGCAAGAAAGAAGGAAATGTATAAAAGTTTTAAATATTCCGCAATTTTATTAAGTTTAGCATAGAATAATGATGTACTATTTAGAAGTTGAATGTATGGTTAACGACCGAAGTCGGGATTTAAATTGTATAGATTTTGGGGTCGTTACAGTTGGTATCAGAGCATGATTTTGGTAAGGTGATAACAAATAGACAATGTCTATAAGAAGAGAATGGTAAGGAAGTTAAGAATAGAGAGTTATAGTTAAGTATGGTACAGTTGTACTCTTTAGTAGTTGGTGTATGGTATCTGGGCTAAACGATTCCTTTATAGAGCGGAGGTATATACGAACTAGTAACTTGGAAACCTAGTTTGTTAGTTATTTGTAGGAAACCACTCAGCGTACCATATTAAAACTGTTAGAGACTCGATGTGTACCAAATGTAGAAATGGATACGTATGATGAAAGTGTAGAACTCGAATGAAATTTTGAGCGATGTAAATGATGTTAGAAATTCTTAAAGGATTTTTTTTTCTTTATGTAAACAAGAAGATTCAAAGAAGAATCTAGGAGATATAAAGATAAGAAATGGGAGTTTCCTAACTCCAAAAGCCAGAGTAACGAGTAATGTAGTAAATGATGAAAAAGAGAAAGAAAGAGGATCGTAAAACAAAACGATCACGAGTTAAGAAAAGAATTTTAAGGGAGATGATTATAGAATAAGATCACGACGTGGTCTGTTTAAGTTATAAAAGAAAGATGGTCTATAATGTTTGAATAATTATAGCTTAATGTTATGAAGATGGAGTACTATGAAATAGTACGAGATAACTCATGAGGAGTTATAGATGATGTGATACGAGGAATTCGTATCGAGCAAAGGGAAAGTTATAAGCAAGATAGAGTTAGGTGGAATTTTAATTGAGGTCTCATGTGATGGCTGAGTTGCAAAAACCTTTGTATGGGCGAGGGTTTTGTGCTTGCACTCAGTTTATCACATTGATAATCATTGGAATGTTTGTGTCGCGCTATTTGTTATATGCTTGTTGAGAATGTGATTCTTTTCTCATGTGTATAACAGATATGTAAAGTATAGTTAGTGAATATTATAAGATTAAGTGCGAGTTCTTAAAACTCATACTTATGGTAGGTTCGTGACTCATAATTATATAGTATGCTTTTGAACCCCTCAGCGAATGGACGCCTATGGTCTGACTAGGATAAGTTCTTAAACTCATATGATTGTGGAAAGTTCCTGAACTCATAACGTGTGGTAAGTTTGACGAACTGGGTATGGATAAGTGTAAATGGAGTATTGAGGATGATAGGAATAGATAGACCTATTAAGCAATGGATCATTATAGAAAGTGAAGTTGATTGTGGAAGCATAGGTAATCTAAATCTACTAGCTATGCTAGACTTTTGAAATTTATTGACTTCGTGCTGATGTTTACACTTCTATTTTGTTGAAAAACATTGGATCAAATGATGGAACCAGTGAGTTTTAACAACAATACTGTTATTCGTATGTCTATGCTAATTGCTTCGGCTAGACAAAAATTATTTACAATATATCAAAATGTATTTTATATCATTAATGCATCATGTAACCTGGTGAAAGGATGATAAAAACGATGGAGCCATCAATGCAGTATTACCTAGTGTTGGATGTGATCTATGGATCGTCAGCCCACTATGGTATGATGTAGTATGATAAAATCACCAAATTACGGAATCCTCAACGGACTGTAAATACAGTGCGGTATCATGACGTCATAAAAAGATTTTTGAGATTTCTTTGAGATATGAGAATTCATATGTATGTATGTATATGTATATTTCGTTTGATGTTCGAAATATTGTAGAGGTCTATGCTATTTGATTCAGCTAGACGAATATTGAAAGATGTTTATGAAATTCAAGTGTTTATTGAAAAGCTATGCTAAACCAAATTGTTTTGGTGCGGATTCAGATGTTGAAAAGCTGAGGTGAACAACCCTATAAGGGGACATGTTTTCGGGGATAATGGTTCCGAGCGTAACGCATATAGTCATTACAAAACACTACGTTGCGGCCCAACGTAGTGGTACAATAGGCTGGCCACCTAGTGTACGTAAGGAGGGTGTTTTCAGTCTTTGTGATTGATAAACACTCTGGTTTGCAGTGTGAAGGATTGAGTTGAAGCACTAGTAAACCGAGAATAGAGTTCACGGTCTTGTTACCCCTCAACATGATTTGAATCTTTTAAATTCCTGAGTTATTCATACTACTTCCTAATTATTGAGAAATTATAGAAGATTCTTGCTATTCTAAAAGGCGAATGTGGTAAGGATGATATTCCTTAGAAAGAAGTAAGTCATAGAATGCGACACTGAATGATGAATATATTGAATAAGTGAGAAAAGAAGTGTTGATATGAGAAGGAGATGAGTTATCAAAGAATAATATAAAACTTTTAATAGAAAAGTTAATAATTGTAGAAAGATCTTTGTAGAAAGAAAGTGATTATAGAACCCAATGATTGAATAAATTATTAACGTAAAATCTATTTTGATAGATTGAATGAATAAAGATTAATAGATAAAATTTCGAGGACGAAATTCTTAGAAGAAAGGGTGTATGTAATATACCGAGTAAATTTGGAAAAAAGATTTGGTGAAAACCGAGTAAGGGAGGTTTTTTTGATTCTGAGGACGGAATCCTTATAAGGAGGGAAGGATGTGACAACCCGAATTTTTATAAGTTATTAAAATAAGAATTTAATAATTAAAATTCTTATTATGGGGTGTATATATTTTGAATTATATGATTTGGTGTGAAAAGAATTATATATTCATATGTTGGAGAATGTGAGATTTAATAGGTAATTAAACTATTAAAGAAATTAAATAATATTAGTTAATTTAATTAAGTTGAAATTATGTTATGAGATAATATAATTTTAATTATTATGCATTGTGGACAATGGAAATTATTATGAGTTAAGTTTCATAAATAGTGTAAATAATTCACTTAATTAAAATAGTGAATTAATACAAGTATAATTGATTTAATAAAGTGAGAAGGTAATATATTGAATGAAAATGTAAATATTAGTATAATGCGAGTAAAATATTTTTTAATTACATTAAATATTTTAGTTGGAAAGTTTATGGAATTAGATGAATATTTATGATATTAAATAAATATTTGATGAAAATTGGTATGAGATAGTTTATTTAAGTGTGATAAAATAGATGAGATTTATACGTATTTTATTACGCGAGTATAATTGTGATATTCCAATTTAATTAAATAATTAAATTAGAGGAGTGAGAATTTGTTAAATAATGTTATGATTATAATGGTTGAATAGAAATTATAATTTTACTAATAAGGTTAATTTTATTTCTTAAGGAATTAAAGGTACATAATCTAGTTTATATTTCTAGTTTATGTGTTCTTGAGTTTCTTTTAAAATTGGAGTTTTGGTTAATGAATTTATGGGTTACGATGTTATATATATTATTAGATATTTATAATTTGATAATGGTCATCTAGAAACAAATTTTCAGAAATCAAATTCATGTATTTATCCTAAAGAAGAAGAATTTGGGTTTTGATTGTAATGTGTATTTTGGTGTACTTTGGGACTAAAGTTGATGATGAATTCATGATGAAAACTTTAAATTGATGGATGATTGTTGTTCTCCTCTATAAAACGAAAACAACGCAACTTGAACGGATCGAATTGGTTAAGAAACGAATTCTTGATGAATGAATACACTCAGTATGTTGAAAATAAGAAAAATTAGTATAAACAAATTAGAATTAGTATAAACCAAGTCCCACATCAACTAAATTGAGAACTTTACCCTTTGCTAAACCTATAAATAGAAGGGCTTGATCCTTTGTTTCATTCACCAACAATAAGGCCTCCAATTTTGAGAAAGGCTTTGTTGTGGGAGGACTTTTTATAAAGATCTTCTCTTAGTTAAATTTTGGTCGAGTACGTATTCAGTTTGTGGAATTCGTATTTTCGGGTATGTTTCTTATTTAATTTTTGGTAATGTTATTATTTTAAATATTGTATTTAGTTTGTTAGTTAAAGTTTGTATTTTGGAAGTTTAGTTAGTTTTGTTAGAAAACTAGTTAGTTTACTATGTTTATTTTGGCTTATAATTGATTATGTAAATGAGTTATAATGATTGTAATTAGAGATATGAAACTTTAACATAATCCAAGTGTAACCAAAACTCACAAAATAAAAGATTTACAAAGAACCTTGTTGGGCAGTTTTTGGGACTGAGCTTGAGGACACTTTGTGCTTTTGATTTATGTCTAAAAGCTTAATTTGATGATTGTATGTTATATCCCTCTAAGTTTTGAAGATTTTCTAACTTGAATGAACCAAAACGGAGTTAAAATGAATCCGTGGTGAAGATTTTAGTAAACCATGTCTAGAAATGAAAATTGAATGAACAGTGACTATAGTGTCAAATTCTGGAATAGCTATGTTGCCTGAAAAATTCTGAGTTTCTGGGTAATTGTAGTGAACTGAGTTAGGAAGCCATAGGCTTTGGAATGACCTCATTCCGACCTCGGATGAGGGAGTTACGGTGATTGGAAAAAAATGTGTCAAATTTGTCAAACTGAAAGTCAGTAGCGGGATGTGCTATTCGGGACACTGTTTCGATCAGTTAATGTTTCCACAAACTTCTGGGCTTTTGGTATGTTATATTACACTGAATTATCTTTTCATAGACTCCGGAACGGACTAATTCCGACTTCGGAGCAAAAAGTTATGACCATTCAAAGTAGTCGCGTCAAAACTGTCTAATCAACTCGGGGCAGTCACCTTGAACGAATTTTTCGGAATTCTGTGTTTTGAATTTGGAAATGGTCAAAGAATAAAAGTTGTAGCCTCGGAAGTTAGCTTCGCGTGGGCTTAAGAATCGCTCAAAAATATTTTGAAACGAATTAGTTATGTCTGTTTTAGCGAGAGAGGGTAAAGTTGAAAAAAAAAATTGAAGACTGCTATGAACGTCAATTTTTGGCACGCTTTTTAGACTACTTAACAAACCCGAAATGAGAGGTTAGTATTTCTTAAAAATAGTCTTGTATGCCATGAAAAACATACTAACAAAAAATGCCTTACGATTAGATAAGTAAATTGCAAGCTATTAAACCGCAAAATGGGTGTCAAAGGTGAGGGGCTGTTGCCTTGTGAAATTATATTGAACCTAGTTGTTGCCTAATTTTTTAATAGCACTTTAACACGCAAGTATACGCGTTCAATTGTAATATTCAGCAAGCAAGGATATCGTTCCCACGAGGAAATAGACTAATATTTATCAATTACTAATTTCAATGCAATTAATCCTATTTTAAACTACAAAATTTTGTTTATGATTTAAAAATTAAACTTAACAAAACTAATAATTAAAATAAGAATTTCACAAGAATAACTGCAGATTTAACAGATTAAGATTACAACTTCCCTTAGTATTTCATTTAAACCAATTTACTTCCCATTTAAATCAATTAATTAATATGAATCATTATCCAAGAATGTTTTATAGAATTCACGCACTTTTTCCAAAACACGTGAACAAATCCTCCTAACTCCAATCCTTAAGACACAGAATTACAAGGAACACCCCAGTTAATCAACTCACTATATTCCTATGTGAATCAAGTTAATTAGGGTTTAACGCACAAATTCTTTCAATGGATACAAAAGACACATAGGTATATTCCTATCCTACATGCTAATCATATTAACCCTAATCAGATTATATGAACAGATGTTATCATATCCAGATCTCAATCTATACTCCATCTTCCAATTTTATATAGATTATCACAGTAATTGTTGGCCAAACAATTAATCAATAAGCAAAAGATATAATAAATAATTCAATAAAAATCAACTTTCATTCAATGAGAAGATTTAATTTAAACTACATACCAAGTTCCGTTGCAATCTTAATAAAAATTTAGTTCATAATAATAATAAAGAAAAACATCATCCAGATGAATAATCTAAACATCCCAGATAATTACAAAAGTTAAAACTAGAGAAGAAAAGAAGAAACTCTGAATTTGCTCCAATAATCTCTCTTTAATCTTCAACCCTTGCAATTCTCCTTCGTGTTTTCCTTCGTTGTTCTCTCTGCAAATCTCTTGAGAAATTAAGTTGTTACGTCTTTTCTAAAGTCTTCTCCTATTTGTATTGGTCTCCACCCTCTTTTAGATTCCTTTTTGGCTTCAAAAACCCACTTAGCAATAGAAAAACTCTCCTTTTTCCGCACATGAGCGCCTAGGCGCTCAACATAGGCCATTTCCAAGCGCCTAGGCGCTTGCTCAGGACAGCGTAATTACAAAAATGCCACTCAGCTTTAATTTTAATGAATTTTGACCTTTTTCTTCTCCCAAATGACCAATTTATCCCTCCAGCTCCAACCTACAAGAAATAAACACAAAACACATAAAAAGATACTAAAAAATAATTAAAGATAGCAATAATTAAGTTTAATAATATCGGATTCGTAGGTATAAAACCTACTTATCAAATACCCCCAAACTTAACCAATTGCTTGTCCCCAAGCAACAAAACACAATGCAATAACTAAATATGCAATGCAAATGCAAATGCAGGTATCTACATGCCTAAAATTCCAGCAGCCAAACAGAACAAAATCTATTCATCAAGCCTCAGAGAAATCACAATAAACATGCTAGTACATCATACCAAGACAGATCAATAATTTCCTAGTCAATCATCAAATCTTACCCTGTCATTACTGATATAGTGCGTGTGTGTTCAACAACAATGCAAACTAATATAAGGTTAAATACAACACATACTAGATCTCTTTAAAGGCATCATACAGTATAAACTCACAAAATTCAAGAACAAGCTAGATCCAACTAAAGTCAAACATCCACCAAATTCAAGAGTCCAATCCGGGATACTTATGCTTTACTTTTCATTACGGGGGCTTTTTTTTTTTTTTTTGCTCTTTTCCCGTTTTATTGTTTCTTTCTCTTTTTTTTTTTTTAACCATGACTGTGCAATGTCTCATTCCATTAGGCTAACAGTGTCACCCCTTAGCGAGCTTTCGACCAACGACTCCCAGACCATATAAGACCTTAGGGCGCTAGGTTTTAAGATACCCCTTCGGACGTACTTACTCAAGTAACAAAGGCCCCGAAACAAAACTAGTCACGGTAATTTTTTTTTTCCCTTTTTTTTTTTCCTTTTTTTTTTTTTTTTTTTTAGCGAAGCTTATATATCCCAAATTTTCCCCCAAACTTAAGTTTTTGTCTAAATTCAGCCATCTCCACCTATTCATGTCTTTCATTCCTTCACATTAGTATTATCCTTAAGAAATTCATTATGTATCACTTTAAACTTAATCAGTCAACATAGCTGTTATTAACGTGCTATCCTTATTATATCAGTTTCAAACAGGAAAAGATTCAAATCATGACAAGAATTCACATCAAAGTCTTAACAGTCAATACTATACTTGTCTACTCAATTCCAATCTCATCATTGGCCAAAACAGACTTAAACTATCTAACAGCTGGAAACATGCAACTACCTGAATTTTTCTCTTTTTTTTTTTTCAATAAAAATATTCGAATGAAAACTAATGAAAAACTATAAAATGAATACTAAATGAATGCAACTGGAGCTGGAAGAAAGCACCCCCAAACTTAACATATGCAATGTCCTCATTGTATATAAAAAAAAACATAAGAAATTAGGCACTGAGGACTTCCCTGAAAGATCGACGCTCTATTCCTCGTCAGTATCCTCTTCTTCTTCTTCATCAACCTCATCCTCAGGGGGTAAATCAGCCGGGGGATATGCAGACAAGGGTGGAAATTGGTAGGGAGCGCCTGCTGGATTCATGCGGTCGAACATCTCTAGAAATGCTGCGCTACAGTTCTGATACATTTCTGATTGTCGCTGAGCCAAGCTATCCTGATTTCTTTCCACTCGGGTCAATCCATACTGAACTCGATTAGCCACCATCTCAATCCTTCGAGTTTGATTTCTTAATTCTTGACGAATGTCTTCAAAAAAATTTTGTGGTGGCCCATAACTTCCAGCAGCAGTAGTAGGATTGTCATGTGACTGTTGATTAGGCTCGTCTGCAGGCTCGGGAGGCACAATAATGAAACCTAACCCTCTCGGGTGTGGTATTCCCCCTCCCCATACCTTGTACTTTTTTATCACTGAGTGGTCAATTGCGGCTAAAGGAGGTTGTGTAGCTTCTTCAGCATCCCATTTTACTCCAGCTTGTCGACATAGACCAGTAATCAAAGATGGATGAGGTAGTCCACCTGAGGTCCCTCCTTTAATTGCTCTGTCAATTGAATCATGTATAACCTGACCTACATCTATAGATTTTCCTTGTGCAATACAGAAAAGCAATGCTGCCCGTCGATTTATAACATCACTTGTATGTCTACACGGCATCAACTTGGCACAAATAAAGGCATGCCATGCTTTCCCGTAATTACTTAGTGCGGATGTAGGGAACAAAACAGCTTCTTGTTGATCTGTTAATTTCCATTGTGTTCCAGGTACACACAAGGCTTGAATGACTTCACTGTAGTCCAACTCGTGATCTAAATATTGAATGAAGCCATTATTGGGTATTGTGTTTAAGCCGTAGTAAGCATTTATTGACCCGAAACTGACTTCCACTGATTTTCCGCGAACCCAAATCATGTTACCAATATGATCTTTTGCATTGGCGTAGAATTCCTTAACAATTTTAACAACCGATGAATCTGGTTGGGCTGTAAAGTTCGCCCATCTTCTACCACCAATCATTTGCAGTAACTCCCCATCTTCTACCTCTGGACATAATCCACGCTCAGGAATTAGCGTTTTACTAGAGAGTGAATTATAATATTTGTCGGACGCACTAGCACTTGTAAATCTCTTTTTGTCATACTTAGTCGATGTGCCCGAAGTTTCGCCTCTTTGCCGTTTAGTAGCCATGAGTCGTGTGTGTGAATTGCTTACCCAATAGATGATGTTCAGAGGCTTAGTATGGGTCAATCCTCTTTGTGACAATATATCAAACACTTGGTGTGCACAAATTTTGAATACTATTGGTAGGCACTCCCCCAAACTTAATTTTCACCAAATTTGTCACTAACTAAGCACACTAGTCTTCCAATGCAATACTAACAACAATTGACAGTACCCAAACCCACTTGAGCCAACACTATGAAAGAACTAACTTCAACTTACTACCTTAGCTACTCTCCAAGCAAATCCAAATAATTTATAATAAAACTTTGGGCACTTACTTGGTTATAGCCCTAATTGATGTTCCAAGCAAAGTTGTAGGAGTTTGAATACTTACGTCAGCGAGATGAGGTTAGCATGTGAGTTGGTGCCCGGATTGGTGATGATGACCCCGAATTGGTGATGAAGGATGACCATATGGAGATTAATTGCCTTTGAGTTTGGGTAGGAGATTGAGTATTTGGTTATCCTTAGTCAAGAAGAAGATTATTATCGTGGCTAGATTAGAGGAGGAATGGGAGTTGAGTGAGTTTGAGTTGGAGTGGGAGAGCAAGAGAGTCTTTAATTTGGGTTTGTAGAAGTTGTGCCCGATTAGGGCTTTAAATTTTTTTTTTCTTCGCTGCAGTAGGAGCGCCTAGGCGCTTGGGATTGCACTGATTGGACCGCCTAGGCGGTTGGCTGCAGAATGCATTGAACGCATGTAGCGCCTAGGCGCTTGGTTTGGCCCAGACTGGACCGCCTAGGCGCTTGGGGCTCGTTGTGGCTACTGTCTTGGAGCGCTTAGGCGCTGCATGATGCCTAATTTGGGGCGCTTAGGCGCTTGGGGCGGCATCTCAGCTACTGTATTGAGGCGCCTAGGCGCTTGGTTTGTACTGGGCTTGGGCGCCTAGGCGGTTGGGAATGTCTTGGGGAACTGTTTGCTTCTTTGTGCTCCCAACCTGCATACCACAGCTTAAATTAAGACTTATTCTAAAACCATAACTAAGATAAACTACATAATTAACTAAACTAACATACTAAGAAAGAAAAACAAAAACAAGATACCCTACACCACTAAGCAATTCAATAACACAAAAAATGAAGGACATGATTAGAAATCTGAGAATTTGACAAATGAATATTCTTCTATTGAGCTCATAAGTGCTTGGCTTCCAGGGGGCGCTGCCCCCTTGCAACCCCCGCCAGCTCACCGGCGAGCTGGGCAGCCGCTCGCTCACCGGGGAGCGAGACCCCCGACTGGGTAGTCGTAGTGGCCATTAGTCGAACCCGCCAAATATGACATCTTGTTTCCTATCCTGAAATCAATTAAATATCGTGTTAGAGAACATAAGGGGTGTAACAAACCCTAAACTATAAAAGTTTAACCAATAACGCAAATAAAAAAAAAAAATAATAATAATAATAAAATAAAAATAAAAAAAAAATATAACAATAAAAGTTCCTGGGTTGCCTCCCAGTTAGCGCCTGGTTTATAGTCTTCAGCCTGACTTTCTTCTCTGTTCTAATCAGCAAGGTTGACCGATGTCTTTTCACGATTAACACAACCCCCATAGTAGTGCTTCAATCTCTGACCGTTGACTTTGAAATTACGTTTGGAATCCGGGTCTTCCACCTCCACAGCTCCGTGAGGATAAACTTTTGTAATGATAAATGGCCCTGACCAACGGGATTTCAACTTTCCTGGAAATAGTTTAAGCCTTGAATTGTATAATAGCACTGTTTGCCCTGCTTCGAACTTTCTTTCCAGAATTTTTGCATCATGCCACCTCTTAATCTTTTCTTTATATAACTTCGCGTTCTCGTATGATTGGAGTCTGAATTCATCCATTTGGTTCAATTGTAAGAGGCGCTTCTCTCCCGCAGCAGACATATCCAAGTTTAACTTCCGGATTGCCCAATAAGCATTGTGTTCTAGTTCAACCGGAAGATGGCATGCCTTCCCATATACTAACCTGTACGGAGACATCCCTATCGGAGTTTTGAATGCTGTACGGTATGCCCATAAAGCATCATCTAACTTACTAGCCCAATCTTTCCGACTAGGGTTCACTATCTTCTCAAGGATTCGTTTTACTTCTCGGTTTGATACCTCGGCTTGACCACTTGTTTGTGGATGGTAAGCAGTAGCTATCCTATGAGTGACTCCGTACTTAGCGAGAATAGCTGAGAACTGCTTATTACAGAAGTGCGTGCCTTCATCACTAATGATTGCACGAGGAGTGCCGAATCTAGAGAAAATATTCTTTCGAATGAACTTAACCACAACCTTAGCATCATTGGTGGGCGATGCTATAGCTTCTACCCACTTTGAAACATAATCCACCGCTAAAAGTATATAGGAGTTGCTAAAAGATGACGGAAATGGTCCCATGAAGTCGATGCCCCAAACATCAAACAATTCGACTTCTAAGATCATGTTTAGTGGCATCTCTTGTCGCTTTGATATATTACCAACTCTTTGGCATCTGTCACATTTCAATGAAAACACACGGGCATCCTTAAAGAGTGTTGGCCAGAAGAATCCACATTGAAGTACCTTAGCGGCCGTTCTTTCTCCCGCAAAATGTCCACCATAGGCAGATGCATGACATTGGTGTAGAATATTCTCTATTTCAATTTCCGGAACGCACCTTCTTATTACTTGATCTCCACACTGTTTAAATAAAAACGGCTCATCCCATAAATACTGTTTCACATCATGGAGAAATTTCTTCTTCTGTTGACTTGTCAAATCTGGTGGAAACACCTTACTCACAATGAAATTTACATAATCTGCATACCATGGTATATCCATCCTTACCGCATACAGTTGTTCATCCGGGAAAAATTCATTGACCACTGTTGTGTCATCTTTCTTTAGTTCTGCATTTTCTAATCGTGATAAATGATCAGCAACCTGATTTTCTGTTCCTTTTCGGTCCCTAATCTCCAAGTCGAACTCTTGTAGCAATAATACCCATCTAATTAATCTCGGCTTTGCATCTTTCTTTGTTATTAAGTACTTAATTGCTGAATGATCTGTAAACACGATCACTTTTGTCCCAATCAAATATGAGCGAAATTTATCAAATGCATAAACAACTGCTAATAGCTCTTTCTCGGTAGTGGTATAATTTAGCTGGGCATCCGTTAGCGTCTTACTAGCATAGTATATAGGGTGGAAAATTTTTTCTTTTCGTTGGCCAAGCACTGCACCAATTGCAAAGTCGCTAGCATCACACATTAATTCGAACGGGATACCCCAATCTGGCGCTATGATTACAGGTGTGGTGACTAGTTTCTTCTTCAACACATCAAAAGCTTCAAGGCATGCTTGATCAAAGTTGAATGGGACATCCTTCTCCAAAAGATTACAAAGTGGTTTCGTGATTTTGGAGAAGTCTTTTATAAATCTTCTATAAAAACCAGCGTGTCCCAAAAAACTTCGAATACCCTTTACTGAAACTGGTGGCGGTAGGTTCTCAATGGTTTCGATCTTAGCTCTATCAACCTCAATTCCTTTTGATGACACTCGGTGACCCAAGATTATCCCCTCTTGCACCATAAAATGACATTTCTCCCAATTTAAAACCAAATTCGTTTCCATACACCGTTTAAGCACAAGAGTGAGATTTTCCAAACAATAATCAAACGAATCCCCAAAAACTGAGAAATCATCCATAAATACCTCAAGATTTTGTTCGACCATATCGGAGAAAATAGCCATCATACACCGTTGAAATGTCGCCGGCGCGTTACATAATCCAAAAGACATTCTGCGAAAAGCAAAAGTACCATATGGGCATGTGAATGTCGTCTTCTCCTGATCCTCGGGTGCAATGGCAATTTGGTTATAACCTGAGTATCCATCCAAAAGACAATAATACTCATGTCCTGCAAGCCTGTCCAACATCTGATCTATGAATGGTAGAGGAAAATGGTCCTTACGAGTGGCCTTATTTAACTTTCTATAATCCATACACACCCGCCAACCCGTAACTGTTCGAGTAGGGATCAATTCATTATGTTCATTTGTAACTACTGTCATTCCCCCTTTCTTTGGCACACATTGGACTGGACTTACCCATGAGCTATCTGAGATAGGGTAGATAATTCCCGCGTCCAACCATTTAATGATTTCCTTTTTGACAACTTCCTTCATGATGGGATTGAGTCTTCGTTGTTGTTCAATAGTTGGTTTCGCTTCATCATCCAATAAAATCTTATGCATGCAAATTGATGGGCTTATCCCCTTGATATCCGCAAGAGTCCATCCAAGAGCAGTCTTGTATTGCCGAAGTACCCTTAGTAGCTTTTCTTCTTGAACCTTATCAAGTGATGCAGAAATAATAACTGGAAAGGTAGAAGAAGAACCAAGGTAGGCATACCGTAGATGGTTAGGCAATGGCTTAAGTTCCAAGCTGGGCGGTTCTTCTAAGGATGATTTCACCTTCTCATCCGGTTTTCCCCAATAATCCATAGGTTCAAATTTTTGCAAGCATCGTGTGAACTTCGGAGCTGAATCTAGCATTTGAACCCATTCTAGCACAGTTAAATCATCAGATAAATTTTCACTTACCAATGCAGTTTTAAGAGGGTCTTCATTCACAGACACACTAAATACCTCCCTTGTCACTCCTTCAATCAGATCAACTTTAAAGCACTCTTCCTCTCCCTTCGGGAATTTCATAGCCTTGAAAACATTAAAAGTTACTTCTTCATCTTGGACTCTCATCGTTAACTCTCCCTTTTGTACATCTATTAATGTCCTTCCAGTGGCTAAAAATGGTCTTCCAAGGATAATGGGTATATCTTTATCCTCTTCATAGTCCAACACAATGAAGTCAGCTGGGAATATGAATTTGTCCACCTTCACTAATATGTCTTCCACAATGCCCCTAGGGTATGTCACTGATCTATCTGCGAGCTGTAAAGAGATATTTGTTGGCTTTGGTGCTGGTAATCCCAACTGAGTGTAGATCGAAAGCGGCATCAAGTTAATACTCGCACCCAAATCGCACAAACATCTATTAAAGAACTGGGGTCCAATCGTGCACGGTACGGTAAAGCTACCCGGATCCTTCAACTTCGGTGGTAACTTTCTTTGCAGAATTGCGCTACATTCTTCTGTCAGCGCTACAGTTTCGAACTCCCCTAGCTTCCTCTTTCTTGCTAAAATATCTTTCATGAATTTCGCATAGCTAGGCATTTGTTCTAAAGCATCTGCAAATGGAATATTGATTTGCAGCTTTTTGAACACTTCTAAAAATTTTGAAAACTGTCTCTCTAATTTCTGCTTTTGCAATCTTTGAGGAAATGGCACAGGTGGTACAACTGTTGTTTGCTTATCTTCTTGTTGTTTTTGCACAACGTTTTCCCCAGATTTACTTTCCGAATTTCCACTCTCTTTTTCGTCATTCTCAGCAGAAATTATTTTCTTTTGTCTGTCTAAATTTGTAGTCAACTCCTTCCCACTTCTGAGTGTAACTGCCTTACAATGTTCATTTCCATCATTCCTTGGATTTTTTTCCGTATCACTAGGTAAAGAACCGGGAGTTCTAGTATTCAAAGCACTAGCTATCTGCCCCATTTGGTTCTCAAGATTCTTTATTGCAGCTGATTGGTTTTTCGTTGTGGCTTCAAACTGAGTTGCCAATCTTGCCAATAATTCTTCCATTTGTGATAGCTTGTCAAGTTGATAAGGCTGTGGGTGTTGTTGAGATTGTTGATGTGGCTGAAATCCAGGTGGATATGATTGCCTTGGAGCTTGTGCTTGAGCATGTGACTGATTACTACTCCAAGAAAAATTTGAGTTGTTTCTCACTCCTGGATTGTAACTGTTTGGATAACTGCCCTGCTGCCTATTATAACTGGAAACGAACTGGACTGATTCAGGATTTATTGCACATTGATCACTTGAGTGGCTACCCGCACATATTTCACAAATTGTTTCCATTTTCTGAACTGGTTGTACCCCAAGTGCATCTATCTTCTTTGTAAGAGCAGAAATCTGAGCTGTCACTTGAGCTGATAATGCTGTCATCGCATCCACTTCATAAACCCCTACTGTCCTTGGCTGAGTCGTTCTTGCCGTAGGCCACTGATAATTATTAGCTGCCATGGTTTCAAGCAACTGATACCCCTCATCACAATTCTTGGCCATAATAGCTCCTCCTGCTGCAGCATCTATACTCGATCTCACTGTGCTGAATAAACCGTTATAAAAAGTTTGCACCTGAAGCCATTTAGGAATCCCATGGTGTGGACATTTTCGCAATGAGTCTTTAAATCTCTCCCATGCTTCATATAGTGATTCTGAATCGTGCTGAACGAAAGAGAAGATATCGTTCCGTAACTTTGCTGTTTTTGCAGGTGGGAAAAACTTTGCAAGAAATTTCTGAGCTAGGTCGTTCCATGTAGTAATCGAGCCTGGTGGTAGTGAATGGAGCCAACTCTTAGCCTTATCTCTGAGAGTAAATGGAAACAGCCTTAGCCTTATTGCATCCTCTGACACATTATTGTACTTGAAAGTATCGCAGATTTCTATAAAGCTGACTATGTGATCGTTCGGATCATCATTCGGTAACCCTCCAAACTGACATGAATTTTGAATCATCTGTATTGTCCCCGGTTTTATCTCAAAACTTGTAGCAGTAATGGCAGGCCTCGTAATACTTGACTGAATTTCAGTAACCCGCGGCGTAGCATAATCCCGCAGTGCTTTTTGCTCTTCTTCAGCCATAGTATCTTTCTTTTCAAGTGCCTCTTTGGTTTCTTTAACCCACTGACGCAACTGTTGAAACCTTTTTTCGATGTCGTCCTCGTAAGGCAATAAATCTGGCTTCTTCGATCGCGTTTGCATACACTAGTCAAGAGCACCTGAATAGAATAGAATAGAAAAGAGAAAAACGTTTAAATTAAGATTAATTCTATCAAAATCAATAATGACAAAAATTTTAAACTAATTTCCCCGGCAGCGGCGCCAAAAACTTGTTGCCTAATTTTTTAATAGCACTTTAACACGCAAGTATACGCGTTCAATTGTAATATTCAGCAAGCAAGGATATCGTTCCCACGAGGAAATAGACTAATATTTATCAATTACTAATTTCAATGCAATTAATCCTATTTTAAACTACAAAATTTTGTTTATGATTTAAAAATTAAACTTAACAAAACTAATAATTAAAATAAGAATTTCACAAGAATAACTGCAGATTTAACAGATTAAGATTACAACTTCCCTTAGTATTTCATTTAAACCAATTTACTTCCCATTTAAATCAATTAATTAATATGAATCATTATCCAAGAATGTTTTATAGAATTCACGCACTTTTTCCAAAACACGTGAACAAATCCTCCTAACTCCAATCCTTAAGACACAGAATTACAAGGAACACCCCAGTTAATCAACTCACTATATTCCTATGTGAATCAAGTTAATTAGGGTTTAACGCACAAATTCTTTCAATGGATACAAAAGACACATAGGTATATTCCTATCCTACATGCTAATCATATTAACCCTAATCAGATTATATGAACAGATGTTATCATATCCAGATCTCAATCTATACTCCATCTTCCAATTTTATATAGATTATCACAGTAATTGTTGGCCAAACAATTAATCAATAAGCAAAAGATATAATAAATAATTCAATAAAAATCAACTTTCATTCAATGAGAAGATTTAATTTAAACTACATACCAAGTTCCGTTGCAATCTTAATAAAAATTTAGTTCATAATAATAATAAAGAAAAACATCATCCAGATGAATAATCTAAACATCCCAGATAATTACAAAAGTTAAAACTAGAGAAGAAAAGAAGAAACTCTGAATTTGCTCCAATAATCTCTCTTTAATCTTCAACCCTTGCAATTCTCCTTCGTGTTTTCCTTCGTTGTTCTCTCTGCAAATCTCTTGAGAAATTAAGTTGTTACGTCTTTTCTAAAGTCTTCTCCTATTTGTATTGGTCTCCACCCTCTTTTAGATTCCTTTTTGGCTTCAAAAACCCACTTAGCAATAGAAAAACTCTCCTTTTTCCGCACATGAGCGCCTAGGCGCTCAACATAGGCCATTTCCAAGCGCCTAGGCGCTTGCTCAGGACAGCGTAATTACAAAAATGCCACTCAGCTTTAATTTTAATGAATTTTGACCTTTTTCTTCTCCCAAATGACCAATTTATCCCTCCAGCTCCAACCTACAAGAAATAAACACAAAACACATAAAAAGATACTAAAAAATAATTAAAGATAGCAATAATTAAGTTTAATAATATCGGATTCGTAGGTATAAAACCTACTTATCACTAGTAATATAAAACGAAGGGGATATAAATGGTTTATGTTTTGATACGTAAAGTATTTACATACTAAATCCATGAGAGAACCTTTTGGGCGTAAAAAGGTTATAACGGACAAAAGTTTCTAAAGAAACATAGAATGGTTTTAAGACAAGAACAAAATATTATAGTTAAATAAAATTAGTTTACATTGAGTACGTGAATTTTGTATGTGAAACTAATATGTACATGTATGTATCCTCAATTTGTGTATGATCATCACAGCGCAGATAAGTTATAAACATTAAACAACATCCAAGGCAAGTTTTTCAGTTCTATTATGTTTGTGGATTAAATGTGATTATGTGGTGAGTTACATACCATGCTTTATGAATTTTTAAGGTCAAAATATGACCAAGTTAATTGGGTTATGGAACTCAATTTATATGTGATATGTGATAGCACATGCATGTTGTATAATGTAACTTGATAAATTAGAAATGTAGAATGCATGAATTGTGTGCTATGTGAAACATGATAGACTGTTAAATTTGCTGGGCTGTCGAGCTCACTCTTGCAAATAACCACTTTTGCAGGTCAATATTTTAAGGTAAAGATACGTGCTATGTGAGTTATAGAGATCTATATTCACGAAGATTACTTATGTTTTATGAGAAATGTATTTCATATTTTGAACGTAACATGTTGTTGAAATGTAAGTTGAGTTATCCAATGTATATGGATATTTAGTTATGATATAAGACTTTGTATAGTCATTTTGTTGTAACGATTCATGATATAAGGTTGAATCAAAGAGATGTAATGTAATGGTTGCGATTCAGGGCAAGAAAGAAGGAAATGTATAAAAGTTTTAAATATTCCGCAATTTTATTAAGTTTAGCATAGAATAATGATGTACTATTTAGAGGTTGAATGTATGGTTAACGACCGAAGTCGGGATTTAAATTGTATAGATTTTGGGGTCGTTACATAAATGGAGAGCAGTCGACATTATGAACTTTGTTTTCAATTTTTGCTAAGGTTTAGGAGAACTTCATCCGCAAACCGTCATAACTTACAGGCGCGAGGGTGATCATCTCAATGTGCCTTGTATTGATCAATACTACATGCAAGAATGATATTATCGTTCATCTTATCCACCTTAGGTGCATAAAAGTTTTCCCATAATCGGGATGTTCATACTTAGTCGGGAATCCGAACAAAAATAATTTGATTGGATACAATAAAGTTCTATCATGTTCAACGATATTTCTAAATCTATGTCTAGCTGGGTCAAATAGCTTAGACGACTTTTAATTGATGTATACATACCAGAAGTCAATGGTATGTATCAACATGTGATTAAATACAATAATTATCCAAGTGAGGTCACTTGTATAACCATGCTTAGAAATTAACGAACAAAATATATATCTTGATTTGTAACAACAGAATTAAAGAACTTGTACAACAGATTATAATATAATAACGTACTTATACAGAATCATTGCATAATTATATATAAAGGTTAAGATATTTGAACAATGAAAAATAATAGTTCTGATATTCGCTTACGCATGTTCATTGTATAAAGTAAATACAAAGATAAGATACTTACCTGAGCTGCTGCTTACAATAATGTAACTTTGTTTTATCTTTTATATCACAATATATCATTAATAAGATCATTCGTTTGATTAAAATACAGATCATAACACATAGCACTGATATTTGTAGTCAGCACAATACCTAACTACATTGTCACATATGTTTAACAATCATTGGATCACAAACAAACACGTATCTAGTCAAATCATCTAAATCCGAATCAATTTTTGAAATATTTCGGTGTACCGACGGCTTTATCGGATAATTATCGAGTCTAAAACTTTATCGTGTAGTTCAATATTCCTTTAGATATTTTAAATACCAGTCATATTATTTTTCATAGCCTTGTAAAATTTTTTAAATAATAATTATAATTTATTATGATTTTTCAAACACTGGAATTATTATTAAATGATTTGAATACTAAATAATTCTATTATCATTAATATTTAATTAATATTAAATTATTAATGAAACCATTACCAAAATGTTAACGTTATTTACAATAACTCAAAATATTCTTAAAATATTTTTATTACCCTTAAATGATTTTTAAAACATTTAAAATTATTTTTAAATAATTACCATTAATATTTAACTGTTAATGTCTTATTTATCAAAATATTAAAAGTCATTAATTATAACATAAAATTATTTTAAAGTATTAATATTACCCTCAAATAATTTTTAAAACAATAAAAATTATTTTTAAATAATTATCATTAATATTTAAGTATTAATGTATTATTTATAAAAATATTAAAAGTCATTAATTATAACTTCAAATATTTTTAATTCCTTTATTTCCTTTTTAAATGATTTTTAAATAAATAAAACCATTTTTAAATTATTTATTTAATATTATTATTAAATAACTCTAATATCATTTAATATAAATTATTAATGAAATTTACCTTTAAATATTAATGGTTATATTTTATAACTTAAAATATTTTTAAACTATTTAATTTCATTTAAAATGATTTTTTATAATACTAAAATCATTTTTAATTAATTTACTTAATATAATTGTTAAATAAATCTAATATCATTAATATTAAATAATTAATGAAATTGTTCTTAAAATATTAAAAGTTATATTTTATAACTTAAAATATTATTAAATACCTTTTTATTATTTAAAATAATTTTTAATATAATAAATTCAATTTTAATTAATTTAATTAATGCATTTAGTAAATAAATTAAATATCAATAATGTCCAAATAAATATTAATATTTATGAAAAATATTTTAAATTATTAAAAGTTAATTTTTATAACTTAAAATAATTTTTAAAACTATTTTTGGAATTTTTAATAATTAATTTCTATTTTTAAATATTTTTTGGATAATAAATTAAATTAAATTAAATAAACTGTCGCTATTGCTTTTAGCGACAGAAAGTGTAGCCTTTGGTGTTCTTGAGTCCTCAAGAACATTCATAGGACAGTTTCTGGGTACCATGTTTGACCAACAATCATGAACTGGGTAATGTGTTTCTGGGCTAGATTTTGATCAGATCTTGTAGTGTTAGTGTAATACTACATGATCCAACAACAAACATGGAAAAAACAGCATAACATGAGTGAGATCTGGGGCCTTGAACAAGCTGTCAGAGTTGTTCTTCATTTCTGGGTTACCCAGAAATAAAGAACAGTTCGACTGCCCTACTTTGGGCTTCCATAACTTGTGATCCTTGCATTGTTTTAGTAATTTAAGAGTTCCAGATTGTAGCCAACATACAAGACAACATATCTATTACATAAAATCGATGTAACAACAATAAAATCATCAGATCCATGCCAGACAAACCTTATCAGAAATACAGTTCATACGTTTTCTAGGTTACCCAGAAAACAGAAACGTGATCGAGCAGCCTGGTTTGACTGTCCATTAAATCCATCCTATTAGTCATCTAGGTTATATAAAGGCTTAAATGTGTAGTACATATACCATACTATAACATATATACAACAATAGAAATATAGCAACAAAAACCTGACTGATCTGGGACCAATAAAAGCTTGTCAGACACGATCTGGGCAATTTCTAGGTTACCCAGAATTGCCCAGTCATGCTCGGTCAACCGAGTTTGACCAAGAATAACATGAAATATACATATCCTCTGACCCTAATTTTAGTTCCAGATTAAAGATATCATAACATACTACAAGTTTAAACTTTTAAATAGCCAAAAACATAAACAGAATGAGATCTATAAGGTCTGACATTCGTTGTCAAACAACACTTTAAAATTTTTCCAAATTTTTGAAATCTTCAAATTCGAGCCTATAGATGTTATGAATCTAACATCTATCAACCCAGATCATCATTATACATTACATACAACACATTTTAACACTTAATCATAACTTTTAACACATCATCAAAGGTCAGATTTTGAAATTAGGGTTATACCTCTCTTGATCAAATCCTTGATTCTAGGCTACTGATTTGTTAGTGGAGGTAGTGTGGCTTTGTTTTGGGACTGATTTGCTAAAGTATTTCGTAGGTTTTGAGAGAGAGAGAGAGAGAGAGAGAGAGAGAGAGAGTTGGTTGGGTGAATGAGCAAAAAAAAGCTTGAATAATGATTTTTCTCTCTCCAATTCTATGTATATATTACTGAAATGAACTTGGTTGAGATAATGCTGCTGATTTGTATTGTTTTGTGTCACATGTACAATCCAATTAGGTCACCAACTCCAATATATGGCAAGATCCACAAGCAACATACAATAATGCACAAAGGGGCAATTTGGTCATTTACCTTTTAAATTTAATAGCTATTTGGTAACTTGGCAAACCCTTAGGGTTTAACACTAAGGTTAAAAAAATAGTTTCTAGGATTTTGTAATTATGGAAAAATGAAAAAAAAATTAGTTTTTAAAATAAAAATTAGGGTTTCCTTAATTATATTAGGTTTCATAATTACCTAGACTTACAAATTAAGTTTAGGAATTCACTAATCACAGTTAGCTTTCCATTTCGCGATTAGGGTTTAAAATGACAAAAATTTAGTTTCTAAAAATGGACAATTAGGGTTTTGTAGCCACATTATGTTTCCTAATTACATAAAATATTGAAATTAGGATTTAAAATTTATAAATTATAATTAAGCTTGCTAAATTAGCAATTAGGGTTTTCAATTTGACAATTAGGATTTCAAATTAACAAATTAGGATTTCTAGTTAATTAAGGTTTCTAATCATTAGGGGTTTCAAATATTAATTATGGTTTTCTCTAATTAACATTAACTCTAATAATACACACCATAAATCATATAACACAATTACTACACAGTCTTAAACTCATAATTGAGTTTCAAAATAGGGTTTAACAAATTAATATTAGGGTTTTAACATTATACACAATAATTGACCAACCATTATTAATACACACATACAGTATATATTTATAGCATTAAAAAATAATATTATATTTAATATAATATTATTATTCTCATTCTTGTTTCTTGTCCAAAATTAGGGTTTGAATTCCATATCTAATTTATCTTACATATATATCATTATTAATTAAGTTAAAATAATTAACTTAACTAATCTAAATAAATTCATATAATAAAATAATTATTATAATAATTCTATAATCATTTCATATATTATTTAAATAATATAATAATCATATTTTCATGAAAAATAAATAATAAAATATTTCTACTATAACATTAATTACTATAAGAATATAATTTATAATGATTAATAATTCTAAAACAATTATGTAATAAATAAATTTTATTTTTCACATATGTATATACACATTACCTGGAACATATTCCCCATATTTAATTTTAAAAAAAATTTATACACAAAATTTCTGATTTAATTATATAAAAAAATATAGGGTTATTACAGAATGTAACGGGACGAATTGACTTAGTCGTAATTCTGAGGACAAAATCCTTTTAAGGGGAAAAGATGTGAAAAATGAGATTTTATAATTTAATTTTAATATTTATTGAATTAAATAAATATTTTTCAATAATTTAATTATTGGATTAAATAATTAATTGATGAAATTGTGGTAGATTAATTTAATTATATGTGTTATATTTATTAAATTAATGTGGAGAAATTTTATTATTCAAAGTATATATTTATGTGAGCTTATTGAATTAAATAAAATATATAATAAGCATAATGTTATTTTAATTAATTTAATAATTAATTAAAGAATTAATAATTTGACATAATTAATAAATGAGAAATTTAATTATGTGACTATGTGAATTAATGAAAAATTATTATATTTTATTTAAATTAAAATAAATAGGATGTTTGAATAATTGTGTAAATGGGTGTGACATTATTAAACTATAGTATAAGAGGTTTGTCAAATTAATCGAAAAACCTTCTAAAAAGTGAACCAAATAGGGCCTTAGTAGAGGTTGAGGGCAGTTAACCCATTATTGGTTAACTGACCACAACTGCGTTCGTTCCTTTATTTTATACGTCTTCCTTTATTTTCTAAGTTTGGAAATAAGAAAAACAAGTTTACAGAGAGAAATTTAGAATTTGTTGAGGAAAATTGAGAGTTGCTTGATTGAAGAAGTAACTGAGAAAGGATTCATCCCTATTAATCTATACTCTACACTCTGGGTAATCTCTTTAACCCAATTTCAAAATACGTTGTTTATATTTTTATGAAAATGGTTTTCAAGTGCTGTTAAAGTCTCTATAATTAGAAACGGTAGCAATTATGTGTTTGTTTATGATAATATGTTATAATAACATGTTACCTACCATCTTTGTATGTTTTCAAAGCATTAAATCCATACAAATATATAGTAATTGGATTATTTTAAAAGTTACAAAGTATAAAAGTGTAAATATGGCCATATGGCCCTTACGTACAAATTTAATACGTTAATCATATGTGGTATCATAAATTTTATACTTGTATGTAATTATGTATGTTAAAACGAAGAAGACAAAATTCGAATGGACAGATTCGGTGTTATAACGAACCCGTAGTGTTAATTTTTATGTTTTGTGTTCAAAACTTTCAAGAACATCAAGAACAGTGAAATTATATAAATTGATTCAAGAAATTGTATGTTTTAACTTTTTAAAATCATGCTAGAAGGGTTGGGTAGTAGTTATGTGTATATTATAATGTCTGGGTATGTTAAATTCATGAACGAATAAAGAAATTAGTAGAAATTGGCCATGCTCTGCAATTTTTCGCGAATTGCAATTCTGGTTCTAGTGTGTCGTGCCGCAGCATCGGCTGCAGGCATAACACCCATGCCGCAGCGCCAATGTCCAAGCCGCAGTGTGGGCCGCACCACAGCGCCGAGAACAAGCCCAACAGTGGCGCCGCAACGCCACTCTGCAGATGGTCCAGAAATCAAAGTTTTTAATTGTTCATGTCTAAAAATATGATAGTAACCTAATCTAATGAACATAAAAATATGTTAGACGTATAATGAGACGTTAAAATAGATTCTTAACATGTCAATAACACATTTACGTGTGGATTGAATTATTGAACGCATAGTTAGCTTATTGTTCTTGAAGTATAAATTATGTGACATAAGTGTGGTAATTTGACTAAGTATAGTTATAATCCGAGTTAGACAAAAAGAATGAACTTGTGATAACTAATTACGTTATAATTGACTAGTATTGTGAATATAAATGGTATGTAGGATTAAATCGAGGAACGTGTATAATTAACGTGTAACCTACGCACGAGGCAAGTTTCCTAACCCTACTTGTTATCGTTATGCAAGTTTATAAACTTATCTCTTTACATTAAACAAATTCCAGATTTATGTTCTATATCGAGCAAGTTCTTATTATTTAGTAATCTTTTCAATGTATGATTCTGTTATACAATATTTATTCTATTGTATACTTCTTAAGTTTGTTATTCGATTTAAATATCAGTTATTGTTGAACCTTGTAAGACTAGCGAACCCTTATTGATTCGACTAGTCCATAGTTGATGAAAGTTCTAAATTTCAAAACCCTTATTGATTTATCCAAACCAAACTTTTTTTGGTGCGGACTCTAATGTCAAATTAAGATGAACAAACCTGTATAAGGATTACTTATGCATTAGCGTTAAGATATTGTGCACAGTATGGTACTAAGGGCTAATACCCCTAAGTACGAGTAGAAGAGTCCATAGTCTTATGGCTGTTAAAGGTTTCAAGTATAACCCTTGATAACCTAGGACATAGTTCAAGGTCTAATGACCCTCAGAAGTTCTTTTGATTCTTGTTATTCATTCTTGATTCAAATGTTGAGTTCTTAATCCAGAAGTCTTTGATTCACTCGCATGTTATTATATTGTTGTTTGATTACTATACTTGTGGGCAATCGTGATCACTCTTGCGTAATAATAACATTGTAGTTAAGAACGAAAGGTCCGACGAGCCTTCTACTAGCAGAGGCAAGGGCAAGATTAACAAGTGATGAAGACTTGTTGTTTTATGTGATGATGTATTTCTGTTTTAGACTTATGTTGTGTAAGACGATTAATTGTTATGTTTTCGCAGTTAAGATTTAAGGTTAGTATGACTTGGGATTGATGTATTTATTTCAGATGATGTAACTCCTTAAGGAGAGGATTTATTTCTTTCTATTTATGTTTTCATTTATTATGGGTAGATAGACATATTATGTTTGAATAGTGAACACCAAATCATGTGGAAATTAAAGTACCCGGATTTGGGGGTGTCACATGTCAAAATGAAGAAAATAAACTTTGAATGGACATATTCGGTGTTATAACGAATTGTAATGTCAATTTTATGTTTTATTTTCTTAACTTTCAAAAATACCAAGATCATTGAAATTACATGATTTGATTCAAGTAATTATATGTTTTAACTTGTTAAAATTGTGCTAGAAAGGGTAAGCAATGATTGTATGTGTATTATAGTGTATGGGTATACTTAAATTCATGTGTGCATAATGTAATTGGGTGTTTTTGGCCATGTTCAGCATTTTTCGTGAACTGAAGTGTCGCGCCGCAGCGCCACTCCATGCCTTTAATTCCTAGCCGCAGCGCCACAAGCTACAACGCCAGCCGCGCCGCAGTGCCAAGGATAGGCTATATGGTGGCGCCGCAATGCCACTATGCAGTTTGTCCAAGAATGAGAATTTTAATTATTTTATTTCAGGGAATGTAATAGTAACCTAATCTAAAGAACATAAAAATGTGTTAGACATATAATGATATGTTCAAATATATTCTTAAAATGTCAATGAGGTACTTACATGCTTAGATAAATTATTGAACACATAGTTAGCTAGTCGTTCGTGAAATCTAATATTATGAGAAAACAAGTGTTGTGATATGATTAGTATAATTATAATCAGAGTTTAGACAAAAGAGAATGAAATTGTGATATGATTAGTATAATGGTATGTAGGATTAAATCGAGGAACGTGTATAATTAACGTGTAACCTACGCACGAGGCAAGTTTCCTAACCCTACTTGTTATCGTTACGCAAGTTTCTAAAGCTTACCTCTTTACAATGAGTAAGTTCTAGACCTATATTCCATATCTAGCTAGTTCTTGTTATTTAGTGATCAAGTTCAAGATGTCGTATTAAATGTTATCAATCTTTTCAAAGCATGATTCATGTTATACAATACTTATTCCATTGTATACCTCTTGAGTTTATTATTCAAATTGAATATCATTTATTGTTAAACCTTGTAAGACTAGCAAACCCTTATTGAGAATTTTAAAAAGGGCCAAGGATAGGCTATATGGTGGCGCCCCAAAGCCACTATGGAGTTTGTCCAAGATTGAGAATTTTAATTATTTTATTTCAGGGAATGTAATAGTAACCTAATCTAAAGAACATAAAAATGTGTTAGACATATAATGATATGTTAAAATATATTCTTAACATGTCAATGAGGTACTTACATGTTTAGTTAAATTATTGAACACATAGTTAGCTGGTCATTCGTGAAATCTAATATTATGAGAAAACAAGTGTTGTGATATGATTAGTATAATTATAATCAAAGTTTAGACAAAAGAGAATGAACTTGTGATGCTAGTTACGTTATAATTGACTGGTATTGTGAATGTAAATGGTATGTAGGATTAAATTGAGGAACGTGTATAATTAACGTGTAACCTATGCACGAGGCAAGTTTCCTAACCCTACTTGTTATCGTTATGCAAGTTTCTAAAGCTTACCTCTTTCCAATGAGCAAGTTCTAGACCTATATTCCATATCTAGCTAGTTCTTGTTATTTAATGATCAAGTTCAAGATGTCATATTAAATGTTATCAATCTTTTCAAAGCATGATTCATGTTATACAATACTTATTCCATTGTATACCTCTTGAGTTTATTATTCAAACTGAATATCATTTATTGTTAAACCTTGTAAGACTAGCGAACCCTTATTGATTCGACTTGTCCATAGTTGATGAACGTTCTAAATTTCAGAACCCTTGTTAAGTTTATCCAAACCAAACTTCCTTTGGTGCGGACTCTAATATCAAACTGAGATGAATAACCCTGTTATAGGGGATTACTTATGCTTTAACGTTAAGATATTGTGCATAGTATGGTACTAATGGTTGATCCCCCTAAGTACGAATAGAAGAGTCCATAGTCTTATGACTGTTAAAGGTTTCATGTATAAGCCTTGACAACCTAGGATATAGTTCAAGGTCTTATGACCCTCGGAAGTTCTTTTGATTCTTGTTATTAATTTTTGATTCAAAAGTTGAGTTTCTTATTCCAGGAGTCTTTGATTCACTCGCATGTTATTATATTATTATACTTGTGGGCAATCGTGCTCACTCTTGCGTAATAATAACATTGCAGTTAAGAACGAAAGGTCCGACGAGCCTTCTACCAACAAACACAAGTGCAAGATTAACAAGTGATGAAGACTTGATGTTTATTTGTTATGTTATGTTTCAGACTTACGTTTAAATTGTGTAAGACTTAATATTTGTTTATTTTCCACATTTGAGATTTATGGTTAGTATGACCTGGGATTGATGTATTTATTTTAAGATGATGTAACTCCTCAAGGAGATGATTTATTTCTATCTATTTTATGGTTTCATTTATTATGGGTAGATAGACATATGATGTTCGTATAGTGAACACCAAATCCCGTGAGAATTGAAGTACCCGGATTTGGGGGTGTCACATTATTTCGGTAGCCACATCATATAACCTATGTACATTAGCCCAATCTAATTAATATTTATAACATGTATTTAATTTAATTGACCACTAGTAATTAAATATCTCTTTAAGACTTTATTAATTCAGTTAGACTCACTTATTGGAATAATTTGTAATTCTTTAACAGAGTACATCTTTTAATGTTTCCACACATCCTTACTGTCACACAAGTAATTATTTAGGTAACTTATAATTCCCTACTTTCTATATAGTTTCTATATATAATATAGTTACCACAAGGTGTCACACTACACATTCTTTTTAATGTAGTTACCTACATACCTTGCACACATCAATTAAATAGATAATCCATATTCTAATTATGTAATTTAATTTGTTCATCAATTAATTATTAATATGATATTAATTAATTCTTCACTCCTTAATTTAATCATCTCTTAATTAAATCATTTCCCTAAATCTTCATTCTCATGCCACACAAGGCATTTTCACAATTCTCATCACAAACCACATTCTTATAAATTCAATTTAACTTAGTTGAATTATTCATTTCATAGCACATCAATATTAATATTCAAATAAATATTCATTCTCTTATTTTATCAAAATAATATTTATTCATGAAATTCTCAGTTCTTACAATTGCAGCCCAACGTATTCGAAAGATAGCAGTTACTTGCAATTATTGTGCTGGCAATCACCCGAGTAATCAATGCACCATCAGTCTTAGGCCGGTACAGTATGGTGGTGACTACCTCAATCAGTATGCATATGCCAATTATCATCACGCTTGGGGGTATCACTCGGATTCTTCAAGGAGCTACAATTATGATGTGACGCCCCCAAAATAGGTATACATCACCCATCTCGAGTTGCCAAATATACAACATGAGCTGTGAGTTTTAATACGAATATTGTCTTCTAGACAGTATTCAAACTTAAATGGAGTACTCAATATATTTATTATCACACTATTTCATAGAATAGTGAGGACTACTAATGCAAGCATCTAGACCGTCACTCCATTTCTCGACTAGTCCCGGCTACGTTCTCATTTCCTGAAGAGAAAAATGAAAGCAAAAGGGTGAGCTCAACTAGTCCAGTAAGAAATATTATGACTAAGATAATGTAGAATAATTTATCGTTAGCCTTCAACAGTGTTAAACTGATAAAATATAACAAACATCAAGTTTAACTGCAGCGGAACAAGCAATCCATTAGAAGAGTCAGGCAGATCATGATATCTACTATCTTCTATGATTTAAAAGGTTTTTCATCACTTTTATCGCTGAGACTCAGCTTAATAATTAATCCACATCATCGAATCACCCCTGCACTATGACTAAGGATATTCATTAGTAATACGGCCACAAATTATCCATGCACTACGGACCAAGGATATTCGTGTTTTCATCAATGGTCATGATCATGCCAGCAACTATCCATCAATGCACTACGGGCCAATAAGGACTTTTACCAAATCATTTGTAACACTACGGTCATGATTATACCAAATAATCTCTGGTCATAATCATACCAAGTCCATCTATGCACTACGGGTCAAAGATGACTTTCATAACAATAAAAACATGAGGATGATGACAATGATATAAAAACTCAATTAAAAGAAAGTAAATGATAAAATTTTAACGATTTATAATTTAATTTATCCAGAATTCAATAATGTCCAAATTGTCAATATGATACTGTTTTGTGGAGTAAAATTTAAGAATAATATTGTATCAAAAATGATTTGGACCAAAAATAAATCAATTTTTGTTATGAATAGTACTTCGGGTGAATAGTAACTGAGTGAATAGTACCCCGTGAATAGTAACTTCGGGAATAGTAACCCCGTGAATAGTACTCCGACATGAAAAAGTTAAAACTTTTCAAGAATGCTCAGAATAATATTTCAATGAAAAGATACTGGATGAATCGCAAATATCAAGGATATTCTACTAATTTCATGGAGTATAGAAGCCAAAACTTTAACAAAATGAGTATATAATTTGGAATCTGAAATAAAATAATATTACTTACATACTACAGAGTATGGAAGAAAATATTATTTCATATGACTATTGAATAAAAATAACATCCCTTACCTTGAAAAGAAGAGTATTCCAACTGGTATAGTAGGGATATTCTTGAAGAAAACTTTTACTGTTTTCTACGCTCAAAGCTTTCTAAGCCTCGAAAGAATTACACTCAATATTATAGAAGAAAAATTCTCTGATTCTGGTGTGATTTTCAATTCTAACTAAGCATCATATTAATAGGAGAATGGAAAGGATACTATTTGAATTTTCACGGACTGCACAGTGGGTCACTGGCACCGAATTCATTCGGCTGATTTTCAAAATTCACAGGTTTTGCTACTGTGCACTGCATAGTAAAATACTATTCGAACAAAATATAATATATTCTATTTTTCATAAAAAGCAAAACTTATATTATATATATATATATATATATATATATATATATATATATATATATATACATACATACATACAAAATAAAATCCACCCATGACCATTATCAGGAATCCTCCCACCTCATGACTTTTCCTTTCAGTGGGCCCCACATGTGGGCCCACAAAAAAATACTGAATACATTTCTACCGATTATTTTGAAAATGGGTAAATGGGGGTCCAACAAATACTTCATAAAGATTCTCTCAATATTTTTAACAACGTTTATCATCATTATTATAATTCGTAATATTTAACAACCAGGTCGTTCCCAGGAAAGAGGGGGCATTCCAATAAGGAAATTTCCCTATTGGCGTGCAATTAGGTGACCAAACCTCTCCTTGACAGAACTTCTAGACATCGTCAATATTACAAATAATAATATTAATAACTTTGTCGTCTCAATTATTGATTTAATAATATAAAATATTATGTAGATGATACTGTGATAATAATTGAATCAATAATATGAGAGATATGATGCAACAATTACTATAGCAATAATTGAGTATAACTTAGTGACTTCTCACGTAAGCATAATTAATTAATATCGTGTGCTACTATGCAACCACGTGTATTACTGTACTTTTAACACCGGTTATTTCAACAATTAATGGTAAAACTTCCACCGTTATTTTCATAAAAAGATATTTCTGTCGTTTTCTCATTCCGACAATAATTACGTTGTGGGGTCCACCAATGATTGTGTCATCGTACGAATATTTTCTGTTAAAACGAATATTTCTCGACCAATCCAATATTATATAACAACTTGCTTACTTTGCAAAATTCATAAATATTACCCACAACTATAACATTATAACAAATCAATACCATAATTATTCAAAATGATATTTATAGAACAATTCATCTTTATTCATAAAAGTTGAGGTCTTACAACCTCCCATTCTTATGAAATTTTGCCCTCGAAATTAGGGTAAATACCTGGTATGAAGAATAGGTGAGGATACCATGATTTCATTTCAAATTTTAACTCCCAGTTCATTTCCTGAATATCGTGGTTTCTCCACAAAACTTTGACTTGAGGTATAACCTTGAAGCGTAAAATATGTTCCTTCTTATCCAAGATTTTAATAGGAACCTCTTCATACGTTAAATCTTCCGTTATTTCATCCGGTTCTAACTCAATAACGTGGTTTGGGTCTTTCACATATTTACGTAACATGGATATATGAAAAACGTTATGAACACGAGACATACTTAGCGGTAAAGCGAGTCTATAGGCCACAGTTCCTACTCGGTCAAGGATTTTAAATGGGCCAATGAATCGAGGATTGAGCTTCCATCTCATTCCAAATCTCGTAACTCCCTTCCATGGTGCCACACATAACAACACATGCTATCCAATGTTGAATTCCACGTCTTTTCGATGAAGATCAGCATAACTCTTTTGTCGATCTTATGAGGTCTTTATACGTTGTCGGATCATTTGAATCTTTTCTGTAGTCATACGTACCAATTTCGGTCCCAACAACGTTGCTTCACCCACCTCGTACCAGCATACTAGAGAACGACACTTGCGCCCATACAACGCCTTGAATGGAGCCATGCTAATACTTGCTTGATAACTGTTGTTGTAGGAAAATTCTACCAATGGCAAGAACTTGTCCCAACTTCCTTTGAAGTCAAGGACATAGAGTCTTAATAGATCCTCCAGAGTTTGAATAGTCCTCTCCGACTGCCCGTCCATCTGAGGGTGATATGCCGAACTAAATCATAAATTCGTGCCCATAGCTTTTTGCAAACTAACCCAAAATCGTGAAGTGAATCTTGGGTCTCGATCAGAAACTATTGATACTGGCATACCATGCAGTATTACAATCTCGTTTATGTACATACGAGCAAGACGTTTAAGTGAATAAGTTTCTCGTATAAGTAAGAAATGAGCAGACTTGGTCAATCTATCAACAATGACCCAAATTACATCTATGCCTTGAGAAACCTTAGGAAGACCAGTAACGAAATCCATGGTAATGTGCTCCCACTTCCATTATAGAATTTCAAGTGGTTACAATGGACCTTTTGGCACTTGATGCTCCGCCTTGACTCATTGACAAGTAAGACACCTTGAGATAAACTCCGCGATCTCTCTCTTCATATTGCTCCACCAAAATGTATGGTAAAGATCACGATATATTTTGGTCCTCCCAGGATAGATTGCAAACAGTGTGTTGTGCACCTCCATCATAATTTTATACTTCAAGTCAGAATCGTTAGGAACACAAAGTCTAGAGTTAACTCGAAGTATTCCTTCTTCATCGATTCTTGCTTCCGGGATAGCACCTTCTTGTACTTTCTTTCTCATACGCATCAGCTCTAGGTCTGTAGCTTGAGCAACTTTAACTTTATCGATTAAAGTCGGTTCTACTTGTATGTTTGCCATCATCACGTGGGTCCCTAGAGTCTTTAACTCTATCTTCATCCTTTGCAAGTCATACAAAATTGGCACTTGCGTTGACAATAATGCCCTCGTACCTGCATATGATCTTCTACTCAACGCGTCAGCTACTGCGTTCGCTTTTCTAGGATGGCATTGAATAATATGATCATAATCTTTCAATAATTCGAGCCAACATCATTGCCGCATGTTGAGTTCCTTTTGAGTGAAGAAATATTTAAGGCTTTTATGATCCGTATAGATCTCCACTTTCTCCTCATACAGGTAATGCCTCCAAATTTTAATTGTGAAGACAATAACTGCCAACTCTAGATCACGAGTAGTATAATTCCTCTTATATTATTTGAGTTATCGAGAGGCATAGGCTATAACTTTTCCATGTTACATGAGAACACATCCTAACCCTTTGCCCGAAGCATCACTGTAGATGACAAATTCCTCCGAACCAAATGGTATTGTCAGAACAGGTGCTGAAATGAGTCTCCTCTTGAGTTCTTGAAAACTCTTCTCACATTCCTCGCTCTAACCGAATTTTGTATCTTTTTGAGTCAACTGAGTTAATGGAGTAGCGATTTGAGAAAATCCTTCCACAAATCTCCGATAATAACCAGCTAAACCGAGAAAGCTACGTACTTCGGTCACTGACTTAGGTTGCTCCCAGCTTTGAATTACTTCAATCTTCACTGGGTCAACAGATATTTCGTGATTTGATATCACATGCCCAAGGAATGCTACTTCCTAAAGCTAGAACTCAGATTTCTTCAACTTGGCATAAAGCTTGTTTTCACGAATCTTTTGGAGTATCAGGCTCAAGCGTTGCTCATGATCTTCACGACTTTTGGAGTACATGAGAATGTCATCAATAACAACAACCACGAAATGATCCAAATATTTCTTGAATACTCAGTTCATCATATCCATGAAGGCAGCAGGAGCATTAGTCAATCCAGAAGACATGACTAGGAATTCGTAATGCCCGTACCGAGTTTGAAAGCCGTCTTTGGAATGTCGTCGATTTTAATCTTCAATTGGTGATATCCGGAATGGAGATCGATCTTTGAAAAGAATTTGGCGCCTTGTAACTGGTCAAACAGGTCATCAATACATGGCAATGGGTACCTATTTTTGATGGTGACATGATTCAACTCCCGATAATCAATACAAAGTCGTATACTTTCATGTTTCTTCTTTATAAATAGAACAGGAGCACCCCAAGGAGACGTACTAGGACGAATGAAACCGATGTCTAACAATTCCTATAGTTAGGTTTTTAACTCCTGAAGTTCAATAGGAGCCATTCGATATGGGGCATTGGAAATAGGTTTTGTACCGGGTTCAAAGTCGATATAAAATTTAATTTCACGCTCTGGGGGTAGGCCAGGAAGTTCTTCAGGGAATACGTCAGGAAATTTATTAACAATAGAAATATCATTCAAAACTGACGTATTTTTGTTTAAATTCGTGACATGAGCTAAGAAAGATTGACATCCGTTTTTTAATAAACGAATAGCTTTATGGCTTGAGATGACAATGATTGATTTTAATGGTTTGGTTGCTTGAATTCGCATAATAGGTTGGTTATGAATATGAAAGCTAACAACCTTACGAAAATAATCAATTTTTGCATGATGAGTAGTTAACCAATCAATCCCTAGAATTACGTCAAACGCAAGTATTCTTAAGGAAATAAGATCGACAGGTAATGTGAGGGTACCGATTTGAACCAAACAAGACTTATAAACAGTGGATGTAATGAAGGTTTCTCCCAACGGAGTTTCAATAGATAAATTAAAGTCTAATTTCTCCGGAGTTAAATTTAAACGTTTGAGCACAAGTAGGAGAAATAAAAGAATGGGTAGAACCGGTATCAAATACGATATATACTTCACTAGAGTTTATGATAAGCTTACCTATGATGACCTCGTTCGGGTTCCTTGCTTTCTAGGAGATCACAACAAATGCTCTCTCTTGAACTACTAGTTTTGACTTGTCTGGGACGGCATTTGGTGTCACTGTTCCAACTGGACTTGGCTTCCCTGTATGACAAAATCTAGCTGACCTTCTCTTCCATAATTGTAACACGTTTTGGACTGTTGTGCACAATTTGGACTGATGTGTCCCTCCCCTCCATATTTGAATTATATGATAGGTGGTCATTCTCCTTCTTTTACAATGGGTGTTGGTGCTGACGTCTTTCTATCATTGTTGAATCTCCTCTTCTTGAAATGTCCACTTTTATTGTCTTGGCCATGATTACCACCGAAGTGGTTACCATTTCTGCCATGTTGATTCCCTCCACGTTTGTTGTCACTGCTTCGATGACTGCTACCACTGGCATTATCATTTTGTTGACTGCTTTCTCTTGGTTGGGTTGACTCGTTATCGCGCTCCAATAATTGAGCCATATTTACAACATCTGAATTAAAACACAGTTTGTGAGAAATTAGATATTGACGTATCTCGGGTTTCAAACTTCTTAGAAATACCCGCGTCATTCTCTCCTCATTATCAACCAAGTGGGACGAAAACCGTGACAACTCGGCAAACTTAGCTTCGTACTGCGACACGGTCACACTGTTCTGCTCCAGCTTGATGAACTCTACCTCCTATATGTGACGAATACTTTCGAGAAAGTACTTGTCGTTGAACAGTTCTTGGAACTTCTCCCAAGGCATTTTGAGTGCGGCAGGCTGGGTATGCTTTACAGATTCCCACCAGTAATATGCCTCTCCTCGCAACATAAAGGTGGCAAAGGGAACCTTTTGCTCCTCAGAGCATCCTAAGACATCAAATATCTTGGTGATTTGCTTTATCCACGTCTCCGCCTTAAGTGGTTTTGGCTCTCCAATAAACTCTGGTGGTCCCAGCTCCTTGAACTGCTTAGCGGTGACCGTCCGAGAGTTGCCAGTGTTTCCACCTGTATTTTGGACACGAGTCTCTCTTGCCTGATGTTATACGAATTGTAGAAAGCTCTTAAACATTCCGTCGTCCGCCATTTGGTCGGTGTTGTTGTTCACCTGAGGATTATTGCCTTCCTGATGCACATTATCTTGGGTGTTGATCTGTGGTGACTCAAAGGTCTCCTGTACTCCATTGCTATTCTTAACATTCTCGGATGTCATTTTCAAATACTGCCACAAAACAAGGGTTAATTGATATATCACATATTATCCCTATACTCTGATCGACCAATTAAATATCAAATAAACTTAGATAGGTCATACTAGCAAAGGAATTATTCGTCTCTCCCCTCCTAGTTCTTATCTCACATCTCAGCCAGGGATCATATCCCTAAGCTCTGATACCAACTGTGACGCCCCAAAAATAGGTATACATCACCTATCTTGGGTCGCCAAATACATGGTACAGGATACAAATACAAACTTAAATATACAACATGAGAATATTGTCTTCTAGACAGTATTCAAACCTAAATGGAGTCCTCAATACATTTATTAACACACTATTTCATAGAATAGTGATGACTACTAATGCAAACATCTGGATCGTCACTCCGTTCCCTGACTAGTCCCGGCTACGTTCTTATTTCCTGAAGAGAACAATGAAAGCAAAAGGGTGAGCTCAACTAGCCCAGTAAGAAATATTATGACTAAGATAATGCAGAATAATTTTTTGTTAGCCTTCAACAGCGTTAAACTGATAAAATATAACAAACATCAAGTTTAATTGTAGCGGAACAAGTAATCCATTAGAAGAGTCAAGTAGAGCATGATATCTACTATCTTCTATGATTTAAAAGGTTTTTCATCACTTTTATCGCTGAAACTCAGCTTAATAAGTAATTCACATCATCGAATCACCCCTGCACTACGGCCAAGGATATTCATTAGTAACACAGCCATAAATTATCCATGCAATAAGGGCCAAGGATATTCGTGTTTTCATCAATGGTCATGATCATGCCAACAACTATCCATCAATGCACTACGGGCCAATGATGACTTTTACCACATCATTTGTAACATTACGGTCATGATTATAACGAATAATCCCTGGTCATAATCATACCAAGTCCATCTATACACTACGGGCTAAAGATGACTTTTATAACAATATAAGCATGAGGATGATGACAATGATATAAGAATTCAATTAAAAGAAAGGAAAGGATAAATTTTTAAAGATTTATAATTTAATTTATCCAGAATTCAATAATGTCCAAATTGTCAACATGATACTGCTTTGTGGAGTAAAATTCAAGAATAATATTGTATAAAAAATGATTTAGACCGAAAATGAATCAATTTTTGTCAAGAATAGAACCCCGGGTGAATAGTAACCGAGTGAATAGTACCCCGTGAATAGTAATCGCGTGAATAGTACTCTGGCATGAAAAAGTTAAAACTTATCAAGAATGCTCAGAATAATATTTCAATGAAAATATACTAGATGAAGCGCAAATATCAAGGATATTCTACTAATTTCACGGAGTATAGAAGCCAAAACTTTAACAAAATGAGTATATAATTCAGAATCTGAAACGAAATAATATTACTTACATACTTCAGAGTATGGAAGAAAATATTATTTCATATGAATATTGAATAAAAATAACATCTCTTACGTTAAAAAGAAGAGTATTTCAACTAGTATAGTGGGGATATTCTTGAAGAAAACTTTCACTGTTTTCTACGCTCAAAGCTTTCTAAAACTCGAAAGAATTACGCCCAATATTATAGAAGAAGAATTCTCTGATTCTGGTGTGATTTTCAATTCTAACTAAGCATTCTATTAATAGGAGAATGGAAATGATACTATTTGAATTTTCACGGACTGCACAGTGGGTCACGGGCGCCGAATTCATTTGGCTGATTTTCAAAATTCACAGGTTTTGCTACTGTGCACTGCATAGTAAAATACTATACAAATAAAATATAATATATTTTATTTTTCATAAAAAAATAAAACTTATTATAATATATATATATATATATATATATACATACGAAATAAAATCCACCCGTGACCATTATCAGGAATCCTCTAACCCCAAGACTTTTTCTTCCAGTGGGCCACAAAAAAATACTAAATAAATTTCTACCGATTAATTTGAAAAATGGGTAAATGGTGGTCCAACAAATACTTCATAAAAATTCTCTCAATATTTTTAACAACGTTTATCATCATTATTATAATTCGCAATATTTAACAATCAGATCGTTCCCATGAAAGAGGGGTCTTTCCAATAAGGATTTCTCGCTATTGGCGCGTAATTAGGTGACCAAACCTCTTATTGACAGAACTTCTAGACATCGTCAATATTGCAAATAATAATATTAATAACTTTGTTGTCTCAATTATTAATTTAATAATATAAAATATTATGCAGATGATAATGTGATAATAATTGAATCAATAATATGACAGATATGATGCAGCAATTACTGTAGCAATAATTGAGTATAAATGAGTGACTTCTCACGTAAGCATCAATAATCAATACCGTGTGGTACTATTCAACCACGCATATTACTGTACTTCTAACACCGGTTATTTCAATAGTTAATGGTAAAACTTCTGCCGTTATTTTCATAAAAAGATATTTCTATCATTTTCTCATTCCGATAATAATTACGTTGTGGGATCCACCAATGATTGTGCCATCATATGAATATTTTCTGTTAAAACGAATATTCCCCGACTAATCGAATATTATATAACAACTTGCTTACTTTGCAAAATTCATAAATATTACCCACAACTATAACATTATAACAAATTAATACCATAATTATTCAAAATGATATTTATAGAAAAATTCATCTTTATTAATAAAAGTTGGGGTCTTACATATTAAAACCAATACTACGCTCCAAATCCAACATACACACCGGTATTCTCATATCCTCCATTGCCACAAGAAGAAAAGTCAAACTTGGAGGAATCCATGTCGAAGCTCATAGCAAACCAAGAGGAAAGGATGATGAGTCGAGAAATATCGAGCCATAATTTTCAGAACCAGATGGAACAACTCCTCACTACTTCCACACATGGTCCTTAATACATGGATTCCAAAACTGAGACAGATAATTCAGGGTTGGAGGAATTGTTGTCCAAGTTCGTAGCATCAAATCAGGAGAGGAAAATTAATGAAGAGAGGTCAATTCAAAATCTTTAGAATTAGTTAAAAGCCTTGAACAATTGTCCTCAAAATAATTGGTGTTATGACATGGATTTCGAGATTGACGAAGTGGCCGAATCAAATCTATAACTGGATGAAATAATAACTGGTGAAATAGAGGATACAAGTGGGGATAATGAAAATAAGGTCGGTGAAGACCTAACTGTGAACACTAACGATGATGAGCCGATGTTATTAGTTCCCCAAGTGCCTTCTTCGCCAAAGATCAAGGATCCAATTAGATTTGCCAAACCATGCTCGCTTGGTGGTAATGTTGTCGGCAAGATTATTTATAACATGAGTGTTAATAAAATGTTAGAGCCATGGTCGACTGAAAATGAGAGGGTAGAGAAAGAGATCATTATGTTTTCCAAGCCTCAATGCCCCATTAAAATCACAGGCATAATGAAGAAAACACCTAGATGTTGGTTGTTCATAAATGGGATCCTGTCTACGAAAAGTAAGCTTGGTGGGTTTGATTTCAGAGTTATCAATAATGGAAATCTCCCGGATACTACATTGCTCCTGATGGATGGAGAATTCCTCAACTTTCGTAGAGGAATTGGATAGTGTTGACCAGACAAGGTCAGACTGAAAGACTGTAAGTCAAGCGCTCAATGGGAGGCATCCCATCTAATCAAATTTTTCTTTCTCTTTGTTACTTCTTATTTATAGTTTTATTAGTATTAGTAGTAGATATTTGATTTAGTTAGGCTAATAGGATGTTTATGTTAATTCTCAGGTGAAAAATTTGATTTGTTAACGTATTGCAGAAAAGAAAAGTGAAAAAAAAAACTAAGCAAACTTGGGCTTAGGGCAACGCAGCTGCGCCCATACTTAGGCCAAATCCAAGGCAGATGCGCCTCATGAAAGAACTTAACAGGGCATAGCGCAGCTGCGCCTCCCCCTAAGTTAAATTCGACGTAGCTACGCCCTAGCCTAAAGTTAATTTTTTTTAAAAAAAACACATAAAGACCCGAACCATTCATAACATACATTTTATTCAAACTCTCGACTCCCTCTCTCTCTCTCTCAAAACTAGACTCCACAAGAACTCCCACTACTACTGCTCCTCGCCTAAATCCAATCCAAGCACTTCCAAGCTGCAGATAATTGACACACACTATCTCTCTAACTCAAACCCTACTTTCATCTTTATCTAAGCAAAACCCAAATTTTTTAGCACAGTCAAGGAGTGTTCAGTTTTGCACACAATCTATTCTACCAAAGTTCAAAGAAAGTAAGGGTTTCTCTTGTCAGTAGATCCATCATACCACTTTTCTTAAAGTATGACCCCTAAGAGGATTCATACTCCATCTCCTTCATCTACCAGTAGTGATCTTGAGGGCGATGGTAGTAACAGAGATGTATTAGACACCTCTAGGTTTGTAAACCTCTCAGCCCAACACCATTATCTAGATGTCCTGACAGGCAAATCATTCGTGCAAGAGAGGGGATTCAAACCTTGAAGGGAGGATGGGAAGCTGAATGGTCAGATTATTGCACATGGCTAGACTCTAGTGGTAGCCAAGCCAGTGGCTGCCCCAATTCAATCGTTAAGGGTTCTATGCCAATACTCGAGAAATGCAGAATGACATATCATATGTGAGAGGGAAGAAAGTACACTACACCAAGCAAGTAATCAATGAATTATTTCATGTTGACACCCCCCATCTGGTGCCTCAAATTTAGCAAAATCTCAGCGGTTTGAGATTGACTTGGATAAGCTGATAAAGGAGCTATACAAATCGGACACGAAGTGGACAACCAAAGCTGGAACAGACAGAAAAGTGCACTTCCCACAGACCACTCTCAGTCAATATGCAAAGGCGTTGTACAATTTCATTTGTGCTAGCATACTCCCTACCAGTCATCATGTAGATGTCGCTACTGATAGAGCCATATTACTGTATGGCATACTAAAAGGGAAAGAAATTGACATCGGGAACATCATTAATCAATCAATGCTGAGATACATGAGGTGGAGTACTTCTGGGGGAATCAAACATGAATTAATCATTACTCGGCTATGTTTAGCTGTGGGAGTAGACTGGGACAATGAAGCTCTATAGCTGCCGATGCGTGACATTGATCACACGACCATACATAAGTACACTATTTGGAACAGTGTAGAGTCTCATCCTTGGGGCTTGGGTTTCATTCCGCCGAAAGATGAGTCAGACAGTGATGAAGAAGAAGATAAAGAAGGAAAAGAGGAGGCTGACACTGCTCCACAGACAGAAAGGGCACCTCTAGGGTACTATGACAGGTAGGAGCGTGAGATGCGTCACTTCCAGAAAAGGATGGATGCGATGCATACTAATTTTCAAGCTTTTACTACTGAGTTTTCTGGAGTATTATCCGATACATTTGGCCAGCTGGGACCAAGAGTCCAGTTTTTGACATATGGGACTGCCACTCCATATCCACCGCCAAACAATCCACCTGAGCAAGAGGAAGATGGCGATGACGAGTCCACTTAGGGAAGTTTCTTTAGCCTTTACCTTCCAATGAGGACATTGTTAATTTTAAGTTTAGGGGTATTGGTTGCGTTGCATTGTTAGTATAAAATTGCATGTGTAGTTTAACTTTTAGTTTAGTTTAGTTTAGTTCATATAGTTGCGTTTTAGTATGTTTGCATTGTAGTTTAGTTTTAGGTTTCATTTAGTTGAACTGTTAGTTTATTCTACTAGTTTATACTTTGTAAAAAAAATTTGAAATTTTTTTAAAAAAATTATTAGTTAGTCTACTATTTTTATATTGCATTTATTCTATATTTGCATGATTCCAGCTGTTAGATAGTTAAAGTCTGTTTTGGTCAATGATTGTTTCCTCTTTTTCAGTTCTAACAAAAGAGCTCTAACTCAAGCAAGCATACATGTGTCAACAAGCAATACAGAGTAAGTCGAGTATCGATCCACGGAGAAAGATTTCTAAATTAAACTATTATGCATCAACTAAATCACTATTTTATATGCTTAAACTAATGTTTATGATGGTGAATTATTCTAAACTCAAATAATAACTAACAGAAGAATATTAATGTAATAAATCAAATCTGGAAATAATGAGATCCAAACTTCATTTAATAGTTCATCTAATTATCACCGTCATGCAAGATTATTCACATATCACAAGAAATTAGCCAAGAGCACAAACGCAGACATAACCATTTTTCAATGTATTATGACCTACTTACATAACATTCACATACAATAGACATCATGTAATCTTCAATAAAACCATGATCACTATATTTCTATGTGAAATTGCATCCATATCGAATTTAAGCACAAGCCCTCGTATAACTCATACGGTGAAACAGTATATGTCTATCTGGTTCACGAAATATAAAGCTAAGCAAATCATCCCCATATATGCATGCTATCATGATTACAACCATACTTGCATATTATTTTTCAGCTCCATACAAGTATATAAAATGAATGGTGATCAATCATTCATGCATTCAAATCAACCATGATAGAAATTTCTGATGATACACAAATAGTCCAGTAATCAAGTAATCAATTAGACTACATATTAAAATCTATTAGAATCCCATAATGGAGTTTAGTTCATCGCTGAACCGAAAGCCATTATGGGATCAAAGCAACACATGGAAAATAAATAAACAATTAAAAGAGAGACGATAGAATTGATCAAACCCAATTGCTGATTATAATCCAAACGTAACGTTCAAATCCTCAATATTCTCCAGCAACATAAAAGTAGTTCATCCACAATGATTGAAATCCAAAGAAGAAGTAGAAAATAATATGTCTCTGCTTGGTTAATCAATGGAAGTCTCTCAAAGCGTAAAACCCTAGTTCTCTATTATGAAAACACGTAAAAACTAAAGATAGATACGTCTGGCGCCAATCATAATCGTTTATATCAACTCAAACACTCCAATTATAAAAATTAAAATAAAGTCAGCAGCTTCGGTCAACTACGCGCACGGTCCCTTCGTTAATATGGCGCGGACACGCGAGTGTAAAATCAGCTCAGTCCGGTTAAGGGCACGGGCACGATTACTATCATCTTCCAACATGATCTTATGCATGCAAAAAGAAGGGTTGATCCCTTTAATATGTACTATGGTCCATCCAATAGCTGATTTGAACTCTCTAAGCACTCGTAGCAGTTTTTCTTCCTGAAAAGATGTTAGTGCAGAATAAATAATCACGGGTAGCTTTGAATCTTTATTTAAAAATGCGTACCTTAGATGATCTGGAAGTGGTTTTAATTCAAGTTCTGTAGGTGTCTCAAGTGATGGCTTCAATTTTACCGACGTTTCTCCAGCTTTCTTCAATTGCTCTACATGTGTTTTGAATTTTCTGAATTGTGGAGTAGTATCCATAAATTGTACAAGTTCTTCGAATTCCTCATCCTCTAATTTTAAATTTTCAGCAATGACATTTCATAACAGTTCATAATCCACTAAACTCTGTACTTCATCATTTAGAACCTAATCAACCAAATTAACTCGGAAACATTCTTCTTCATTTGTCGAAAACTTCATCGCCTTGAATACATTAAAGGTAACCTCCTGATCATGAACACGCATAGTGAGTTCCCCTTTCTGTACGTCTATCAAGGTCCTTCCTGTGGCTAAGAATGGTCTCCCCAGTATGATTGGTATACTCTTATCTTCCTCATAATCCAAAATGATGAAGTCAGCTGAAAAGATGAATTTATCGACTTTCACCAATACATCTGTAACAATTCCCCGTGGATACGTAATGGATCTGTCAGCTAGCTGCAAAGAAATATTTGTCGGCCTTGGAGCCGACAATCCCAACTGGTTGAATACTGACATGGGCATCAAATTGATACTCGCCCCAAGATCACATAGACACTTACTGAAACTCATCTTCCCGATCGTGCATGGAATTGTGAAACTACCCGGATCCTTCAGCTTTGGAGGTAATTTATGCTAAAGCACTACACTGTATTCCTCTGTCAAGGCTACTGTCTCAAACTCTTTTAATCTCCTCTTCCTTGACAATATACCCTTCATGAACTTTGCATAACTTGGCATCTGTTCCTATGCCTCCGCGAAAGGTATGTTGATCTGCAGCTTTTTAAAGACCTCCAAAAACTTGTTGAACTGCTTGTCCTCCTTCTGATTAATCAATCTCTGTGGATATGGAACTGGAGGGTGAACTAGTGGTGCTGTACTCATGGGCTTCTCATCTGAACCTGCTTTATCCTTCTCTACTTGCTGCAACTCAGAACCCTCATGATTTTCTTTCTGCTCAGTCAACTTCTCTGCATCGTGCGGCCGCGCGTCATCCCCTTGTAAACCATGCGCGGCCGCACCTGGTGAATTTTCTACACACTGCTTCCTAGACCTTAGTGTTATAGCCTGACACTGTTCTTTCCCTTCTCTTCTTGGATTTGCCTCCGTAGTACTCGACAATGAACCCTGGGGCCTGTTGTTAAGCATGCTCGCCATTTGCCCCATTTGAGTTTCCAGATTTTTAATAGCCACTGCTTGGCTTTTGATCATAACCTCCATGTTTGCCATGTACTTCATCATCATCTCCTCCATTTCTGATTTCTTTTCTTGCTGAGGTACATATGGAGTATGATGTTATTGTTGAGAAAATCTCGGTGAAAAAGGTGGTCTTGGAGTAAACTGTTACTGCGCTGGCTGTGACTGAAACTGATTTTGTTGATTTCCTTGATTATTTGACCAATTGAAGTTATGATGGTTGCGGTTGTTGGAGTTGTATGTGTTTTGAAATTGGCCTTGGTCCTTCCTGTAGTTGCTCACATACTGTACCGACTCTGAGCTAATAGCACATTGATTTGTCGAGTGTGACCCTACACAAATTTCACACACAAAGGCAAATTTCTTCGCCTTGCTCTCTGTCAATGTATCTATTTTCTTCACCATGGCTGCCATTTGTACTGACAACTGTGTGATAGCATCCACTTCCAACAAACCTGCAACTTTGGGCTGTGGCATCCGAGATGTAGGGTTTTGAAAGTCATTCACTGCCATTGTCTCTATAAGGTTATAAGCTTCCTCATAACTCTTTGCCCATAACGCTCCTCCTGCAGCTGCATCTACAATCGATCTTGATTGCCATCCCAATCCATTATAGAATGTGTTGATCACCATCCAATCTGGCATACCATGGTGTGGACACTTCCTTAGCATCTCTTTATATCCCTCCCAAGCTTCATATAGAGATTCACCCTGTTGCTGCTCAAACTGAGAAATTGTTGTCCTCATCTTCGCAGTCTTAGCCATTGGGAAAAACTTGGCTAAAAATTTATGTGCTAGGTCCGCCCATGTGGTTATAGATCCTGCAGGCAAAGAGTGAAGCCAACTTCTTGCTTTTTCCCTCAACGAAAATGGAAACAGTCTAAGTCTGATAGCATCCTCCGTCACCCCGTTATATCTGAACGTGTCACATATTTCAATAAATCTCAATAGGTGCTCATTAGGATCATCTGTAGCAGCACCCCAAAATTGTACCAAATTCTGCACCATCTGAATAGTGCCCGACTTTATTTCAAAGGTGTTGGATGCTATTGCTGGCCTGACTATGCTTGACTGTAGTCCATTAATGTTCGACATTGAATAGTCCCTTAAAGCTCTATACTCCTCTCTTTGCTCTTCTCCTTGTCCCTCGGCTGCCATATTAGATGTAGTTACCTCTAACTCTGCTTGTAAATTTCTACGCACTCTCGCTTTCCAACCTCTCCCGTTTATGTTGTCCTGAGCAGGTGTTAATTCGGGATTGGATGACCGCGTGCTTATAAAAATTTATACAAGTACCTGAAACAAAAACAAAAACAAAAATAGAAATGAGATAAGATTAGATTTGTCTAAGTCATACAATATAGTTTAAAACTGATGATAATAATAAAAATTTAAACGCCTTTCCCCGGCAACGGCGCCAAAAACTTGTTGCCTCTTTTTTAGTTCTAACAAAAGAGCTCTAACTCATGCAAGCATACATGTGTCAACAAGTAATACAGCGTAAGTCGAGTATCGACCCATGGAGAAAGATTTCAAAATTAAACTATTATGCATCAACTAAATCACTATTTTATATGCTTAAACTAATGTTTATGATGGTGAATTATTCTAAACTCAAATAATAACTAACAGAAGAATATTAATGTAATAAATCAAATCTGGAAATAATGGGATCCTAACTTCGTTTAATAGTTCATCTAATTATCACCGTCATGCAAGATTATTCACATATCACAAGAAATTAGCCAAGAGCACAAACACAGACATAACCATTTTTCAATGTATTATGACCTACTTACATAACATCCACATACAATAGACATCATGTAATCTTCAATAAAACCAAGATCACTATATTTCTATGTGAAATTGCATCCATATCGAATTTAAGCACAAGCCCTCGTATAACTCATACGGTGAAACAGTATATGTCTATCTGGTTCACAAAATATAAAGCTAAGCAAATCAGCCCTATATATGCATGCTATCATGATTACAACCATACTTGCATGTTATTTTTCTACTACATACAAGTATATAAAACGAATGGTGATCAATCATTCACGTATTCAAATCAACCATGATAGAAATTCCTGATGATACACAAACAGTCCAGCAATCAAGCAATCAATTAGACTACATATTAAAATCCGTTAGAATCCCATAATGGAGTTTAGTTCATCGCTAAACCGAAAGCCATTATGGGATCAAAGCAACACATGGAAAATAAATAAACAATTAAAAGAGAGACGACAGAATCGATCAAACCCAATTGATGATTATAATCCAAACGTAACGTTTAAATCCTCAATATTCTCCAGCAACATAAAAGTAGTTCATCCATAATGATTGAAATCCAAAGAAGAAGTAGAAAATAATACATCTCTACTTGGTTCATCAATGGAAGTCTCTCAAAGCGTAAAACCCTAGTTCTCTATTATGAAAACACGTAAAAAATAAAGATAGATACGTCTGGTGCCAACCATAATCGTTTATATCAACTCAAACACTCCAAATTTAAAAATTAAAATAAAATCAGCAGCTTCGGTCAACTACGCACGCGGTCCCTTCGTTAACATGGCGCGGGCGCGCGAGTGTAAAATTAGCTCAGTCCGGTTAAGGGCGCGGGCGCGGGCGCGGGCACACGCGTTTTAGCCTGCACAGCCGCGCGGCCACGCGGCTCCTAAAATCTGCAGTCTTGAGTTTGCTGCTGCTACCTCCTTGCCATGCTACCCTTGTTCATTTGACATGCCACTTTTTCTCTTTTGTCCACCACTGCTCAGTTCCTTCTCTCTAATCGACCCTCGTGTCATACCTCCATTAGCTTCATTACCACCAACCAACGTTGAGCTATGCCATTTTCTGTACTTTCACACTAAAGGAGTTCTCAGTACATGCATTGCAAAATATCATGAAATGTAACTAAAAACATACTAAAATGTACTTGAGATGGGCATAGTTTTCGTGGATTGATATTTAATAAGTAGGTATAAAACTCACTTATCAATGATGAGATTGGAATTGCGTAGACAAGTATAGTATTGACTGTTAAGGCTTTAATGTGATTTCTTGTCATGAATTGAATCTTTATCTATTTAAAATTGGTATAATCAGGAACCTTTAGAAATAGCTATGTTAACTGATTGAGTTTAAATGGACACATAATGGAATTCTTAAGGATAATGCTAGTTTGAATAAAAGAAACTCATGAATAGGCAGAGATGACTAAAATTAGACAAGAACCTAAGTTTGGGGGGAAATTTGGGATATATAAGCTATATAAAAAAAGATAGAAAAAAATGAATAAACACCGTGGCTAGTCTAGTTTTGTGGCCTTTGTTACTTGAGTAAGTATGGCCGAAGGGATGTCTCTACACCTAACGCCCTAAAGCCTAAATTGTTTGGGAGTCGTTGGTTGAAAGCTTGCTAAGTGGTATCACTGAAAATCCTAAGAGGACTAGACATTGCATAACCATGAGAAAAATAAAAAGTGAAAAATGTGAAAAAGAGCAAAAATCCCCCGTAAGTGAATAATAAAGCATAAGTATCCCATGTTGACTTTTGAATTCGGTGACTGTTTGATTTTAGCAAGATCTAGCTTATTTTTTGGATTTCTTAATTTCTAGTTGTATGATTCCTTTAAAGAGGTTTATTATGTGTTGTATTTAACTTTATGTCAGTTAGCATGGTTGTTGAGCACATACACACTATATCAGTAATAACAGGTTAAGATTTGATAATTGATTGGGAAATTATTGATCTGTCTTGGTATAATGTACTAACATGTTTATTGTGATTTCTCTAAGGCCTGATGAATAGACTTTATTCTGTTTGACTGCTGGATTCATAGGCATGTAGATATCTGCATTTGCATTTGCATTGCATATCGTTGTGTTGCTTGAGGACAAGCAACGATTTAAGTTTGGGGGTATTTGATATGTAGTTTTATATCTACCTATCTTAATATCAATTAACTTCAATTGTGACTTAAACTCTGACATTTTAGTAGCTTTTCATGCATTTTTTGTTTCTTTTGTAGATTGCATAATTGCAAACTTTCCTGGTGACTTGTGAAGCTAAAATGAATGTTTGGATGCTAAAAGGAACAATCAATAATGTGATGGCATGTGGAGTGCAGCAGCAATAACATTTAGTAGAAGTCATGATCTGGTGCATGGTGCACATGTGCCCAATTTGGCCTTGGGTGCAGCGCAGCTGCGTCGGGTCCTGCCACAGAAATCCTGCAGCGCAGCTGTGCCCCATTTAGCCTTATGGGTAGTGCAGTCGCGCGGGTTTCTAAATTCCAGTAGTTGACTTTTTAACTAATGTGACCAATCAGACTTGTTTGTGGGCAAAGAAGGATTCGTGAATTATTATATATATGGCATATTTACAGTTTATAATATGAGAGACTAGTTCTAGAACTCCATTAAATCCCTCTTAGGATATATTTATGTTATTATCATCTTTACTTTCTTTCTTAGATTAGAAACCCTAGATTAGACTAGAACTGAAGATTAAAGCTATTGATCATCATTGGAGAATCAGATTGAAAGCAAGAGAATGTAAATTTTTTTATATCAATTCTAAATTCTTTTCTTATCTATTTGTTGCTTTTAATGCTTAATCAATGGTGGATGATGGATTCTAGTTCAATAATGAATTAAAATCTGTTTTGAGACTACTATGGATCTTATTGTGTAGTTTACTTTGATATACTTCCTTGTTAACCTTATTAGCTGTATTTGGATTGTCTATTATGGTTTGCCTTTAATTGCTTAATTGTCTAGCTAATAATTACTGTGATAATCTGTAAGACCCCAACTTTTAATGAATAAAGATTTAATTTTCTATAAATATTATTTTGACTAATAAGGTGTTAATTTGATATAATGCTATAGTTATTGGTGATATGTGCCAATTTTACAAAGTAAGCAAGTTGTCATAAAATATTTATTTGGTCGGAGAATATTCTTTTTGTCAGGGATTATCCGTACGACGGCACAATCAATGGTGGACCCCACAATGGAATAACTGTCGAATATAGAAAGCGACAAAAATAACATTTTCATAGAATAACGACAAAATTTTTACCGTTAAACTGTTAAAATACCGGTGATAAAAGAACAATAATACGCGTTGTTGCACAGTAGCACATGATATTGCACAGTGTCCCTAGAAGTCACTCAATTTTATTCAATTATTGCAACAGTAGTTGCTGCATAGATCTCATATTATTGATTCAATTATTGTCATAGTATCACCTGCACAATATTTTATATTATTAAATCAATAATTGTGACAACACAATTATTCATATTATTATTTGCATTATGGACAATGTCTAGAAAGTTCTGTCGAGGAAAGGGGTTAGGTTATTTAATTGCGCGCCAATAAGGAGAAATCCTTATCGGAAAGCCCCCTCTTTCCTAGGAATGATCTGGTTGTCAATATTGTGAGTTATAATAATAATGATGAATAATTGTTGAAAGATTAAAAATGTGTTGATTGAAGATAAAGTGATTTGTGATAAATATTTATTCAATCTTTGATATAAATAAGAGGTATGTTGTGAAAAGTTTGTTTCTATGGGATCCATATGTCATCATCTAAGAGTCACTTTCGCTAATAGTATTTGCCTTTACCAGACGTCAAACGACTTGCCGTTTTACATTACACGCGTTAAACCATTTGCCTTTTTCACATTATAGGCATTAAACCACTTTCCTTTTCACATTACCAGTCGTCAAGCCACTTGTGTGACAAACGAGATTTTGAAATTTAATTTTAATATTTATTAAATTAAATAAATATTTTTTGATGATTTAAATATTGGATTAAATAATTAATTGATGAAATTGTGGTAGATTAATTTAATTATATGTGTTATATTTATTAAATTAATGTGGAGAATTTCTGTGACGCCCCCAAATCCGGGTACTTTTTACCTCAGATATGGTACATCATTTCTATAACTATTGCGGAAGATATAAATACATATTGTTTATACATTAAACTTTTACACATCATTCCCAAGGTCTACAACCTTAACTAAATACATACCTTCAATATCTAAAAAGGTTTACAATGCTATTTTCGTCAAAAAATTTAATAGATCTAACTGCACCATAATTTAATCTTGCACTTTGTCTTTGCTTCTGTCTTTACTCGAGCTTTCATCTTAGTCTGAAAACTTTTATCATGATATAGCAAAGGTGATCAACAAATTTTTCTAACAAGTTTTAAATACAATGAAGATATATCATGATTGAACAAAATGAATAAGCTTTCAAGTTTTCAACAATATAATAATTGTGAAATAACATGAATCAAGTTTCAATAATTGCATGACTGAATCAATAATGTTTGAAGGTCAACAATGACCATAAACAATTTTACTGAACCATATGGTAAAGAAGGTGATCAGCCTTTCACACCTGATGAACATATGCAACATGCACTAAATGCGAATCAATAATCAATATAGATGTGAATAATCAACAACAATTATTCACTAACATTCTTTGAATATACAACTCAAGTTTGAGTTAGGGAAACTTGCCTGTACCGCTGATTACCGCTAAGCAATCTAATGTAATCTCTTATGAAAGACCTATCAATTATAAGATTGATCTTTCTTACATCATAACATACCTGTTAGCTCATAATACTGTTTCTTTATCCATAAATTATCTAACACTTAAACACAAAAATCAAATATTAGATAACAACTTGACACATCAATATTATTATCATCCTTTGATAATTCTTTAATCACTATATCATATACATTATGATTTAACACTTTAATATTTCATATTATAAGTTCTTTTCTATAATCCAATAAGCCAAATACTACTATTATAGTCTGGATTATTTAAACATATCAATCCAGCAACCCAGATTTGCAATCTAGCAAACCAAATTACAATTCAACAAACTGGATTCCAAATCCAGCGACCTGGATTCAATAGATTTCCAATCCAGCAAGCCTAGATTCATAAATCCTTCAATACAGCAAGTTGGATTCTAAATCCTTTAATCCAGCAAGTCTGGATTCTTAAATCCTTTAATCCAGCAAGCTGGATTCTAAATCTTTCAATCCAGCAAGCTAAATTCTAAATCCTACATATTAAATAACAATACATTCATTCACTAATATTATTAATCAATAAATAATATTTTAAATCAATGATTTAATGACACTTTAATTCAAATGTTATCAATCACTTAATAATATCATAATCTAATATTATTAATATTTTAACAATATTTTAATCATTTCTTAAACTTATAAACAGTTTATTTTAATTATTTACACTTTACTAATTAATGCATTTAATTATTCTAAAATACCTTACACATAAGATTTCATCACCAATGATCAAAACCTCCATCAAAATCTGCATATACCTTATATAGGATTTCCAAGCCATAAAATCCTATTTTTCAATTTTTCAACTTCACATAACATATTTAATTCATTTACTTATAACTAGTCTATTTTCATGAAAAATACCAAATCAGCCCCAGAACTTTTTATTTTCTGAGATTTAGCAGAATATAGTCCCATATTGAACATATATTTTTCTCAGAATTTTTAAAATTCATTTACTATTTTCAAATGGCCAAAACTGCCGAATATTTAGATATTTATCATAAACTGTACTTTTGTCCACAAATTCTGAAATTTACAGGGTATACTCCTGTTATATACATGTACTCTCAATAAAAATTTCACCAATTATGGAGTTAACCACAAGGATTTATAAGTGTTTACTTTTAAAATAGTCTTTTCCCATAAAATTTATAACTCTCAATATATACATCCCAAAATCGCCATTTTTGGACAAAATCTAAAAACCTCATCCAATTATCATCTCAAATTTTTCCAGAATTTTTTAGGGTCGGGAAAGTGACAAAAATGCCCCCGCCAGAAACTGCCCCAAAATAGTTTATTTCCTTTTACCAAAAATGGGACTGTTTTAGCAAAATCAGTCACTACAACTTGTAAACTCATCCTTTTTTAGTGCTACCACTTGAGTTTACTACATAACTTATGTGAACGCCCCCAAATCCGGGTACTTGAAACCCGAACTTGGTGCTTCACGATAATAATAACATAACAACTCTCTTTCAAATTTTTTTGAAACTACATAATGACTATAACTGGGGTTATGGTGACATGCCATGAACATTATTTTCATTTTCAAAAAGGTTAAATAAAAATTCATCTGTAAACCGTCATAACTTACGGGCACGGGGGGGGGGGGGTGATCAGCCCGTTATGCTCTGCATTGATCAATACTACATACAAGAACGAGGGTATCGTTCACTCTGTCCGCCTTGGGCGCATAAATATTTTCCCGTGTAGCGATGTTCATACTTGTCTGGGTTCTAAATCAAAGGTTTTATCTTGTTCAATAATATTCTATAATGCAACATATATATATATATATATATATATATATATATATATATATATATATATATACACGGGTAATTGACAAAGGTATATCAACATTTGATTAAATACAATGATTATCCAAGTGGGGACACTTGTATAACCATTTACAGAAATTAACGAACATAATATATATATCTGAATTATCATATACTAACATGTTGATAAGCAATGAGCGTATATAATATAAGGTTAATAATCTGTACAGTAATAATATCATTCGTAAATATTCTTACTCATGTCCATTGCATAAAGAAAATGCAAAGGTAAGATAGTTGCCTGAAGCACTGCTTACAGTTTACAATTTAGATTTATCGCTTATCTCACAACCTATCATTAATAAGATCGTTCGTTCTATTAAAACAACATACTATAACACATAACACTGCTTATTGCAGTCAGCACATACCCTAATCACATTGGCACATAGATTTAACAACCATTGAATCATAAATAATCACTTATCTAATCACATTATCTAAGTCCAGATCAATTTCTGAAACATGTCGGTCTACCGATAACTTTATCGGGTAATTATCGAGTCTAAGACTCTATTCTGCAACTCAATATCTGTACATATCAGTCATATTATTTTTAAATGACTTAATATAATTATAAAATATTTATTATAATTTATCACGAAATTTCAAACATTGGAATCAAATTAAAATGATTTAAATACTAATCAATTCTATTATCATTAATATTTAATTAGTATTAAACTATTAATGAAATCATTTCTAAAATATTAAGGTTATTTATAATAACTTGAAATACTTTTAAAGTATTAAAATTACCCTTAAATGATTTTTAAAACATTTAAAATTATTTCTAAAACATTTAAAATCATTTCTAAATAATTACCATTATTATTAAAGTATTAATGTTCTATTTATCAAAATATTAAAAGTCATTATTCATAACTTAAAATATTTTTAATTCATTTCTATCCTTTTAAATGATTTTTAAATTAATAAAACTATTTATAAACTATTTATTTAATATAATTATTAAATAAATTTAATATTATTAATAATAACTTAATAATCATTAATATTTAATTATTAATGAAATTATTCTTTAAATATTAAAAGTTATGTTTTATAACTTAAAATATCTTTAAACACTTTATTTTTATTTAAAATGATTATTATAATATTAAAATCATTTTTAAACTAAATTATTTAATATAATTATTAAATAACTTTAATATCATTAATAATAATTAATTAATAAAATTTTTCTTTAAATATTAAAAGTTATATTTTATAACTTAAAATATGTTTAAATACCTTATTATTATTTAAAATAATTTTTAATATAATAAAATCATTTTTAATTAATTTATTTAATTCATTTAGTAAATAAATTAATTACCATTAATATCAATTTATTAATGAAATTTATCAAAAAATATTGAAAGTCATTAAAAATAACTTAAAATATTTTCTTATATCATAATATAATTTTTAATGATTTTTCAAATATTAAAATTATTTTTAAATAATTTATTTAATATTATAATTAAATAAATTAAATACTTTTATTATTCCAAAAATATTAAATATTTATGAAATATACTTAAAATAATTAAAAACTAATTTTCGGAATTTAAAATAATTTTTAATAATTTATTTTGTATTTTTAATAATTTAAAACTAATTTTTCTATTTTTTTATTAATTTCCAGAAAAATAATTAATATCTGTCGCTAAAGACCACCTATAGTAACAAAACTGTCGCTATAGGTGTTCTTCATACAAACCCAGAACACCAAGTCAGTGATCATGTGGCCTAGTTTGACCACGATTTATGATCATACCAAGCTGTTTCTAGACTATCTATTGCTCACAGATTATAGAACTAATGTAGTACTACACGATACAGCAACAATCATAATCATATAATACATAACAAAGCAGATCTGACCGTCCAAAGTGGCTGTCAGAGCTGTTCTTCATTTCTGGGTTACCCAGAAATGAAGAACAGTTCGTGAGGCCTACTTTGGGCTTCCACAACTTGTAATACATGTAAGGTATTAGTGATCTAAAGATTTCAGGTTGTAGAACACATGTAAGTCTAGAGATCCATTACATAAAATCATAACAACAACATCAAAATCGCGAGATCTAATCTGGTCAAACTATGTCAGTCGTCATGTTCTTACGTTTTCTGGGTTACCCAGAAAACATAAAACATGATAGGCTTCACTAGTTTGACCGGCCAGAAATTTCAATCTATTTACTATATATGTGATCTTAAAGCATGGGAATGTAGTACAAGCAACATAGTATAACTTAGATACATCCATAAACACAGATCAACAATAACATGACAGATCTGAACGCTTGAAAAACTTGTCAGACGCTGCTAATCACGTTCTGGGTTACCCAGAATTTCGTGCAGTCAACGTCGGTCAATGGGATTTGACCTTAAATATCTTTGATTTCAGACATCAAATGGCTATTCTACCACTTGCATCTTAAAGACCTTATACCAGGCTACATATTGAAGCTTTAAAACAACTCAAACAACAAACGAGCAATGATTTATAAGGCCTGACATTCATTGTCAGACCTAAAAAAAAAATTTCCAGATTTCTTTAAAACTTAAGTCTGAGCCTCTAGGTGTTATGGATCTAACATCTAGCAACCCAGATCAACTTTAGACAACATAAACAACATATTCTAACACTTAATCATAACATCTAACACAGATTTTGGACAAAAATTAAAGCTAGGGTTTTATACATTTCTTTGATAAATTTCTGATTTTGTGTTGCTGATTTGTTTATGGTGGACGTCGGGCAGTGTTTTGGGACTAATATAGCTTATATATTCGGAGGTGAGAGTTTGAGAGAGTTTAGTTTGAGTGTTGTGAAAAATATAAGTAACAAATGTTATTTCTCTCTCTTCCAATCTATATATAGAAGTGTATGGTGCATGTATGGCTGAAATGTGTGGCTTGTTGCTGGCATTTTAAGCATGTGGGGTTGGTATGAGTTGGTTAACAACTCAACCTATTGTCAAAACCTACACATATTAGCCTCTTTAATCCACAAAAGGGCAAAATGGTCTTTAGGCTTGCAATTTTAATGGCATAATTGTAATCTTGCCCAAACCCTTAGGGTTTGACCCTTAGGGTTTGACCCTAAGATTTAGCACAAAGTATTTTTAGGATTTAGCAACAAGGGTTTGTACAAAAACTAAAATAATTTTAGTTTCTAAAATTTGAAAATTAAGATTTGTTAATTAGATTATATGAGTAATTATATTATATATGAACATTAGGGATTAGCATCACTAATCATAATTAACCATGCTAAAATAGCAACTAGGGTTTAAGACAAAACAAAACTAGTTTCTTTAAATTTATAATTAGGGTTTATAATAAAACAAAATTAGTTTCTAGAATTTATAATTAGGGTTTACCTAATTAATCAAATCATCATATAAAACACATCATAAAACATATAACACCGTTATAACAGTCTTAAACTCACAGTTGATTTTCAAATTAGGGTTTCCCCCAGTAAAATAAGGGTTTAACCAATTAATATTAGGGTTTCGAAATTAAACACCATAATTGACCAATCATCATCAATACGTAAATACAGTACATATTCATAGCACTGAAAAGTCAAAATATAATTAATATTATATTATTATTATCATACTTTGACAATAATCTAAAATTAGGGTTTGGATTCCATATCTGATTTATTCTTCCTATTTAACCTTAATAATTAAGGTAAAATAATTAACTTAATAGCATGTACTAAAATTCATATAATAAAATAATTATTATAATTATTCTAAAAATCACTCCATATATTATTTAAATAATATATGATTATATTTTCATGGAAAATAGTTAATAAAGCATTTCTACTATAAATTAATTATTATAGGAATATACTTTATAAAAATCAATAATTCTAAAATAAAATTATTTGTAAATATTTATGTAATAAATATATTTTTATTTACCACATAAATACACATACACATTATCTTGTACAAATCCTCATCCTTAAATAAATAATAATAAAAAAATTTATACGCAAAATTTCTTATTTATTTATGTAGAAAATATAGGGTTGTTACAACTTATATATCTAGCACCCCTTTTTGACGGATCACAAAAAGGAGTTATAGATTTAAAACGGTGGATTTACATAGTACAAAGAAATTTAGGTTTTTAAACTAGAAAAATTAATTTTCTTCTCTTTTGATTTCCAACCAAATCAACACCCAATATGGGTAAATCCATACTTGAATCCATGAAAAACTTATAAATTATAGGGGTTTGAACTTCCAAATCAAAAACCCCCTTTCATCAAATTACAAAAATAATTTAGAGGAAAGCTTAAGAAAATAATTCTATACCTTGTTTTTCTTCTTCTTCTTCTTCTTCCATGGAGGTTCTTCTCTCTCCTCTTCTTCTCCCTAACGGGGTTGCCGCCCCTCCTCTCTTACTCCTCCATGGCTTCAACCAACTCTTCTTCTCTCTCTCTCTCTCTCTCTCTCTCTCTCTCTCTCTCTCTCTCTCTCTCTCTCTTCTTTCTTATCTTTTTCTTTTCCTCTTTCTCTTTCTTCTTTTTCTTTTTATCTTCTCTTTATTCTTATCTTCCAAATCCTTATTTTATTTTAATTGTTAATTTACTTAACAAATAACTAAATAGCTCATCCTTAAGTGGGTCAAAAATTGGGCCACTTATTAATTAAATTCTATTGAGCTTGTACTTTTACTATTTTACTTACTAACAAAATAAATTTGGGCTTCCACCTAAAATTTAATTGGGTCAATATAATACTTGTCATATACATATTATATTGGACTAGATTAAATAATTTAATCACCCTTAAATCAATTAGTCACAAATTTATTACTTAAATAAATAATTGGGCTGCAAATTTAATACCATTTCCTTAGTCCATTAAATCTTATTTCACTTGAACTCTAAATAAATTATTGGGCTATGACATTATTATAGCCCAATACTTTTAATTCTATTTTACCCTAATCATTTAATTAGGGTTTTTATTTCTCACACTTGAAAATAAATTTCTTACTTATGTCTTTTTAATTTCATAACCCAATTAGACTTGGTTATAAAATTAAATATTTGAGATATATAAAATAAATCTCTTAACTAATTTCTTACTTATGCCTTTTTAATTTCATAACCCATATTATAACTTCTAAGGTTATTTAATTATCACATCTAATATATATATATATATATATATATATATATATATATATATATATATATATATTAGGTTACATAAATTAATTCTTAATTCATTTTTACATTCAAAATTAATGTATTCACATTATATAATGTATATTTATTTAATCATATACATAATTCACATAATCATAACATATTTCACTTCTAATTCCAATTTTGACATTTTTCTATAAAAGTCAACTATTGACTTTGACCAAAAAGTCAACCCTTACACATTTTGTGTTAATTGTCATTTCTGACTAAACTTGATGTTCCGGACGCAACCGAGCAGTCCGTGCTTCAAAATTCTATCTTTAACTCAAATTTTGAGTTTTAAATTACTCCCTTCTTATTACTAATCGTATTAACTAACGAATTAATACTTATTCAAATTCTTATTTGTCAGTCAAGGCTAACGTTCGAGCTATGTTAATTACTAACATAGTTTTATCTTGATCCTTATTTCATTAACTTAATTCATCATTCCTCTTGCTAAAATATATATAGCACCTTACTAAGTATATATATCTCTATACATATACTTTTCTTCGTTTAACCTCATAGCATCTCTTCATGTGAAATCTTATCTCCTTAATAAAATTTCCATATGTACTTATATAACATTTCTTAGACTATTCAGTTCATATTGAATTTACAAGTATCGTAATACCTTATTCTTGATATTCCTTCAAGTACATATTAATTCATTTCTAGGGTTTTAAAATTTTGTAACCCATATTTTCTCTATTCTCATTCAAATAGCAAACCATATAGGTTTAACTTGAAAATTTTAAATAAATTCTCAAATTCTCATCTAGGTTTTATTCTTTAACCTTTATTCTAATCTTTTAAGATTTTATGAAGTTTTGGGTTATCACATTTACCCTTTCTTCTACGAATTTCGTCCTCAAAATTATAGTCTACTAATCACCACTCCTTTTATTCCTCAAAACTAGGTTTTCAAATTAACCTTTACTTGATTTCATGTTCAATTTAACGAGTACTTATTACATCCTACTATGAGGAGCTCTGCTATCACCATATTCTTCCATGACTTCTCTTTAAGGAGTTAAAACTTTTCAAATCTGGCTGAGGGGTCATATAGACCGTGAACTCTTAGGTTTAAAGGTATTCACCGTAACCAAATCTGTTAACCATGTTGTACTTGGTAAGTTTATAATCACGAAGAAGGTAAACTACCGGTGCAGTTACTTTAGATGATCAGTCTATTGTACCTTAGTCATCAGAATGACTATATGCATTCTTAGATTGGAATATTTTATCCAATTAGTATATCCCCATTTTTCGGGGTTGTTCACCTCAGTCTTAACATCAGAGTTCGTACCAAAGCAATTTGGCATGTGATAAATTCTCAAAGAGATACTTGAATTTTTTCATAAATATTCGTCTGGCTGAATCAATTAGCTTAGACGTATACCAATAATTCGAATATCAATCGAAACATATATCTGGCCAAATTTAATTGACACTTAACTTTTCTTTAAAATTAAAATTTTATTTTATGACTTCATGATACCGCACTGTATTTACAGTCCATTTGAGGATTCAGTCATTTTATGACTTTGTCATACTACATCATTCCATAGTGGGCTAACGATCCTTAGATCACATCCAACACTAAGTAATTGTGCATTGATAACTCCATCATTTTTCTATCATCTTTACACTAGGTTGCATGATGCATTAATGATATAAAAATACATTTTGATCATTCAAATCATTTTCGTCTAGCCGAAACAAATTAGTGTAGACTCTTCTTTAAACAACTCAAAATCATTGAAAATCATTTTTGATGCTATTATGCCGTAACATGTAACGATGTGTTAATAGTACATAGCCCACTTCTACACAATTGTAACCCTGTGTTGCTGATAACAAAAATTCATTTTATTTCGAAAGGCACATCAGTGCGAATTTAGCTTGATGTCAAAAATTTGATATCTAGCACAGCTAGAAGATTTGGAATACCTATGCTTCCATCATCAACTTCAATTTCTTTAATGATCCATTACTAAATAAATCTATCTATTTTATCATCCTCAATTCTCCATTCACACATAACTATACCCAGTTCGTCAAACTTACCACACATTATGAGTTCAGGAACTTTCCACAATCATATGAGTTTCGGAACTTATCATAGTCAGACCATAGGCGTCCATTCGCTGAGGGGTTTAAAATATACCATCTGATTATGAGTCATGAATTTACCATAAGTATGAGTTTTAAGAACTCACAACTAACCTTATATTCTATACATATTCGTTATACACTTGAGAAAAAAATAACCTTATCAACATGCATATGGCAAATAGTGCGACATGAAGTTCCAATGATTATCAATGTAAGAAACTAAGTGGTTGTCAAACCAAACTCGACCACTAATCAATATAGGAAGCTAAGCGGACAATTCCCCATCCATACAAAGAATTGGTCAACCTAACCACTATATCGACCAGGAAGCTAAGTGATTCTATAACTAAGTACAAATTCTTCGCACATACAAGGAATCATACAACTCAGCTCCTAACATGAGTCCTCAATTGAAAACCCACACCATTCTCACTTTCTCTTTTCTTAATACAAATTTTCTTAATCCGCATATTAACATTTACGACTATTTTTTGAGTTTACATCGTACCATTTCATAGTACCTTCTCTTTATAGCGTCAAGCTATATCATTCCAATCACTTAACATATCATATGTTATTCAACAATTTAATATGATCACGCCGTGATCTTATTTTGTAATCATTTCTCCTTATACTCACGATCGTTTTATACTACGATCTTCTTATTCTTTTTTTAAATCATATTATATTATGATTTTATTTACACTTTTCATCTTATAGACATAGTCTATTTATTTTCACTTTTCATCTTTATTACTGGAGTTAGGTAACTCCAGATTCTTATTTTTATATCTCTTCAAGATTCTTCTTTGAATCTTATTTATCTTTCTCTTTACTTTACTGATGAATTCCTTAAATTCATCTCTTATCCCTTAAACTCGATCTGAGTTTATTCTTTATCATCATCTCCGCGGTTATAGCCTAAGGTACCCCTACCTAAGGTTTATAACCTATGGTTTTGATACCACCTGTGACGCTCCCAAATTCGGGTACTTTTTACCTCAGATCTGGTACATCATTTCTATAACTATTGCGGAAGATATAAACATAAATTGTTTATACATTAAACTTTTACACATCATTCCTAAGGTCTACAACCTTAACTAAATGCATACCTTCAATATCTAAAAAGGTTTACAACGCTATTTTCATCAGAAAATTTAATAGATCTAACTGCACCATAATTTAATCTTGCACTTTGTCTTTGCTTCTGTCTTTACTCGAGCTTTCATCTTAATCTAAATTTTTTTATCATGATATAGCAAGAGTGAGCAACAAATTTTCCAACAAGTATTAAGTACAATGAAGATATGTCATGATTGAAAAGAATGAATAAACTTTCAAGTTTTCAACAATATAATAATTGTGAAATAACATGAATCAAGTTTCAATAATTGCATGACTGAATTAAAATATTTGAAGGTCAACAATGACGATAAATAATTTAACTGAACCTTATGGTAATGAAGGTGATCAGCCTTTCACACCTGATGAACATATGCAACATGCACTAAATGCGAATCAATATTCAATATAGACTTGAATAATCAACAACAATTATTCACTAACATGCTTTGAACATACAACTCAAGTTTTAGTTAGGGAAACTTTCCTGTACCGCTGATTACCGCTAAGCAATCTAATGTAATATCACATGAAAGACCTATCAATTATAAGATTGATCTTTCAGTCAGCATAACATACCTGTTAGCTCATAATACTATTTCTTTATCCATAAATTATCTAACACTTAATCACAAAAATCAAATATTAGATAACAACCTAACACATCAGTATTATTATCATCCTTTGATAATTCCTTAATCACTATATCATATATATTATGATTTAACACTTTAATATTTCATATTATAAGTTCTTTTCTATAATCTAGTAGGCCAAATACTAATATTATAGTCTGGATTATTTAAACATATCAATCCAACAACCCAGATTTACAATCTAGCAAACCAGATTGCTATCCAGCAAACTGGATTCCAAATCCAGCGACCTAGATTCAATAGATTTCCAATCCAGCAAGCCTGGATTCATTAATCCTTCAATCCAGCAAGCTGGATTCTAAATCATTTAATCCAGCAAGTCTGGATTCTTAAATCCTTCAATCCAGCAAGCTGGATTCTAAATCCTTCAATCCAGCAAGCTGGATTCTAAATCCTATATATTAAATAACATTGCATTCATTTACTAATATTATTAATCAATAAATAATATTTTAAATCAATGATTTAATAACACTTTAATCCAAATGTTATCAATCACTTAATAATATCATAATCTAATATTATTAATATTTTAACAATACTTTAATCATTTCTTAAACTTATAAATAATTTATTTTAATTGTTTACACTTTACTAATTAATGCATTTAATTATTCAAAATACCATACATATAAGATTTTATCACCAATGATCAAAACCTCCATCAAAATCTGCATATACTTTATATAGGATTTTCAAGCCATAAAATCATATTTTTCAATTTTTCAAATTCACATAACATATTTAATTCATTTACGCATAACCAGTCTATTTTCATGAAAAATACCAAATCAGTCCCAAAACTTTTTCTTTTCTGGGATTTAGTAGAATATAGTCCTATATTGAACATATATTTTTCTCCGAATTTTTAAAGTTCATTTACTATTTTTCAAATGGTCAAAACTGCCGAATATTTAGATTTTTATCATACAGTGTACTTTTGTCCATAAATTCCGAAATTTACAGGGTATACTGGTGTTATATACATGTACTCCCAATAAAAAGTTCACTAATTTTAGAGTTAACCACAAGGATATATAATGGTTTACTTTTAAAATAGTCTTTTCCCATAAAATTCATAACTCTCAATATATAAATCCCAAAATCATCATTTTTGGACAAAATCTAAAATCCTCATCCAATTATCATCTCAAATTTTTTCAAAATTTTTTAAGGTCGAAAAAGTGACAAAAATGCCCCCACCAGAAACTGCCCCAAAACAGTTTGTTTCCTTCTACCAAAAATGGGACTGTTTTAGTAAAATCAGTCACTATAACTTGTAAACTCGTCCTTTTTAAGTTCTACCACTTGGGTTTACTACATAACTTAAATATCTACCACCTGTTTTTGACGGATCACAAAAAGGAGTTGTAGATTTAAAATGGTGGATTTACATAGTACAAAGAAATTTGGGTTTCTAAACTAGAAAAATTAATTTTCTTTTCTTTTGATTTCCAACCAAATCAACACCCAATATGGGTAAATCCATACTTGAATCCATGAAAAACACATAGATTATAGGGGTTTGTACTTCCAAATCAAAACCCCTCTTTCATCAAATTACAAAAATAATTTAGAGGAAAGCTTAAGAAAATAATTTTATATCTTGTTTTTCTTCTTCTTCTTCTTCCGTGGAGGATCTTCTCTCTCCTCTTCTTCTCCCTCACGGGGCTGCTGGCCCTCCATGGCTTCGGCCACCTCTTCTTCTCTCTCTCTCTTTTTCCCGTTCTCTTTTCTTTCTTATCTTTTTCTTTTCCTCTTTCTCTTTCTTCTTTTTCTTTTTATCTTCTCTTTATTCTTATCTTCCAAATCCTTATTTTATTTTAATTTTTAATTTACTTAACAAATAACTAAATAGCTCATCCTTAAGTGGTTCAAAAATTGGGCCACTTATTAATTAAATTCTATTGGGTTTGTACTTTTATTATTTTACTTACTAACAAAATAAATTTGGGCTTCCACCTAAAATTTAATTGGGTCATTATAATTCTAGTCATATACATATTATATTGGACTAGATTAAATAATTTAATCACCCTTAAATCAATTAGTCACAAATCCATTACTTAAATAAATAATTGGGATACAAATTTAATACCATCTCCTTAGTCCATTAAATCTTATTTCACTTGAACTCTAAATAAATTATTGGGCTATGACATTATTATAGCCCAATACTTTTAATTCTATTTTACCCTAATCATTTAATTAGGGTTTTTATTCTTCATACTTGAAAATAAATTCCTTACTTATAACTCTTTAATTTAATAACCGAACGAGACTTGGTTATAAAATTAATTATTTGAGATATATAAAATAAATCTCTTAATGTTAGTATAATATTCTACCATATTATAACCTCTTAGGTTATTTAATTATCACATCTAATATATATATTAGGTTACATAACTTAATTCTTAATTCATTTTTATATACAAAATAAATGAATTCACATTATATAATGTATATTTATTTAATCATATACATAATTCACATAATCATAACATATTTCACTTCTAACTCCAATTTTGACATTTTTCTATAAAAGTCAACTATTGACTTTGACCAAAAAGTCAACCCTTACACATTTTGTGTTAATTTTCATTTCTGACTAAACTTGACGTTCCGGACGCAACCGAGCAGTCCGTGCTTCAAAATTCTATCTTTAACTCAAATTTTGAGTTTTAAATTACTCCCTTCTTATTACTAATCGTATTAACTAACGAATTAATACTTATTCAAATTCTTATTTATCAGTCAAGGCTAACGTTCGAGCTATGTTAATTACTAACATAGTTTTATCTTGATCCTTATTTCATTAACTTAATTCATCATTCCTCTTGCTAAAATATATATAGCACCTTACTAAGTATATATATCTCTATACATATACTTTTCTTCGTTTAACCTCATAGCATCTCTTCATGTGAAATCTTATCTCCTTAATAAAATTTCCATATGTACTTATATAACATTTCTTAGACTATTCAGTTCACATCGAATTTACAGGTATCGTAATACCTTATTCTTGATATTCCTTTAAGTACATATTAATTCATTTCTAGGGTTTTAAAATTTTGTAACCCATATTTTCTCTATTCTCATTCAAATAGAAAACCATATAGGTTTTACTTGAAAATTTTAAATAAATTCTCAAATTCTCATCTAGATTGTAAGACCCCAACTTTTATAAATAAAGATGAATTTTCTATAAATATCATTTTTGAATATTATGGAGTTAATTTGATATAATGTTATAGTTGTGGGTAATATTTATAAATTTTGCAAAGTACGCAAGTTGTTATATAATATTCTATTAGTCGGGGAATATTCGTTTTAACAAGGAATATTCGTACAACGACACAATCATTGGTGGACCCCACAACGGAAGTATTGTCGGATTGAGAAAATGACAAAAATATTTTATTAAAAATAACGGTGAAAGTTTTACCATTGATATTGTTGAACTACTCGGTAGTAAAAGTACAGTAATACGTGTGGTGGCATAGTAGCACACGATATTGATTATTAATGCTTATGTGAGAAGTCACTCAGTTTGATTCCATTATTGTCAGTTAATAATATGAATTATTTAGCGATAATGACGCTTTGTTTTATTCGTATTATTAACGTAATAAAACAGAAACATCTTTTTATATAAAATAGAATACTTTATTAAAGTTATTCTATAAATAGAATATATTTTATTTTATTTAAAAGATTTTTCTTTAAATATAGACCGTCAGATTAAAGTAATCAATCTGGACCGTTCATGGATTAGTTACTATGCATTCTATTTTTTTATAAATAGCAGCTCATTCCTTCATTATTTCTTACGAATTCACTGAACTCTAGAGAGAGAAAATATAGAGAGAGAGAAGAATAGTATTCTACTACTTAACTACTTCCTTATTTTAGCTCTTTTTTAAAACGGTAAGGGGTGTTATTCTTTCTTATTCATGAAGAGAACTGTTGTTATTCCATTTCTTATTATTCTGTTGGAATAACCTATACACGCGGTCTACCCTATACTTGGTGACATTCATCTATTATTCTGTTGGAACATCCTGTCTGTGTGTTTTACACCGGACCTGGTTCCGTTTTTATTATTATTCTGTTGGAATATCCTGTCTGTGTGTTTTATACCGGACCTGGTTCCGTTTTTATTATTATTCTGTTGGAACATCCTGTCTGTGTGTTTTACATCGGACCTGGTTCTATTATTTATTATTCTGTCGGAATATCTTGTCTGTGCATTTACGCCGGACCTGGTTCCATTATTTATTATTCTGTTGGAATAACCTGTCTGTGCGGTCTATCGTATGCATGGTGATTTCTTTTGTTATTCCATTCTTTATTATACTCAGTTGGTTAAGTTTTGACTTCTATACTCCATGAAATTTGTGGAATATCCTTGATAATTACGGTTCATCCAGTATCTTTTCATGAAAATATTCTTCTAAGCATTCTTGAATTTTACTCCACAAAGCAGTATCATGTTGACAATTTGAACATTGTTAATTCTTGGATAAATTAATTCTTGAACTTATTTTATTGAATTCTTATATCATTGTCATCATCCTCATGTTTATAAAATGTTGAAAGTCATATGTGGCCTGTAGTGCATAGATGGACTTGGTATGATTCTGACCAGGGTTTATTCGGTATAATCATGACCGTAATGTTACAAATGATGTGGTAAAAGTCCTCATTGGCCCGTAGTGCATTGATGGACAGTTGTTGGCATGATCATGACCATTAATGAATACACGAATATCCTTGGCCGTAGTGCAGGGGTGATTCGATGATGTGGATTATTTTATTAAGCTGAGTCCCAGCGATAACAGTGTTGAAAAACCTTTTAAATCATAAAAGATAGTAGAGTTTATTTTCTACTTGAGTCTTTTAATGGATTGCTTGTTCCGCTGCAGTTAAACTTGATGTCTATTATATTTTATCAGTGTAACACTGTTGAAGGCTAATGATAATTTATTCTGCATTATCTCAGTCATAATATTTCTTACTGGGCTAGTTGAGCTCACCCTTTCTTTCACTGTTCTCTTCAAGAAATGAGAACGTAGCTGGGACAAGTTGGGGAATGGAGTGATGGTCCGAATAATAGTATTAGTTAGTAGTAATAAATGTAATGAGGACTCCTTTTGAGTATGAATACTCTCTAGAAGATAATATTTGTATTCAAACTCACAGTTTATGTTTTGTCATATTGTACACGACAGTTGTATTAGTAAGTTGTATTTGTATTCTATACTATGCATCTGACGACCCAAGATGGGTGATGTATACCTAATTTTGGGGGCGTCACAGTTGGTATCAGAGCTTAGGGATATGATCCCTGGCTAAGATGTGAGAATAGAACTAGGAGGGGAGAGATGGGGAATTCCTTCGCTAGTATGACCTACCTAAGTTTATTTGGATGGTATTTAATTGGTCGGTCATAATATAAGGATAATATATGACATATCAATTAACTTTTATTTTGTGGCAGTATCTGAAAATGGCATCTGAAAATGTTGAGAATAGCAATGGAGCACAGGTGACTGTTGATTCACCACATATCAATAATCAGGATAATGTGCATCAGGAAGGTAACAATCCTCATGCAAACAACAACACTGACCAAATGATGAATGATAGAATATTCAGAAACTTTATGCAGTTCATGCAACAGCAGGCGAGAGCGGCTCTTGTCCAAAATATAGGTGGAAACACTGAAAACTCTCGGATGGTCACCGCTAAACAATTCAAGGAGCTGGGACCACCAGAGTTTAAGGGAGAGCCAAAACCACTTATAGCGAAAACATGGATAAAACAGATTACCAAGATATTTGATGTCTTGGGATGCTCCGAGGAGCAAAAGGTTCTCTTTGCCGCCTTTATGTTGCGAGGAGAGGCAGATTACTGGTGGGAATCGATTAAGCGTACTCAACCTGCCGCACTGAAGATGTCTTGGGAGAAGTTCCAAGAGCTGTTCAATGACAAATACTTTCTCGAAAGTGTTCGTCACATGAAGAAGGTGGAGTTCATCAAATTGGAGCAGAATAATATGACCGTGTCATAGTATGAGGCTAAATTTGCTGAGTTGTCCCGGTTTGCGTCCCACTTGGTGGATAATGAAGAGCGAATGACGCGAATATTTTTGTGAGGTTTGAAACCTGAGATACGTCAACATCTTATTTCTCATAAACTGTGTTTGTATTCAGATGTTGTGAATAGGGCTCAGTTAGTGGAGTGCGATAACGAGTCAACGCAACCAAAAGAGAGCAGTCGGCAAAATGATAATACCAGTGAGAGCAGTCATCGAAGCGGTGATAACAAGCGTGGAGGGAATCAACATGCCAGAAATGGTTACCACTTCGGTGGTAATCAGGGTCAAAATAATAAGAATGGTCATTTCAAGAAGAGGAGATTCAACAATGATAGAAAGACGTCAGTACCAGCACCCGTTGTTAAGGAAGGAGAATGACCACCTATCATATGTTTCAAATGCGGAGAGGAGGGGCACATCAGTCCAAACTGCGCGATGCCGTCTAAAGCATGTTATAATATTGGGAGAGAAGGTCATTTAGCTCAATTTTGTCGTTTACCAAAAACAAGTTCAGCCAAGATGGAGACACCAAAGGCCGTCCTAGAAAAGTCAAAACCGGTAGTGCAAGGGAGAGCGTTTGTTATAACCTCCCAGAAAGCAAGGAACCCGAATAAGGTCATCACGGGTAAGCTTATCATAAACTCTAACAAAGTCTAAACTTTATTTGATACCGGTTCTACCCATTCTTTTATTTCTCCTACTTGTGCTCATCGATTAAATTTGACTCCGGAGAAATTAGACTTTGACTTATCTGTTGAAACTCCATTGGGGGAAACCTTCATTACATCCACAGTTTATAAGTCTTGTTTGGTTCAAGTTGGTACCCACACATTACCTGTCGATCTGATTTTATTAAAAATACTTGCATTTGACGTGATTCTAGGGATTGATTGGTTAACTACTCATCATGCAAAAATTGATTATTTTCGTAAGGTTGTTAGCTTTCATATTCCTAATCGACCTATTATGCGAATTCAAGCAACCAAACCATTAAAATCAATCGCTGTCATCTCAAGCCATAAAGATATTCGTTTATTGAAAAACGGATGTCAAGCTTTCTTAGCTCATGTCACGGATCTAAACAAAAATACGTCAGTTTTGAATGATATTTCTATTGTTAATAAATTCCCTGACGTATTCCCTGAAGAACTTCCTGGCCTACCCCCAGAGCGTGAAATTAAATTTTGTATCGACCTTGAACCCAGTACAAAATCCATTTCCAAATCTCCATATTGAATGGCTCCTATTGAACTTCAGGAGTTAAAGATCCAACTGCAGGAATTATTAGACATTGGCTTTATTCGTCCTAGTACTTCTCCTTGGGGTGCTCCTGTGCTAGTCGTGAAGAAGAAAGATGGAAGTATGCGACTTTGTATTGATTATCGGGAGTTGAATCATGTCACCGTCAAAAACAGGTACCCATTACCACGTTTTAATGACCTGTTTGACCAGTTGCAAGGAGCACAATTCTTTTCAAAGATCGATCTTCGTTCTGAATATCATCAGCTGAAGGTTAGAACTGAGGATATTCCAAACACGGCTTTCAGAACTCGGTACGAGCATTATGAATTCCTAGTCATGTCCTTTGGATTGACTAATGCTCCTGCTGCCTTTATGGATATGATGAACCGGGTATTCAAGGAATATTTGTATCACTTTGTGGTCGTCTTTATTGATGATCTCCTTATTTATTCCAAAAGCCGTGAAGATCATGAGCAACACTTGAGGCTGGTACTACAAAAGCTTCGTGAATACAAGCTTTATGCCAAGTTGAAGAAATGCGAGTTCTGGCTGGAGGAGGTAGCATTCCTTGGGCACTTAGTATCAAGTCGTGGAATATCGGTTGACCCGACAAAGATTGAAGCTATTCAAAGCTGGGAGCAACCTAAATCAGTGACCGAAGTACTTATCTTTCTTGGTTTAGTTGGTTATTATTGGAGATTAGTGAAAGGATTTTCTCGAATCGCTACTCCATTAACTCAGTTGACTCGGAAAGATACAAAGTTCGGTTGGAGCGAAGAATGTGAGCCGAGTTTTCAAGAACTCAAGAGGAGACTCATTTCAGCACCTGTTCTAACAATACCATCTGGCTCGGAGGGATTTGTCATCTACAATGATGCTTCGAGCAAAGGGTTGGGATGCGTTCTCATGCAACATGGAAAAGTCATAGCCTATGCATCAAGACAACTCAAAGAATATGAGAGGAATTATCCTACTCATGATCTAGAGTTGGCAGCTGTTGTCTTTGCACTTAAAATTTGGAGGCATTATTTGTATGGGGAGAAGGTGGAGATTTTTACGGATCATAAAAGCCTCAAATATTTCTTCACTCAAAAGGAACTCAACATGCGACAACGACGTTGGCTTGAACTGTTGAAAGATTATGATCATACCATTCAATACCATCCTGGAAAAGCGAACGTGGTAGCTGACGCATTGAGTAGAAGATCATGTGCAAGTACGAGTGCAATATTATCAACACAAAGGCCCATTTTGTGTGACTTGCAAAGGATGGAGATAGAGTTAAAGACTCCAGGGACCCATGTGATGATGGCTAATATACGAGTAGAACCAACTTTAATCGATAAAGTTAAAGCTGCTCAAGCTACAGACCTGGAGCTGATGCGTATGAGGAAGAAAGTGCAAGAAGGTGCTATGCCGGCGGCAAGAATCGATGAAGAAGGAATATTTCGAGTCAACTCCAGACTTTGTGTTCCTAACAACTCTGATTTAAAGTATGAAATCATGATGGAGGCGCACAACATACCGTTTGCAATCCATCCTGGAAGTACCAAAATGTATCATGATCTTCGTTATACATTTTGGTGGAGCAATATGAAGAGAGAGATAGCGTTGTTTATCTCAAGGTGTTTAACTTGTCAACGAGTTAAAGCGGAGCATCAAGTACCAAAAGGTCCATTACAACCACTTGAAATTCCAGAATGGAAGTGGGAGCACATTACCATGGATTTCATTACCGGTCTTCCTAAGGTTTCTCGAGGTATAGATGCGATTTGGGTCATTGTTGATAGATTGACCAAGTCTGCTCATTTCTTATCGATACGAGAAACTTATACACTTGAACGTCTTGCTCGTATGTACATAAACGAGATTGTAAGACTGCATGGTATACCAGTATCCATAGTTTCTGATCGAGACCCAAGATTCACTTCACGATTTTGGGTTAGTTTACAAAAAGCTATGGGCACGGATTTACGATTTAGTTCGGCATATCATCCTCAGACGGACGGACAATCAGAGAGGACTATTCAAACTCTAGAAGTTTTATTAAGACTCTGTGTCCTTGATTTCAAGGGAAGTTGGGACAAGTTCTTACCATTGGTGGAGTTTTCCTACAACAACAGTTATCAAACAAGTATTGGCATGGCTCCATTCGAAGTATTGTATGGAAGAAAATGTCGTTCTCCAGTATGCTGGGATGAGGTGGGGGAAGCAACGTTGTTATTATTATTATTATTATTATTATTTTAATTATTATAATTATTAAAATAATAATAATTAAAATAATAATTGTAATAATTATAATAATTATTATTATTACCATAATAATAATAATAATTAAAATAATAATTAAAATTAAAATAAGAGTGATCCGACAAATTATCTGTATTAAATGTCAGTGTATATGAATTGAAAAAAATTAAAAGGTCTCACACAGTATTATTATATCTTATCCATTAGAGTTTAGTTGTAATATGACTTTATTATGAAATTTAACGATAAATATATTATTTTTCAAAAAAAAAACTAATTATAATTGTAGTGACTATTTTTAATCATTGAACTCTTGCAAATTTTTCTATTATAGATATTTGTTATTCGCTAATGTACTTCTTATACTTACCCATGAGTTTTTTTAAATTTAAATTTAATTTGATCGAGTCCTATAACAATAAAAAGAAAATATTTAAATTAAATAAAATAAGTTATATAACATATTTACATCATTTTATTAAAATACTAAAATTCAAAACATAACATATTTAATTCAAATACTAAAAATACTAATTAAAAAAAATATTAAAATACTAATTAAAAAAAACTAAAATACTAAAAAAATCAAATTAAAAAAATACTAAAATCTTTCATTTTTCTCATATCTGAACCTACCATTATTCTCTAAACTCACCATTCTTCCAAAAATCCATATCCATTCTCTAAAGCCACCATTCTTCTCATATCTGAGCCTCACTCTCTAAGCATCACTCTCTCTCCTAATTCTTCATCGACTTGAGGAGCTCCGGCATAGACACCCGGGTGAGACTCGAGTTGAAGGTTGAGATTTGAGCTTGGGATGGTTCGGGTACGGGCTCGGTTTTGATGGTGGTGATGGGTCCGGCCCTGTTTTCTGGCTTTGCAGAAGATGAAAAGAAAGGCGAAGATTAGGGTGATGGCGAAGAAGCTGGCTGTGGCGGCAAAAATGACTTGGATTATTGGTTACAAACCAGCGATCGACCTAAAGTTCTCCTAATGGATCTCGTCATGGTGGATCTGTTGACCGGTTGGATCTCGTTGTGGTGGTAGTGGTTCTGTTGATGGCGTGATTTTGAGAGGCAGCGGTGCATAGTGGTGGATTTTTTTTGATTCTCCTCAATAATACCAATAAAAGGCACCACTCCGTCCAAGATATTATCGCCGCTTATTTTTCCTGCACAAAAGGCACTATCTTTACCAACATTGTCGCTGTTTGAGCCGACTCAGAGCGACTCGTTATATTTGAGACCATCTACGTCATCGTCAAAAAAGAGTATATCGGCCGAGCCCGGTTCTGGGTTTTCGTCGACGGTCAGGATTGTCGGTCTGAATTCGAACAGAAAGGGTGGTGGACCGGCCTTTGTGGGTCAGGCTTTCAGTATGTGTGATCTTTCCGGAACTGGTTTATGGCTGTCTCTACTCACTTCGACATACCCTTTATTTCCAAAAGGTATTTCCTTTAGCCCTCACTATACTTTGTTATGTATTTGTCAAGTATTGTTATTTTTGAATTTATGTTTCGGTGTAAGTTATTACTTTATTTTTGGTATTTATGTTTAGTTAATATGTTGTATTGCTATTTGGGTGATAGTTATACTCATGTTACTTTACGAATCATAGTGTTGTTTGAATACGTAGTATAGTTTGTGCTTGAACTAGAAATAGTGACCCTTTCTCAGAGACTCACCAAAAAGAACAGAAGAAAACTGGGAATGGTGCAATTGGGACCCATTAGTAGCCAATAGGTAACACAAGAAAGTTGAATTAGGCTTTTCTTATTTTTCTACATTAATGTATATTTACTTCTGGGTTAATACATTTCCACAATATGGTTATTTTGACTGGTATTTGTGCTTTATGTAAATTTGTGTTTGGGTCAATAAATTTGCACAATATTCGGTTTTTTAAATTTAGTGGATAGGTGGTTTAAATTATAATATAAAAACAAATAATTTGGATTTAGTTCAGTCCGGCAGGGCTTTCGGTTTGTTTAATTTCTATTACTGTTTGTGAAGATTGTGAAATACTTGATTTAACCATAATCAGTTTTGTGCCTGTAGATTCAATGCAGTTTGCTTGGTTTTAAGGTCAATTAGATGGGGGAAAAAGCAAAGAAAGCAATGATGAAGAAACAGAAGAATAAGATTTCTACTGCACCAGTGTTGCCGGGTTTGCAGCATGCTTACTCAGGTTCGTCAATGGGGCAGACATCAACTAGTAAGGCTAGTGGGTCTTTCTTCCTTTCATACCATGTTTCTCTTCATGTTTGTAGTTTTGTTTCACTCTACATGTGGGATTTTTTGTGCCGAGCTTCTGATTTTTAGATCTGAATCACAACCCTTTGCAATCAAGCTTGCCAATTTTTCATTTGGTGATATGGGTCTGGCTCATTTTTTTGCTTGATTCATAAACTCCAGTTCTGTTAGTTTGTTCTTTAATGCCAAGTTTATAGAGAAATGTAATATGTTTATTTATTCTAGCTACAAAATTAGTGTAATCATGGGAAAATTATGGTTAAGATCTTAGTAATTTGTGTATTTAAAATAATTTAATGACCTTTTTCTAGATAAATATGAAATTGAAGTTGAGTTTGAAAATACTCAATTGTTACAATGTACTGCCGCCCTCTCTGTGAGATCTTTGTGATAGTACTTGTTTCTTTTTGGAACAGGGGGGAGTATTATAGGCTATTTTTATTAACATTACTTAATGTGGACTGAAAGTATTATTATTTTTATTAAAATTTTTAAGTTTTATGTATTTTTCTAATTTTATATTGTATCATATATACTAATTTTTTGAGATATTATTTGAGCACGTTTTTAGCAATTGCTGAAATTTTTTCTATCTTCTTTTGTAAATATCTTAGACTTTATTAAATATTTAAACCAATATTACTTGTTATGATATTTCATGCATTCAACCTAATTATAGTATGCCATATAGTTAAATATGCTTTGCAAAAGTACAAGGATGGGGTCAGTTATTTTGTGTAAGAATATTATTTTGTTCTTTCTTTCTTTTCTTACATTTTATTTTAACTTCAAATTTGCTTATAATTAGTTATAAATTCGTGTAAAATAGTAAAAGTGAGTTCTGTGAAATGTAACACATATTCTTTCCAAGCTAGCAAAACTCTTTTATATGAAGTTTTCTGTTTCTGTAGTAGGTGGAATATAACAATTGTTAATCAATTTTTTTTGTGTGTTTGTGAAATGGCAACCGAAAGATGTGGGAATGGCAAGGTGATGAGTTTGCTCTCCAAGAAGGTATAAATCTTGATGAGTCCCTAGAATTATTTTCAACTAGTAAGTTAAGATACTTGAAATTACTGATACTAACTAGTTGTTGTTGTAATTAGATGTACCTAAGATCCTATGAAACAATGTAAGTCAGAATGAAAATCTATCGTACATATTTGATGATATAACGCCAATAAAGGTCTGTGGTGATGTGGGTTATCATACTACAAACAGTGGTACTTTGTTGACACACTTTGTTTATCAAGCGATAAATAGAAATGACAAAAATAAAACTTTTGATATTAGTCCTTTGAAATTTTAAGTCCAATTTGAAGAACACATGTCTAATTCTAGGAAATAAATTACAGAAAATACAAAGAATGTGAAGACATGCAAACCGAGTTCTTCTCAAGTACAGAGGTGGAGAATGCTACAGTTTGACACTGAGGTTTTAAAAATTCCCTATTGCAATGAAGAGATGCGACCCACATTCCTAAAAACAAAGGTTGTATTATTCTGTTAGCTCAATTTCATTATGAAAATAGTCATATCTAATCATTTAATTACCTTGTCATATGCAACATATAACGACAACTTATTATGTTACCAAATTTAATGTTGGTTCTGTTGTGTTATGAACATTGTACTACCTCACTGCACGGGTGGGTCTACATATTATAGAGTTATAGTCATTACTCATTAGACGGGCCAGAGGTGGAGATTGTTTGCTTCTTCACTTCAGGTGGACAATTCTCTTTCAGTGAACCTTCGCCAACATGATAATTTGGTTGAAGATTTATTTATTCTTTATGGTAAGATCTTCAAGTTTGTGCTTGATTGCTATGTATTTGCTCCTTCACCATATATTAAGTTCTCACTCAAAATGTTATACTTTTAAAAAATTCTGTTTTTGTGAAATGCTTTTAAATTAAATGCATTCTTATTGTACTAGGTTTCTGATATGTGTGATAATCAACATTGTTTGGTGAACTATTGAATTTGGCATGAGTTTATGGGATTTTAAAGTTAGTTTGTGTTGGACTACGTCAATTTTGTAATGCCTTTTAGTTTGGGTGATGTACATTGTGTGTTTTCCAACCTAAAGAATGTTGCGTGATCAATCTATTTTGCTTGCAAGCACTATGGTAGTAATTAAAAAGTTAAACATTTGTCTACACTAATATGTGCAGGGAAAGTTAAACTTGTGCCTTTTATTAGTTCTGTAAGTACTAAATCCCAACATAAGAATTCTGAAAGCTGGTCTCCAGGCCATGATGATGATAGTTCAATGTCCCACGTGTTAGTTTATGTGGTAGGCTCAAGGAGTGGCGAGTAACCAACCAATTAGATCCATCTTATAAAGGAAGGATTCTGATAGTATAGTTTCAAATATTTCGTACATTAATTTGTGAGGTATATAAAAATAAATTAAGTATTAATTTGTGAGGTATATTCCGTACATTAAAGCTCTTGTTTATCTTCATGCATATGGACGCATCCATAGAGATGTGATTGCCTATTTGTATTTAAAGCAAATGATATTGTGATTGTCTATTTGTCTTTTTCTACTTATGAGCAATACGGTGTACATTAGTACCACGTAGCAACTTTATTTTCTTTGTGTATTGATTTTGGCACTAAGTGCTTCTGGTGACCTATTTGCTTTATTTTTCTGACTTGCTATTATTTTTAAATGTGCAGGAAGACTATTTCTATGACCTGCCTTACAATACTGGGTATCAAATTTTCGTGCTACGTTTACGGAAGACAAGGGACGAAATTATGAAGTGTACTCTCTCTATATATGCAGATATATACTTTGATTGAAGAACTATGGTAGCTTTAGATGGTTAATTGTAAAGATAATGAATGATTATGTAGTGGATGATTTTATTAAGTTAATAATATTTTAGTTTTTTGTATTTTTGCCATTATTTGCTATGGGGATATTGAGCCTGCCAGGTACACAAAAAAATGTCAAATTTTGATTTGGCAACAATTTAATTGTTACCAAAGGATTGAACAAGTTTTAATATAGCAACAATTTTTTATACATTTAGCAATGAATTTTTGTTGCTAATGGCATTAAAAATATAATATTTGGCAACGAAAAATTATCTTAATAACAACGGAGAGGATATTGTTGTTAATACTAAAATAAAAGGTAACATTTTTTATTGTTGCAAATCATATCAACTTTCGTTGCACATATAAAGAAACGACAATATATAATGTCGTTGCTAATCGACGACTTTCGTTGTTATTGAAAAATAAGTAGCAACAAATATTTTTGTTGCTGATGCAGCATAATGTCGTTGCCAAATAATATAATCAGCAACGAAAATCGTTGCTAAACGTTTACATTCCGCAACGAAATCAAGCTTAGGCAACAATTTTCATAATTTACTGCAACGAAAAATGTCGTTGCAAAATGGTGTCAACTGCAACGAAAATGCAAGGTCGTTGCAAAAAAAAGGAGTTCATTTCATTGCCAATTAGTAGGCTTTTGCAACAAAATGAGGTTTTTAGCAACGACAATTTAATTATTCTGCAACAATACATTTTGTTGCTAAAGGATCGATGTCTCTGTACGAAAGTCAAATTTTGTTGCAAAATGTATTACTTTTGGCAACGAAAAAAATACGTTCGTTGTGGAACAACTAGTAACGCTCATTGCGCAACGAAAGACGCAACGACTGTAAAGTCGTTGCCAAAACCCTTTAGCAACGAAATTTGGCACCTTTAGCAACGAAAATCAGTTGTTGCTGAAGCCCCATTTTTTTGTAGTGTTTTTCTTTCTAGTCGAAGTGGCGCCACTTCCCTAGTCTTTCACCTCGCGACCGCGCGGATAGCAGATCATAGTTGCTCATATTAGCTACTTAAGATATTATGAGCATGTTACTTTGATTATAACATGCATATAAATGACCTGAACATGTGGGCTAAGGTGGTTGTGTATATAGTAAACCATAATAGGTTTGTTTTGACTTGGGATATCAAATAAGGTTTAAAGATTTGAAAATTAAAAATTGTATACATAGAGTAATATACAATCTGACCTTGTGAACATATGGAAATAACTTGAGTATGCACACAAATGCATATGAAAGCATAAATTAGACAATATAGACGTATCTTGCATGCTTGAATGAATTTTACTAATGGAGACTTAAAGTTTTGAAAATGAACTTGATAAACTATAAGTTGAGAACTTGTAAGTATACTTTTGACATCTAACATATGAATGTATAGTTAAGGCCAAAGGACCATGTAGCATGTGTATAATGACTAGACATGATCGACCTTGTTAGCTTAACATGTGAAGTCTTGAGTAAATGAAAAACTAATAATGACCTATGATATGTTTGATGAAGGGTTAACATTAGTTATTTATAAAATAACATGTGTGTTGTGCATGACGTGAGTACACTGGCTTACTGCAGAAGCAGCCGTGTCTTGGTTTGCAACAGGAGCAGCGCGACCGTGCAACTCCCTAATACAAACCAAGTGCGGCCACACAATCCTGAAGTAGGATCTGAGTTCTGTTAATAAAATGAGAGCTTATGCATGCTTATATGGTTACTCTAAACTGTAATACTTGTCCAGTATAATATGCATGTGATAATAAGCATGTTATTGAAAGAATTCTATGATGAATTAGTGTTTAAAACTTTAAAGTAAATAGTGATTTCAACTATGACATATCGTGTTAGAAACTAATCGTGTAATGTAATGACACATGTATAGAAGCATGATAGGGATGATTTGATTCTTGTAAGTGTGGACTCATATTTGTTTACACGTAATTGGAAAGACCGACTTGTTAATGTTAGGTCATTTCAACGCAAGTTAATTAAAGCTAGAAATAAATTGTAGCTGAGCAAACAGGCAAGTTCCCTAAACTTAGTCCAATTATTATTGAGCAAGTTTCCTTGAACTTCATTCTTTAGTTGTGCATGTTCCTTAAATTCTTACTCTTTTACTTGAACAAGTATCCGAACATTATTTTATTGTGTTGTAAGTTTCCTAACTTACACAACTTTGAATTTTGTGAAAGTTTCCTATCCTTCTCATATCGTATTTGAGCAGGTTATTGATGAATTGAGAGTTATTCATTTAAGCTTGAACTTTATTTCCAAGCATGCTATTAAGTGGTTTAATTACCTTACAATTATTCCACATCGATATTATTGATATTCGCACTTAGTGCACCTGAGTTCGTACAGTCTTGGACTCGTACTTCATTTAAAGTTCTACAATTCTTGAACTGTGTCAGATAGAGTCTGAACCTTTCTTCGGTCAGACAAGTATATGAAGTTTTATAAACGCTATCCAAACCAATTGATGGTAAGGATTCTTAGACTGAAAGAACACCCCTTTTTATGATAGGGGAGTACCCCAGGTATCTAATATAAGACACAAAAAATAGATTTAAATGTTATGCATATACATGGTGTACGTGAGGCTGATCCCCTCAAGTACTTATTCTGTAGCCAGTAACCAAAGGGTCAATTAGCGATTGATTCCATTGGAGTGTTATAGTTCAAAGTCTACTTGACTAGCAGTTATTCTAAAAGAAATCATTATCTTTGCTTCTAATATTCATAGTGTTGAATCCTTCAGATATTCATATTGTTAAATTCATTGTCAGATATTTTTTCATTCATCATGATATACCCTTATTGTTATATTTAAACTTGCTGAGCAAACTCATTGCTCATCCTTGCTATATCATGAATTATATTGCAGCTAAGCCCGAGACCTCAGGAAAGGACAAGGGTAAAGGAAAGATGTAGGATAGTCGTCAAGAGCAGACTTTACTATATGCCTATTTTAAATTACTGTTATGTAATGTGAACCCTAATTATTATTTTAGGGCATGTCTGTAAGATTGTATTAAGTTTATCGAATCTTGGGACTAGTAACACCTTTTGAATGAACGACGTACGTTTATTATTTTTTTGCATTTTTAGTTATCGTATGTTGTTTATAGGTGGATGTTTGTATTTTATCGTGATGATCGAACCAGGGTCAGAGGACCCGGTTTCGGGGGCATCACTGGTTGGTATCAAAGCCTATGTTATAAAAGTTAGAAATGCAAAACCTAGGTTATAACCTTAGTAGAAAACTCAAGATGAGTATGTAAGTGATGGGATGAAGAAATCCATCAAGTTTTATTGTGATATTGAAGTGGTTTATTTAAATTAAAAATGATTGATAGACGTCTTAAACTTTTTAATGCTAACATGGATAGCATATCACATAAAGCCTATTTGTTTCTTCCTTTCCTCAGATTATGCTGCCTAGGAGACTTCAGCGGAATCAGAGGGAGGAAGGATCCGTTAACAATGGTGGAGGGGAAAATGTTGATCCAATGCAGAACTTCGTTAACCTGTTAATTGAGGCAATGCAAAACAGACCCCCGCCAGCAGCAGGGCAGCTAGGACAACACTTGGCAAGCTTTAAGGACTTTAAATTGGTAGGACGACTAGAGTTTCGAGGAACCTTGGACCTAATTGAAACCCAGACATGGATAGAAGAAATGGAGAAGGTGTTTGAGGTCGCACGAGTGGCCGAAGCATAGAAGACGAGTTTTTCCACTTTCATGATGAAGGGCGAAGATAATTATTGGTGGAAAGCCAATAAGGGACGAGCAGACGAGGGAATTATTCCTTGGGACAGATTTAAGGAGCAATTTCTCAAGAATTATTTCTCAGAGAATATGCAACAGGAAATGGAAGCTAAGTTTCTAGAACTGAAGTAAGGTGGTATGACGGTCACAGAGTACGCGGCAAGATTTAATGAGTTAGCCCGATTCGTGTCACATCAGGTTGACACGGAGGCCATAAAGGCAAGGAGGTTCGAATTAAGACTGAAACCATGGGTGCATAAAGCAATGGTTGTATTAAAGATTAAGACTTACTTTGATCTTTTGGAAAGGGCTATCATTGCTGAAGGAGGCAATGAAGCCATCGCTCAATTCAAACAAGAGAAGAAGACCGGTTAGGATGGACAGAAAAGGGGAGGTAGCAGAGGAAGCAACCCCAACAAGCGTAAATGGATGGAGAGCCAATCCTCGGGAGGTAATAAGTCTGGGGGGAGGCCAAGAAAAGTATGAAGTGAAACAACTGTGGGAGGAACCACTCGGGGGGAGTGCATGAAGGGAAAGAGTGTTTGTTATCATTGTGGACAATGGAGGCACATGGCTCCTCAGTGTCTGAATAAGTAGAAGGGAGAATGTTTCTCGTATGGAGCCACATACCATTAAATCAAGGACTGCCCGAAGAAAAAGGGCGATGCGTGGAGCGAAAATCGCAACAATAACAACAACATGCTAAACATTAGAGGGTCAAACCAGTCAAGCCAATAGACCAACGTCACTAACGTTCAACATGACCGTACATAATGTGGTGGAATCTAAGGACGTGGTGTCAGGTATCATTCTGATCAATGATATATATGCATACGTGTTATTTGATTCGGTTGCTACCTGCTCTTTTGTTTCGGAAGAATTTGCTAAATAATTAGACTTACCCCGTGAGAGATTAGAACACCCTATGAACGTAGAAGTAGCGAACAAGGAAATTATTCCTGTAGAATGCATTCATAGGAATTGTTATGCCGAATTGCGAGGATTTAAGCTCAAAGTGGATTTGATACCGATTCGTTTGGGGGAGTTCGATGTAATCCTTGGAATGGATTGGTTATTGGTTCACGGAGCAATTATAGACTGTAAGAAGAAGTGTGTATACCTTAAGACTCCGAATAAGTCAAAGGTGATATTTTATGGTAGTAAATCGTCGAGACAGTCTCATTGTCTGATGATGGTGCAAGCGTAGAGATTTCTTAGGAAGGGTTGTATAAGTTATTTGGCTCACGTGGTTGATACTCGACGAGTCGAGGGTGAACTGAGTCAGATACCTATTGTAAGGAATTTTGTTGATGTCTTCCTAGACGAGATTTCGGGATTGCCACCAGATAGAGAGATTAAGTTTGTTATTAATGGACAGCACTGGTATACAAAGCGCTATATCATATGACACTAGTAGAGATGAAAAGAACTGATGGCTCAATTACAAGAGTTGTTAGATAAGGGATACATTCGCCGAGCGTATCACCGTGGGGATCACCAGTCTTATTCGTAAAGAAGAAAGATGGGTCGCTAGAACTTTGTATCGACTACTGAGAGTTGAACAAGATCACCATTAAGAATAAGTACCCGTTGCCCAGGATAGACGATTTGTTTGATCAGTTGAAGGGGGCAAAGTAATTTTCAAAGATTGACTTGAGAACCGGTTATTACCAACTGAAAGTGAGGCCGAAGAACATTCCAAAGACGACATTCAGAACTCGGTATGTACACTTTGAGTTTCTGGTAATGTCATTTGGATTGACGAATGCGCCAGCAGCATTTATGGATTTGATGAACAAAGTGTTCAAATAGTATTTGGATAAGTTTGTTGTCGTATTCATCGATGACATCCTAGTGTATTTAGAGACGGAGGAAGAACACGCCGAGCATCTTTAGATAGTGTTAGAGACATTAAGAAGGGAGAAGTTGTATGCGAAATTCTCCAAGTGTGAGTTTTGGTTGTAGAGAGTGCAGTTTTTAGGGCACGTTATCGACAAGAATGGTGTTTCGGTAAATCCAGCGAAGGTAGAAGCGGTTATCAATTGGGAGCAGCCACAGACGCCGACAGAAATCTAGAGTTTCTTAGGATTGGTGGGATACTATCGAAGATTTATTCGGGATTTTTTGAAATTAGCATCATCGTTGACCAATCTTACCAAAAAAATAGTTAAGTTCGTTTGGGGAGAGAAGTGTGAAGAAAGTTTCCTAGAATTAAAGAAGAGGCTTAGTCAAGCACCTGTGTTGGCTTTACCGGACAACATGGGAGGGTTTATAGTGTATAGTGATGCGTCACACAAAGGTCTTGGCTGTGTACTGATGCAATACGGTAGGGTCATTGCGTACGCGTCACGTCAGCTAAAAGATTATGAGAAGGGATATCTGACTCATGACCTGGAGTTAGCAGCAGTAGTTTTCGCCTTGAAGATATGGATGCATTATTTGTATGGCGAGAAGTGTGAGATATATACGGATCACAAGAGTCTGAAGTATATCTTCACGCAAAGAGAGTTAAACATGAGGCAGCGCCGATGGTTAGAATTGATCAAAAATTATGATTGTGAGATTTTGTACCATCCAGGCAAAGCAAATGTAGTGGTAGATGCCTTGAGCAGAAAAGGCGAAGAGAAGTTATTGGAGTTGACCATTCAAGAAGAATTGATGAAAGATTTCGAATGACTAGACTTGGAAATTAGGTATCCGATGGAGACCAACGAGCAATTATTTATAGTGACAGCGAGCCCGACTTTATTGGATAAGGGTAAAGAGGCACAAGAAAAGGACGAAGATTGTAATAAAATCGAGAAGTGATTGACTAAAGGCGATGCATTGAAATTTAAGATTGATAGCATTGGATTGCTAAGATTTAAAGGACGAATTTGGGTACCGTTAGTACCAGAACTGAGGGAAGAGATTTTGTAAAAAACGCACAGTACGAGATACTCGATACACCCAGAAAGCACTTAGATGTACCAAGATTTGTGTCACCACTTCTGGTGGCCAAACATAAAGAGGGAGGTTGTGGAATGCGTAAGTAGATGTCTAACTTGTCAGGGAGTCAAGGCAGAGCACCAACGACCAAGCGGGTTATTACAACCATTAGAGATTCCAGAATGGAAATGGGAGCACATCACAATGGACTTCGTGGTGGGACTGTTGGCAATGCAGAAAGGGCACGACGCCATATGGGTGATTGTAGATCGTCTTACTGTGATGCCCCCAAATCTAGGTATCTTTCAACCCGACAGATGGTGCTACACGGTGCTGCGGTTCACACAATCATTCAATTGAAATACCTCAAAAGAACGAATATGTCTTATATATATTCAAAATAATATTAACATTCTCCCAGGTTCTTTATAACCATTACATCTGTTCTTGTAATAATATAAAATATTATCTTTACAAAACCTATATTATTACATAAATATTCTACGGGTTCGCCTTAGCCTTCCCTTTATCCTTACTGGATCAGTCAGTCCGTTCGGTCTTAGCTGCATTCATATGGTTCAAGCAAGAGTGAGCTTAACTATCTCAGCAAGTACAATAATTCTAGTAAAATATCATGCTTGAGACATAAGAATCATATATCTTTAATAATTGAACAATAGTTGCGAAGTACTATTGATAATTCAAAATAGCACTTCTTCTCTTTCCAAAACGTTTTACAACAACAATATTTAGTAAAACCTCAAATCCGGTCCAAGACCATGAGCATTTCATAAGTACTTTGACAAGGACATCCTGGCACGAAGTCCGTAAGTTCGGCATAACTTACGAGCACGTCTAGGTGATCAGCATATAGTACTCTATGTTGATCAACACTACATTCATTTAACGTGTATACGTTTAAGTTGTGGCAACCTCACGTGCCTATCGTTTGACGACAAAATAATTTGGCATACTCAGTCTCTTTTTGAAAACCACAACAATATTATTTTGGTAAATCATTGCCCATACTTGAAAGATTAAAAGAAATCCAACATATCGTAAGTCTAGCCGAAGGAATTGGCTTTGACTTCATCAGATATCAACTCATGCGAAGAATACATGAATCACAAAACTTGTCCAGATCGAACTTGAATAATGGTTAGAGTACTTGCCTTTAGCATCTGCTATAGTTTATAACACGTGCACTTTAAGTCATTAAGTCTCTACAGTAGATGATAACATCACATATCATATTAGGTCATGAATAATCATACATGGTTTGTAAAGAATCTTACCCTTCTTGTCAATCTAATTACGTATTAGGTTTGTTATTATTGGTTCCGGCTTTCCGTTACGTCATTCTTACGTTCTTATACAATTGACTTTCTTGAACTCTAAGTGATCATACTTAAGGTTTAATCATGACTTGATAATGTTTTATTAAGTCCCTTAGTTCATTGTTAAATAATTTACATTCATGCTCTACTTGTAATCATTCTTTACTATCTAGGTTTTAAGGCTGGCGCTGCGGCGCCGACTATTACTCTATGTGTCGCGCTACGACGTCACACGTTAATACTAGAAACTGGACTCGGCGCTGCGGCGTGAATCCCTTTGTTACGGGTCGCACTGCGACGTGAGTTTCCAGTGGCTGAGGGCCATTTTGACGCTGCGGCGTGGGACATTTTTCCTTGGGCTGGCGCCGCGGCGCTAGCTCTGTGCACCAGAAATTTTTTTACAGACTTTTTATTTTATGAGATTCCCGGACTCGTAACTTCTTAGTTATAAGTCCGAATTGGCTCGTTCAAGAGCCTACGGTTCACAAATCGCATACTTTACGTGTTCATGAGAGAATTTTATCTATTCAATTTCGTTTGCTAAAAATTCACCTATTAGTTTATTTTTAACGAAAATGATAAACGTTCAATGCTCGTTTCTTCGTTCTAAGTCGAAATCCGGTCATTTTTGAGTCCGCAACTCTATAATGCTAAATACGACTTGTCTCCATCGGAGACCAATGTTTTCAAGTTCAAACACAAAATATGACTTCCATTCCGAAAATTTCACGAATTCGACGATAGTCGTCCAATCGTGTGAATTCCGGCAAACTTCATTACTAACGATTTGTTCATCATTCTAAATGGATTCATTTCAATAACTAGACATCTCAACCTATAAATTATAATGACTTATATTCAAATTAGGTTATGACTTATTTTCTTATAAGTCCATAACTTAACAAATTCTTCAATATAAGATTTTCATTTCCTTATGACTTATTCTTGAATTAAGTCATTTAAGCTACATTCTTGCATCCTATCAATCATACAAACTTCTTAAGTTCATCATATGACAAGTCTATATATGTACTCCATAAGTTCATAACTTATTTAGGTTTAAGTTACTTATTCCTTACTTATTCGGCTTAAGTCCATTGATTATTCACTTCTCATATGTTTTTAGCATACATGATCATTACTTCTCTATCAAGCTAATATGGTAGAGATGGAGGACATAAATCCTTACCTTTGTTGACTAACTTCCTTCTTGAAAATCTAACAAAGGATGATTTACTTAAAAAGTGCTTATCTTCTCTAACAAATAAGTTACTTTGTAGTGGAAGTTTCTAGATTATTTGAACAAGCAAAATGAAATGTGAGCTTGCTATTTATAGAAGTCTCTAAGCTGGGCATAATGGTCGTTAAGAGCTCCCACCTCCTTAACTAACCTCCTTACTATTCCTTTCCTTAATGCCCAAGTATTGTAATGCCCCCAAACTCGGGTACTTGAAACCCGAACTCGGTGCTTTACGATACCATTTCTATGAGCAGAATAATACTAATAATAATAATAATAATATAAATATCAAACTTAATTTTCATATATCAAATTATAATCCCAAGTACGCAACCTTTACTACAATACATTACATGATAGATAATAAATATCATTATCTTAATACTGTCTATTTATTTCAAAATATAACATAAGATTATTCTGATTGCTTTCTTTTTCCCTTATTCTGGCCTGAACATTCTGATTGATTATGCTTAGCTGAAAACATTTAAATTTAAAGCAAGAATGAGCATTTGATTGCCTAGCAAGTAATAGCAATAATAAATATAAGCTGAAAGAATTAAATGTTTTATTTGAATAACACTTCTATAACGAATCAACAGTTGTGAAGTAAGCTGATCCAATAATAACAACATACCAAATCTATCTCAAATTTTTTAAGCTACGTACTAACTATAATTGGAGAGCATTCGACAGACTATGAACATTATTTTTAATTTTCGCTAAGGTTTAGCAGAACTTCATCCGCAAACCGTCATAACTTACGGGCACGAGGGTGATCATCCCAATGCACCCTGTATTGATCAATACTACATGCAAGAACGATATTATCGTTCACTCTATCCACCTTAGGTGCACACAAGATTTCCCATGTTCAGGATGTTCTTACTTAGTCGGGAATCTGAATCAAATCAATTTGATTGGATATAATAAAATTCTATCATGTTTCAATGATATTTCTGAATCTGTGTCTTGCTGAGTCAAATAGCTTAGACGACTTTTAATTAATGTATACATACCAAAAATCATTAGGTATGTATCAACATGTGATTAAATACAATGATTATCCAAGTAAGGACACTTGTCTAACCCTTTATAGGAATTAACGAACAGAATAAATATCTGAATTATACAGTAATACTGTGTTGATAAACAATGATCAGATAATTTAAGAATTTGTATGAATACAAGGATTGGATACATAATCGATAATAACAGAGTTAATAATCTGGCACAATAATATGATTCTGAAGCTTTCTTACTCATGTCCATTGCATTAAAAAATGCAAAGTTAGGATACTTGCACAATGTAAAGAATAGTTTAGATACTTGCCTGAGCTGCTACTTACAATAACGCAACTTAGTTTTATCTTTTATATCAAAACCTATAATTAATAAGATCATTCGTTCGATTAGAAATATATATCATAACACATAATACTGCTATTTGCAATCAACACATAACCTAATCACATTATCACATATGTTTAACAGTCATTGCATCACAAACAAATACGTATCTAATCAAATTATCTAAGTCCAAATCAATTTCTAAAACATTTCGGTGTACCGACGGCTTTATCGGGTAATTAACGAGTCTGAGACTCTATCATGTAGTTCAATATTCGTTTAGATATTTTAAATATCAGTCATATTATTTTCCATAGCCTTATAATAATTTTTAAATAATTATTATAATTTATTATATTTTTTCAAACACCAGAATAATTATTAAATGATTTAAATATTAAATAATTATATTATCATTAATATTTAATTAATATTAAACTATTAATGAAACTATTGTCAAAATATTAAAGTTATTTATAATAACACAAAATATTTTTAAAGTATTAATATTACCCTTAAATGATTTTTAAAACATTTAAAATTATTTTTAAATAATGACCATTAATATTAGAATATTAATTTATTATTTATCAAAATATTAAAAGTCATTTATTATAACTTAACATATTTTTAATCATTTATTTCCTTTTTAAATAATTTTTAAATAAATAAAACCATTTTCAAACTATTTATTTAATATAATTTTTAAATAATCTTAATATCATTAATATTAAATTATTAATAAAATTTACCTTTAAATATCAAAAGTTATATTTTATAACTTAAAATATTTTTGAACTATTTATTTTTATTTAAAATGATTTTTATAATATTAAAAATCATTTTTAATTAATTTATTTAATATAATTACCAAATAAATTTAATATCATTAATATTTAATAATTAATAAAATTTATCTTAAAATATTAAAAGTTATGTTTTATAACTTAAAATATTATTAAATACCTTATTATTATTTAAAATAATTTTTAATACAATAAAATCATTTTTAATTAATTTATTTAATACATTTATTAAATAAATTAAATACCAAAAATATCCAAATAAATATTAATATTTATGAAAAATATGTCTAATGCTTAAAAGTTAATTTTTATAACTTAAAATAATTTTTAAAATAATTTTTGTAATTTTCAGAATTTATTTACTATTTTAAAATGATTTTTAGAAATTAAATTAATTAAAATTAATAGAACTGTTGCTAAAGGTCTTTAGCGATAGAAAGTGAAGTCTAATGTGTTCTTGAGCCTTCAAAGTTAGTTTTCGAGTTGGGTAGTTTGACCATTGATAAATTCCAATATATGAGGTTTCTGGACAATCTAAAACATTGTTCTTGTAGTACTAGTGTAACACTACATGTAACAACCAATAACCAGGTCATACATCATCACAATCAAAAGTTATTAAGCTTTGAAATCATTGTCAGGCGTGTTCATTATATTTCTGGGATGCCTAGAAAATTTAGTCATGGCCGGTCAATGCTTTTGATGGCCTTATATAAACAAATCTGTTGATGATATGGGTGGTATAGACGTCGGGCTGGGTAGACAAACTAACATAGTACTTGATTAACACAGTAACCAAGTCTAGACATCATAAGTCAGAAAGATCTAAGCTATTGGAAAAGTTGTCAGAACTGTTCTTGATTTTCTGGGTTTTCCAGAAACTCAGGGGTCCTATTTTCGATCATTATATCTTGCACTACAAGTCTGCTTTATGTGATCAAATATTTTCAGTGTGTAGACGACATGTAATTGAAGAGATATAATACTTAAAACACCTATAACATCAACCGAATTGCTAGATACATGTCGGTCAAAGTACTGGGAAGAAATCTGCCTTTGAAGATTTTTGGGTTGCCCAGATCTTCATCCGGCAGTATGGTCAACCCTACTTTGACCATGATTAACTTCGCTTCTATTTCTGATTGTGGGGTTATAATAGCATGGATAGATAGTCCACATATCTGTCTACACAAATCAAAGACTAACATGACCAAATACATTAAACACATCAAGATCTAGGGTCTGCCAAACATTCTCAGAAATTTCTGGGTTTTCAGGGGATTTTTTGGGTTTTCCAGAAATCAACTTCGTGCTCGAACAGTCTACTTTGACCGTCCATTACTCTGATCCTGCTTATCATTTAGGTGATATAACAGCATAAGCATAGAGTCCATATAATATAAAACAAGTGTGTTACAACTTCCGAATCAAAATAACAAACATGTGTAAGATTTGTGGGCATGAACTTCTTGTCAGAGCCATCTTGGTAAGTTCTGGGTTACCCAGAAAAGCTTGGTCATGGTCGGTCAACGCCATTTGACCATCAATAACTTTCAATTTATGCTAGATCTAAACCTGTTTCAAGTTCTAGATCCAAGATCTGATAGCAGACTACAAAATCAAAGCTTAAAATAACAAAAACACATAACAGACTGAGATCTATGGGACCTGACATTTGGTTGTCAGACCATATTTCTCAATTTTTCCAGATTTTATAAAACATCAAATCCGAGCCCCTAGATGTTATGGATCTAACATCTAGCAACCCAAAACATCAATATATACTACATACAACATGTTTTAACATAAAATCATAACATCTAACATAGTAAGCATGATCAGATTCTAGGTTAGGGTTTTATACCTTATGAACAAATCTTTGATTCTAGACTTTTGATTTGTTAAGTGTGATAGTGGGGCTTGATTTATGACTGATCTAGCGAAGGAATTTCGGAGGTTTTAGAGAGAGAAGTTCTAGGATGAGTGTTTGTGCAAAATGAGCTAACAAATGATACTTTCTCTCTCCTTGATCTTATATAAATGTTGTATAAAATGTATTTGGATGTTAATCATAGCTGATGTGCTGAAATTATTTAGCTCCTAGGTAGACTAAGGTGGCTTGCCAAGATCTTGCTAGATTTTGTTAACAATAATTCACCAAATGGGACACAAAGTGATAACCCGAGAATTTAAAATTTTTTTAAAATTTTAATTAAATTATTTAAGGTTTAAAATTAGAACCTAGACAGAAAATTAGTGTATGTGTTTGATATTTTTAGGATGGAATTTTGAGGATTTCAAAATTCTGTAAAGGATTTAAGTGAATTATTTAGGATTAAGGGAATAAGTGAATATGTTTCATGTATATGGTTGTTTATGTGTTCAGTATGTGGTTAAGGGTCAAGGGTTGACCAGATAAATTTTTATCAGTGTCAAACCCTAATATGATTAAGAATGTTAACGTTCTATTAAAAAATCCTAGCAATTGACAAGAAACCCTAAAATCGATTCTGGAAACCCTAATTTCAGTTTTGGGAATTTGAAACCCTAATTCGGGAATTTAAAACCCTAATCTGGGAACTTAAAGGATAATTATAATTCTTAAGTGATATTAATTTTAATGTTAATTAGGGTAAAGCTTAATTATTTAGCAAACCCTAATTTCAAATTTATTAAACCCTAATTTTGGGATTAGAAATCCTAATTTATAATTCGGGAAAACCTAAGTGTTAATTTAATAATTTTAATGTTAATTAAGAAATATTAACCCTAATTTTCAAGTTATAAGTAATTAGAAAATTCTAATCTAATTACAAAATCTAATTTCTAATTTAGGAAAATTATTTTTCTATTAGAAACCCTAATTCGTGGGTTGTAAAGCCTAATGATCAATTTTGACCCTAATTGCTTAATTAGCAATTTTAATTATGAAATACTAATCCTAATTAGCAAGATTTAAATTATGATTAAGAAATTTTAATATAATTAGAAAATTCTAATTATAATTTAGAAATATTAATGTTCTATTTTTGAAAACCTAATTTTGAAATTCTAGAAATTATTTCTAAAACCTAAGGGTTCAAACCCTAAACCCTAAGAGTTCAAACCCTAAACCCTAAGGGTTTCTGTCAAAAAACCATTCTAGAATTAAAATTGTATGGAAATGATTATTTTACCGTTGTAGCAATTCTTTAACGAGTTAGTGTGTATATATTGACCTAAATTGGGTGGGTGAACAAACCCTAGTCATAGCCCTAGCTATGTGTCCAAAATTAGCCAATTTGACAGCCACATACATTGCATTATTACATTTTTTAGATTAAAGAGAGAGAGGCATGTACACTTTAATTCTCATTCTCTCCAAACCTATCTCTCTCTTCTAAATCCGAGATCTAGAGTAAGAGAGAGTGATAAGATAAGCCAGTAACAGTTCTTAGCTTAGCAAGATCAGAACTCAAAGATCAGAAATCAGAATCAAAGCCTCAAAGGTATAAGAACCATAAAATTTCGAAATCCTTAAATCCTGTGTTTTGATGTTAGTTGTTGGTTAGAGTTGTGTATTAGACTGCCATTTGATGATCTGGGTTGTCAAAACCTAGATCCATATCATTTTGATGCTCGAAATTTGAGTTTTTAGAAATCTGGGAAATGCTTGAAAAATGGCCTGACAACCATATGTCAGAGGCCATAAATCTTTATCTGTTAAGTGTTAGTGTTGTTTTATGTTATAGATCTATAGTATGTTATATGGTCTTTGTTCTGAAACTTGAAACAGAGTCATATCATGTCTAAATCGTAACTTATGAGCAGTTAAAGACCGTTGACCGTTCACGGAAACTGCCTTCTGGGCAGCCCAGAAAATCCCCAGATTTCCAGAACACTCTGACAAGCTTTTCCAGGCTTTAGATCTCACGATTGTTTGTTAGTTTGGACAAATTTTTGTTGTTATCTTGTAGACTGGTATGTTTACTACACATTCAAGGCTTTATAACACTTTGATACATAACAAGATTAAATCTATTGCTGGTCAAAGTAGCATTGACCGTCTGTTTTGTCAAAATTCTGGAAAACCCAGATCTTAAAGAACACGTTCTTGACAGGTAGTTTGACCGGCATAGATCTACTTCTGGTGATGTTGTAAGATGGATTTAATGCTATGTTAGTATACCCTGACACCTCTACTACACGTTTGAGTTCATAGATCACCCAAACCATTCCTAGAATCAACGATGTAAGGCAGCATAGAAGGACCCTTAACACTGCTTGAGTTTCTGGGCAACCCAGAAACTCAAGAACAGCGTTGTCAGAAATTTTGGACGCTTGACTCTCTCTGTTGTGATATGCTACGACCATGAAATTTGTTGGTTAATGTAGTATTACATCCTTACTACAATTATAACCCCAGTAGCTTCTCAGAAACCAACATGAACAATGTTTTAATTTAAGTCAAACCAAGCCCCTCAGTGACTGACTATGAACATTCTGGGCAGCTCAAGAACACTCAAGAACACCTATAGCGACGGGTCTGTCGCTATAGGGCCTTTTGTAATTAATATTTTCCCAAAATTTTTTATTTTAATAAATAAATCAAAATAAATGGTATTTAATTATTAAAAATACAAAATAAATTTTGAAAAATTATTTTAAAGTCTGAAAAATAGTTTTTAATTATTTAGAGTATATTTCATAAATATTTAATATTTTTAGAATATAAATGGTATTTAATTTATTTAATTATAATATTAAATAAATTATTTAAAAATGATTTTAATTCATGAAAAAATCATGAAAAATAATATTATGGTATAAGAAAATATTTAAAGATATTTTCAGTAACTTTTAATATTTTGTGATGAATTTCATTAATTAATTAATATTAATGATGATTAGTTTATTTAATTAATTTATTAAATAAATTATAGAAAAATAGAATTAATGTTTTATAAATCATATAAAAATGATTTAAGTGTTATAAAAATATTTTAAGTTATAAAATATAACTTTTGATATTTTGCCATGAAAATATTAATATTTTAATATTAATAGCAATTAACGGATAATAAATTTAAGTATTTAAAAATCATATAAAGGTGATTTTAAAGTATTAAAAATATTTTGTGATATTATAAATATAATATAATATTATGACATGTATTTCATTAATATTTGATAATAAATAAATATTAGTGATAAATAAATTATGTGGTATTTAATTTATATAAATACGTTATTAACGATTGAAAAATATTGATAAATGATAATAATTATCTGAAAATTATTATGAGCTTACAAAAATATTTCGAATGTTAATAAAATTATTTAATTTAATTTTAAAGTGTTTAGGCAGAGTTTAATTGAAGTTTAACTCAAAATTTTGTCCGACTAGATCGTCGAGATGTTAGAATTTTGTCGAATTCAACACGGACTTAAATAGTCTGACTTGATGCTAAGTTTTATGTGCTTAATAGACTGATAGGGTTATGTGTTATGTGTTTAGGTTATTCTATGTGTGTGTGTGTGTGTGTGTGTGTGTATATATATATATATATATATATATATATATTATAGTATTATATTGTGATGATATTATTCTAATATGGGAGATCTATATTACTAATATTAGGTCTTCGGATAAAGCATTACAAATTGCGTAGCAATAATTCACGGTTCAGGCAAGTTTATTTTAACTTAACTCTAATAAGAGTTGTTTCATTCGGATAAGCTTATGGTTAATCATTGCTGGTTGCCATGAATTGTACTCTGTATATATTGCATGTATAAGTCAGGTATGAAAGGCTGATCACCTTCATTACCAGTTGGTCCAGATATATTTGTTCATGTATAATACTTGTTCAGTCATAAATTTATTCTTGCTAATTCACAATTATATTGTTGAATTATAGCCAGCTTATTATTCAGATTCTTTCAATCATGATATATCGTTAAATTGTTGAACTTAAACTTGTTGGGCAATCATATGCTCACCCTTGCTATATCATGATTAACATTGTAGATTAAGACGATTACGTCGGATACAACGAAAGGTCAAAAATAGTTCCAGCTTTAGTATACGTGTGCAGTTAGGATTGTAATAGTATAGTATGATAATAAGTTATGATTTGTGCATAAGTTAAGGTTACTCGACCTTGGAGAAATAGTGTGTAATATGTATTGTATAAATAATTTATGTTTATATCTTCCGCAAATATAGCAATAGTTATAGAATAATCGTACCAGATCCGTGGTGATTTGGAACCCGAATTTGGGGACGTCACAGTTGGTATCAGAGCTGTAGGTTATAAACCTTAGGTAGGAATACCTGAGACTAATAACCGCAGTGATTATGATAAGATCTAACTTGCATAGAGTTAGTCAGTCGGCAAGATTCAAAGATGAATCTCGGCGAGTTATAAGATACGGAGTTCTCTAACTCTGATAATAAAGTCGAACAGTAGTGGTAAATAGATAGAGTCTAAAAGACTAGAAGTACAGTGATAAGAGATCGTAAAACAAAGTGATCATAGTATAGAAATGAATCGTAATATATACGACGAGATCACCTCGTGATCGGATAAGGTTTTAGTATGGAGAAGGATCAAGTGAATGATTGAACAGTTTATAACAAGATTGCTGTGTGTCAGTTGTACTATGAATTGGTACAGATTCAGGAAAGAATTATGAATACGAGTTGAATGAAATTCGTATTGTGAAGGGAGTTAAGATTAGGTGGGGATTTTAATTAAGGATTCATGTCGACAGCTGAGTTGTATGATTCCTTGTGTAGGCAGGGAATTGTACTTGGTGTAATAACTACTTAGTTCTGATATTGATAATCATTAAAATGTTTGTGTCGCGCTATTTGATATATGCATGTTAAGAGGGTGGTTCCTTTCTCATGTGTATAACAGATAGATAGGTCATAGGTAGAGGATATAAGGTTAAGTACGAGTTCTTAAAACTCATACTTATGTGACATTCTTGATTCACAGTTATATGGAATGTTTATGAACCCCTCAGCGAATGGACGCCAAAGGTCTGACTAGGACAAGTTCTTAAACTCATATGATTGTGGCAAGTAAATGAACTCATAAGTATGGTTTGACGAACTGGGTATAGTTGTGTGTAAACGGAGTATTAAGGATAATAAGAATAGATAGATTGTTTAAGCAAATGATTATTAGTGGAGACATACGTTTTTTAAAACTCCTAGCTATGCTAGACTTCGAAATTTTGACATCAAGCTAAATCCGCACTATGTGCTTTTAAAAAAATAAAAATATGTAGACTCGTAATCATTTTTGAAATGGTTTAAAGTATAGTCTATGCTACTTATTTCAGCTAGATGTAAATGATTTGAAATATCAAAATATATTTTATTTATCACTCATGTACCATGCAACCTGGTGCAGAGATGATAAAAAGTTGATGGAGTTATAAATACATGAATACTTAGTGTGAATTTGATCTAAAATCATTGTTCCACTATTGTATGATGTGTTATGACAAAGTCATACAATGACGGCATCCTCAAACGGACTGTTAATACAGTACGGCATCATGACGTCATTCTCAAAAATATTTTCAAAAATTTTAAATTGCCAACGGGGTTTGGCTACACCTAAATAATTTGATTGAATTGAATTATTGATATGAGTCTATGCTATTCGATTCAGCTAGACTAATGTTTATGAAAACTCTACGAGTTCTTTGAAAAATTTCCTGAACCAAATTATTTTGGTGCGGATTCTGCTAAAGACTGAGGTAAAAGTTTATGCGCCCAAGGCGGATAAGAAGAATAAATTGTTCCGACCAACATTACTTGGCCAGTACAGGGCATATCGGGCTAATCTCCCTTTGTGTCTGTAAGTTATGACGGTTTGCGGATGAATTTCCATATAACCTTTGCGAAAATAACTGACAAATAGTCAATATGACTCCACAACAAAAATTTAAAATTTTTTACTCTTGTGAGTGGTATATTGGGTAACATGTGATAATGTGTGTGTGAATGGTGTATGGTGTAAGGTGTAAGGTAAATTTCAGGGACGAAGTTTTTAGAAAAAGGGGTGAATGTGACAACCCCAGAATTTAGAAAATTTTTAAAATTTTAATTAAATTATTTAAGGTGCAAAATTAGAACCTAGACATAAAATTAGTGTATGCGTTTGATATTTTTAGGATGAAATTTTGAGGATTTCAAAATTTTGTGAAGGATTTAAGTGAATTATTCAGGATTAAGGGAATAAGTGAATATGTTCTGTGTATATGGTTGTTTATGTGTTCAGTATGTGGTTAAGGGTCAAGGGTTGACCAGATAAATTTTTATTAGTGTCAAACCCTAATATGATTAAGAATGTCAACGTTCTGTTAGAAAACCCTAGCAATTGACAAGAAACCCTAAAACCGGTTCTAGAAATCCTAATTTCAGTTTCGGGAATCCGAAACCCTAATTAGAGAATTTAAAACCCTAATCTGGGAACTTAAAGGATAATTATAATTCTTAAGTGATATTAATTATAATGTTAATTAGGGTAAAGCTTAATTATTTAGCAAACCCTAATTTCAAATTTATTAAACCCTAATTTTGGGATTAGAAACCCTAATTTATAATTCGGGAAAACCTAAGTGTTAATTTAATAATTTTAATGTTAATTAGGAAATATTAATCCTAATTTTCAAGTAATAAGTAATTAGAAAATTCTAATCTAATTACGAAATCTAATTTCTAATTTAGGAAAATTATTTTTCTATTAGAAACCCTAATTCGTGGGTTGTAAAGCCTAATGATCAATTTTGACCCTAATTGCTTAATTAGCATAGAAAATACTAATCCTAATTAGCAAGATTTAAATTATGATTAAGAAATTTTAATATAATTAGAAAATTCTAATTATAATTTAGAAATATTAATTTTCTATTTTTGAAAACCTAATTTAAAAATTCTAAAAATTATTTCTAAAACCTAAGGGTTCAAACCCTAAACCCTAAGAGTTAAAACTCTAAACCCTAAGAGTTCAAACCCTAACCCCTAAGGGTTTGTATCAAAAGACCATTCTAGAAATAAAATTATATGGAAATGACCATTTTACCCTTTTAGCAATTCTTTAATGAGTTAGTGTGTAGATCTTGACCTAAATTGGGTGGGTGAACAAACCCTATTTATAGCCCTAGCTATGTGTCCAAAATCAGCCAATTTGACAGCCACATACATTGCATTATTACATTTTTTAGATTAAAGAGAGAGAGACATGTACACTTTAATTCTCATGCTCTCCAAACCTTTCTCTCTCTTTTAAATCCGAAATCTAGAGTGAGAGAGAGTGATAAGATAAGCCAGTAACAGTTCTTAGCTTAGCAAGATCAGAACTCAAAGATCAGAAATCAGAATCAAAGCCTCAAAGGTATAAGAACCCTAAAATTTTGAAATCCTTAAATCTTGTGTTTTGATGTTAGTTGTTGGTTAGAGTTGTGTATTAGAGTGTCATTTGAGGACCTGGGTTGTCAAAACCTAGATCCATATCATTTTGATGCTCGAAATTTGAGTTTTTAGAAATCTGGAAAATGCTTGAAAAATGGCCTGACAACCATATGTCAGAGGCCATAAATCTTTATCTGTTAAGTGTTAGTGTTGTTTTATGTTATAGATCTATAGTATGCTATGTGGTCTTTGTTTTGAAACTTGAAACAGAGTCATATCATGTATAGATCGTAACTTATGAGCAGTCAAAGACTGTTGATCGTTCACGAAAACTGCCTTCTGGGCAGCCCAGAAAATCCCCAGATTTCCAGAACACTCTGACAAGCTTTTCCAGGCTTTAGATCTCACGGTTGTTTGTTAGTTTGGACAAGTTTTTGTTGTTATATTGTAGACTAGTATGTTTACTACACATTCAAGGCTTTATAACACTTTGATACATAACAAGATTAAATCTATTGCTGGTCAAAGTAGCATTGACCGTCTGTTTTGTCAAAATTCTGGAAAACCTAGATCTTAAAGAACACGTTCCTGACAAGTAGTTTGACCGGCATAGATCTACTTCTGGTGATGCTGTAAGATGGATTTAATGCTATGATAGTATACCCTGACACCTTTACTACACGTTTGAGTTCATAGATATCCCAAACCATTCCCAGAATCAACGATGTAAGGCAGCATAGAAGGACCCTTAACACTGCTTGAGTTTCTGGGCAACCCAGAAACTCAAGAACAGCGTTGTCAGAAATTTTGGACGCTTGACTCTCTCTGTTGTGATATGCTACGACCATGAAATTTGTTGGTTAATGTAGTATTACATCCTTACTACAATTATAACCCCAGTAGCTTCTCAGAAACCAACATGAACAATGTTTTAATTTAAGTCAAACCAAGCCCCTCAGTGACTGACTATGAACATTCTGGGCAGCTCAAGAACACTCAAGAACACCTATAGCGACGGGTCTGTCGCTATAGGGCCTTTTGTAATTAATATTTTCCCAAAATTTTTTATTTTAATAAATAAATCAAAATAAATGGTATTTAATTATTAAAAATACAAAATAAATTCTGAAAAATTATTTTAAATTCTAAAAAATAGTTTTTAATTATTTAGAGTATATTTCATAAATATTTAATATTTTTAGAATATAAATGGTATTTAATTTATTTAATTATAATATTAAATAAATTATTTAAAAATGATTTTAATTCATAAAAAATCATGAAAAATAATATTATGGTATAAGAAAATATTTAAAGATTTTTCAGTGACTTTTAATATTTTGTGATGAATTTCATTAATTAATTAATATTAATGATAATTAGTTTATTTAATTAATATATTAAATAAATTATGGAAACATAGAATTAATGTTTTATAAATCATATAAAAATGATTTAGGTGTTATAAACATATTTTAAGTTATAAAATATAACTTTTGATATTTTGACATGAAAATATTAATATTTTAATATTAATAGCAATTAACGTATAATGAATTTAAGTATTTAAAAATCATATAAAGGTGATTTTAAAGTATTAAAAATATTTTGTGCTATTATAAATATATTATAATATTATGACATATATTTCATTAATATTTGATAATAAAAAAAATATTAATAATAAAGGAATTATGTGGTATTTAATTTATATAAATACGTTATTAAGGATTGAAAAATATTGATAAATGATAATAATTATCTGGAAATTATTACGAGCTTACGAAAAATATTTTGACTGTTAATAAAATTATTTAAGTTAATTGTTAAGCGTTTAGGTAGAGTTTAATTGAACTTAAACTCAAAATTTTGTCCGACTAGACCGTCGGGATTTTAGAATTTTGTCGAATTCAACACGGACTTAAATAGTCTGACTTGATGCTAAGTTTTATGTGCTGAATAGACTGATAGGGTTATGTGTTATGTGTTTAGGTTATTCTATATATATATATATATATATATATATATATATATATATATATATATATATATATATATATATGTGTGTGTGTGTGTGTGTGTGTGTGTGTGTGTGTGTGTGTATTATAATATTATATTATGATGATATTATTCTAATATTGGAGATCTATATTACTAATATTAGGTCTTCGGATAAAGCGTTATAAATTGCGTAGCAGTAATTCACGGTTCAGGCAAGTTTATTTTTACTTAACTCTACTAAGAGTTGTTTCATTCGGATAAGCTTATGATTAATCATTGCTGGTTGCCATGAATTGTACTCTGTACATATTGCATGTATAAGTCAGGTATGAAAGGCTGATCACCTTCATTACCAGTTAGTCTAGATATATTTGTTCATGTATAATACTTGTTCAGTTATAAATTTGTTCCTGCTAATTCACAATTATATTGTTAAATTATAGTAAGCTTATTATTCAGATTCTTTCAATCATGATATATCGTTAAATTGTTTAACTTAAACTTGCTGGGCAATCTTATGCTCACCCTTGCTATATCATGATTAACATTGCAGATTAAGATGATTACGTCGGATACAAGGAAAGGTCAAAGACAGTTCCAGCTTTAGTATACGTGTGCAGTTAGAATTGTAATAGTATAGTATGATAATAAGTTATGATTTGTGTATAAGTTAAGGTTACTCGACCTTTGGAAAATAGTGTGTAATATGTATTGTATAAATAATTTATGTTTATATCTTTCGTAAATACAGCAATAGTTATAGAATGATTGTACTAAATTCGTGGTGATTTGGGACCCGAATTTGGGGACGTCACACAAAAAGGGTAAAATGGTCAATTATATTTTAATTTAATGGTATTCTTGTCCAAAGTACTTGAATATAGGGTTTAATCACTAGATTTTAAACCTTAAAGTTTTCCAAATAATTTCTAGGGTTTGAAAAACTAAAATTAAAGTGTAATAAAATTTTAATTTAAAACACACTAATTAAAGTTAGGGTTTTTAATAGGAAATTAGGGTTTAAATAATTAGGGTTCCTTAATTATCATTAGGGTTCCCAAATTAAAAATTCAATTTACTAAAATAATAATTAGGGTTTTTAATTTTAGCAATTAGGGTTCCTAATTAGCAAATTAGGGTTTCTAAATTTAAATTAGGGTTTTCAAATATTAATTAGGGTTTTCCTAATTAACAGAAATTTTATAATATGCAACATAATTCATATAACACAATTCCTGACCGATCTTAAATTCCAGTTTTGAGTTTCCAATTATGGTTTATGACTGTAATACTAGGGTTTGTGATAATACACCATAATTGACTAACCATTAACGGTCTACACATATACAGTATATATTCATAACATTGAAAAATAATATTATATTTAATATAATATTATTATTCTGATTCATTGCTCAAAATCCAAAATTAGGGTTTGGATTCCATATCCGATTATCTTTCATATATAGCATTATTAATTAAGTTAAAATAATTAACTTAATAATCTGAACTAAAATTCATATAATAAAATAGTAATTATAATAATTCCAATAATCATCTCCTATATTATTTAAATAATATAAAAATCATATTTTTATAGAAAATAAATAATAAAGACATTTCTACTATAAAATTAATTATTATAAGTATATACTTTATAATGATCAATAATTCTAAAATAAAATTATTTAAAATTATTCATGTAATAAATAAATTTTATTTATCACATATATACATACACATTACTTGACACATATTCCCTTCTTTAAAATAATAAAAAAATTATTATGAAAAATTTGTTATTTATTTATATAGAAAATATCATGTTATTACAAGTATTCTTGCTCCCTACATACGAGCCTACCTCGAACTCCCTATTTACTCGATGCAAATCTGTAAACTTCCTTTGTTTATCTTGAGCTGCCACCAATCGCATTTGTATTAGCTTTACTATATTTGATGTTTGCTGCACCAATTTTGGTCCTATCATTCTGTGTTCTCCCACTTCATTCCAATACAATGGCGTTCAACACTTCCTTCCATTTAAAGCTTCGTAGGGCGGCATACCTATGCTTGCATGATAACTATTATTATACGCAAACTCTACTAATGGTAGATGATCATCCTAACTACCCTTAAAATCAATGACGCAAGATCTGAACATATCTTCTAATGTCTGAATTGTCCTCTCGCTCTGCCCATCAGTTTGTGGATGATATACCGTACTTAACTTCAACTGCATCCCTAACTGCTCTTGTAGACTTCTCTAAAAGTTCGACGTGAATCGTGGATCACGACCTGACACAATCGAAATTGGTACTCTATGTCTGGAAATAATTTCCTTAACATAAAGTTTCACTAATTGTTCTAAGTTATACTTAACCCAAATTGGCAAAAAGTGAGCTAACTTCGTCAACCGGTCCACTATTACCCAAATCGCATCATACCCCTTCTGAGTAATCGTAAGTCCCACCACAAAGTTCATCGTGATATACTCCCACTTTCACTCCAAAATCTCTAATGACTGTAATAAGCCACTTGGTCGTTGATGTTCGGCCTTCACTTTCTGACAAGTCAAGCACCTACTCACATACTCGGCTATTTCTCTCTTCATGTTCGGCCACCAAAAACTCTGTCAAAGGTCTTGATACATATTAGTGCAACCAGGATGAATCGAGTACCTTAAACTATGAGCCTCTTGTAAAACTTGCTCCTTTAATTCTGTCTCATTCAGAACCCAAATTCTTCCTTCAAATCTTAATAATCCCTCATTATCAAGACTAAACTTAATATCTTTTTCATTGGTCAACTACTTCTTCATCTGGTCACACTCATCAGTTTTGAGTTATACTTCCTTGACTCTCTCTACGATGGTAGATTGGATCTCCGTCGTAAATAGTCTCTGATCTGCTTCACTCGACAACTTCACCCCTATCTCCATTCTAGCCATCTCTGTTATTAACTTAGTTTGAGCCGTTAACATAGACAACTTCTCCCGTCCCTTTCTACTTAAGGCATCCGCCACTACATTGGCTTTTCCAGGGTGATACAGGATTTCACAGTCGTAATCCTTTATCAACTCCAACAATCTCCTCTGCTTCATGTTCAACTCCTTCTGTGTGAAGATATATTTTAGACTCTTGTGGTCCGTGTATATCTCACATTTTTCTCTGTAAAGATAATGTCGCCATATCTTTAAGGCAAACACTACCGCGGCCAGTTCCATATCATGAGTAGGGTAAACTTTCTCATAATCCTTCAACTGCCTAGATGCATACGCAATGACCTTGCCATGTTGCATGAGCACGCAACTAAGTTCTCTATGTGAAGCATCGCTATAAACTACAAAATTTCCTGTGTCATCGGGTAATGACAAAATAGGCGCTTCACTTAACCTCTTTTTTAGTTCTTGAAAGTTGTCCTTGCATTTCTCAGTCCATATATACTTCACTGTCTTCCTTGTCAAGTTAGTCAATGGAGTAGCTATCTTCGAAAAATCCTGGATGAATCTCCGATAGTATCCCGCTAACCCTAGGAAACTCCGTACCTCAATCGGCATTTTCAATTGTTCCCAATTCATTACAGCTTCCACCTTCACTGGATCTACTGAAATCCCTTCATAGTCAATGACATGACCTAAAAACTGTACCCTCTCTAACAAAAATTCACACTTAGTGAACTTCGTAAATAACTTCTCCTTCCTTAATGTCTCCAACACTATCTTTAGGTGTTCAACATGATCTTCTAGCATCTTAGAATAGACTAGAATATCATCGATAAACACCACGATGAACTTGTCCAAATATTATTTGAACACTCTGTTCATCATATCCATAAATGTAGTTGGTGCATTAGTCAACCTAAATGACATCACCAGAAATTTGTAATGACCATAACGAGTCCTGAATGCCGTCTTTGGTGCGTCTTCATTCCCAACCTTCAGCTGATGATACCCCGTTCTTAAGTCTATTTTAGAGCAATATTTGGCCACCTTTAACTGATCAAAAAGATCGTCGATCCTGGGCAATGGGTACTTATTCTTTATCGTTAACTTGTTTATCTCTCGATAGTCGATACAAAGTCTTAACGATCCGTCCTTCTTCTTGACAAACAGTACTGGTGCTCCCCACGGTGAGACACTCGGTTGAATGTACTTCCTGTGCAACCACATGGCACAAATAACCTACACACCACTTCCTTAACAGTTTCCTAGTTTGTGTTATGGTAAGACAACACGAACGTCCCGGTGATTTATTACCGTAAAATACTATCTGAGGTTGTTTTAACATTCTAATATTTACGCATTTCTTTTGACAATCTATAATTGCCCCATGGTTTACCAACCAATCCATTCCGAGAATTACGTCGAATTCTCCTAACTTTATCGGTATGAGATCTACCGATAATTAACAACCCCATATGTCTACGCAATAACTCCTATGAATATCTTTATCAAGAATTATCTCTTTGTTTGTTACCTTAATATTTAAAGGTATAGGAAACTTTTCGGGAAGTAATCCTAATTGTCTAGCAAAATCACATGCGATAAATGAACAAGTAGCACCCGAGTCAAACATCACATATGCATATAGATCGTTAATCGGGATAATACCTGCGACTACGTCCCCTGAGGCCATCGTATCTTGGACGGTCATGTTAAATGTACGGGCCATCGGTCTACCCGGCTGCGCTAGACCCCCAATAGTTAACTTACCACTATTGGCGCCCTTATTCCCATCCGTCCCTTTCTTTAGGCAGTTCTTTGCCATGTGGTCAGTTGACCCACACACAAAGCATCCATGGTTCTTCTTCGGACTCGGACAGTTAGGAACAATGTGCCCCTCCTGTCCATAATTATAACATATGGCCTTACCCTTGAGATAGACTCCTAAATGAGTCTTCTCACAAGTCTTGCATGCCTCCATCCTCCTCTTCAGGTCTCCTAGTTTCACTCCAGTATTCCCAGAGGTAATCACCTTCCGCTTGTACCCTTCGCCACTCCCGCTGGCTCCCTCGATCTTCACTCCTCCGTTTACTTTTCCTTTATTCTTCTTGTCTTTGTGGTACTGGCTCAACGCCTCGCTACCACCTTCGGCGATTATTGCCCTCTCTAATTTGATTCCAAAGGAAGTGCTTTGGAACATCGATATGCGATTATAGAGCCAGGGTTTTAAGCCCTGCTCAAACCGTCGCGCCTTCCTAACCTCGGTGTCCACTTGGTGTGGAGCGAACCTCGCTAGTTCATTAAACTTGGTGGCGTATTGGGGAACTATCATGTCCCCTTGCTTCAGTTCCAGAAACCGCATCTCCATCCTTCCTTTCATGCTTATGGGAAAGTAGTTTTCGAAAAATATCTCTTTAAACCTCGCCCATGTTAGAACCTCTATCCCAGCCCTAGCTTGATTGGCCTCCTACCAAAAGTTGGCCTCTCCCTTCATCATGTAGGTTGCAAAGGTAACCTTTTGGGCCTCGTCGACATTTGCTATCACAAATGCCTTCTCTATTTCCTTCACCCATATTTGGGCTTCCATAGGGTCCGTAGTTCCTTTGAACTCCGGCGGACCCACACTTTTAAAATCCTTAAATGTAGTAGCTCGTACTACACCATGATTTACGGGGATGTTAGCCCTAGTTCTATTAAACGTTGCGGTTAAAAGATTTATAAACTCTTGCATGGGGTTAACCGGACCTCCCTCTGGTTGATTCGTGTTAGCGCCTTGATTACGTGGTACTCTTCTTGGCGGTATTTTGCTGTTTCAATAAACAACACATTTCGTTATTATTCATTTCCTGTTAGTTAGTTATTATTTAATTTTAAATAATAACTCAAACATTCATTACTCAACATGTTCTGAAAAAGAAAACTTATATTGATTCATTGTAGTATAATACTACATCGGTTACATTACACAGCCTAAGCTGATTACAATACTTTTTCGCAATTGTTTTTCAAAAATTGGAATTTACAAAAGACTACTCTTTGTTATACAAAAGAGGGTTTTACGTCACTACTAGATAAAAAAACATATTTACATATCTAGACTACTCTAGCCACTACTAAATCACATATTCCTTAAGGCATTCTCAAAATCTGCCTTGGCAAGACCGACGATAATATCACGGCTGATAGTATATCGCGTCTGCCCTATTTTTACGGGTTAACCAGCTACCTGTAGCTGGAAATATGCATGAGAACTCCTATGAATATAGGACATTCTCCCTATCTTCTACTTCTTGGGCTTTAGCTCCCCTCTGAGCTCAAAGACATCCTGTTTCAGCTCATGGACCTTATCTTTAACCAAAATCCTCTCATCATGCTCCTGGTCCCATGTGGACTCCACGTCCGTCTTATCTTCTATTACCGCCTGGAGCTCTGTTTTTAGCTCCTTAACTTCCTGACAGTAGTGGATGTTTCTATCCAACACTGACATGAAAAGTGACATCATTGATTCCCCCGGAGCCATCTCTGCTGCTATAGCTACTAGGTTGAAGGACACAACCTCCACCTCTTCTTGTAGCATGCCGTCAAACACGGATATGAGGTCTAAGCTCTCTGAGTCTCCAGACTCCACCACTACTATCTCGGGATCTATTGATATGGGGTTCGGTATGACCTTTATCTGATTCACTGACCCTTCACTTACTACCTGTACATCTCTATTTTTTCCTGACATCTACAACAACACAAAAAGTTTGATTAGTACACGTCAGTAGAATACTAAAAACACATAACATATATAATGCATTTTTATAAGGTTAATTTACATCTTTTATTCTTTGACCTTTCTTAGGGTTATAACTTAAGGTTTAAATCCCCCTTTAAGTTTTATAACCTTATGCTTTGATACCAATCTGTGACGCCCCCAAATCTATATATCTTCCAATCTGACAGATGATGCTACACGGTGCTATAGTTCACACAATCATTCAATTGAAATACCTCAAAAGAAAGAATGTCTTATATATATTCAAAATAATATTAACATTATCCCAGGTTCTTTATAACCTTTACATCTGTTCTAGTCATAATATAAAATATTATCATTACAAAACCTATACTATTACATGGGTAATCTACGGGTTTACCTTAGCCTTCTCTTTATCCTTACCAGATCCGACGGTCCGTTCGGTCTTAGATACATTCATATGGTTCAAGCAAGAGTAAGCCTAACTAGCTCAGCAAGTATAATAATTCTAGTAAAATAACATGCTTGAGACATAGGAATCATATATCTTCAATAACTGAACAATAGTTGCGAAGTACTATTGATAATTCAAAATAGCACTTCTTTTCTTTCCAAAACATTTTACAACAACAATATTTAGTAAAACATCAATTCCGATCCAAGACCATAAGCATTTCATAAGTACTTTGAAAAGGACATCCCGGCACGAAGTCCGTAAGTTTGGCATAGCTTATGAGCACGTCTAGGTGATCAACCTATAGTACTCTATGTTGATCAACACTACATTCATTAAACGTGTATAAGTTTAAGTTGTGGTAACCTCACGTGCCTGTCATTTGACGATAAAATAATTTGGCATACTCAGTCTCTTTTTAAAATCCACAACAATATTAGTTTGGTAAATCATTGCCCATACTTGAAAGATTAAAAGAAATCCAACATATCGTAAGTCTAGGCGAAGGAATTGGCTTTGACTTCATCAGATATCAACTCATGCGAAGAATACATGAATCACAAAGCTTGTCCAGATCGAATTGGAACAAGGGTTAGAGTACTTGCCTTTAGCGTCTGCTACAGTTTATAACACGTGCACTTTAAGTCCTTAAGTCTCTACAGTAGATGATAACATCACATAGCATATTAGGTCATGAATAATCATACATGGTTTCTAAATAATCTAAACCTTATTCTCAATCTAATTATGTATTAGATTTGTTATTATTGGTTCTGAATTTTCCTTACGTCATTCTTACGTTCTCATGCAATTGACTTTCTTGAACTCTAAGTAATCATACTTAAGGTTTAATCATGACTTGATAATGTTTTATTAAGTTCCTTAGTTCATTATTAAATAATTTACATTCATGCTCTACTTGTAATCATTCTTTACTATCTAGGTTTTAAGGCAGGCGTTGCGGCGCCGGCTATTACTCTATGTGTCGCGTTGCGGCGTCACACATTAATGCTAGAAACTGGACTCGGCGCAGCGACGCGAATCCCTTCGTAACTGGTTGCGCTGCGACGTGAGTTTCCAGTGGCTGAGGGGCATTTTGGCGCTACGGCGCGGGACATTTTGCCTTGGGCTGGCGCCGCGGTGCCAGCTCTGTGCACCAAAATTTTTTTACAGACTTTTTATTTTGTGAGATTCTCGGACTCGTAACTTCTTCGTTATAAGTCCGAATTGGCTCGCTCAAGAGACTACGGTTCACAAATCACATACTCTATGTGTTCATGCAATAATTTTATCTATTCGATTTAGTTTGCTAAAAATTCACCTATTAGTTCATTTTTAACGAAAACGATAAACGTCTGTGAACGTTCAATGCTCGTTTCTTCGTTCTAAGTCGGAATACGGTCATTTTTGAGTCCACAACTCTATAATACTAAATACGACTTGTCTCCATCGGAAACCAATATTTCTGAGTTCAAACACAAAATATGACTTCCATTCTGAGAATTTCACGAATTCGACGATAGTCGTCCAATCGTGTGAATTCTGACAAACTTCATTACTGACGATTTGTTCATCATTCTAAATGGATTCATTTAAATAACTAGACATCTCAACCTATAAATTATAATGAATTATATTCAAATTAGGTTATAACTTATTTTCTTATAAGTCCATAACTTAACAAATTCTTCAATATAAGATTTTCATTTCCTTATGACTTATTATTGAATTAAGTTATTTAAGCTACATTCTTGCATCCTATCAATCATACAAACTTCTTAAGTTCATTATATGACAAGTCTATATATGTACTCCATAAGTTCATAACTTATTTAGATTTAAGTTACTTATTCCTTACTTATTCGGCTTAAATCTATTGATTATTCACTTCTCATATGTTTTTAGTATACATGATCATTACTTCTCTATCAAGCTAATATGGTAGAGATGGAGGACATAAATCCTTACCATTGTTGACTAACTTCCTTCTTGAAAATCTAACAAAGGATGATTGACTTAAGAAGTGCTTATTTTCTCTAACAAATAAGTTGCTTTATAGTGGAAGTTGCTAGATTATTTGAATAAGCAAAATGAAATGTGAGCTTACTATTATAGAAGTCTCTAAGCTAGGGCATAATGGTCATTAAGACCTCCCACCTCCTTAACTAACCTCCTTACTATTCCTTCCTTAAAGCCCAAGTATTCTTGCTCCCTACATCATATACTTGGCCACCATATAAAGGTCTTGCTCTCCAAGTTCACCCATGGGTTGCCCTATGGATCATGTTTTACCCATTGGATCACTAAATGGACCACGGTCTTAATTTAATTAACTTATCTTTGGGCTTGCTTTAATTTGCTTTAGGCTTATCTTAATAAACACTTGGACTTAATTATTACTCCCACATGAGTTTATACCTTTAATCAAGTTGGACTTGTAATTCATACCACATCCTACAATTCATTTCATTTGACTTAATTTCTTAATGCTCTCGAATTAAGCCCGCATACGAAATATTGCGTTTTCCATACTTAGGTTATTATTACATAATCCATCTCACCTCGATATTATAACGTTACGTATTTCTCGGAAGTTCAAAAATAATTCTTGAGCAATAAACGATGAATAGTATTTTCGTAAAATTTATCGAAAAGCTTTTATTTTTGTCTTAAAAATTCAAACACTTTAATTCTCTCACGTGGTTCAAATACTACGATGTTCTGTCGTTTCTAGGTTATAGAGCGACATTCATCTTACTAACACATAATAATAATAACTAATATTATTTTGTTCATTGCAAACGTATTTACAAATGGTTCTATTTTCTGGGGCATTACACTTACTAAGTTAGCTCACTTTATGCCAATTAAGATTAAGTATAGTTTGGACCAGTTAGCCAAATTGTATGTCAAGGAAATTATCTCGAGGCATGGGGTGCCGATCTCTATTGTATCAGACAGAGATCCGCGATTCACGTTAAACTTCTAGAAGTGTCTTCAAGAAAGAATGGGAACACAACTACAAATGAGTACCGCGTATCATTCGCAGACCGACGGGCAAAGTGAGAGAACAATTTAAACACTTGAAGACATGCTCCGAGCTTGTGTGATGGTCTTCAAGGGTAGTTGGGAGGATCACCTTCCATTAGTAGAGTTTCCGTATAACAATAGTTATCACGCCTGTATTAAAATGCCAACGTACGAAGCACTGTATGCGAGGAAATGTAGAACGCCCTTATGCTGGGATGAAGTTGGAGAGCGTCGACTGTTGGGACCAGAGTTGGTACAACAGACGGTAGAGATCATCAAGGTGATAAGAGCCAGACTACTAGCAGCTCAAGATCGCCAGAAGAAGTATGCGGACTTACATCGCAAGAAGAAAGAATTTGAATTAGGAAGCTATGCATTTCTGAAAGTATCTCCCTGGAAAGAGAAGATTCGTTTTGGGAAGAAGGGAAAGTTGAGCCCATGCTCATTGGACCATTCGAGATTCTGAGGCGAGTTGGTGAAGTGGCATACGAGGTAGTGTTACCTCATGAACTTGAGCACATTCACAACGTGTTTCATGTATCAGTATTGCGGCAGTATAAACCGGACTACAAGCACATTATCTCCTATGAACCAATCCAAGTCGAGAAAGACTTATCGTATGAGAAAGTTCCTATCTAGATACTAGAAAGGAAGGAACAGAAGCTGAGGAATAAAATCATCCATTCCGTTAAGATTCTCTGGAGGAATCACTGAGTAGAAGAAACTACGTGGGAGCTAGAAGAGAAAATGAGAGCGAATTATCCATTTTTATTTGAGTAACCTTATTTTTATACTTCTGAGGACAGAATTTTTATAAGGGATGAGGGATGCAATGACCATGAATTTTAAACTCTTTATTTAATTAAATATGTGATTTAATTTTTTATTGAGTTAGTTTTGTGAATTTATTTAAACCTTACGTGGTTATGTGAATTTATGAATTGATTAAAGGGAGTCACTAATAGTTTATTTAAATTAGTGAACTAACCCTAAGATTTTAATATCAAAGAATTGATAGGAATATTATTATTTAAATATTCAATGTATTTGAATATAGTAGCAAGATTTGAACATATTGATTAATTTCAATTATGGGTAATTAATTGGTAATGTGTTAATTAATAATTATTATGAATAAATAATAATTAATAAATAAGAGATTAATAATATATAAAATCATTTATATATTATTTGATAAATTTGTGCAATATAGTAAACCTTTATTATATGGTAGTTAGCTATATATTTTATATAGTACAAGGTGTCACATTAATATGTCTATATATTATATATATAGACTATATAGTAAGAGTTATTTGCATTCATATGAATTGCATAATAATATTGTTATATGATATGAAGTGTGTGGGTAAACATTCATATATACCCTATTGACATATAATAATATCAATTGTTAAATTAATAAAGATGTTATTAAGTTGTTATGATAATAACAGTCATGGTAATAAATAATAAGCAATGCACAATTGTATTGTAGTAATAGAAAATGTACATGGATTTTATGATATGAGTACCTAAATAATCCCTAAAATGGTAATAACTATACATTAAGATTTTATTTTGGGAATTTAAAGGGGCCAAACCAAGCCTTAGAATAACAAATGTTGAGTTTTACTTCTTGTCCCAAATTTAGTGGCACAAAGGTACAATGAATAGTAAGCTATCACCTAACTTACATATTGTTCAAATGGCTAAAACTTAGGCAATGATTTCAAGGCCAATAGCCTAATGGGGAGTTGTTGAACCACTCCTTAGCAAACAATGCGTTCTTCCTTTGCACCATGAGCTCCAACATTAGGGTAATGGCAATATCTAGTCCAAGTTCCCTCTATAAATACAAGCTTCAAATTCAGTTTTGTTGTTTGTTAAAGTCTGAGATTGAGGGTCCTAAGTTGCAGAGAAATTTTGGAAGCATACTCAGTGTGTGAGGGGTCTAATTCAAGCCAAGGAGGTATAAATCCTAAGCTTTTGTTCTTGAGTTGGGTTTTTGGCAAATTCTTGTAATTCTCATGAATTCTTGGTAATGTGGTATGAATTGGCTTAAGGTTGTGTTGCTTTAGTTAGTATGCATGTTTAGAAGTATTTAAAAGTAGTGGAGTTGCAGCAAATAAATGTTTGGCAATGTTAGAGTTGAGCCTCTGCAGAACCAGATGCCATATTTTTCTTTCTAGTCGAAGTGGCGCGGCCACGCCACTTCCCTAGACTTTCACCACACGGGTAGCAAATCACAGTTGCTCATGTAAGCTACTTAAGATATTCTGAGCATGTTACTTTGATTATAACATGCATATAAATGACCTGAACATGTGGGCTAAGGTGGTTGTGTATATAGTAAACCATAATAGGTTTGTTTTGACTTGGGATATCAAATAAGGTTTATATATTTGAAAAATAGAAATTGTATACATAGAGTAATATACAATTTTACCTTGTGAACATATGTAAATTACTTGATTATGCGCACAAATGCATATAAAAGCATGAATTAGACAATATAGACGTATCTTGCATGCTTGAATAAATTTTACTAATGGAGACTTAAAGTTTTGAAAATGAACTTGATAAACTATAAGTTGAGAACTTGTAAGTATACTTTTGACATCTAACATATGAATGTATAGTTGAGGCCAAAGGACCATGTAGCATGTGTATAATGACTAGACATGATCGACCTTGTTAGCTTAACATGTGAAGTCTTGAGTAAATGAAAAACTAATAATGACCTATGATATGTTTGATGAAGGGTTAAAATTAGTTATTCATATAATAACATGTGTGTTATGCATGACGTGAGTACACTGGCTTACTGCAGAAGTAGCCATGTCTTGGTTTGCACCAGGAGCAGAGCGGTCGCGCCACTCCCTAGTACAAACCAAGCGCGACCGCGCAACCCTGAAGTAGGATCTGAGTTCTTTTAATAAAATGAGAGCTTATGCATGCTTATATGGTTACTCTAAACTGTAGTACTTGTCCAGTATAGTATGCATGTGATAATAAGCATGTTATTGAAAGAATTCTATGATGAATTAGTGTTTACAACTTTAAAGTAAATAGTAATTTCAACTATAACATATCGTGTTAGAAACTAATTGTGTAATGTAATAACACATTTATAGAAGCATGATAGGGATGATTTAATTCTTGTAAGTGTGGACTCATATTTGTTTACACGTACTAATTGGAAAGACTGACTTGTTACTGTTAGGTCATTTCAACGCAAGTTAATTAAAGCTAGAAATAAATTGTAGTTGAGCAAACAGGCAAGTTCTCTAAACTTACTCCAATTATTATTAAGCAAGTTTCCTTGAACTTCATTCTTTAATTGTTCAAGTTCCTTAAATTCTTCCTCTTTTACTTGAGCAAGTATCCGAACATTATTTTATTGTGTTACAAATTTCCTAACTTACACAACTTTGAATTTTGTGATAGTTTCCTATCCTTCTCATATCGTATTTGAGCAGGTTATTAATGAATTGAGAGTTATTCATTTAAGCTTGAACTTTATTTCCAAGCATGCTATTAAGTGGTTTAATTACTTTATAATTATTCCACATCGATATTATTGATATTCGCATTTAGTGCACCTGAGTTCGTACAGTCTTGGACTTGTACTTCATTTAAAGTTCTACAATTCTTGAACTGTATCAGATAAAGTCTCAACCTTTGCTCGGTCAGACAAGTATATGAAGTTTTATAAAAGCTATCCAAACCAATTGATGGTAAGGATTCTTAGATTGAAAGAACACCCCTTTTTATGATAGGGGAGTACCTCAGGTATCTAATATAAGACACAAAGAACAGATTTAAATGTTATGCATATACATGGTGTACGCGAGGCTGATCCCCTCAAGTACTTATTCTGTAGACACTAACCAAAGGGTCAATTAGCGATTGATTCCATTGGAGTGTTATAGTTCAAAGTCTAATTGACGTGCAGTTATTCTAAAAGCAATCATTATCATTGCTTCTAATATTCATAGTGTTGAATCCTTCAGATATTCATATCGTTGAATTCATTGTCAGATATTTTTCCATTCATCATGATCTACCCTTATTGTTATATTTAAACTTGCTGAGAAAACTCGTTGCTCATCCTTGCTATATCATGAATTATATTGCAACTAAGCCCGAGACCTCATGAAAGGACAAGGGTAAAGGAAAGATGTAGGATAGTCGCCAGGAGCATATTTTACTATATGCCTGGTTTAAATTACTGTTATGTAATGTGAACCCTAATTATTATTTTAGGGTATGTTTGTAAGATTGTATTAAGGTTATCGAATCTTAGGACTAGTAACACCTTTTGAATGAACGACGTACGTTTATTATTTTTTCGCATTTTTAGTTATCGTATGTTGTTTAGAGGTGGATGTTTGTATTTTATCGTAATGACCGAACAGGGGTCAGAGGACCCGATTTCGGGGACGTCACAGCCGCCCCTGCTCTTTTACTCCTCTATGGCTTCGGCCACCTCTTCTTCCTCTCTCTCTCTCTCTCTTTTTCCCGTTCTCTTTTCTTTCTTATCTTTTTCTTTTCCTCTTTCACTTTCTTATTTTTCTTTTTATCTTCTCTTTATTCTTATCTTCCAAATCCTTATTTTATTTTAATTGTTAATTTACTTAACAAATAACTAAATAGCCCCTCCTTAAGTGGGTCAAAAATTGGGCCACTTATTAATTAAATTCTATTGGGCTTGTACTTTTATTATTTTACTTACTAACAAAATAAATTTGGGCTTCCACCCAAAATTTAACTGGGTCATTATAATTCTTATCATATGCATATTATATTGGACTAGATTAAATAATTTAATCACCCTTAAATCAATTAGTCACAAATCAATTACTTAAATAAATAATTGGGCTACAAATTTAATACCATCTCCTTAGTCCATTAAATCTTAATTCACTTAACTCTAAATAAATTATTGGGTTATGATATTATTATAGCCCAATATTTTTTATTATATTTTACCCTAATCATTTAATTAGGGGTTTTATTTCTCACACTTGAAAATAAATTCTTTACTTATGCATTTTTAATTTCATAACCCAATTAGACTTGGTTATAAAATTAATTATTTGAGATATATAAAATAAATATATTAATGTTAGTATATATATTTATATACTAATATTCTACCATATTATAACCTCTTATGTTATTTAATTATCACACCTAATATATATATTAGGTTACATAACTTAATTCTTAATTCACTTTTATATTCAAAATAAATGTATTCACATTATATAATCTATATTTATTTAATCATATACATAATTCACATAATCAGAACATATTTCACTTTTAACTCCAATTTTGATATTTTTCTATAAAAGTCAACTGCTGACTTTGACCAAAAAGTCAACCCTTACACATTTTGTGTTAATTGTCTTTTTTGACTAAACTTGACGTTCTGGACGAAATCGAGCAGTCCGTGCTTCAAAATTCTATCTCTAACTCAAATTTTGAGTTTTAAATTACTCCATTCTTATTGCTAATCATATTAACTAACGAATTTATACCTATTCAAATTCTTATTTGTCAGTCAATGCCAATGTTCAAGCTATGTTAATTACTAACATAGTTTTATCTTGATCCTTATATCATTAACTTAATTCATCATTTCTCTTGCTAAAATATATATAGCACCTTACTAAGTATATATATTTCTATACATATACTCATCTTCGTTTAACCTCATAGCATCTCTTCATGTGAAATCTTATCTCCTTAATAAAATTTCCATATGTACTTATATAACATTTCTTAGACAATTCAGTTCATATCGAATTTATAAGTATCGTAATACCTTATTCTTGATATTCCTCCAAGTACATATTAATTCATTTCTAGGGTTTTGAAATTTTGTAACCCATATTTTCTCTATTTTCATTCAAATAGCAAACCATATAGGTTTTACTTGAAAATTTTAAATAAATCCTCAAATTCTTATTTATGTTTTATTCTTTAACCTTTATTCTAATCCGTCAAGATTTTATAAATTTTCGGGTTATAACAATTTCTATTATTCAAATTATGTATTTATGTGAGCTTATTGAATTAAATGAAATATTTAATAAGCATAATATTATTTTAATTAATTTAATAATTAATTAGAGATTTAATAATTTGACATAATTAATAAATAAAAATTTTAATTTTATGACTATGTGAATTATTGAGAAATTATTATATTTTTTAAAAAATTAAATTAAATAAGATATTTGATTTATTGTGTAAATGGGTGTGACATTATTAAACTATAGTATCAGAAGTTTATCAAATTAAATGGGATTGAGTTTTTTTAAGAATAGCCAAACGGAGCCCTTTGGGAAATTGGGAGAAGTTAACCCGTGATTGGGTTAACTGACCACAACTGCGTCAGTTTTATAAAGTATATACGTCTTCTTCTTTCATTTTTCTAAGTCTGGCAAAGAAAATCACAGAGAGAAATTGAGAATTTGTTGAGGGAAATTGTGAGTTGGGTGATTAAAGAAGCATCTGAGAAAGGTTTCTCTACTAATCTACACTCTGCACTCTACACTCTGGGTAATCTCTTCAACCTAAATTTAAATTCACGTTGATTATATTTTTATAAAAATGGCTTTCAAGTCTCTGTAAATGAAAAAAAGTAATGATTATGTTTTTATATATGTGATAAGATGTTATCATAACATGTTTTATTATATATTGTATGCTTCCATAACATCAGTTTCATAAAAATATGTCGTATATAGTTTATTCAAAATTAGAGAGTATGAAAACTTGGTAATATGGCCTTACGTACCAAATTTAATACGTTAATCTTATGTTGTATCATAAATTTACATTGTACATGATTATGTATATTAAAACGATGAAAACAAACTTCGAATGGACAGATTCGGTGTTATAACGAAACCGTAGTGTCAATTTTATGTTTATTCTTTAAAAACTTTCAAAATCACCAAGAACATGAAATTACATGATTTGATTCTGGAAATTGTATGTTTTAACTTGCATAAAATCATGCTAGAAGGGTTGGGTAGTAGTTATATGTGTATTATAGTGTTTGGGTATGTCTAAATTCATGTACGAATAAATTAATTGGAGGTTTTGGCCATCTTCTGTAATTTTTCGTGAATTGCAGTTTTGGTACTAGTTCGCCGCGCCGCAGCGCCGGCTACAGGCATAAACCCTGTGACGCAGCACCAGCCACGCCGCAGCGCCAATGTCTAGGCCGTAGCGCGGGCCGCGCCGCAGCGCTACTCTGCAGATTGTTCAGAAATGATTTTCTTAAATTGTTCAAGTTTAGGAATGTGATAGTAACCTAATCTAATGAACATAAAAAATTGTTAGACATATAATGAGATGTTAAAATAGATTCTTAACATGTCAATAAGGCATATATATGTGGATTGAATTATTGAACGCGTAGTTAGCTGGTTGTTGTGTAGTGTAATATTATGTGAAGACAAGTGTGGTAATTTTAGTAAGTATAGTCATAATCAGAGTTTAGACAAAAAGAATGAACTTGTGATGACTAGGTATAATTGACTGGTATTGTGAATGTAAATGGTATGTAGGATTAAATCAAGGAACTTGTATAATTAACTTGTAATCTACGCATGAGGCAAGTTTTCTAACCCTACTTGTTATCGTTATTCAAGTTTATAAACCTTACATCTTTACATTGAGTAAACTCTAGACTTATGTTCTATATCGAGCAAGATCTTGTTATTTGTTGATCAAGTTCAATATGTTATATTAAAGGTTATTAATCTTTTCAAAGTACATTTTCTGTTATACAATTCTTATTCCATTCTATAAGTCTTGAGTTATTATTCAAGTTGAATATCAGTTATTGTTGAACCTTGTAAGACTAGCGAATTCTTATTGATTCGACTAGTCCATAGTTGATGAACGTTCTAAATTTCAGAACCCTTGTTAAATTTATCCAAACCAAACTTCCTTTGGTGCGGACTCTAATGACAAACTGAGATGAACAACCCTGTATAGGGGATTACTTATGCGTTAGCGTTAAGATATTATGCACTGTATGGAACTAAGGGTTGATTCCCCTATGTACGAGTAGAAGAGTCCATAGTCTTATGACTGTTAAAGGTTTCAAGCCTTGATAACCTAGGACATAGTTCAAGGTCTTATGACCCTCAGAAGTTCTTTTGATTCTTGTTATTCATTCTTGATTCAAAAGTTGAGTTCTTATTCCAGAAGTCTTTAATTCACTCGCATGTTATTATATTGTTGTTTCATTATTATACCTGTGGGCAATTGTGCTCACTCTTGCGTAATAATAACATTGCAGTTAAGAACGAAAGGTCCGACGAGCCTTCTACTAGCAAATGCAAGGGCAAGATTAACAAGTGATGAAGACTTATTGTGTATGTGATTATGTATTTATGTTTTAGACTTACGTCAATGTGGTGTAAGACTATTAATTGTTTATGTTTTCGTAGTTGAGATTTAAGATTAGTATGACCTGGGATTGATGTATTTATTTCAGATGATGTAACTCCTTAAGGAGAGGATTAAATTCTATCTATTTATGTTTTCATTTATTATGGGTAGATGGACATATGATGTTTGTATAGTGAACACCAAATCATGTGGGAATTGAAGTACCCGAATTTTGGGGTGTCACATGTTGGTATCAGAGCTGTAGGTTATGAACCTTAGGTGGGGGAACAACCTTAGGTAGTAGACTTATAGGAAGAACATAGTGATGGAAAACTTATCGAGTTCGAAGAAATGAATTGCTTAATTCATTGAAGATAATAAAAGACTTTATGTGTTTATGTGATAAATTATGTGTTCGCTAGTACCAATTAGTAACTAAAACTTAAAATTGTGTTGTCAGGATGTTGGACGTTGGAGGAGCTATTCGAATTGGGGAGGAGGAACCCCGAGTACCTATAGAGGAGGAGCCCCGAGACATTCATGTCGTCAGGGAGTAGTTAGTACAGAAAGTGTCATCTCCGTTGATCACTGTTGTTGGTCAGGAGCATGAGCATGAGACTGATCCAGAGGAGGATCCTGAGGAAGAAGAGGAAGAAGATGAGCTCCCACCGAACTCTATCGATGCTGAGATGTACGACGAGCTATATGACCGTAATGTAGAGTTACGTGACACTGTTCAAGAGCTGAATGAGCAGACGATTATTTAGCAGATTATCATTTTGCAGAGGGATAGGGAGGTTGTGACTCTTCACACACGTCTAGGAAATGTAGAGTGGGATTTGGTCCACGAGAAGGGTCAAACTAAGGAGAAGTCCAAGGAAATAGAGAAGTTGAAGAATGAACTGAAGGAGAACTCAATAAGGCTGACCATAGCAGAGGAGGCCTGGGTAAAAGAATCACGTCGTGTTGATCTTGCAGAAGAGGATTATCGTGCGAAGAAGGCTAAGCTTGGGGAGACGTACTCTACACTTCAAAATGCAATGGATGAGTCCTAGGATCGAGTTATGAGGCACCCAATCCAGTTCGAAGGACTACCATCATACATGCTAGATCGCATGACGATGTCCCGCATCATGGAAGAGGAACGTAACAAGGCTATTCAGCGCCTTAACAGGCAGTGATAGGATTAGTTTAATTATGTGAAAACCTATCTGGTAGTTAATGATGTAAATTCTGATGTGTTTATAAACAAATGAATATTTTAAATCCTGTAGATTCTTTATCTCGGGATAGTTGATGTAAATAGTAATGATGCTATCGTATGATGTTAAAACTTTCGATTTGAATAAAATATCAGAGTTGTTTGAGAAAATGTGTTAAGTGATTTTTTGTTAAATTGTTTGAGTTAAGCCTTAAATATTTAGAGAAGTGGATAAAGATATAATAAGCATATATTTTAATAGAAATATGTCGCCGAGAAGAAGACAAAACCGTCAACCAGCTCAAGAAGAATCGGCGAACAACAACAACAACAACGCCAATGCTAACCTCGTTCAGTAATTGGTGAACTTATTAGCTAGAGCGATTAATAATCAACCTCAAACACCACCGAATATGACGTTCAAGAATTTTAAGGCGGTGGGACCGCCATAGTTTAAAGGCTCCATGAACCCGATAGAAGCTCAGACTTGGGTTATGGAGATGGAGAAAGTTTTTGATGTCGCCAGAGTCAGAGAGGACTAGAAAACCACCTACACAACGTTTATGCTGAAATTCAAAGCCAGTTATTGGTGGCAAGCAAATAAGGTCCGTGGAGGAGAAAGTGTGATTACCTAGGAGAGGTTCAAGTAGATGTTTTTCGAGATGTATTTTCCGAACAGCTCGCAGAACCAAATGGAGGTCTAGTTTCTGGAGTTGAAACAGGGGAATATGTACGTACCAGACTATGCAGCAAGATTCAATGAGTTGGCTAGGTTCGCCACATATCAAGTTGATGAGTGAGTTTTATATACATAATTGAGTGCATTTGAGCTTAATCTTTTGGATGTTTATAAGTGTTTGTGTCTATTCATGCATGTTTTATATTGTTTGTAGGAATTGGGACAAAAGTTACTTGGATCGACGTTTGGGATTGCTACATTCGTGTTTTTGGCTTGCCATTTACATAACACCAACTTCAGAGCTAATTGTAGTACTCCTTCAGACCTTATTTCAAAAACCTCAAAGAATAAAACTTGTAGATCTATGTCTCTTCTTTTCGGAACATCTTGAATAATTGAAATCGGAGTTCGGATAAAGAAGTTATTGCCATTTTCCTAAAAGACGTCGGAGTAGAAAATTTCTAGAAAATAGGCCAGCGTCGGGGCACCCATTTCAAGCCTATCCCCAGCGTCGGGGCACTAGGAGGTAGTGGTGCAGCGCCGTGAACAGCACTGGGGCGCTGGGGAAGGGCCTGGTCAATCTTGAACGCGTTTTGGGGCAAAATTTTTGACACTTTTTTGACTCCAAATTGGATTGGGTTTGTTCCTAAGCTAAAAATTGGACTTGTAACCTATAAATACATGATGTAAGGCATAAAATAAAGGGAAGTTTGATAGATTAGATTAGACAAAACACTCCATTAAATTGCAGCATAAACCCTAGTTTATATTGGATTGTTGGAGATTGAAGCAACTTGGGGATCATTGAAGATTCAAAGCAGTAGCGGAGTAAAAGTCCCAAGACTACTGACAACAGCTTCTATTCTCTTCTCTAATCTTACTTTTATCTTTTAATGTTTATTCAATTGTGGATTGTTGATTTTAATTCAATGACAATGAACTAAATTTCTTGATTAAGATTGCAATGGATCTTATTACATAGCTTATTTTAGTATGCTTCTTTGTTAATTACTGTGATATATTCTATGGATTGTCTATTATGATTGCATATAATTGTTTAATTGTCTAGCTAACAATTACCATAATAATTTATATGAATTCGGGAGATGAAATATAGATTTAGATCTGATCATAATAGTATGTGATTGTGTTTTCTGCATGGTTTTGGAATTCGTGATTTATGTTCAGGATAAGGATATACCTTTATGATGTATGTAATCTGATTGGGAACCTGTGCTTTAAATCCTTTTTAATTGTAATTCATATAGAAATCTAGTGAATTAGTTAATTAGGGTGTTTGATTCAATTCTATTAACTATGGATTTGGATTAATATATTTGTGATGCATCGGAAGATGATTATAAATACTAATAAGTTCCTGATTAACAATCCAGAATAGTGAGCGTAATTAATAAGAAGTGTTTTAATATAAGTGAAGCAATAAGTGAAGTTGTGATCTTAAATCTCTATAATCTAATTTTTAACTAGTGGTAATTAGAATTAGTTTAATTAAATAATTTAATTCAAAATCCTAAATTAATTATTTAAATAAAATTAGTTTGGTTAAGAACTAATACTTGGTGATTTTTATTAAATTATTCCTCGTGGGAACAAGTATTTAATAAAAATCAAGACGGATGAGAGAAAAGCAAGAAGGTTTGAATAAGGATTGAAGCCTTGGTTGTATAGTAAGGTGTCGATGTTTCAGTTGAAAACGTTCGCTGAGGTATTAGAGAAAGCCATACTTGCTGAAGGTGGTTGCGATGCGGTAACCACATAACCAAGATTAGAAGAAGAAGAAGAGTGAAACTAAAGGAATTAATCAACAAGGAGGTCAGAAGAAGAGGATCGAAGCATGCCCGACCTGCGGGAAAACTCATCTGGGAGTTTAAATTAAAGGAAAACGAGTGTGCTACAATTGTGGTCAGGAAGGCCACATAACACCTAACTGTCCTAACCCAAAGAGGGGTGCCTGCTTCACTTGTGCCTCAAAGGATCATCTTACAAGGGACTATCCTAAGAGGGGATCTGGAGGGGTAGGATCAGGAGGAAATAGGGGAAACAACGGTGGACATGCTCTGACTATCACAGGACCAACTGCAACCAACCGACAGATTGCCAGAAACTTCAACATGACAGTGCAGGATGATGTGTAGTCTCGTGATGTGGTGTCAGGTATCACTCCGATCAATAAAGTTAATGCTTATATATTATTTGATTCGGGTGCTACTTGTTCATTTATATCCGATGACTTTGCTAAGAACTTAGAATTGCATAAGGACGAGTTAGAATACCCCATGAACATAGAAATTTTAAATAGAGAAATAATCCCTGTTAAGTACATACATAAGAATTGTAGGGTGTATATTAAGGGTAATATTATGAACGCAGATTTAATCCCTATCAGACTTGGGGAATTTGACGTTATCTTGGGAATGGATTGGTTATTCAATTACGGGGTTGTAATTGATTGCCAGAAGAAGTGTATTAACCTTATGACTCCGTCAAAAGTTATGTTTTACGATAGCAAGTCGCCTAGACAAGTGAGTTGTCTAACGATGATGTAGGCCATGAAGTTGTTAAGATAAGGTTGTGTAGGATATCTAGCTTACATAGTCGACAGTCGTAAAGAGAATCCGAAAGTAGAGGAGATACCAGTAGTGAGGGACTTCGCCGACGTATTCCTGGACGATTTGCCAGGACTTTCGCCATATAGAGAGGTTAAATTTGTGATCGATTTGACACCAGGAACGACTCCAATATCGAAGGCACCGTACCGAATGGCATCGGTAGAGATGAAAGAATTGATGGTACAACTACAAGAATTACTGGATAAGAAGTACATTCAACCGAGCGTATCACTGTGGGGAGCGCTGGTGTTATTTGTGAAGAAGAAGGACGGAACGATGTGACTCTGCATTGACTACAGAGAACTGAATAAGGTCACAATTAAGAATAGATATCAATTACCAAGGATCAACAACTTGTTTGATCAATTGAAAGGAGCAAGATACTTTTCCAAGATAGACCTGAGGAGTGGTTATCATCAACTGAAGGTGAGGCCAGAGGATGTACCGAATACAGCGTTCATAACATGATATGGTCACTACGAATTTTTGGTAATGTCATTTGGTCTAACGAATGCTCCTGTAGTATTTATGGGCTTAATGAATGGAGTGTTCAAGCCGTTTTTGGGCAAATTCGTAGTGGTATTTATAGATGACATTTTGGTATATTCAAAAACCAAAGAAGAACATGTAGAGCATTTGAAGATAACGTTAGAGGCGTTGAGAAGGGAGGAGTTGTATGCTAAGTTTTCGAAATGCGAATTTTGGATCGAGCGGGTACAATTTCTTGGATATGTGATTGATAAAGACAGAATTTCGGTAGATCCATCCAAAGTCGAAGCCGTGATAAATTAGGATCAGCCCAGAATGCCGTCGAAAGTACGAAGTTTTCTTGGATTGACAGGGTATTATAGAATATTCATTCAAGACTTTTCCTAGATCGCAACTCCGTTAACGAATTTGACTCGAAAAGCTGTGAAGTTTGTTTGGATAGAGAAGTGTGAGGAAAACTTTCAAGAACAGAAGAGGAGGTTGAGTATAGCACCTGTGTTATCTCTTCCGGATGATACAGGAAATTTTGTTGTTTATAGTGATGTGTACATAAAGGACTTGGTTGTGTGCTTATGCAAAATGGCAGAGTCATTGCGTATGCATCATGACAATGGAAGGATTATGAGAAGGGGTATCCGACTCACGACTTGGAGTTAGCTGCAGTGGTTTTTTCTTTAAAGATCTGGAGACACTATCTCTATGTGGACAAGTGTGAAATATATACAGACCACAAGAGTCTGAAATATATTTTTACACAGAAGGACTTGAATATGTGTCAAAGAAGGTGGTTGGAGTTAATTAAGGACTATGATTGTGAGATTTTATACCATCCGGGTAAGGCAAATGTGGTTGCTGACGCCTTAAGTAGAAAAGGTCGGGAGAAATTGATGATGTTGATTGCTCAGAAGGAGTTAATTTTAGCAATGGAGAAGTTAGAACTGAAAGTGAAGTATCCTATGGAAATTGATGAGAAGTTGTTCCAGATGCAATCTGGTACAACCCTACTGGATAAAATTAAGGAGGCTCAACTTCAGGACGAAGAATGTAAAAAGGTGAAAAAGAAGATATCCGAAGGAACAGAACCGAGGTTCAAGATGGACAAGGAAGGAATACTGTGACGCCCCCAAATTTTGACCTCCACTTGGTCACCCGAATTCGGTTCGTCACGTTCTCATGGAATCACCATAATAACTAAAATTACACATTCACAACGAAAGATCTAATTTAGAATAATATACAATGATTTATTATAATTATTCCCTCAAGTCTTGCAACCTACAGTACTTATAAGATTACATAATAGCATCGAATAAAGACCTATTACATAATCCTACTTAAGTTTAAACATAGTCTTAATACAACATAATAATCTTAAACATAAAAGGGACAAGCTAATCGGTAGCCTTGCCCTTGCCCCTTTTATGTTTAAGATTATTATGTTGTATTAAGACTATGTTTAAACTTAAGTAGGATTTTGTAATAGGTCTTTATTCGATGCTATTATGTAATCTATTAAGTACTGTAGGTTGCAAGACTTGGGGGAATAATTATAATAAATCATTGTATATTATTCTAAATTAGATCTTTCGTTGTGAATGTGTAATTTTAGTTATTATGGTGATTCCATGAGAACGTGACGAGCCGAATTCTGGTGACCAAGTGGAGGTCAGAATTTGGGGCGTCACAGGTTGGTATCAATGCTTTAGTTATAAACCTTAGGATCGAGAGTCCTTAGATTATAACTTAAGGGAACTTAGAAGTTAGGAAGGAGATAAAACTCATGTAGAGTTTCCTTGAGGGACTTAGTGTGTTATGAAATGTAACTTCATTCTATACAATGAACTTATGTTTATTTAACATTCTGATGGAGTTGTTGTTTGTCTTGTCTTATGTTGGTGTTTATAGGATGACTGACATGGGAGGACCTAGCTGAGTAGTAAAGGAAGAGCCGCGTGATATCCACATAGTCTATGAGGCACCCTTGATAGCAGAACCAATTTTGGTAGTTGCCCCTATTGATGATGATGCTGACGAGGAGGAGGAGATGGAGCCTCTACCTGAGGAATCTGATCTGGAGGAAGAAATCGAGCCCATGGAGGACTCCGACGGGACTACTTTCGAAGATCGGATGTTAGGAGAGTATGAAGAACATATTTTGGAATTAGGGTGTAGAGTCGAGGAGTTAGAGACCGAGTCTCTTGAGAGGCAACTAGTGATGCAGGAGATGGAGGTGGAAATTGCACACCGAAAGGAGGCAGGGATCCAAATGGGAGCCTTATTTCACCGATCGGTGGCGAGGAACGTTGAATTGGCAGGAAAGCTAGAAGAAATAGAGCAGAGGGTTTTGAGTGAGAGGATGGAGAAGGAGGCTCTTCGAACTAAGTTAGAGATGGAGATGATGGATAGGATTCACTTCGAGGAGAAGTGGGAGGATTCCAATGATAGGGTGAATGATCTAGAGGATGAGGTGCGGTGCAAGAGAAGGAAGATGAACAAGATGGGCCATGCTCTACGCACGGCCATGGAGAGATTGATCGATGGGGTAAATCACTACCCAGCTGAGCAAGGACAAACACGACATACCATAAGTCGGGATATGGTAGCACACATTATGCATAAGGAATATCAGAGCGTCGTGGATTGTGGGATGTTAAATTGAGTCTAGAGGAAAAGGCTCAGTAGTGTAGTAGTTTTATTTATGTGTTGTTAATATGTTGTTGTAATCTCAATCTTTTGTGTAAGTTGTGAGACAGTGGTAACCCCAAACTTTTGAAAAATGTTAGAGGGGTAGTAAGCTAGTGTTGTCCCCGTCTTTTGTGATATTAGGGGATATGTGTTATCATTTATAGTAGTATGCTAGAAAAGAACGTGTATTTTAACCCTTTGGCATATGAATATAAATGATCCTATTTCAGAAACGTGTGATAAACTTGTAGTTCTTTTCTATTGAGAAATGTCTAAATATGATAGTTAGATAATAAGATGAAAATTTTGTGATGCAGAAAATGCCGCCCAGACGTAGAATAACTATCCTAGAAGAGTCAGCTAAGGATGATAGAGGACCTGTAGACCCGATACAGCGACTTGCAGATTTATTGGGAGAAGCTCTGAGGGGAAGAAACGAACCCGTACCACCCATTCTCCAAACTATCCCAGTAACAACCTTCAAGGATTTTAAGAGTGTAGGACCCCCAGAGTTCACAGGAACTACTGACCCGATAGTTGTGCAAACCTGGATCAAGGAGATCGAGAAGGCCTTCATTATAGCTGGCGTGGGTGAAGACCAGAAGACCGTGTTTGCCACATATATGCTAAGAGGCGAAGCTAACTATTGGTGGGGAACTAATCAGCAGAAAGCGGGGGAAGGAACAATAACGTGGGAGAGGTTTACTACGTTGTTCTTCGAGAACTATTTCCCAAAGAGTATAAAGAGTAGGATGGAAGTAAAATTCCTAGAATTAAAACAAGGTGATATGACGGTGACGCAATACGCTGCCAAGTTCAATGAACTAGCGTGATTTGCAGAGCACCAAGTTGTGGATGAGGAGAGGAAAGCGAGACGTTTTGAGCAGGGGCTGAAGTCGTGGTTGTATAATAAGGTATCGGTCTTCCAGATCGATTCCTTTACAATATTATTGGAAAAGGCAATCATTGCGGAAGGTGGCAGTGAGGCCTTAAGTCTATATCATAAGGAGAAGAAGAACAAGAACGCTGGTAGTGAGCATCGTGGAGGGAGCAGCAGCAGAGGAAGTAACTCCGAAAAGAGGAAATGGGAAAATAATAACAATGGAAATAATAACCAAGGTGGGAGTCACCAGGGAAACTTTAAGAAGAGGACCGAAGCTTGCAACAAATGTGGAAGAAGTCATCAGGGAGAGTGTTGGAAGAGAAAGAACACTTGCTATATATGCGGCCAGGAGGGGCACATATCGCCAAATTGCCCAAAGCAGAAGAAGATCAGAGGATGTTTCGCTTGTGGATCGACAGAGTACCAGATAAAGGATTTCCCAAAGAAAAGAGGCGGTGGAGCTGGCGGAAGCCAAGGAGGAGAAAGCAAGTTAATGATTGGTGGACCTACGAAACCCAACCGATCGACCGCTTGAGACTTTAACATGACCGTCCAAGACGCCGTAGCTACAAAGGACATGGTGTCAAGTATAATCCCAATCAATAATATAAATGCTTATGTATTATTTGATTCAGGTGCCACCTATTTGTTTGTATTTGAAGAATTTACTAGTAAACTTAGTACACCCCGAGAACATTTAGAAGATCCTTTAAACATAGAAGTTGCGAATAAGGAAATAATCCATGTAGAATACGTCTATCGAAATTGTCGCGCAAACATTAGAGAACATGAACTGAGCGTATACTTGATTCCTATTAAACTAGGAGAATTCGATGTAATACTGGGGATGGATTGGTTATATAACCATGCAGCAATAATTGATTGTCAGAATAAATGTGTGAACCTTCAGACTCCGAGTAAGTCTAAGGTAGTGTTTCATGGTAGCTCATCGCTTAAGCAATCGTGTTGCATTACGATGATGCAGGCCAAAAAGCTGTTAAGGAAATGATGTGTAGGTTATTTAGCTTACATTGTAGATACTTGGAAAAAGGGGGTAGAGATTAAAGATATACCTGTAGTGAGGGAATTTGAGGATGTGTTTTCGGATGATCTGCCTGGCCTTCCGCCAGACAGAGAAATCGAATTCGTAATAGACTTAGCACCGGGAACGACACCGATTTTGAAAACTCCATATCGTATGGCGCCAGTAGAAATGAAGGAATTGATGATACAACTTCAAGAGTTACTGGATAATGGTTACATTCGATCGAGTGTGTCTCCTTGGGGAGCACCAGTGTCATTCGTTAAGAAAAAGGACGGATCGATGAGGCTCTATATCGATTATCGAGAATTGAACAGAGTAACGATCAAGAATAGATATCCGTTACCGAGGATATACGACTTGTTTGATCAACTAAAGGGAGTGAAATGTTTCTCGAAGATTGACTTACGGACATGATATCATCAACTGAAAGTGCGGGATAAAGATATATCGAAGACTGCGTTTCGAACCCGTTATGGACATTATGAGTTTTTGGTAATGTCCTTTAGTTTGACTAATGCTCTGGCAGCATTCATGGACTTGATGAATCGAGTTTTCAAGCCATATTTGGATAAATTCGTAGTAGTTTTCATCGACGACATTTTAATCTACTCGAAGATAGAGGAAGAACACGCCGAACATCTGAAGATTATTTTGGAGGCACTACGAAAGGAGAAGATATACGCAAAGTTTTCAAAATGTGATTTTTGGATGAAGAAGGTTCAATTCTTAGGCCACGTGGTGGATGAGAATGGAATCTCAGTAGACCCTGAAAAGGTTGAAGCAGTAAGTACTTGGAACAACCGAGAACAGCGACAGAGGTGAGAAGTTTCTTAGGGTTAGCCGGGTACTATCAAAGATTTATCCAGGATTTTTCTAAGATAGCAACCCCATTGACTAATCTGACGAGGAAGACAGTGAAATTTGTATGGACCGACAAATGCGAGGAGAGTTTTTAAGAGTTGAAGAAGAGATTAAGCGAGGCGCCTGTATTATCCTTACCAGATGATACGGGAGAATTTGTAGTATACAGTGATACGTCGCATAGAGGACTTGGTTATGTGCTTATGCAACACGACAAAGTCATTATGTATGCATCACGACAATTGAAGGATTATGAAAAACGATACCCTACTCATGACTTAGAGTTAGCGACAGTAGTTTTTGCTTTAAAGATATGGAGACAATATTTGTACGGAGAGAAATGTGAGATATACGCGGACCACGAAAAATGAGAAGAATCACGAAAAATGAGGTAGAAAAATTTCGAATAGATAAAGACAGTATTTTAAGATTCGAAGGGAGAGTGTGGGTACCGGCGGTAACTGAGTTGAGAGAGGAAATTTTGCACGAGGCACACAATACGACATATTCCATTCATCCGGGAGGCAAAGAGATGTACCGGGACTTGAAGCAACATTTTTGGTGGCCAAATTTGAAACGAGAAATCGCGGAGTACGTTAGTAGATATCTTACGTGTCAACGTTTAAAAGCAGAGCATCAGCGGCCGAGTGGGTTTCTACAACCGTTGGAAATACTGAAGTGAAAATGGGAGCATATTACGATGGATTTTGTAGTAGGACTTTCAGTCACGCAAAAAGGGTTAGATGCCATGTGGGTTATCGTGGATCGACTTACAAAGACCACACATTTTCTACCAATCAAGATCCGCTATAGTCTAAATCAGTTAGCAAATCTGTACGTAAAAGAGATTGTATCACGACATGGAGTGCCAGTATCGATTGTTTCTGACCGAGACCAGCGTTTCACGTTAAAATTTTGGAAAAGCTTGCAAGAGAGGATGGGAACACAGTTAAGGTTAAGTATTGCTTATCATCCTCAGAACGACGGATAAAGTGAGCGAAGGATACAAACACTAGAAGACATGCTTAGGACTTGCGTGATGGACTTCAAGGAAAATTGGGACGACCACCTACCCTTAGTTAAATTTGCATATAATAATAGTTACCATGCGAGTATCGGCATGCCACTGTATGAAGCTCTTTACGGGAGGAAGTGCAGAACGCTGTTATGTTGGGATAAAGTCGGAGAACGACGAATACTCGGACCAGAGTTAGTACAACAAACTGCAGACGTGACAATGATAAGAGCCAGACTAGTAGCAGCTCAAGATCGCCAGAAAAAGTACACAGATTTGCATTGGAAAGATCGAGATTTTGAAGTCGGTAGTTTTGTATTCTTAAAAGTATCTCCGTGGAAGGGAAAGATCTGTTTCAACAAGAAAGGGAAACTGAGTCCAAGATTCATAGGACCGTTAGAGATACTAAAACGAGTGGGCAAAATAGCGTAAAAAGTTGCACTACCACCTGAGTTGGAGCACATCCATAATGTGTTTCACATATCCGTGTTGCGTCCGTATAAGCCTGACTACAAATACGTGATTTCTTATAAACCCATTCAAGTGGAGAAGAACTTAGCGTACGAGGAAATTCCTATCCAAATTGTAGATAGGAAAGAGCAAACCTTAAGGAATAAAGTTATTTCTTGTGTAAAAGTGCTTTGGCGTAACCACGATATCGAGGAGGCAACGTGGGAGTTAGAAGATAGGATGTTGCGGGATTAACCCCATCTATTTGTGTAACCTTGTAACAATTCCGGGACGAAATTTTTATAAGGGGGGGGAGGATGTAATACCCGAGAATTTTTGCATATTATTTAAGTAAATATATTAATGAAAATGAATATTTATTTGAATATGAACAATTTCGTGTTATGAAATGAGACAAATCAATTATATTGAGTAATTGAATAATTGAGAAAATGTGGAGTTTGTGGTAAACTCGTTGAAATGCCTTGTGTGGCATAATGTGAAACGAGAAAATTCATTAAGTGAAGTAAAACAGGAATTTGGAAGATTAATCGTGTCGATCATGTGATTTCGTATAAGTAATCAATGCACTCGTAAACTCGTAATAACACTCATGTGGAGATCAATTCATGTCTTGTAAAATAAGTTAGCGTTAAAAACTGGCACGGGCAGGAACTGCACCAGTCTTGGCACTGTCAGGGCACGACGCAGCTGCGCCGTCCCAGCAGTACAAACTGGCGCAGCTACGCCATCAGTCAGTTTGAGTTAGTTACTTTCTACTATAGCACTGAATTGGGGGACATTAATGTTATATGTGTAACATGGGTGAAACCATATGATAGGAGTATATTGCAATAAGGTATGTTATGTCCAACAAAGGAATTATTAAATCATTAATTAGTATTAATTAATTGTGGGAAATGGATTTCTTTGTAATTAATTAATAATATGTGATTATTATTATTATTTGCAATATACCTATAAATGTAATGAGAATATTATCAATGAATAATGATTATGGAAGTTCATAATTACATTAATCAATTGTTGGATTAATTAATATCGGTATTAATTAATTAAGGAAGTGCATGATTTATTTATTTAATATGAGGAGGTAAGTTATTAATATAATAATATTATTATATTCACTATTACGTGCATATGAGTGCTAATACAACTATACTATATAGTGTAGTGTGACATTGTGTGACTATATACTAAACTATAGTATTTTAAGTGATAATTAATCAAGGAAGGAATAAATTTATTTATTTAACATAAATAAGTAAGAAATTATATAATAAGGTTATTATATGATTACATGAGTAGTAGAATTAATTATGGAACTACCCGGACAATAATACCTGACTACATTATTTTATTGCGTATGTTTAATGTACATGGACTATATGATGTGAGTGCATAATTAATCCCTAAATTTCTAATATGGTAACAATTGTACATTAAGATTTCATTGTGAGAAATTAAATAGACAAAACCAAGCCTTGATGATATGAAATGTTGAGATTTTCTCCTTTGTCCCAAATTGAGAGTCACATTTACTCCTAAACTTCATTCACGTGAGTTTCAAAAAGGCTAAGGCCTATTATCTCTTCCTTCTTCCAAGCTCAAGCTAGCAATCTAAGTGATGATTATTGGGGGGGGGGGGGTGGGAATAATGATGCAAACCAACTACCAATTACCAACTCCTTGATAACCTTCATGTAATTCTTCCATCCTTTGGTTTGATTTCTTGGACAATGGCTTGGCATGGTCAAGGAAATCTATATAAATTGGACACTTCCCTTCATTATTTATGTGCTTGAATTGTCTGAGAATTGTCAAGTGTAAGGGTGAGAGCTTGCAAGCATTCTTAGAGATTAGGAGTTCTAGTAGTAGCAAGTTTTATTCATATTGCAAAGGTATAATTTTATTCTATATTTTCAATTTCATTATCTGTAAAACTAAGTTTTGAATTCTTGAAATATCAAATTATTAATTTGGTGGAATTGGATGTTAATAAGGGTGGGTGTTGGTTATATATGTGACGAACGAAAATTTTGTAAATTATTTTAAATACTTATTGAAGTAAATAAATATTTTTCGATGATTTAATTATTAGATTTAATAATTAATCGATGCAATTGTGGTAGATTAATTTAATTATATGTGTTACATTTATTAAATTAATGTGGAGAATAATTATTATTCAAGTATGTAATTATGTGAGCTTGTCGAATTAAATAAGTTATTTAATTAAGCATGATGTTATTTAATTAATCTAATTATTAATTAGAGATTTAATAAATTGTTATTATTTATTAATGAGAAAAATTAATTATGTGACTATATGAATTTCTGAGAAAATATTATATTTTATTTATAATAAATTAAATAAAATATTAGAGTTATTTTATAAGGAGTGTGACATTTATTAAACTATATAATAAAAGGTTTATTAAAATAATGAGCTTTGAATTTATTTGCTAAGCCAAACATGGCACTAAGAGAGGTTATGGGCACTTAACCCATGACTGGGCAACTGACCACATCGCGTCAGTTTTATTTCTTCGACGCTTCCTTCTTCTTCTTCATAATTTCCTAAGTCTGGCATTATTTTCAGAGAGAGTTCAGAGAGAAGGTGAGAATTTTTGAGAGAATTTGTGAGTGTGTAATTACAGGTTATTGCAAAAAGGGTTATCTGATCATCTTATACTCTGGGTAATTCTCTCCAAACCCAATTTCTACATTTACGTCTTTTAGGTTTTCATAAAATGGCTTTCACAGTTTTCTAAAAATCTCTGTGTTTGGTATATGAGATGAGTATAACTTTATATATGTGTGTTATGTTATACCAAATAGTGTTTAATTATATATACCATGTAAGCCATGTGATCAGTTTCATGAAAGCATGTCGTACGTATGTTTTTCAAAATAAACAGAGTACGTGATATGGCCATATGGCCATATATGTGATAATTAATGTATTGATTATATATTATCCCTAAATTTTGGACTTGTATGTTGTTATGCATGTTCATACGAAGAGTTTAAGCCTTAAACGAACGAACTCGGTGTTGTAACGAATTCGTAGGGAGAATTTTCACATAAAGTTTTCTAAAACTTCATGAACATCAAAGTCAGTGTATTGTTAGGCTTTAAATCTGTTATTAAGTGTTTAAAATTAGTTTTGTCAGTATATAAATATTGGGTATTAATTATATATGAATTCCAACATGTGGGTATGTTTAATTTGGAGAATTAATGATTTTGTAGTAATTATTTTCGCTGAATTCTGTGTTCTCCGCGAACTGGAAAAAAAAATGAGCTTTTAAATTTTCTAAGTCTAACAATGGGTTAGTGTATTAAAATAATGAACATGTAAATATGTTAGAAATATTATATGATGATAAAATATTTGTTTAGCATGTAAATAACATAATTACATGTGAATTGTATTATTAAATACATAATTAGTTATTCATTCATGACGAACAAATTAGGTGTCAACGTGATGATTTGACTAAGTTAGTCAATTATTAAAGTAGACAACGAGAATAAGTTATGATGATTAGTTAATAATTAACTGGTATTGAATGTGAATGGTATGTAGGATTTATTTCAAAGAACGTGATTAGTTAAAGTGTAATCTACACGCGAGGCAAGTCTCCTAAACTTAAACTCTTAAATTGAGCAAGTTTCTTAACTCTATTTTTACATTGAGCAATTTACTTAAACTTAAATTATTATTCAAGTTCAAGTATTATATTAAAGATTGATTATCTTTCAAAGCATGATTCAATTATACAATAATTGTTCTATTGTATACATTTGAGATTATTATTCAAATCGAATATCATTATTGTTGAACCTTTTTAGACTAGTGAATCTTAATGATTTAGCTAGTCCTTAGTTGATGAACGTTCTAAATTTCAGAACCCTTATTGAATTATCCAAACCAAACTTCCTTTGGTGCGGACTCGAATGTCAAACTGAGATGAACAACCCTGAAAAGGGATTCACTTATGCGTTAGCGTTAAGATATTGTGCACAGTATGGTACTAAGGGCTGATCCCCATAAGTACGAGAAGAAGGTCCATAGTCTTATGACTGTTAAAGGTTTCAAGTATAACCCTTGTTAACCTAGGACATAGTTCAAGGTCTTATGACCCTCAGTATTCTTTTGATTCATGTTATTTATTCTTGATTCAAAAGTTGAGCTCTATTCAGATGTCGTTGATTATTCGCATGTTGTTATACTGTTGTTTCATTTTTTTATACTTGTGGACATTTGTGCTCACTCTTGCTTAATAATAACATTGCAGTTAAGAATGAAAGAAGCGATGAACCCTCCACTAGTAAGGGCAAGGGCAAAGTTAGCAAATGATGAAGACCTGTTATTTATTAATTGATGTATTTGTTTAAGACTTGAGTTATGTTGATGTTAAGACTTATTTGTTTAGAATTCTGCACAGATGTTTTAAGGTTAGAGTAACCTGGGATTTATTTATGATTCAGTTGATGTAACCCTTAAGGGAATAGATTTTATTATGATTTCTATCTATTGTTTGGTTTGATATTATTTATGGGTAGATAGATAGATGATGCTTGTACAGTGAACACCAAATCCCGTGGAATCGAAGTACCCGGATTTGGGGGTGTCACAAGTTGTATCAGAGCCGTAGGTTATGAACCTTAGGTGGGGGAAACAACCTTAGGTAGTAGCCTTATAGAAGAAGATAGTAATTGAAAACTCTTATCGAGTTCTAAGAAATGAATTTTTGTAATTCATTGAAGATAATAAAATACATTATGTGTTTATGTGTTAAGTATGCGTTAGATAGTATGACTTAGTAACTAAAACTTAAAATTTTGTTGTCAGGATGACGAATGATGGAGAAGCTAGTCAAACTGAGGAGGGACCCCATTTACCTATAGTACCTACTGAGGAGGGATCTCGTGTACTTATAGGACCGACTGAGGAGGAGCCCCGAGACATTCATGTCATTAGGGAGCAGCTGGTGCAGAGGGTTTCATCTCCATTGATCACCGTTGTTGGTCAGGAGCATGAACCTGAGATTGATCCTGAGGAGGGTCCTGAGGAGGAGTTTGATGAGGAGGAAGAAGAAGAGGAGCTACCACGGTACACTGTTGATGCTGAGATGTATGACACACTATATGATCGTAATGTGGAGTTACAAGATGAGGTTCAGGAATTGACTGAGCGAGCGACTGTTCAGCAGTCTACTTTAGAGGAGAAGGATAGAGAGATTGTGACCCTTCATACACGTTTAGGAAACGTGGAGTGGGATCTAATTCATGAGAAGGGTCAAACCGAATATAAAACCGAGGAGATAGAGAAGCTGAAGAAGGAACTGAAGGAAACTTCCGGAAGACTGAAAATAGCAGAGGAAGGATGGGTAAGTGAATCACATCGAGCTGATCGTGCAGAAAATGATAGTCGTGCAAAGAAGGCAAAGCTTGAAGACACGTACGCCACACTTAATCATGCGATGGATGAGGTTCAAGAGCGAGTGTTAAGGTACCCCATCCAGTTTGAAGGACTTCCATCGTATATGTTGGATCGCAGGACGATGTCTCGTATCCTGAATGAGGAGCGTGGCAAGGCTATTGAGCACCTTGGAAGACAGGAATAGAATCTGTTTATTTATGTGAAAGACTTATATAGTTTTATGTAAATTCTGATGTGTTTATGAACTAAGGAATATGTTAATATTTGAATGTTTTAAATCCTGTGGATTCTTTATTCCAGGATAGATGATGTAAATAGCAGTATGATATAGTTTAATGTTAAAACTTTTTATTTGAATGAAAAGATATCAAGTTGTTTGAGATGATGTGTTAAGTGATATGTTAAATTGTTGAGTAATGTCTTAACTATGCAGAGAAATAAATAAAGTTCTAATAAACGTTTATTAAACAGAAAAATGCCGACAAGGAGAAGACAACAACGTCAACCGACTCAGGAAGGGTCAACCAATAATAACAATAATGCCAATGTTAATCCAGTTCAACAGCTAGTTAATTTACTAACTGGAGTCATGAATAACCAACCGCAAGCTCCACCTAGCACAACGTTTAAAGATTTTAAGGCGGTGGGACCGCCAGAGTTCAAAGGTTCCAGAAATCCGATCGAGGCTCAAACGTGGGTGATGGAAATGGAGAAGGTTTTCGACGTTGCTAGGGTTCGAGAAGATCAGAAGACCGTTTTTGCGACATTTATGCTGAAGTCTGAGGCTAGCTACTGGTGGCAGGCAAACAAGATGCGAGGAGGTGAAGGTGTAATTACGTGGGAGGGATTCAAAGAGATGTTTTTCGAAATGTATTTCCCAGCTAGTTCGCAGAATCAGATGGAGGTGCAATTTCTGGAATTGAAACAGGGAAACATGAGCGTGCCTAAATACGCGGCTAAATTCGATGAGTTGGCAAGGTTTGCCCCGTATCAAGTACACACTGACGAGAGGAAAGCCAGACGATTCGAACAAGGACTGAAGCCTTGGGTATACAGCAAGGTATCAATGTTTCAACTTAACACGTTTGCGGGAGTTTTGGAAAAGGCCATTCTCGCGGAAGGAGGAAGTGATGCAGTGACTAAGTACAACCAAGAACAGAAAAAGAAAAAGAGTGAGAATGAAGGTAATAACAAGACTGGTGGAAGTAATACTGGGAATAATAATAATCAGAAGAGGAAGTGGACGGATAACTCGACAGCTGGAAGTCAACACGGAGGGCAGAAAAAGAAGATAGAAGCATGTCTGACTTGCGGCAAGGCACATCTAGGAGTTTGTTTGAAGGGAAAGAGAGTGTGCTACAATTGTGGTCAGGAAGGCCACATAGCACCAAATTGTCCAAACCCAAAGAAGGGTGCTTGTTTCAACTGTGGTTCGAAAGATCATTTAATAAGAGACTGTCCCAAAAAGGGATCGGGAGGATCAGGACAAGGAGGAAACCGGGGAAATAGCAGTGGAAATACCTTAACCATCACCGGACCACCTGCAACAAACAGACCAACCGCCAGAACTTTCAATATGACGGTGCAGGATGCAATCCAGTCTCGTGATGTGGTGTCAGGTATCATTCCGATCAATGAAATTAATGCGTACGTTTTATTTGATTCGGGTGCTACTTGTTCCTTTATATCCGATGACTTTGCTAATAGTTTAGATTTGCTTAAGGATGAATTGGAATATCCCATGATTATAGAAATTGCGAATAGAGAGATAATTCCTGTTAAGCATGTGTATAAGAATTGTAGAGTGGATATTAAGGGTAATATCATGAACGTAGATCTTATCCCTATTCGATTGGGAGAATTCGACGTTATATTGGTTATGGATTGGCTATCCAATTATGGGGCTGTAATTGACTGCCAAAAGAAGCATATTAACCTTATGACTCCGTCAAAGGTTGTGTTTTATGGTAGCAAGTCGCCTAGACAAGCGAGTTGTCTGACGATGTTGCAGGCCAGAAAGTTATTAAGACAAGGCTGTGTAGGATATTTAGCTTACATAGTCGACAGTCGAAAAGAGAACCCGAAGGTAGAGGAGATACCGATTGTGAGGGATTTCGTTGATGTATTTCCAGACGATTTGCCAGGACTTCCTCCAGATAGAGAAGTAGACTTTGTGATTGATTTGGCGCCCGGAACTGCTCCAATATCGAAGGCACCATACCGAATGGCGCCAGTAGAGATGAAGGAATTAATGGTACAACTACAAGAATTGTTGGACAAAAAGTACATTCAACCGAGCGTATCGCCGTGGGGAGCGCCGGTGTTGTTCGTGAAAAAGAAGGACGGATCGATGAGGCTATGCATTGACTACAGAGAATTAAATAAGGTCACGATTAAGAACAAATATCTATTACCGAGGATCGATGATCTGTTTGATCAATTGAAGGGAGCAAAATACTTTTCCAAGATTGACTTGAGGAGTGGTTATCACCAACTGAAGGTGAGGCCAGAGGATGTACCGAAGACAGCGTTCCGAATGCGATATGGTCATTATGAGTTTTTAGTAATGTCGTTTGGTCTTACGAATGCTCCTGCAGCATTTATGGGACTAATGAATGGTGTATTCAAGCCGTTTTTGGACAAATTCGTGGTGGTATTTATAGATGACATTTTGGTATATTCCAAAACCAAAGAGGAACATGAAGAACACTTGAGGTTAACGTTGGAAGTATTGAGAAGGGAGAAGTTGTATGCTAAATTTTCGAAATGCGAATTCTGGATCGAGAGAGTACAATTTCTTGGTCACGTAATCGATAAAGATGGAATTTCGGTAGATCCATCCAAAGTAGAAGCTGTGATTAACTGGGATCAGCCGAGAACGCCGTCAGAAGTAAGAAGTTTTCTTGGATTAGCAGGATATTATAGAAGATTCATACAAGATTTTTCTAAGATCGCAACTCCGTTAACGAATTTAACTCGAAAAGCTGTGAAATTTGTTTGGACGGAGAAGTGTGAGGAGAGTTTTCAAGAATTAAAGAAGAGGTTGAGTACAGCGCTTGTGTTATCTCTTCCGGATGATACAGGAAATTTTGTTGTTTTTAGCGATGCGTCACATAAAGGACTTGGCTGTGTGCTGATGCAAAACGGCAAAGTCATTGCGTATGCATCACGGCAGTTGAAGGATTACGAGAAGGGTTACCCAACCCATGATTTGGAGTTAGCTGCAGTTGTTTTTGCTTTGAAAATTTGGAGGCACTATCTATACGGGGAAAAGTGTGAAATATATACGGACCACAAGAGTCTGAAATATATTTTTACACAGAAAGATTTGAATATGCGTCAAAGAAGATGGTTGGAATTAATCAAGGATTATGACTGTGAGATTTTATACCATCCGGGTAAGGCTAATGTGGTTGCCGACGCCTTAAGTAGAAAGGGTATTGAGAAATTGATGATGTTGACTGCTCAGCAGGAGCTAATTGCAGATATGGAGAAACTGGAGTTAGAAGTGAAGTATCCTATAGAGATTGATGAGAAGCTATTTCAGATGCAATCTGGTACAACTCTACTAGATAGAGTGAAGGAGGCTCAGCTTCAGGATGATGAATGCAAAAAGGTAACAACGAAGATATCTGAAGGAACCGAACCAAGATTTAAGATGGATAAGGAAGGAATATTGAGATTTGAAAGCAGAATTTGGGTTCCGCTAGTACAAGAAATTAAGGAAGAAATTTTGAGTGAGGCTCATAGTTCAAGATATTCGATTCACCCTGGTAGTACAAAAATGTACCAAGATCTTCGACAACATTTCTGGTGGCCGAATTTGAAACGTGATGTTGCAGAATGTATTGCCAAATGCCTGACATGTCAGAAAGTTAAAGCAGAACATCAGAGACCGAGTGGATTGCTACAACCGTTGGAGATCCCAGAATGGAAATGGGAACATATTACGATGGATTTCGTGGTTGGCCTTCCGACGACTCAGAAAGGCTACGACGCGGTATGGGTTATCGTTGACCAACTGACGAAATCCGCGCACTTCCTTCCTATCAAAATCAGATTTAACTTAGATCAGTTGGCAAGATTATATGTGAAAGAGATTGTTTCGAGGCACGGAGTGCCGGTGTCAATTGTTTCCGATAGGGATCCGCGCTTCACATAAAATTTCTGGAAACGTCTTCAGGAATGCATGGGTACACAACTGCGAATTAGTACAGCTTACCACCCTCAAACAGACGGATAGAGCGAACGAACGATTCAAACACTGGAAGATATGTTACGAGCATGTGTAATGGACTTCAAAGGAAATTGGGATGATCACCTACCGTTGGTAGAGTTCGGCTACAACAACAGTTACCACGCTAGTATTGGTATGCCGCCTTACGAAGCGTTATACGACAGAAAGTGCAGAACTCCGCTTTATTGGGATGAAGTTGGTGAAAGACAATTGCTAGGGCCAGAATTGGTACAGCAGACGGTAGAAATAGTCAAAGTGATCCGAGCACGACTGGTAGCAGCTCAAGATCGACAGAAGAAATACGCTGATCCACATCGTAAAAATATCAAGTTTGAATCAGGTAGTTATGTTTTCTTGAAGGTCTCTCCTTGGAAGGGAAAGATCAGGTTCGGAAAGAAAGGAAAATTGAGTCCAAGATTTATTGGACCCTTTGAGGTACTGCGAAGAATTGGAGAAGTTGCGTACGAGGTAGCCTTACCTCCAGCACTCGAGAATATCCACAACGTCTTCCATGTTTCTGTGTTACGACCTTACAAACCTGATTACAAGCATGTAATTGAATACGAACCCCTGCATTTTGAGAAAGACTTATCTTATGAAGAAATTCCTGTCCAAATTGTCGACCGAAAAGAACAAGTTCTCAGAAATAAAGTTATACATTCTTTTAAGGTAATTTGGAGGAACCATAACGCTGAAGAAGCTACGTGGGAACTCGAAGCGAATATGATGAAGAATTACCCTAATTTATTTACTTAATTATGTGTATGCAATTCTGGGGACAGAATCTTTGTAAGGGGGGGAGAGTGTAACGGGTCAAAATTATTGAGCCGTGATTCTGGGGACAGAATCCTTTTAAGGGGGGAAAGATGTGACGAACGAGAATTTTATAAATTATTTTAAATACTTATTGAAGTAAATAAATATTTTTCGATGATTTAATTATTAGATTTAATAATTAATCGATGCAATTATGGTAGATTAATTTAATTATATGTGTTACATTTATTAAATTAATGTGGAGAATAATTATTATTCAAGTATGTAATTATGTGAGCTTGTCGAATTAAATAAGTTATTTAATTAAGCATGATGTTATTTAATTAATCTAATTATTAATTAGAGATTTAATAAATTGTTATTATTTATTAATGAGAAAAATTAATTATGTGACTATATGAATTTCTGAGAAAATATTATATTTTATTTATAATAAATTAAATAAAATATTAGAGTTATTTTATAAGGAGTGTGACATTTATTAAACTATATAATAAAAGGTTTATTAAAATAATGAGCTTTGAATTTATTTGCTAAGCCAAACATGGCACTAAGAGAGGTTATGGGCACTTAACCCATGACTGGGCAACTGACCACATCGCGTCAGTTTTATTTCTTCGACGCTTCCTTCTTCTTCTTCATAATTTCCTAAGTCTGGCATTATTTTCAGAGAGAGTTCAGAGAGAAGGTGAGAATTTTTGAGAGAATTTGTGAGTGTGTAATTACAGGTTATTGCAAAAAGGGTTATCTGATCATCTTATACTCTGGGTAATTCTCTCCAAACCCAATTTCTACATTTACGTCTTTTAGGTTTTCATAAAATGGCTTTCACAGTTTTCTAAAAATCTCTGTGTTTGGTATATGAGATGAGTATAACTTTATATATGTGTGTTATGTTATACCAAATAGTGTTTAATTATATATACCATGTAAGCCATGTGATCAGTTTCATGAAAGCATGTCGTACGTATGTTTTTCAAAATAAACAGAGTACGTGATATGGCCATATGGCCATATATGTGATAATTAATGTATTGATTATATATTATCCCTAAATTTTGGACTTGTATGTTGTTATGCATGTTCATACGAAGAGTTTAAGCCTTAAACGAACGAACTCGGTGTTGTAACGAATTCGTAGGGAGAATTTTCACATAAAGTTTTCTAAAACTTCATGAACATCAAAGTCAGTGTATTGTTAGGCTTTAAATCTGTTATTAAGTGTTTAAAATTAGTTTTGTCAGTATATAAATATTGGGTATTAATTATATATGAATTCCAACATGTGGGTATGTTTAATTTGGAGAATTAATGATTTTGTAGTAATTATTTTCGCTGAATTCTGTGTTCTCCGCGAACTGGAAAAAAAAATGAGCTTTTAAATTTTCTAAGTCTAACAATGGGTTAGTGTATTAAAATAATGAACATGTAAATATGTTAGAAATATTATATGATGATAAAATATTTGTTTAGCATGTAAATAACATAATTACATGTGAATTGTATTATTAAATACACAATTAGTTATTCATTCATGACGAACAAATTAGGTGTCAACGTGATGATTTGACTAAGTTAGTCAATTATTAAAGTAGACAACGAGAATAAGTTATGATGATTAGTTAATAATTAACTGGTATTGAATGTGAATGGTATGTAGGATTTATTTCAAAGAACGTGATTAGTTAAAGTGTAATCTACACGCGAGGCAAGTCTCCTAAACTTAAACTCTTAAATTGAGCAAGTTTCTTAACTCTATTTTTACATTGAGCAATTTACTTAAACTTAAATTATTATTCAAGTTCAAGTATTATATTAAAGATTGATTATCTTTCAAAGCATGATTCAATTATACAATAATTGTTCTATTGTATACATTTGAGATTATTATTCAAATCGAATATCATTATTGTTGAACCTTTTTAGACTAGTGAATCTTAATGATTTAGCTAGTCCTTAGTTGATGAACGTTCTAAATTTCAGAACCCTTATTGAATTATCCAAACCAAACTTCCTTTGGTGCGGACTCGAATGTCAAACTGAGATGAACAACCCTGAAAAGGGATTCACTTATGCGTTAGCGTTAAGATATTGTGCACAGTATGGTACTAAGGGCTGATCCCCATAAGTACGAGAAGAAGGTCCATAGTCTTATGACTGTTAAAGGTTTCAAGTATAACCCTTGTTAACCTAGGACATAGTTCAAGGTCTTATGACCCTCAGTATTCTTTTGATTCATGTTATTTATTCTTGATTCAAAAATTGAGCTTTATTCAGATGTCGTTGATTATTCGCATTTTGTTATACTGTTGTTTTATTTTTTTATACTTGTGGGCATTTGTGCTCACTCTTGCTTAATAATAACATTGCAGTTAAGAATGAAAGGAGCGATGAACCCTCCACTAGTAAGGGCAAGGGCAAAGTTAGCAAATGATGAAGACCTGTTATTTATTAATTGATGTATTTGTTTAAGACTTGAGTTATGTTGATGTTAAGACTTATTTGTTTAGAATTCCGCACAGATGTTTTAAGGTTAGAGTAACCTGGGATTTATTTATGATTCAGTTGATGTAACCCTTAAGGGAATAGATTTTATTATGATTTCTATCTATTGTTTGGTTTGATATTATTTATGGGTAGATAGATAGATGATGCTTGTACAGTGAACACCAAATCCCGTGGAATCGAAGTACCCGGATTTGGGGGTGTCACAATATAGATGTTATATGATCATATAAGTATGTTACAATTTGTTTATGAGTGTCTAGAATCCATTTGGTGAATAAATTTTGAGATTTGGCTAGACAGTTACCGAAGCAGACTGTTCTACGCCTGAACCAGGCACGGCGCATCTGCGTCACATTTATATTGAGGTGGAGCGTAGCTGTGCCGGTTACTGATTTCAGTTGAGCAATTTGTTTTCAAGTCTGATCCATATTAGCTAGTGGTTATGACTTAAGCTAGCATGTGAACATGTGTATGATGTATATGTGGATTTGTTAACCTAATGTGAGCATGATAGACTAGCTTAGCATGATTAACGAAGGTGTATGATTTAAAATGGATTTATGACTTTAGAAATAAACTTATTATGTATGTATGCCATATATGTGCACTGACTTTGCAAGCATGTTAGTGTAACTTAGAAATACATGATTAAACCTTTAGATTGTGTTTATGTGATTAGAAAGGAAACATGAGTATATTGAACTTACTAGTAAGCTTTAAATGTGAAAATTGTCAAGATACCATAAGGACTAAAATCTGATAATGGTAATCATGTTTAATGACTCTCTTAGACTCACTCATGTAGTGTGAACGTATATATACCATGCTTGTGTATCGCATTTCAAGAAAAGCATAAACAAAGCCTATTTTCAACTAAAGCGGTATTAGTTTCACTTATATGTTATAAATACTCGCATACATGCTTAATTTGAGTGTTATAACTATCTCGTATGTTTAGAAAGCAAGCATGCTAGACTTTGTGGTTTCACGACCTTAAATGACCTTAAATTATTGAAATGATCGAACTTAGAACCATGTTGTGCAAGAAGGAACCTAGATTGATCTGAAAAGCATGTGAAAGCCTTTAACATGACAAAATATGATTATGTGTTCAAACCAAACAGAAACCTCAAGGCAGCAGCTGAGTTTTGGCTGGGTCAGGGGACGGCGTAGCTGTGCCGGTCCTAGGCTTAGCCATGGCGTAGCTGCGCCAGTCTGGAATTCCAGATATTGAGTTCTGACTTTTGGACAGTAACTTGCATGGTGTTTATGATGCTATATGTAATCTAAAACCTACTGGTGTACATATATATGTGTGATGCTTAGTTGTTAAGTTGGTGTTGTATTGAAATAGAAAGTCCATGAATAGAGAAAGTCTTAACCTTGAGCATTCTTGATTCGCTTATAACTAAGTATTTAATTCATGATGACTTTCGAACTGATTTTGTATTATATGTGCATACTTGAATCGTGTCGAGCTTGATTAAAGACTGTATTAGCTAATGAACATTGTATACTTATAATGCGCTATAAATAGGATTCGAAAGTGTTGATTTGTTAAACGTGGATAAACTACGCTTAAGGCAAGTTTCTAAACCTATCTTATTATGCAAGTATTCGAACCCTACTCTTATTGTGCAAGTATATTTGCATTCTTTATTCGACGAATACCGTAAGCTTATCTCTTTAAAAATAAGTTATATTGCTTTCTCGTTCAAATAAACCATTATGCTTAAACCCTTATGAAAACTATTATTCATAATGAACTTGGTATTATTCTTGAATATTGTGAAAGAGTCGATGCCATTTGATTCGGCTAGACTATATGCCCGTTTATAAAACTGTCCAAACCCATTTGATTGATGCCGAAATCTTGAAAACTAAGTTGAACAACCCTTATGGTAAGGGGATTGTATATTGTTGGAAACCCCAACACATGAGTATATTATTACTGTGGTGTTATGCATAACGTAAAGTATTGTAGACTGATCATCTATAGTACTTGATATTTTGGGCTATCAATTTAATATTGGTAACTCTAGTGGAAGTTTAATAGTCCTTAGTGACTGCTTAGTATAAATTGCTTATCTTGTTGGATACATTGTTAGTCGCTGAATTCATATATATCTGTTGATTTATATTGAATTGTCATTCTTATTCCAAGAATTGTTGATATTCCTTATCCGTGATGTTATTCTGAAACTTTGAACTATCCTAGAAATGACACTTCAATATTTTAAACCTTGTGATATTATATTTTACCCCTTGTTGTATATTACTTGTGGTTCACTCATATTACCAATGCACCTGCAATATGCTAATGCCATGATATATAGCTAAAATCACAAAGAATATTAATATCATACAATACGTTTACATCCCAATAATTCTTTGTAATGCCAATTACAGAGAATATTAATACCATACAATACGTTTACATCTCAATAATGCCAAACTATCCATACATCTCAAATTCACTTTTCAATATAATTACTACTATATTGAATTGTGAATTTGACTACATCCACAAAATATACCAAACTATCCATAAAATTAAACTACTACCTAATTAAACTATCCATAAAAAACCTATAACAGAAAATAACAGAAAAAGATCCATATCAATGAACTGTAAACCTGTACACCACCTGCAGAGTGTAAAATGGGCTGTAAACAGTATAAAGATATAAATGACAATAAAGATAAAAAAAATAATATCTAGAAATTAAATGTACATGCCTCGTCACTGCCTTCCGCTCATGTCCCAAATCAATATCACCATTGGTATTCATTGCCATATCAAGAGCGTTTCGCTGCATGAAACAAAAGCAACCAAAAAGAATAAGATGGATCCTAACAGGGAAAAAAGAAACATCGGTTTCATAAATTTTCTACACGCTAAAGGTACAATCAAAGACATAAAGATTCATAAATACATAGTCTTTAGCTAATTCAACCATATCAAAGAAGATTAAAAATATCATTTCATGCTAAAAACACACCCACCCAGCCACGACAAAAAAAAGAAGGAAATCTTCTGGCTGCGTATCATGATGCAACACACCTGTTGGTGAGATAGGAACAGGACGAAAAACGTGGAAGACATAGTGTTTAAGTTGAATAATGACACCAAGTATTGTCTATCAATCTATATGTATAGGATACAACTTACTACTATTTGCAGCCACTATTACGGAATGCCTACCCTGGCTTTTAATGAGTCCAATTGCAGTAAGTAGAAATAGAAGAACAAGAAGAAGACAAAGCTAAGAAAATTAACCTGATAAGGGCACCTGAGATTGGCTCATGGGAAGAGGTTCTCCATTTGCAATACGAATTTGCCACTCTACAAGATCATGACCAATAATCATCTCTATAACAGGATGCTCAACCTTCAATAGAGTATATTTGGTCCTAATTAATTACAGTTGAACTTACTTATCAAAAAAGAAAAACTGTTGAACTTGTGTAAAATAAAGAGAGAACAAGATTGATTCTGGCACCTGAAGACCGTGTACAAATATTTACAAATAGCAAGTCCCTTGATTAAGAATAGCAGTCGAAGGGAATTCAATTAAGATACTAGAATTTGACGTGTTTGTACAACTTGTAATAGCCGTAATCACAACACTACCATGTTTGAGCTCAGCAGGTCTATAAAATAACTTTACAATAATTGCAAGAGAAAGCATACCTTTTTGGTCCTGAAATACATGGTTCAACATCAGCTAGGTCCAATTGCAGATTAGATAAGTAGATTCTATCTTGTTGAGGCTAGATCAAGGAATTACTCATTATCCTCAGACTGCCAACTTGGAACTACTTGCTTATTTGATCTTATCGGATTCTCAAAACAGTTCTCCCTAAAAGAATAAAGTAAGCCACATTATGAAGGTAGCAAACACTATTTCCTGCTTTTATGTTCCTAGAAGTCCAGTCCTTTAATTTGAACATGATAAAAACAGGTACCATTTGTTATGGTAACAGCTTTCCACACCAGAATTGAAAAACTTACTTAGAAACACCACTACTAAAAGAGGTAAAAAAAGGACATGTAAGACCATTTTCACAAATCTCTAGATCTCAACAGATTAAATAAAGGTAAATAAATAAAATGATATGAATGGATTTCTCTTAAAGAGCACATTATTTTCTTCAGAAGATGGAGTACCAACACATTAAATCAATATCACTAAACTCCTATAACAATCCCCCAAAGCAGGGACAAAGTTATTAAACAACTGACCTCTTAAATTGACTGTTGTTAACTGATACCATCTGTATTCAGATAGAACTAACATAGCCAGAGCTTACATGGGCATAAGAAAGATCATACAAAACATTCTGCAATCAAACAACCCCTTGCTCCAATTCCTAAACTTCATCCTCAAAAAGAAAAAGATCAAAGGAACACAGTACACTTATTATTCCTTCAATCTTTATTGTCTATAACTGGTTATACCTTCCAGTGCATCCCAAAATTTGGAAGCCATGATCCTGAAACTTCCCACAAAAGAAACATTACATGTGTAACCATCTACCATAACTTTATTTTAATCCTGCTGGAAGCAAAATAATTTTCCCAAAAACCCACAAATGAAAAAAACTCAACAATAAATTTTAAACCCAAATAAACAAGAACTATACCTTTATAGGACGATCAGGAACTTTGTAACAATCAGGAGTTACTGATGACAACCACATACCTGGAAACAAATTCTGTACAAACATCACAAAAAAATAAATATTAGTAAATAAAGAAATTCCAATAATAATGAAAATTAGGAATTGTGTAAAAAGAAAAGTAGTTCTTACATCAAGCTATTTTTGAACAATTATAGCTCTCTTCTTAGGTTTCCTAGAAGGCCTTGATCTAGTAGTTAAAAAGATATCCTCTTCGATCTCGTCACGCTCAAGGGTGATCGAAAACTTCTGCTTCGTTTCCTTCTCTACAAGATTAATATTAACATCCGACTGAATCTGAGCTTTATTCTCCTGTATTTTAATTGTTCCTCCATTATTCACATTACTCTGCTTCCGCAAAGGCTTTCTAGGCCTCAAATTCCAAGTTTTTGGCTCAACAAATTCCTCAATTTCATAGTTTTTAATTAAAGTAAATCCAAACTCCTAATATTCAATGGCCAACACAGCTATGAAGCAAGTAGCAAGCAACAAGTAGTAACTAAAGGAACATCGTCGTACTACAGAAATCAACAGTTCAAAATCTGAATCTAGTGAAATGAAACAATTCAGCTTACCTTGATATTGGAGAAGAGAACCAGAGACTCGAGAAACGATGTCGGCGATCTGACCCAGCTTGTCGGACCGAGAAAAGAGAGCGAAGGGAATGTTGACGGGGTGGTTGGGGAGGAGAGAAGTGTTGGTTCCGGCAGAGGGTTCAACCGGTCCCCAGCCGTCGGGATTGAAGGGGACGGCGCCGTGAGAGAGTGAAGATGAGTGAGAGACAGGGGAGGGTTTCAGATGTTGGAAGACATAATAGGGGCAAGGGGGAGGGTTTTTAATTTCAAGTTAAAAGTGAAAAGCTCAATTTTTTAAGCTCCGTGTTTTTAAATTACATAACGTTTTGTTAAAAAAAATGTTATCTATTTAAAATTAAAAATTATCCTTTTAAATAGATAACGTTTTTTATATATATTTATAACGTTTTGTTAAAAAACGTTGTTAAAAAAATACCACAACATTTTTTATAAAAACGTTGTGGTTTAAGTGTTGTCTATTTACTGTTTTGTAGTAGTGTATAGTCATAATCAGAGTTTAGATAAAAAGAATGAACTTATGATGACAAGTTATAATTGAATAGTATTGTGAATGTAAATGGTATGTAGGATTAAATCAAAGAACGTGTATAATTATCGTGTAATCTACGCACGAGGAAAGTTTCCTAATCCTACTTGTTATCGTTATTCAAATTTATAAACCTTACATCTTTACATTGAGCAAACTCTAGACTTATGTTCTATATCGAGCAAGATCTTGTTATTTGTTGATCAAGTTCAATATGTTATATTAAAGGTTATTAATCTTTTCAAAGTATGATTTATGTTATACAATTCTTATTCCATTGTATACCTCTTGAGTTATTATTCAAGTTGAATATCAGTTATTATTAAACCTTGTAAGACTATCCTTAATGATTCGACTAGTCCATAGTTGAAGAACATTCTAAATTTCAGAACTCTTGTTGAATTTATCCAAACCAAACTTCCCTTGGTGCAGACTCTAATGTCAAACTGAGATGAACAACCCTGTATAGGGGATTACTTATGCGTTAGCGTTAAGATATTGTGCACAATATGGTACGAAGGGCTAATCCCCCTAAGTACGAGTAGAAGAGTCCATAGTCTTATGACTGTTAAAGGTTTCAAGTATAACCCTTGATAACCTAGGACATAGTTCAAGGTCTTATGACCCTCAAAAGTTCTTTTGATTCTTGTTATTCATTTTTGATTCAAAAGTTGAGTTCTTATTCCAAAAGTTTTTGATTCACTCGTATGTTATTATATTGTTGTTTTATTATTATACTTGTGGACAATCGTGCTCACTCTTGCGTAATAATAACATTGCAATTTAGAACGAAAGGTCCGACGAGCCTTCTACTAGCAAAGGGAAGGGCAAGATTAACAAGTGATGAAGACTTGTTGTTTATGTGATTATGTATTTATGTTTTAGAGTTATGCCAATGTAGTGTAAGACTATTAATTGTTTATGTTTCCGCAGTTAAGATTTAAGGCTAGTATGACCTGTGATTGATGTATTTATTTCAGATGATGTAACTCCTTAAGGAGATGATTTATTTCTATCTATTTATATTTTCATTTATTATGGGTAGATAGACATATGATGTTTGTATAGTGAACACCAAATCATGTGAGAATTGAAGTACCCGAATTTTGGGGTGTCACAACTTGTCTCTTCACATTGCAAGGGCTAAGCTAGAAATCTTCTATAAATAAGAGCTTATTTATTCTTTCATTCTCACCAATTCACTAAGACTCACAAGAGAAATCTATTGAGAGAGAATCAGAGAGAAAGAAGAAGAGTATTTTGTTATTACACTATTGCAATATCCAATCTCCTACTAAGGTAAGGGATATTATTTTCGTTCAATATTTGTAAGAAATATTATTTTTTTCCATACTCTATAGGATGTAAGTAATATTATTTCATTTCATATTCCTAAATCTACACTTATTTTGATAAGTATTGCTTCTATACTCCCTGAAATTAGTAGAATATCATTGAATTTTGCGCTTCATCTAGTATCGTTTCACGAAAATATTTTTCTGAACTTTCTTATTAAATTTTAATATTTTCATGTCGGGGTACTATTCACTCGAGTACTATTCACTCGGGAACTATTCACCAGGGGTACTATTCACGACAAAATTGGTTTCTTTTCTGTCCAAATTATTTTTGATACCTGAATATCATTCTTCAATTTTACTCCATAATTAATTATCATGTTGACAATTTGGACATTTTTAAACTCTGAATAAATTGAATTATAAATCTTTAATATTTATCCTTGATCTCACTTGATTGATTTCTTATATCATTGTCATCATCCTCATGCTTATATTGTGGTGAAAGTCATCTTTGGCCCGTAGTGCATAGATGGATTGTTGATTGGTATGATTATGACCAATAATTGTGTATCAGTATAATCATGACCTGTAATGTTACAGACAAATGATGTGGTAAAAGTCCTCTTTAGCCCGTAGTACATAGATGAACAGTTGTTTGACATGATCACGACCATTGGTGATACTAATGAATATCCTTGGCCCGTAGTGCATGGATAATTCGATGATTTGAAATAATTATTGAATTGTGTTACAGAGATAAAATATTGATGATGAACTTTTAAATCATAGAAGATAGTAGACATCATGCTCTACTAGAGTCTTTTAATGGATTGCTTATTCCGCTGCAGTTGTTGATCTAAACTTGTTGTCTATTGTATTCTATCAGTTTTTACACTATTGACTAAGGATAATTTATTCTGCATTATCTTAGTTATAATATCTTTTACTAGGCTAGTTGAGCTCACCCTTTTCTTTCATTGTTCTCTTCAAGAAATGAGAATATAGGTGGGACTAGTTGGGGAATAGAGTGATGGTCCAAGATGGTGGCTATAGTAGTCCTCAATATTCTATAAAATAGTTTGATAATAATTGCAATGAGAACTTATTTTGAGTTTGGATATTGTCTACGAGACAATATTTATATTAAAACTCACAGTTTATGTTTTGTCGTATTTTGCATGACAATTCAATAGTTGTATAAATGAAGTTTGTATTTTAATTATGTACCACGTATTTGGAAATTTAGAATGGGTTGTGTGGACCTATTTTGGTGCGTCACAGTTGGTATCAAAGCTTAGGGATATGATCCCTAGCAGAGATCTGAGGCTAGAACTAGGTGGGGAGAGACGAGTAAATCCTTCGCTAGTGTGTCCTACCTAAGCTTATTTGTTATTTAATTGGTAGGTCGGAATATGGGGATAATATGTGGCATGTCAATTTTTTTAATTAACACTTGTTTTGTGGCAGTATTTGAAAATAACATCGGAAAATTTTGAGATAAGCAATGGAGAATATGAGACCGCTGAGACACCGCCAATCAATAACCAGGATAATTTGCATTAAGAAGGCAATAATCCTCCTATAAACAAAAACACCGACTAAATGATGAATGATGGAATGTTTAAGAGCTTTCTACAATTCAAACAACACCAAACGAGAGAGACTTTTGTTCAAAATGTAGGTGGAAACAATGGCAACTCACGGTTGGTCACTGCTAAGCAATTCAAAGAGTTGAGACCACCGAAGTTTTTGGGAAAGCCAGAGCCACTTAAGGCCGAAACGTGAATTAAGCAGATCACCAAGATATTTGATATCTTGGGATGCTCAGAGGAGCAAAAGGTTCCCTTGTGACAACCCGAGAATTTAGAGAATTATTTAAATCTTAAAATATTGAATTAAGGTTAAATAATAAACCTAGACAAAAAATAAGTGAATGGATTTGAGATTTCTGAGAAGGAATTTTGTGAATTTAAAATTTCCTTGGTGAATTATTCGGGATTAAGGGTATACGTGAATATGTTCTGTGTATATGGTATTATAAATGTACAGTATATGGTTAAAGGTCAAGGGTTGACCAGATAAACTATATCAGTGGCAAATCCTAAAATTCTATTAAGAACGTCAACGTTCAGATAGAAAATTCTTACGATTTATAAGAAACCCTAAAAATTGGTTCTAGAAACCCTAATTTTAGTTCCGAGAATCTGAAACCCTAATTCGGAATATGAAACCCTAATTTGGGAATTCAAATGCTAGTATAAGGTTTAACGTTATTAATTATAACCTATTTAGGGAAAATCCTAATGATTTACCTGAATCCCTAATTTTAAATTAGAAATCCTAATTCTTGGGTTATAAACCCTAATGCATGATTATGAAACCTAATTGCTAAATTAGCAATTTAATTAGGAAATATTAATCCTAATTAGCAAGCTTGAATTATGATTAGGAAATTTTAATATAATTAGAGAATCCTAATTATTTTAAAGTCCAAAATTAGTTTTTAATTATTCTAAATATATTTCATAACTATTTAATATTTTTGGAATAATAATGGTATTTAATATATTTAATTATAATATTAAATAAATTATTTTAATACATGAAAAATCATGGAAAATTATAGTATGGTATAAGAAAATATTTTAAGTTATTCTTAATGACTTTTAATATTTTGTGATGAATTTCATTAATTAATTAATATTAATGATAATTAATTTATTTTATAAGCGTATTAAATAAATTATGGAAAAATAGAATTAATGAAATAAAAGTCATATAAAAGTGATTTAAGTGTTATAAAAATATTTTAAGTTATAAAATATAACGTTTGATATTTTTTCATGAAAATATAAATATTTTAATAATATTAACGATTATCGGATAATAGATTTAAAGGTTTAAAAATCATATAAATATGATTTTAAGTTATTAAAAATACTTTGATATATTATAAATATATTATAATATTATGTTATAATTTTCATTAATATTTAATATTAAATAAATATTAATGATAAATGAATTATGTGATATTTAATTCATATAAATACGATATTAATGTTTGAAAATTAATGATAAATGGTAATAATTACTTAAAAATTATTACAAGCTTATGATAAATATTTTGACTGATAATATAATTATCTAAGATAATTGTTAAGTATTTAGGCAGAATTTAATTGAACTTAAACTCGATATTTGTCCGACTAAGCCGCCGGGATGTCAAATTGATATCGAATTCAATTCAAACCGAAATAGTTTGACTTGATGATATGTCTTATATGTTGTATAGACTGATAGAGTTGTGTTATGTGTTTAGGTTATTCTGTGTTTATATATAATAGTATTATATTGTGATGATATTATTCTAACTTATAAATAAATATTATTAGTATTAGGTTTTCAGACAAAACTTATTAAATTGCATAGCGGTAATCAACGGTTCAGGCAAGTCTTTTTTAACTCGGCCTCGAGTTGTATTATTCAATTATACTTGTAGTTAATAATTTTTGATTGTCATATCTAAGAATTATTAAATCGCACTCTGTGCATACTGCATGTTTTCATCAGGTATGAAAGGCTGATCACCTTCATTACCATTCGGTCCAAATATATATATATATATATATATATATATATATATATATATATATATATATATATATATATGTTCATGTTCAATGTTCGTTCAGCTATGTAAAATTTGTTCATACTAGTTCACAATTATATTGTAGAACTGTAGCAAGCTTTTGTTCAACTTTTTCAATCATGATATAACCTTAATTTATTGAACTTAAACTTGCTGGGCAAACTTATTGCTCACCCTTGCTATATCATGATAAACATTGCAGATAAGGCGAATACATTCGGATACAGGAAAGGATAAGCCATGTTCAGCTTGGGACTATATATGCAGCTAGAATTGTAATTGTATAGTATGATAATACCATTGTATGTCAAATAGGTTATGAATTGTGTATAGGTTAAGGTTACTCGACCTTAGGGTTTAATGTGTAAAGTTTATTGTATAAATAATTTATGTTTATATCTTCCGCAACAGTTATAGAATGATTGTACCGGATCCGCGGTGATTCGGGACCCGGATTCGGTGCTCTCATAGTCTAACTCAAATAGAGTTATTGTGTCGGTAAGATTCAAAGATGAATCTTGGCGGGTTATAAAAGATACAGAGTTTACTAACTCTGGTAATAAAGTTGAATAGTAGTGATGAATATATATAGTCTAAAAGACTAAAAGTACAGTGATAGGAGATTGTAAAATAAAACAACCATAGACTATAAATGAATCGTAATATATACGATGAGATCACTCCGTGATCAGATAAGGTTATAATATGGGAGAAGAATCGATCTAATGATTGAAAAGTTTTCGATAAGAATGTTGTGTGTCAGTTATACTATAAAGTGGTACAGATTTAGGAAAGGATTATGAATACGAGTTGAATAAAATTCGTATTGAGAAGGGAGTTAATATTATGTCTGTGTCGCGCTATTTGCCATATGCATGTTAGGAGGGTGATTCCTTTCTCATGTGTATATCAGGTAGATAGGTTATAGTTAGATAATATAATGTTAAGTACGAGTTCTTAAAACTCATACTTATGATACATTCGTGACTCATGATTATATAAAATGTTTATGAACCCCTCAGCGAATGGACGTCAAAGGTCTGACTAGGACAAGTTCTTAAACTCATATGATTGTGAAAAGTTCTTGAACTCATGAGTGTGGTTTGACGAACTGGGAATAGTTATGTTTATTGAGGATAATAGGAATAGATATATTATTAAGCAATTATCATTAGTGGAGACATAAGTTTTCCAAATCTTCTAGCTATGCTAGACTCAAAATTTGTGACATCAAGCTAAAAACGCACTATATGCTTTTTGGAAATAAATTTTTTCTCAACTCCGGGTGACCATTGTGTATGAGTGGACTTCGGGCCACCGACACATCGTTACCTGTTGAGGAAATAAAACAGATTTGCAATGATTTTTGAACGATTTAAAGAATAGTCTATGCTACTTGTCTCAGTTAGACGATAACGATTTGAAATATTAAAATATATTTTATTTATCACTTATGTACCGTGTAACCTGGTGCAAAGATGATAAAAAGTTGATGGAGTTGAAAATGCAGGAATACTTAGTATTGAATTTGATCTAAAATCGTTGTTCCACTATTGTATGATGTGTTATGACAAAGTCACTCGATGACGACATCCTCAAACGGGATGTTAATACAGTACGATATCATGGTGTCATTTTCAAACTAATTTTAAAATTTTAATTTGCCAACGAGGTTTTGGCTACACACATTCGTATTTTGATTGAAGTTGATTATTGATATGAGTCTAAGCTATTCGATTCGGCTAGACCAACTTTTATGAACACTCTAAGCGTTCTTTGAAAATTTTCTCGAACAAAATTATTTTGGTATGGAATTCTATGATAAGACTGAGGTAAATTTTTGTGCCTATGACAGATATGAGAAACAGATCAAACCAGTATTATTGGGCCAGGACAAGGGCAGAACGGGCTAATTACCCACTATGTTCATAAGACCAGTGCGGTTTGCAGATGAATTTCCATAAAACCTTTGCGAAAATGATAGACAATAGTCTATATTACCCCTCAGCAATACTTGAAAATTTTTACTCTTGTGAGGAATGTATTGGGTAGCATGTGATGCTGTGTATGAATGGTGTATGGTACATGGTGTAAGGTGTAAGGTAAATTTACGGGATGAAATTTTTAGAAGAAGGGGTAAATGTGACAACTCGAGAATTTGGATATTTATTTAAATCTTAAAATATTGAATTAAGGTCAAATAATAAACCTAGACAGAGAATAAGTGAATGGATTTGAGATTTCCGGTAAGAAATTTTGTGAATTTAAAATTTTTGTGGTGAATTATTCAGAATTAAGGGTTTAACTGTATATGTTCTGTGTATAAGATATTATATGTGTAAAGTATGTGGTTAAGGGTCAAGGGTTGACCAAATAGCCTATATACATGGCAAACCCTAATATTATATTAAAAACGTCAACGTTCAGTTAGAAAATTCTTATGATTTATAAGAAATCCTAAAACTGGTTTTGGAAACCCTAATTTCAGTTCCGAGATTTTGAAAACCCTAACTTAGGGATTTAAATACAACGTATAAGGTTTTTGTGTATTAATCACAAATCTAATTAGGGGTAAGCCTATTTGATTAATTAGAAATTCTATTAATTAGAAAACCCTAATTTTAATGTTAGAAACCCTAATTATTTCAATAGAAACCCTAATGTACAATTTTATCCTTAATTACTAAATTAGCAATTATAATTAGGAAATATTAATCCTAATTAGCAAGCTTGAATAAATATTAGTAAATTTTAATATAATTAGAAAATCCTAACTATAATTTAGAAATATTAATTTTCTATTTTGAAAACTGAAATTTTGAAATCTTATAAATTAAATTTGAAAAATTTAAGGGTTAAACCCTAAACCCTAAGGGTCAAATCCTAAACCCTAAAGGTTAAGCCCTAAACCCTAAGGGTTTGGCCAATTTACATGTATGCCTTTAAATTTAAAAAGCCAAATGACATTTTTACCCTTCTTGCATTATTTATGGGATAGCTTGCAAATCTTGGCAAATTGAGAATTGTTCACCAACTCTAACCACCCCTTGCTACTTAAATTCACAGCATTCAACCACCTTATCAGCTGAATACATTGCACCAATATATATATATATATATATATATATATATATATAGAATTAGAGAGAGAGAGAGAGATGTTCACAAAATTAGCTATTTGGTCACCAAACACTCAACCAACATTTTCTCTCTCTAGACCCACGAAATTAGTAGGTAATTCAGTCTCTAACATGATCTCTAGCAGGCCAAGAACAAACTTCAAGGATCAAAATCATGATCAAAGCATGAATGTGGTATAAAACCCTAAACTTAGAAATCCTTATGATTCATGTTAATCTTTGTGTTTAGATGTTTAAACATGTTTTATGTAGTGTAAATAGATGATCTAGGTTGCTATATAGTGAATCCTTAACATCTAGATACACGAAACTAAGATTTTTAAAAATCTGGAAAATTTTGTAATGTTGTCTGACAACCGAATGTCAGACCCCATAGATCATTTTTTGTTATTTGTTTTTGTGTTTTAAAGGTTTGTGGTTGTAGTATATTGTAAGGGCTTTGATCTGGAACTTGAATTAAGCCTATATCATAAGTAGATTGCAAGTTATAAGCAGTCAAAGGTCGTTGACCGACCTTGACCAACTGGATTCTGGCTGACAACGACTTTTTAGGCCTCTGATTTTGCTTCTGACATGTGTTTTTTAATGCCCCAAAAAAATCGGATTTTTAAGAATTAAATTTTTATTTGATAATGTGGATTAAATGAAACTAATTGATTATTTATGGGAGTAAGCTATTTGAAGGTCGTTTTATGACCTATACATATCGGAACGTCGTAGTATTTTGGCTACGTGGTAGAATTAAAGTGTTTGAATTTCCAAGACGAAAATAAAAACTTTCCGAGAAATATGTAATGATAGAATATCGAGGTGAGATGGAATATCCAATAATATTTCAGTTATGGCAAACGCAGTTTTTTGTCTGTGGACTTAAAACCTAACGATTAAGGAAAGTGGTTTTCGAGAAGGAATTTAAATATGTAAAATGAATTAAAGCGATGATTGTATAATACGTAGGTATAGTACGAAGTAATGAATACGAGTAGGATATGAGGTATTATACGAGTATGTATGAATAATGTTATGTCATATATGAATAAGTATACGAGATGGAATACGAGATTAATACGTAGACAATACGTTATAAGGCTTTAAGCCATTTGTGAATGGACTTGTGGATTATGTAGGATGTACAAGTCTAATATGATTTAATATGAAAGTCCAATAGAATTAATGTGCAAGCCCAAGTGTTTGTAATGTGAAGCCCAAAGTAATTTAATGTGCAAGCCCAAAGCTTAAGCTAAGCAAATTAAACCTAAGTCCAAGCTATGATCCAATGGGTAAGTATGAACCTGAACAAGTATACTTAATGGCTAAGTAATGTGGTAACCAAGTAGACTTAATGGCCAAGTGTTGTGGGGAGCAAGTAAACTTAGTGTTTAAGCTAGGAATAGTAAGGAAGTGATTAAGGAGGTGGGATGGCCTAATGACCAAACTACCCTAACCTTAGGAAGTCCTATAAATAGCAAGCTTGGTTTTCATTTTGTTGGTTGTTCATTTCATCTAACAAGTTGAGAGCTTATTTGTTAGAGATAATAAGCTAGAAAAGCTAGAAAGCTAGTCTTTCATATTTCAAGAAGCAAGAAGGAGATCAAAGATTAACAAAGTGATATTCAAGGGTAAGAAATCCTAAACCATAATTCTCTTTCTCTTCCATTGTTAGAGAAGTGAGCAGTGGTTGAACTAGTATGCTAAGGAATGATAAGAATGAGTAATCAAAGGGCTTAAGTCTTAATAAGCCGTGAATAAGTCATGTGGTAAGATAAACAATAAATGAAGTTATGAACTTAAGAAGAACTTATAACATGTTTACATTAATGAAATCGGTATGATAAGGAGAGGTGAGAGTGGTGGTTAGAAGACTTAATCCATTATAAGTCATAAGAAATGAAATGTTATGTAGTTTATATGTTTATAAGTTATAAACTCACAAAGAACAAGCAAGAACTTATCATATATATAAGTTAATGAAATGAGTAGGTTAAGATGTTAATATAATGGATTGAATCCATTTGAAACGAAGATCAAATCTTAAGTAACGAAGTTTTAGCGGAATTCACGAGTTTGGACGATAATCATCGAATTCATAAAATTCTCGGATTAGAGGTTGGATTTTGATATTAAGCTCGAAAATGTTGGTTTTCAATGGAGTTAAGTCCTATTTGGCATTATAGAGTTGTAGACTCGAAAATGACCGAATTCTGACTTAGAACGAAGAAACGAGCATTAAACGTTCACGAACGTTTATCATTTTTGTTAAAAATGGACTAATAGGTGAATTTTTAGTTAACGAAGTCAAATAGATAAAATTCTTGCATGAACACGTAGAGTATGTGATTTTTGAACCGTAGGCTCTTGAACGAGACAATTCAAACTTATAACGAAGAAGTTCTGAGCCCGGGAATCTCACATAAAAAGTTAACTGTCAAAATTTTTCTTGTGCTGAGCACTGGCGCCGCGATGCCAATCAAGGCAAAGTAAGTCACGCCGCAGCGCCACAAAGGGCTGTGAACTACTAAAATTTGGTGCCGCAGCACGGCCGATAACACTAAGACTCGCGCTGTCGCGGTGAGTCCAGACCGTAGCCACCAAGGCATCACGCCACAGCGTGGCATAGAGAAGAGAAGCTTGCGCCGCAGCGCCAACACTAGGTTTTGTACAGTAATGAAGGCTTGTGAAGATAGAAGGAAGCTGATTATTATTAATGAACTAACATCTAAAAAGGGCATTCTTTAAAATGTTTAAACCTTAAGTAATACACTAAAGGTTGAAAGAAAGATTAATTGAATATAAGTTATTAATACTGAAGCGATGAATGATAATAACCCGTAAAGGCAGATAAGTACTTGAAACGAGTTTCATTAAGTAAGTAAGTACAATTAAGAATACAAAAGGAAAGATAGTTAATTGATAATGAATTAATTAACTTAACATAGCATTTTTCGATGATGGCAATAACATTGCGAGTTACAACTAAAATGTTGATGAATATTACGTGAACGCGAACGGTATGCAATAAGTGTACTTAACCAATGACGATCGAGTTTCAATTATTAATATAAGAACATTAGTAAGCCGTGAGGAAGGAATGATTAACTCAAAACGAGTTGTATTAATGAAATAATTTCAATTAAGTTATAGAAAAAGAAAGAAGTTGGTAAGAATGATGTAAAAGAACGACATCAAGCTGGAACCAATAATAAAAAATCTAATACATGATTAGATTGAGAAGAATGGTTAGATTCATTAGGAACCATGTATGCTCATTCATGACCTAATGTGGTATGTTATGTGATTATGTGTTGTAGAGATCGTAAAGATTCAAAGAAAAAGTAATTTTACTATAGTAGACGCTGAAGGCAAGTTTTTCTTAAACGCTTGTCTAACCTTCGTGTTAGCCAAGTTCTTTGTGATTCATGTTATGAGATGCATGAATTGTTTTACAAAAGGGTCGATGCTAGTTTTACCTCGCCTAGACTAATCTTAAAGAGTTAAATGATTTATTTCTGAGTCTTTTAATATAGAACTGATAACGCTATCCTACGCCAATTGTTTGGTACGGATTCAAGGTAAGCTTGAGTGTGAATAAACAACTATATTTTTCATCGATTATTCGATGGGCACGTGAGGTTGCCACAACTTAAACGTATACACGTTTAATGAATGTAGTGTTGATCAACATAGAGTACTAGAGGCTGATCACCTAAAAGTGCTCGTAAGCTATGCCAGACGTACGAACTTAGCGCCGGGTTGTCCTTTTCAAAGAAATTATGAAATGTTCATGGTCTTGGACCAGAATTGATGTTTTACTGAATATTGTCATTGTAAAATATTTTGAAGGAAAAGAAATGCTATTTTAAATTATCGATAGTACTTTGTAACTATTGTTCAGTTATTGAAGATATACGATTCCTATGTTTCAAGCATGCTTTTTAAATGAAATTGTTGTACTTGATGAGCTTGTTATGCTCACTCTTGCTTGAACCATATGAATGCAGCTAAGGACGAGCGAACCGAGGTTTCCAGTAGAGATAAAGGCAAGGCGAAGATGAATGATTAGTTTATCTTGTAATAGACTAGTAATTATATGTATTATATTATGATGAACAAAGAATGTAATGGTTTAAGAACTTGGGAACGAGATTTATTATTATTAATGTAATAAGAATGTCGTTGGAACACACATTTTAATGTCGTTTCAATAAAATGAATGTACAATTATGAGTACCGTGTAGCACCATTTGTCGGGTTGGAAGATACCAGGATTTGAGGGTGTCACATGTTTTAGCCAAGTTATTGTTTTGATCTTGTACAATGGTAGAAGGACTAAATATCCATGCTTTTATATTACTTAGATCGTGGCCAGAATAGGAATTAATCTCGGTCAAACCTTGGTTGGCCGTCTATTTTGTTGAAGTTCTGGAAAATCTATAACCTTCAAAAGCAGAACTTTCTGACAAGGGTTGACTAGCCTTTATCTGTCATATGCGATGTTGTTGTTATGATATGAAGTTATGGATTTGTAACTTGACATCTCGACTACATGTTTGAACCACAAGATCACACCAACCGAGCCCAGAATGCTAAGATTCAAAGGCTGGAAAGTAGGTACTTCGACTGTTCTTCATTTCTGGGAAACCCAAAAAATGAAGAACAGTGTCTGACAAGTTTTGTATGGCATATATCTCACTGATTTGGTGTAGGCTGGCCATAAAATTAGTTTGAGGTTATAGTGCTACATAAAAACTACAATCCTAATCCTATTACAAATCTAGAAGCTTGATAATCAAGAATCTAGAATCAGTCAAAGTAGGCCCTTCCCCACCTTTATGTTGCGAAGAGAGGCAGATTACTGGTGGAAATCTGTAAAATGTACTCATTTTTCCATATTGAAGATGTCTTGGGAGAAGTTCTAGGAATTGTTCAATGACAAGTACTTTCTAATAAGTATTCGTCACATGAAAGAGCTGGAATTCATCAAGCTGGAACAAAACAATATGACCATATCCTAATACAAGGTAAAGTTTGCTGAGTTATCCCGATTTGCATCCCATTTGGTAGATAATTAGTAGCATACGACACGAATGTTTGTGCAAGGTTTGAAGCGAAATTTGTTAATACGTCATTTCTCATAAACTTTATTTATATTCGGATGTTATAAATAGGGCTCAGTTATTGGAGGGTGATAATGAGTCAGCCCAACCAAAAGATAACAGCCGACAAAATGATAATGGTCATACCAGTGACAACAGTCATCGAAGCGGTGATAACAAACGTGGATGAAATTATCATGCCAGAAATGGTAACCACTTTGATGGTAATCTTGGCCAAGATAATAGAAGAAATGAGTCCAGTGGAAATTTCAAAAAGAGGAGATTCAACAATGATGGAAAGACAGCAGCACCAACACCCATTTTCAAGGAAGGAGAACGACCACCGATCGTATGCTACAAATGCAGACAAGAGGGGCACATCAGTACAAATTGTACGCATCAACCCAAAGTGTGTTTCAATTACAGAAATAAAGGTCATTTCGATTTTGTCATGTAGCAAATTCAAGTCCAGCTGATAGTTCAGGGGAGAGCATTTGTCGTGACCTCCCAAAAAGTGAGGAGCCCAAACGAAGTTATCACGGGTAAGCTAATCATAAAATCTTGCGAAGTCTATACCTTATTAGATACCAGTTCTATCCATTCTTTTATTTCACCTGCTCGTGCTCAACGTTTAAATTTGACTCCAAAGAAATTAGACTTTGACTTATATGTTAAAACTCCATTGGGAGAAACCTTCGTTACCTCCACTGTTTATAAATCTTATTTGATTTAAATAGACACTTTCACATTACCTGTTGATCTCATCTCTTTGAAAATACTTGCATTTGATGTGATTTTAGGGATTGATTGGTTAACTACTCATCATGCTAAAATTGATTATTTTCGTAAGGTTGTTAGTTTTCATATTCCTAACCAACCTATTATGAATTTAAGCAACCAAGCCACTAAAGTCAATCACTATCATATCAAGCCATAAATCCATTCATTTATTGAAAAATGGATGTCAAGATTTCTTAGCCCATGTCACGGATTTAAACGAAAATACGTCAAATTTGAATGAAATTTCTATTGTTAGTAAATTTCTTGACGTATTTCTCGAAGAGCTTCCTGGCCTACCCCCAGAGCGTGAAATCGAATTTTGTATTGACCTTGAACCTGGTACAAAACTCATTTCTAAAACTCCATATCGAATGGCTCCTATTGAACTTCAGGAGTTAAAAACTCAACTGCAGGAATTGTTATACATCGATTTCATTTGTCCTAATACATCTCATTGGGGTGCTCCTATTTTATTTGCAAAGAAAAAAGATGGGAGTATGCGACTTTGCATTGACTATCGGGAGTTGAATCATGTCACCATCAAAAATAGTTACCCGTTGCCTCGTATTGATGACCTGTTTGACCAGTTGTAAGGAGCCAAATTCTTTTCAAATATCGATCTTCATTCTGAATATCATCAGTTAAAGATTAAAACTGATGACATTCTAACGACTACTTTCAGAACTCGGTACGGGTATTACGAAATCCTAGTCATATCTTTTAGATTGGCTAATGCTCCTGTTGCCTTCATGGATATGATGAACCAAGTATTTAAGGAATATTTTGATCATTTTATGGTTGTCTTTATTGATGACATCCTCATATACTCCAAAAGATGTGAAGATCATGAGCAACACTTGAGGCTGATACTCCAAAAGGTTTGTGTGAGACCCCGAATTTTATGAAATGAAAGTATTCAATTTTTCTATAATTATTATTTTATTTAGTAAATGGTTAAATTGATAAAGGTTCAAGTTAAGGGTAATATTTAAAAATTTTACAAAGTAAGCAAGTTGATATAAAATATTCGTTGTGTCGGGGAATATTCGATTGGTCGGGAAATATTCGTTTTAACAGGAAATATTCGTAGGACGGCACAATCATTGGTGGACCCCACAAACAGAAGTATTGTCGTAATAAAAAAATGACAGAATTATCATTTTATAAAAATAACGGCGAAAGTGTTACCGTTAAAACTGTTGAACTACCCGGTAGTAAAAGTACAGTAATACGCGTGGTTGCATAGTAGCACACGGTATTGATTATTGATGCTTACGTAAGAAGTCACTCAGTTATACTCAATTATTGCTACAGTAATTACAGCATCATATCTCTCATATTATTGATTCAATTATTGTCACAGTATCATCTGTATAATATGTTATATTATTAAATCAATAATTGAGAGGACAAAGTTATTCATATTATTATTTGCAATATTGACAATGTCTAGAAGTTTTGTCAAGGAGAGGTTAGATAATCTAATTGCGCGCCAATAGGGAGAAATTCTTATCGGAAAGCCCCTTCTTTCTTGGGAATGATCTGGTTGTTAAATATTGTGAATTATAATATTAATGATGAATAAGTTCGTATTGATTAAAGATGAAATTGATAGTTCCATTGTGTTGGAATTATTAGTGTTAGTGAAAATTGACATTTATTTCGATGATAATTAATGTCTGGAGGTTATATTGACCAATAGGGTAATTCACCGGATAAATGAGCAATTAATTGCTATTAATTCACATGCTTATAACTATGTGTTCATATGTGTGTACTATTGATTCACATGATTTACTACTAGGGGAATTAGTGCAAGATTGATAATATTTGCATGACTAAATTAAAAATAGAGGTATAGTTGAAGGTACTATATTGTAATTAATTTTTTCACATAATTATACTATTGAGTCATATGAATGAACTATTGATTCACATGATTTACTATTAGGGGATGTGGTATAAGTTTGATAATACTTGCATGACTAAATTAAAAATGAAGAAAAAGAGGAAGGTATTATACTGTAATATTTCGAGCCCTAAATTGTGCAATTATTGAAACTATATTTTCCTATAAATAGAAGCTCATTCTTCCTTCATTTCTCACCAATTCACTAAGTCTCACAAGAGGAATTATTATAGAGAGAAATTATAGAGAGAAAGAAGAAGATAAGTCTGCTACCTCACTATTTCAGTATCCAGTTTCTTCTAAGGTAAGGGGTATTATTTCTTTCGTATTCATGAAGAAAGCTTTTGTTATTCCATTCTTTATTATTATGTTGGAATAACCTGTCTATGCGAAGTACCGCATACATGGTCAAATTCTTCTATTATTCCATTCTTTATTATTCTGTTGGAATATCCTGTCTGTGTGGATTACGCATGACCTGGTTCCATTCTTTATTATTTTGTTGGAATATCCCGTCTGTGCGTATTACGCATGACCTGGTTCCATTATTTATTATTCTGTTGGAATAACTTGTATGTGCGGTCTATCGCATGCTTGGTGAATTCTTCTGTTATTCTATTCTTTATTATTCTGTTGAGAATAACCTGTCTGTGCGGCCTATCGCATGCCTGGTAAATTCTTTTGCTATTCCATTCTTTATTATTCTGTTGGAATAACCTGTCTACGCGGACTACTACATGCATGGTGAATGACCTTTCATATTCATTTTTAATTAAATTGTGGAAATGATCTGTCTACGTGGATTACCGCATGGCGGATGAAAATCCATTTGTAGTTTTGTATATTCTATCATACTCGTATGAGATATCATTTCTTTTATACTCGTCATGAAATATCATTTCTTTGGTATTTTTCTTTTAGAGTTACTATTCACGGGTCACTATTCACCCAGTTACTATTTACTCTAGTATTATTCACTCGAGTATTCGAAGCACTTTTCGTGCCAGAGTACTATTCACGAGTTATTATTCACGAGTTACTATTCACACTAGTATCATTCACTCAGGTATTCGGGATACTTTTCATGTCGAGGTACTACTCACGAGGTACTATTTCCAAAGTACTATTCATGAGATACTATTCATGGGGTACTATTTACCCGAAAAATATATTTTTTTTCTGCCCAAATTATTTTTGGTACATGAATATTATTTTTGAATTTTACTCTACAAAGCAGTATCATGTTGACAATTTGGACGTTATTGATTTCTGGATATTTTAAATTATAAATCTTTAAAATTTATCCTTGAACTTGTTTTATTGAATTATTATGTCATTATCATCATCCTCATGCTTATATTGTGATGAAAGTCATCTTTGGCTTACGTGCAGAGATGAACTTGGTATGATTATGACCATGAATTATTTGGTATAATCATGACCATAATGTGACGAATGATGTGATGAAAGTCCTCATTGGCCTGTAGTTCATTGATGGACAGTTGTTGGTATGATTATGACCAGGAATTATTCGGTATAATCAAGACCATTGATGATTACATGAATATCATTGGTCGTGGTGCAGGGATGATTTGATTGATTTTATTAAGCTGAGTCTCAGCGATAAAGTTGATGAAAAACTTTTTAAATCATAGAAGATAGTAGATTTTATGCTCTACTTGACTCTTCTAATGGATTACTTATTCCGCTGCAGTTGTTGATCTAAAACTTGTTGTCTATTATATTCTATCAGTTGTTATACTGTTGAAGGCTAATGATAATTTATTCTGCATTATCTTAGTCATAATATTTCTTACTGGGCTAGTTGAGCTCACCCTTTCTTTCACTGTTCTCTTCAGGAAATGATAATATAGCTGGGACGAGTCAGGGAACAGATTGACGGTCCAGATGGTTGTTTTAGTAGTCCTCACTATTCTATAAAATAGTGTGATAGTAAATGTAATGAGGACTCTATTTGAGAGTGGATATTGTCTAGAAGCAATATTCTTGTTTAACTCTCAGCTATGTTTTGTCGTATTTTGCACGACAGTTGTATAATTAAGTTGCATTTGAATTTATGTACCATGTATTTGGCGACTCAAGATGGGTGATGTAAACCTATTTTGGGGGCGTCACAGTTTGTGAAAACAAGCTGTATTCCAAGTTGAAGAAATGCGAGTTCTGGCTTGAGGAAGTAGCATTCCTTGGGCACGTGATATCAAAACATATAATATCAGTTGACCCGGTGAAGAATAAAGCAATACAAAGTTGGGAGCAACCTAAGTCAGTAACCGAAGTACGTAGCTTTCTGGGCTTAGCTGGTTATTATCGGAGATTCGTAGAAGGATTTTTTCGAATCACCACTTCATTAACTCAGCTGACTCGAAAAGATACAAAATTCGGATAGAGCAAGGAATGTGAGAAGAGTTTCCAAGAACTCACGATGAGATTCATTTCAGTACTTATTCTAACAATACCATCAGGTTCAGAGGGATTTGTCATCTATAGTGATGCTTTAGGCAGAGGTTTAGAATGTGTTCTCATGCAACATGGGAAAGTCATAACATATGCCTCACGATAACTCAAAGAATATGGGAGGAATTATCCTACTCATGATCTAGAGTTGGCAGCAGTCATTTTCGCACTGAAGATTTGGAGACACTACCTGTATGCGGAGAAAGTGGAGATCTATACAGATCATAAATGCCTCAAATATTTCTTCACCCAAAAGAAACTCAAAATGCGGCAATGACGTTGGCTCGAGCTGTTGAAAGATTACGATCATACCATTCAATACCATTCTGCAAAAGCGAATGTGGTAGTTGCCGCGTTGAGTAGAAGATCATATGCGGGTACGAGAGCGATATTGTCAACACAAAGGCCCATTTTGTATAACTTGCAAAGGATGGAGATAGAGTTAAAGACTTCAAGGATCCACGTGATGATGTCAAATATAAGAGTAGAACCGACTTTAATCGATAAAGTTAAAGCTTCTCAAGCTACAGACCTAGAGTTGATGTGTATGAAGAAGAAAGTACAAGAATGTGCTATTCCAAAAGCAAGAATCGACAAAGAAGGAATACTTCGAGTCAAATCCAGACTTTGTGTTCCTAACGACTCTAATTTGAAGTATAAAATCATGATGGAGGCACACAATATACTGTTTGTAATCCATCCTAGAAGTACCAATATGTATTGTGATATTCAATATACATATTCGTGGAGAAATATGAAAAGAGAGATCTCGGAGTTTATCTCAAGGTGTTTAACTTGTCAACTTGTCAAGGCAGAGCATCAAGTGCCAAAAAGCCCATTGTAACCACTTGAAATTCAAGAATGGAAGTGGGAGCACACTGATAAGTGGGATTTATACCCGCGAATCGGATACTTTATAACTTAAATAGTTGTCTGATCTTCGTACATTGTATATAGTTTTATATGATTATTGTATTATTATGCTTAACAGACGTATTACAGGGCTTTACAGGACTTTTCTAGCTTACACTCACACCGCGACGCCAATGCCATGCCTTAATCTCGCGCCGCAGCGCCAAACACCTGCTCAGCCTGACGTCACCTTGGCGCCGCAGCGCCATTGGTCCTTTATGGGCTCACGCTGTAGCACGACCTCCGGTCTCTTGGTGCTGACGTGGCGCTGTAGTGCCACCCTTAGCCTTAGACTTCGCACCGTAGTGCGTGTAAGACCCTAACTTTTATAAATAAAGATGAATTTTCTATAAATATCATTTTTGAATATTATGGAGTTAATTTGATATAATGTTATAGTTGTGGGTAATATTTATAAATTTTGCAAAGTACGCAAATTGTTATATAATATTCGATTGGTCGGGAAATATTCATTTTAACAGGGAATATTCGTACAACGGCACAATCATTGGTGGACCCCACAACGGAATTATTGTTGGATTGAGAAAACGACAAAAATATTTTATTAAAAATAACGGCGGAAGTTTTACCATTGATACTGTTGGACTACTCGGTAGTAAAAGTACAGTAATACGTGTGGTTGCATAGTAGCACACGGTATTGATTATTAATGCTTGTGTGAGAAGTCACTCAGTTTGATTCAATTATTGTCAGTTAATAATATGAATTATTTAGCGATAATGACGTTTTGTTTTATTCGTATTATTAACGTAATAAAACAGAAACATCTTTTTATATAAAACAGAATACTTTATTAAAGTTATTCTATAAATAGAATATATTATATTTTATTTAAAAAAATTTTGTTTAAATATGGACCGTCAGATTAAAGTAATCAATCTGGACCGTTCATGGATTAGTTACTATGCATTCTATTTTTCTATAAATAGCAGCTCATTCCTTCATTATTTCTTACGAATTCACTGAACTCTAGAGAGAGAAACTATAGAGAGAAACTATAGAGAGAGAGAAGAAGAGTATTCTGCTACTTAACTACTTCCTTATTTCAGCTCTTCTTTAAAACGGTAATGAGTGTTATTATTTCTTATTCATGAAGAGAACTGTTGTTATTTCATTATTTATTATTCTGTTGGAATAACCTGTATACGCGGTCTACCCTATACTTGGTGACATTCTTCTATTATTCTGTTGGAACATCCTGTCTGTGTGTTTTACACCGGACCTGGTTCCGTTTTTATTATTATTCTGTTGGAACATCATGTTTGTATGTTTTACACCGGGCCTGGTTCTTCTTGTTATTATTCTGTTGGAACATCCTGTCTGTGTGTTTTACACCGGACCTGGTTCCATTATTTATTATTCTATCGAAATATCATGTCTGTGCGCTTACGTCGGACCTGGTTCTATTATTTATTATTCTATTGGAATAACCTGTCTGTGCGGTTTATCGCATGCCGGGTGATTTCTTTTGTTATTCCATTCTTTACTATACTCAGTTGGTTAAGTTTTAACTTCTATACTGCATGAAATTAGTGGAATATCCTTGATAATTGCGGTTCATCCAGTATCTTTTCATGAAAATATTCTTCTAAGCATTCTTAAATTTTACTCCACAAAGCAGTATCATGTTGACAATTTGGACGTTGTTAATTCTTGGATAAATTTATTCTTGAACTTGTTTTATTGAATTCTTATATCATTGTCATCATCCTCATGTTTATAAAATGTTAAAAGTCATATGTGGCTTGTAGTGCATAGATGGACTTGGTATGATTATGATCAGGGATTATTCGGTATAATCATGACCGTAATGTTACAAATGATGTGGTAAAAGTCCTCATTGGCCCGTAGTGCGTTGATGGACAGTTTTTGGCATGATCATGACCATTAATGAATACACGAATATCATTGGCCATAGTGCAGGGGTGATTCGATGCTGTGGATTATTTTATTAAGCTGAGTCCCAGCGATCACAGTGTTGAATAATCTTTTAAATCATAAAAGATAGTAGAGTTTATTTTTTACTTGACTCTTTTAATGGATTGCTTGTTCCGCTGCAGTTAAACTTGATGTCTATTATATTTTATCAGTTTAACATTGTTGAAGGCTAATGATAATTTATTCTGCATTATCTTAGTCATAATATTTCTTACTGGGCTAGTTGAGCTCACCCTTTCTTTCATTGTTCTCTTCAGGAAATGAGAACGTAGCTGGGGCAAGTCGGGGAACGGAGTGATGGTCCGAATGATAGTATTAGTTAGTAGTCCTCACTATTCTATGTAATAGTATGTTAATAAATGTAATGAGGACTCCGTTTGAGTATGAATACTCTCTAGAAGATAATATTTGTATTTAAACTCACAGTTTATGTTTTGTCGTATTGTACACGACAGTTGTATTAGTAAGTTGTATTTGTATTCTGTACTATGTATCTAACGACCCAAGATGGGTGATGTATACCTAATTTTGGGGGCGTCACAGTTGGTATCAGAACTTAGGGATATGATCCCTGGCTAAGATGTGAGAATAGAACTAGGAGGGGAGAGACGGGGAATTCCTTCGCTAGTATGACCTACCTAAGTTTATTTGCATTGTATTTAATTGGTCGGTCATAATATAAGGATAATATATGACATATCAATTAACTTTTATTTTGTGGCAGTATCTAAAAATGGTATCTGAGAATGTTGAGAATAGCAATAGAGCATAGGCGACTGTTGATTCACCACATATCAATAATCAGGATAATGTACATCAGGAAGGTGACAATCCTCATGAAAACAACAACACTGACCAGATGATGAATAATGGAATGTTCAAAAACTTTATACAGTTCATGCAACAGCAGGCGAGAGCGGCTCCTGTCCAAAATATAGGTGGAAACACTGAAAACTCTCGGACGGTCACCGCTAAACAGTTCAAGGAGCTGGGACCACCAGAGTTTAAGGGAGAGCCAAAACCACTTATAGCGGAAACATGGATAAAGCATATTACCAAGATATTTGATGTCTTGGGATACTCTGAGGAGCAAAAGGTTCCCTTTGCCGCCTTTATGTTGCGAGGAGAGGCAGATTACTGGTGGGAATCGATTAAGCGTACTCAACCTGCCGCACTGAAGATGTATTGGGAGAAGTTCCAAGAGCTGTTCAATGACAAATACTTTCCCGAAAGTGTTCGTCACATGAAGGAGGTGGAGTTCATCAAATTAGAGCAGAATAATATGACCGTGTCGCAGTATGAGGCTAAATTTGCTGAGTTGTCCCGGTTTGTGTCCCACTTGGTGGATAATGAAGAGCGAATGATGCGAATGTTTTTGCGAGGTTTGAAACCTGAGATACGTCAACATCTTATTTCTCATAAATTGTATTTGTATTCAAATATTGTGAATAGGGCTCAGTTAGTGGAGCGCGATAACGAGTCAACGCAACCAAAAGAGAACAATCGGCAAAATGATAATACCAGTGAGAGCAGTCATCGAAGCGGTGACAACAAGCATGGAGGGAATTAACAGGCCAGAAATGGTAACCACTTCGGTGGTAATCAGGGCCAAAATAATAAGAATGGTCATTTCAAGAAAAGGAGATTCAACAATGATGGAAAGACGTCAGCACCAGCACCCGTTGTTAAGGAAGGAGAACGACCACCTATCATATGTTTCAAATGCGGAGGGGAGGGGCACAACAGTCCAAACTGCGCGATGCCGTCTAAAGTATGTTATAATTGTGGAAGAGAAGGTCATTTAGCTCGATTTTGTCGTTTACCAAAAACAAGTTCAGCCAAGATGGAGACACCAAAGGCCGTCCCAGAAAAGTCAAAACCGGTAGTGCAAGGGAGAGCGTTTGTTGTGACCTGCCAGAAAGCAAGGAACCCGGATGAGGTCATCACGGGTAAGCTTATCATAAACTCTAACGAAGTCTATACTTTATGTGATACCAGTTCTACCCATTCTTTTATTTCTCCTACTTGCGCTCATCGATTAAATTTGACTCCGGAGAAATTAGACTTTGATTTATCTGTTGAAACTCCATTGGAAGAAACTTTCATTACATCCACGGTTTATAAGTCTAGTTTGGTTCAAGTTGGTACCCACACATTACCTGTCGATCTGATTTCATTAAAAATACTTGTATTTGACGTGATTCTAGGGATTGATTGGTTAACTACTCATCATGCAAAAATTAATTGTTTTCATAAGGTTGTTAGCTTTCATATTCATAATCGACCTATTATGCGAATTCAAGCAACCAAACCATTAAAATCAATCGCTGTCATCTCAAGCCATAAAGCTATTCGTTTATTGAAAAACGGATGTCAAGCTTTCTTAGCTCATGTCACGGATCTAAACAAAAATACGTCAGTTTTGAATGATATTTCTATTGTTAATAAATTCCCTGACGTATTCCCTAAAGAACTTCCTGCCCTACCCCCAGAGCGTGAAATTGAATTTTGTATCGACCTTGAACCCGGTACAAAATCCATTTCCAAAGCCCCATATCGAATGGCTCCTATTGAACTTCAGGAGTTAAAAACTCAACTGCAGGAATTGTTATACATCGATTTCATTTGTCCTAATACATCTCATTGGGGTGCTCCTGTTTTATTTGCAAAGAAAAAAGATGGGAGTATGCGACTTTGCATTGACTATCGGGAGTTGAATCATGTCACCATCAAAAATAGTTACCCGTTGCCTCGTATTGATGACCTGTTTGACCAGTTGCAAGGAGCACAATTCTTTTCAAAGATCGATCTTCATTCTGGATATCATCAGCTGAAGGTTCGAACTGAGGATATTCCAAAGACGGCTTTCAGAACTCGGTACGGGCATTATGAATTCCTAGTCATGTCCTTTGGATTGACTAATGCTCATGCTGCCTTCATGGATATGATGAACCGGGTATTCAAAGAATATTTGGATCACTTTGTGGTCGTCTTTATTGATGACATCCTTATTTATTCTAAAAGCCGTGAAGATCATGAGCAACACTTGAGGCTGGTACTCCAAAAGCTTCGTGAATACAAGCTTTATTCCAAGTTGAAGAAATGCGAGTTCTAGTTGGAGGAGGTAGCATTCCTTGGGCACGTAGTATCAAGTCGTGGAATATCGGTTGACCCGGCAAAGACTAAAGCTATTCAAAGCTGGGAGCAACCTAAATCAGTGACCGAAGTACGTAGCTTTCTTGGTTTAACTGGTTATTATCGGAGATTCGTGGAAGGATTTTCTCGAATCGTTACTCCACTAACTTAGCTGACTCGGAAAGATATAAAGTTCGGTTGGAGCAAAGAATGTGAGAAGAGTTTTCAAGAACTCAAGAGGAGACTCATTTCAGCACATGTTCTAACAATACCATCTGGCTCGGAGGGATTTGTCATCTACAGTGATGCTTCGAGCAAAGGGTTGGGATGCGTTCTCATGCAACATGAAAAAGTCATAGCCTATGCATCAAGACAACTCAAGGAATATGAGAAGAAATATCCTACTCATGATCTAGAGTTGGCAGGTATTGTCTTTGCACTTAAAATTTGGAGGCATTACTTGTATGGGGAGAAGGTGGAGATCTTTACGGATCATAAAAGTCTCAAATATTTCTTCACTCAAAAAGTACTCAACATGCGACAACGACGTTGGCTTGAACTGTTAAAAGATTATGATCATACCATTCAATACCATCCTGGAAAAGCGAACGTGGTAGCTGACGCATTGCGTAGAAGATCATATGCAAGTACGAGTGCGATATTGTCAACACAAAGGCCCATTTTGTGTGACTTGCAAAGGATGGAGATAGAGTTAAAGAATCCAGGGACCCATGTGATGATGACGAATATACCAGTAGAACCAACTTTAATCGATAAAGTTAAAGTTGCTCAAGCTACAGACCTGGAGCTGATGCGTATGAGGAAGAAAGTGTAAGAAGGTGCTATGCCGGAAGCAAGAATAGATGAAGAAGGAATACTTCGAGTCAACTCCAGACTTTGTGTTCCTAATAACCCTGAATTAAAGTATGAAATCACGATGGAGGCGCACAACACATCGTTTGTAATCCATCTTGGAAGTACCAAAATGTATCATGATCTTCGTCATACATTTTGGTGGAGCAACATGAAGAGAGAGATAGCGCTGTTTATCTCAAGGTGTTCAACTTGTCAACGAGTCAAAGCGGAGCATCAAGTACCAAAAGGTCCATTGCAACCACTTGAAATTTTAAAATGGAAGTGGGAGCACATTACCATGGATTTAGTTACCGATCTTCCTAGGGTTTCTCAAGGTATTGATGCGATTTGGGTCATTGTTGATAGATTGACCAAGTCTGCTCATTTCTTACCAATACGAGAGACTTATACGCTTGAACGTCTTGCTCGTATGTACATAAACGAGATTGTAAGACTGCATGGTATGCCAGTATCCATAGTTTCTGATCGAGACCCAAGATTAACTTCACAATTTTGGGTAAGTTTACAAAAAGCTATGGGCACAGATTTATGATTTAGTTCGGCATATCATCCTCAGACGGACGGACAATCAGAGAGGACTATTCAAACTCTAGAAGATTTATTAAGACTTTTGTCCTTGACTTCAAGGGAAGTTGGGACAAGTTCTTACCATTGGTGGAGTTTTCCAACAACAACAGTTATCAAGCAAGTATTGGCATGGCTCCATTCGAAGCATTGTATGGAATAAAATGTCGTTTTCCAGTATACTGGGACGAGGTGGGTGAAGCAACGTTGTTGGGACCGGAGTTGGTACGTATGACTACAGAAAAGATTCAAACGATCCGACAACGTATAAAAACCTCACAAGATCGACAAAAGAGTTATGCTGATCTTCATCGAAAGGACGTGGAATTTGATGTAGGAGATCATGTGTTCTTACGTGTTACTCCATGGAAAGGAGTTACGAGATTTGGAAAGAGAGGAAAGCTCAATCCTCGATTCATCGGTCCATTTTTAATCCTCGGTCGAGTAGGAACTGTGGCTTATAGACTCGCTTTACCGCCAAGTATGTCTCGTGTTTATAACATTTTTCACATATCTATGTTACGCAAATATGTGGAAGACCCGAACCACATTATTGAGTTAGAACCGGACGAAATAGCAGAGGATTTGACGTATGAAGAAGTTTCTGTTCAAATCTTGGATAAGAAGGAACATATACTATGCTCCAAAGTTATACCTCAAGTCAAAGTTTTGTGGAGAAACCACGATGTTGAGGAAATGACTTGGGAGTTAGAATCTGAAATGAAATCAAGGTATCCTTACCTCTTCGACATACCAGGTACGTACCCTAATTTCGAGTGCAAAATTTCATAAGAAGGGGAGGTTGTAAGACCCTAACTTTTATAAATAAAGATGAATTTTTTATAAATATCATTTTTGAATATTATAGAGTTAATTTGATATAATGTTATAGTTGTGGGTAATATTTATAAATTTTGCAAAGTACGCAAGTTGTTATATAATATTCGATTGGTCGGGGAATATTCGTACAACGGCACAATCATTGGTGGACCCCACAACGAAATTATTATCGGATTGATAAAACGACAAAAATATTTTATTAAAAATAACGGCGGAAGTTTTACCATTGATACTGTTGAACTACTCGGTAGTAAAAGTACAGTAATACATGTGGTTGCATAGTAGCATACGGTATTGATTATTAATGCTTGTGTGAGAAGTCACTCAGTTTGATTCAATTATTGTCAGTTAATAATATAAATTATTTAGCGATAATGACGTTTTGTTTTATTCGTATTATTAACGTAATAAAACAGAAACATCTTTTTATATAAAACAGAATACTTTATTAAAGTTATTCTATAAATAGAATATATTATATTTTATTTAAAAAATTTTCTTTAAATATGGACCGTCAGATTAAAGTAATCAATCTGGACCGTTCATGGATTAGTTACTATGCATTCTATTTTTCTATAAATAGCAGCTCATTCCTTCATTATTTCTTACGAATTCACTGAACTCTAGAGAGAGAAAATATAGAGAGAAACTATAGAAAGAGAGAGAAGAAGAGTATTCTGATACTTAACTACTTCCTTATTTCAGCTCTTCTTTAAAACGGTAAGGGGTGTTATTCTTTCTTATTCATGAAGAGAACTGTTGTTATTTCATTATTTATTATTCTGTTGGAATAACCTGTATACGCGGTCTACCCTATACTTGGTGACATTCTTCTGTTATTCTATTGGAACATCCTGTCTGTGTGTTTTACACCGGACCTGGTTCCGTTTTTATTATTATTCTGTTGGAACATCCTGTCTGTGTGTTTTACAATGAACCTGGTTCCGTCTTGTTATTATTCTGTTGGAACATCCTGTCTGTGTATTTTACACCGGACCTGGTTCCATTATTTATTATTCTGTCGGAATATCTTATCTGTGCATTTACGCCGGACCTGGTTCTATTATTTATTATTCTATTGGAATAACCTGTCTGTGCGGTTTATCGCATGCCGGGTGATTTCTTTTGTTATTCCATTCTTTACTATACTCAGTTGGTTAAGTTTTAACTTCTATACTGCATGAAATTAGTGGAATATCCTTGATAATTGCGGTTCATCCAGTATCTTTTCATGAAAATATTCTTCTAAGCATTCTTAAATTTTACTCCACAAAGCAGTATCATGTTGACAATTTGGACGTTGTTAATTCTTGGATAAATTTATTCTTGAACTTGTTTTATTGAATTCTTATATCATTGTCATCATCCTCATGTTTATAAAATGTTAAAAGTCATATGTGACTTGTAGTGCATAGATGGACTTGGTATGATTATGATCAGGGATTATTCGGTATAATCATGACCGTAATGTTACAAATGATGTGGTAAAAGTCCTCATTGGCCCGTAGTGCGTTGATGGACAGTTTTTGGCATGATCATGACCATTAATGAATACACGAATATCATTGGCCATAGTGCAGGGGTGATTCGATGCTGTGGATTATTTTATTAAGCTGAGTCCCAGCGATCACAGTGTTGAAAAACCTTTTAAATCATAAAAGATAGTAGAGTTTATTTTCTACTTGACTCTTTTAATGGATTGCTTATTCCGCTGCAGTTAAACTTGATGTCTATTATATTTTATCAGTTTAACATTGTTGAAGGCTAATGATAATTTATTCTGCATTATCTTAGTCATAATATTTCTTACTGGGCTAGTTGAGCTCACCCTTTCTTTCACTGTTCTCTTCAGGAAATGAGAACGTAGCTGGGGCAAGTCTGGGAACGGAGTGATGGTCCGAATGATAGTATTAGTTAGTAGTCCTCACTATTCTATGTAATAGTATGTTAATAAATGTAATGAGGACTCCTTTTGAGTATGAATACTCTCTAGAAGATAATATTTGTATTCAAACTCACAGTTTATATTTTGTCGTATTGTACACGACAGTTGTATTAGTAAGTTGTATTTGTATTCTGTACTATGTATCTGACGACCCAAGATGGGTGATGTATACCTAATTTTGGGGGCGTCACAGTGTGACCTCCGGTGCCCAGGCAGAGAAGGCTTGCTTTTGACCTAACAAATGAAGGAAACTATATATATATATATATATATATATATATATATATATATATATATATATACATCAAGCGAGCCTCTGCAATACATGATATATTATATACTCGGAGAATAGCATAGCTTAAGATAGAATAGTGTAGTTTTCTCTTTTCTTCTTTATTTTCTCTCTCTAGTTCTTAGTTAATGTCTATAAATATAGATTGGGTAAATTAGGAAGAAGTCTGGGATTTCCTTGGAGCATTAAGAGCAGTGAGCTACACGGATTGGAAAGCCTGAGAGGAGCGGAATGCTTGGAGACTAAAGAACCTCGACATAGTTTATCCTTATCCATTTATTTCCTCTGATTTTGTAGTCCATTAATGTTGTCTTTATTGCTACTTATATTTTGTTCAATAACTATGAACTGAGTATTGGCTCTAAGGTTATGATGGAACCCTTTGTTATTAAAATTGATTGTCTAATCTCTTTGGTTGGCACCATATGATTTGGTTTAATATATTAATGCTTAATTATTGTCGCTAAGACATTATGATGATTTTGGTAATATACATGATATTGAATGAAGGACTGTAGATTTACACCTAAATATATTAACATGTGATTATGAGTTTCGACTGCATAAGTTGTGCATAGAATAGACATATATATATATATGGGGATAAGGTCCAAAAATGCCCCTGATGTTTACCCTGATGTCCCACTTGTACCCTAAACTATTTTTTTTTTCAAAAGTACCCTTAACCTTATATTTTTCGGTCGCCTGTGCCCCTGCCGTTAACAGAAGACAAACAAAGTTAAAATTTCGCTGACGTGGCTGACACATAGAAGCTTAAATATAAAACATATTCTAAATAAAATAATATATATCATTTAATCAAAACAAAAAAAAAATACTAAAATTCAAAATAAAAAAAGCATAACATATTTACATCATTTAATCAATATACTAAAATTCAAATTATTTTGTAAGCTAATCAAAACAACTAATGAAATAAAATAAGTTGTAAAACATATTTACATCATTTAATCAAAATACTAAAATTCAAAACATAACATATTTACATCAAATACTAATTAATATTTTTTTAAATGTTAATTAAAAAAAACTAAAATACTAAAAAAATCAAATTAAAAAAATACTACAAAACTAAAATTCAAATTATTTTGTTAATTAACTAAAACAACAAAAATTCATATTACATCATTAAAATTCAATTTTTTTAACGTTAATATTTTGAATATTACTAAATAACATTATCAATTTATTATATCAATTAGTATTTTAAAAATAACGTTATTTAGTATTGATATAAAAAAATTGATAACATTATTTAGTATTTTGAATTTTAAAAATATTATTTAGTATTTTGAATTTAAAATATATTATTTAGTATTTTGAATTTAAAAAATATTATTTAGTATTATGATTAACGTTAAAAAAAATTGATTACAAAATTAACGTTAATATTTTTAATATTTTGAAAATTCAACTAATTACATTATCAAAAAATTAACGTTAATTAGTATTTTGATGATTAACGTTAATATTTTTAAAATTCAAAATTCAAAAATTCAACTAATTCAAAAATTCAAAATAAATAACGTTAATTCAACTAAAATCATCAAAAAATAATTAACGTTAATATTTTTTACTAAATAACGTTAATTATTTTGAATTAGTTGAATTTTTGAATATTTTTAAAATTCAAAAATTCAACTAAATAATATTTTTAAAATTCAAATTAATGTTAATATTTTTTGAAGATTTTAGTATTTTAATGATGTAATTTGAATTTCTGTTTTTTTGATTAATTAACAAAATAATATGAATTTTAGTTTTTTTTAATTTGAATTTTTTTAGTATTTTAGTATTTTTTTAATTAGTATTTTAGTATTTTTTTTTTAAATTAGTATTTGATGTAAATATGTTATATTTTGATTAAATGATGTAAATATGTTATACAACTTATTTTATTTAATTAGTTGTTTTGATTAGTTTACAAAATAATTTGAATTTTAGTATATTGATTAAATGATGTAAATATGTTATGCTTTTTTTTATTTTGAATTTTAGTATTTTTTTTGTTTTGATTAAATGATATATATTGTTTTATTTAGAATATGTTTTATATTTAAGCCTCCATGTGTCAGCCACGTCAGCGAAATTTTAACCCCGTTTGTATTCTGTTAACGGCAGCAGCACGGGCAACCCAAAAAATGTAATGTTAAGGGTAGTTTTTGAAAAAAAATTAGTTTAGGGTGTAAGTGGGACATCGAAGTAAACATCAGTGGTATTTTTGGACCTTATCCCTATATCTGTGCGCCACGTGCGGGCTATTTAAGAACTTATGCTTAAATCCTTGTTGGGTTAGTTCGCATAGACATGTGTAGAATTATCACCTAGCTTGGACGTTCTTTTTTGTTCTATTCCCTAGCGGGTGGATCTAGAGAGGATATGTTTGTGCATACCTTGACAGAGGTGTATGAGCACCTGTGTGTTCTCGGTCGACCAATTGTCGTGACCATTAAGACCAAAGAGAGAAGGGTAGGTAGTTTGATGAAGCATATCACGCCAGGTGTTCGACAGAATACCTGTATGGGATGAAGTTGTAACCTTAGCTTGTAATTCCTTTGATTACCATTCGTTATCCAATTACTTGCTTTGATAATTAGTTATAACTAAATTAATCACACTTTCATTTATTGCTATTCGAATAATACTTTAGCGATACAAAGTCGGTACTTGATAAATATTAGTGATAGTTCCTCGTGAGTTCGACACTTTCCTTATCACTATATTACTTGTTAGACCGCATATACTTGCGCGTGTTTAGTGATCGATTTTTCGACCAACAAGTTTTTGGGGCTGTTACCGGGAAACTATTATTCTAATATTGTCCAATATTGATTTAAATCAATTTAGTCTTAATTTGAACGTATATATATTTCTTTTATTTTTTTGATATTCCTTTTTGTTTTTAAGTTTATAGGTTATGGACGATCAATGTTATCAATGGTCTTATGAGAGGACAAGACAACCAAGCTTGGAAGAAGGACTCGAGCAATTGCAAGTTCAAATTGCAAATGTCTTGAGGTTTTCTAACAATCTTGAGTGTCAGTCCACTCAGAATGCCTACTATCAGGAACGAGCTGACATTGAGCCGATCTCCTATCATCCAAACTGTTAGGGTTATCCAAACTCTTGGGACAACAGTCAAGAACAATATCATGATCCGAATTATGCTTATCGAGTTGAATATCACTCTCTGCCTTAATATGAGTTGACGTCTCGACCCAATGAGAGCTTTTCTGAGTACTCAACACAAGAAGAAGAGAAAAGTCTTGAAGAGCTCCTCACCAACTTTATTGAGAGAAATGAGGTTTGGATGGCGAACCAAGAAGCCGCATTGCAGAGCCTCGAAAGTCAATTCGGGCAACTCATTAATGCCATTACAAATCCACCGCAAGATAATCTACCGGTCATAATTGAGTTCAACGATGAACTAGAAGAGCAGTGCACGGTGGATACGCGAGGAGAAGGCGATGAGTCTCGCACAGTTATTGAGGGAGACGTCATGGTGAAAACTATCCAACTGGTGGAGTCTGAAGTTGGAGAAAAAAGGATCGATAGTGGTTGTATAGTCAAGACTGATCAATAACCAAAACCCACGGTCACGACTGTGGAAACCCTGGAGGGCCTACTAGCGCACAAAGAACGCTTTCAACTTGATGAACAAGGAAAATTAGTGGATAATTCCAGTGGCGAAAGATTCTTCGTGCCAATGGGTGAAGAAAACGGGGATGATCAATCATCCATGTCTGCCAAAAATTTAAAGGAATTGACGAATAGGTGGAATGAAATGGTCATTTTTGCTTATGAGCCGGATTGAGCGGCATCGGTATAGTCAAGCCGACGACTTTAAAACAAGTGCTTTGTGGGGAGGCAACTCCATCTCAGTATCATTTTTTCTCTATTTTCTTACTTATGTCTATTTTATATTTAGTCTTTTCACTTTAGTGTGTTAACATTGCTGCTAGTTTAATTATAATCTCATATGCATGTTGTTATGGCTTTAGATTGCAGACATCATGTTTTCCTTTTGTGTTGATATTTTATATATGGTAGTATAATTAAACTAGATATCATGTGGATTAATATAGGTATATATATAGTTTTTAATATGGTGGCTAATACATGGTGTCGACGTCGGGATTTTTATTTGTCCCTTTTCGTTACCTGTTCTATTGTGTTCTCATTTTAGGTGAGATTTATTTAAAAAAATAAGTGAAAAAGGTCCGACATGTGTAATGTCGACGATTTGACTATAAGAGTTGCCAGTTAGTTTTTTAACTGGTTGTATAAACACAACCGAGAAAAGGTTTGCACATTGACCCAGTGATGTGGCACTACTAAACGGGTCCGTGAAACCGAGATTCATTTAGGGTCTGGGGACTTGCTTATGCGGAGGGAATGTATTAGGCACCCCCCAACATCCGTGTTGCCACGGTGATCGCCACTTTTCAATAAACTGTCATATGAATGTGTGTGTGTGTGTGTGGGTCAATGTGCTGTTGTTTAGAAGTAGTGGTATGTCTCGTTTGCACCTATATACACAGGGTTTGAATTTGTATAAAAATTTAGTTTTAAACAAGATATAGCAGTGATGTTTTAAAATAGGTTTTTCAAACCCTATGCTCAATAGTAATTGAGGCCTTTGATACTTCTATTTTATTCCGTATTCGGCTTGATTGATTTTATTTTATAGGTGTGAGGCATCTGTATGAAAATAATGTACAAAAGGTGCTGAATTTCTCGTGGGTATGAGAACCATCTGAGGAAATCCAAACATCACAGATAAATTTACAAGCTGCTTACAGCTGAAAAGATCCATCACGGGAACCGAATCTAGATTTAGTAGACTGAATCTGTGATCACATGATTCCTAGGCTCACATAATGCCGCAATTGATATAAACGCAGTAAGCAGGTATATATATAAAAGTTGTAAATATATATACAAACATGATCACCAACCATGAAGCAGCTCCATGGGGGATCAGAAATGTAAATTAAGCTGTAATACGATCACCGCCACAGAGGAAACTCTAGGCGGGACGAAATTTATAGAAAGCAGTAAATACGGTCAACCACCACAAAGTAAACTCCCGGTGGGACGAAATGTAAATATATATATATATATATATATATATATATATATATATATAAAAGCGATAAACGCACCGGATATAAAATCCAGGCTCATCGGACAAAGTCCAACAACATTTAATATCTATAAGTATATATATATTAAAGTAGTAAACGCACCAGATATAAAATCCAGGCTCATCGAACAAAGTTCGACACACAGTTCATATATAGAAGTATATATATACGGAAGCAAATAAACGCTCCAGATATAAAATCAAGGCTCATCAAACAAAGTCTAACAACAGTTAATATATATAAATATATTTATATATATTAAAGTAGTAAACGCTCCAGACCGAAGTCTAGGCTCATCGAATAGAGTTCGACATGCAGTTCATATATATAAATGTATATATATACAAAAGCAAGTAAACGCTCCTGACCGAAGTCTAGGCTCAATCGAGGAATAACTCGATAATGTTAGTCCATATATATAAATATATATATAAATAAATATATATATATATATATATATATATATATATATATATATGTATATACAAACTGAAATAAAATCACGAACCGAAGTCCGGGCAAACACACGCAACACGACTCTCAACGTAAAGAAGGGTGTGTGCAAATATGAAGAGAAAGGCTTGAAAATGTGTAAGAAGTCTTACAGTGGGCTGCCAAAGAAGACTTCAATAACTTTAAAGTAGATAAACACTAGCTTTCGCCGGTACAAAAGTAACTTTAAAGTAGATAAGCACTCAGTTTAGGGTGTGTACAGAGCAAATTGGACAGGGCTTCCTCGCCTTTTCTCTTTGCAAAATGGCCACCCCAAGCCCTCTATTTATATAGGGTGGAGCCGTAGGTGTACCTGCGACTGGGCCGCAGGTGTATCTGAGGCTGCCCGAGGTGCCCCGGGCTTCGTGGGTCCCGCCGTCTCAAAGTATGTACACGTAGGCAACGTGATGTCCGCTCGAACTTTTAGAACTGCATTACGGGCATCCAACTGAGGTATATAGGACCTTTTTGGACCGCCATTGTCGAGACTTACACAATGACATGGGATTAGAGGTTGTACGAAGTCATGAAGATGGGACGATGCCCTCCGGTCTTCAGCTTCAAATTCTATCCGTTGTTCTGCATAATAGTCACTCGGAATTGGTTTTCCTTGGCTCTTGTGGGATATTGTTGTGTAGAAATGTATGTCTAAAATGTTAAGACGGCGTGATGTGGTGTCATGGTGGCAAGATGATGACTTTGCCCCTCACCGGGGTTATCTCCGATTTAGGCTGATAAAGCAGACGTTGCTCAGGGTTATCGCTGAGATTGGACTGCTGCAAATGTTAAAGGTTCTCAGTGTCATCTCTGAGGTGTGCCTGTCTTGTACTGAGTGCCTCGGTGTGAGCGCCGAGGTTAAAGCTGATAGCATGGATTTAAAACAAGCATTTCTGAGGTTATCTCCGGAACTGCCACTGCCTTCCTTGGGGTTATCTCCAAGGTTGGAATCTGCTATTCCTAGTGTTGAGACTGAGACGGAACATCTCGGGGTTATCTCCGGGATGAATCGATCTTCTCCGGTTTGTGTTTCGGTATTAGATCTGAATGCCTCGGGGTTATCTCCGAGGTTGGAATTGTTACTTCCGGTGTGTGTTCCGGGGTTGAGCTGTTAATCCCAGTGTGTGTTCTGGGGTTGAGCTATTCCTCCTGGTGGTATCTAAAATGGATATGAACCGTCTTCCAAGGTTTCCTCTTGAAAGACGAATCTGCGCTCCTGTGATGTCAGTAATAGATATGTAGAAAATTTCGAGTGTCTACACATGGCTTAGTATGTGTAGGGAAAACTCAGATACAAGGTTGGCGCCACAGCGCCATCATATACACTGGACTTCGCACCGCAGCGCCATGCTCAAAATTAAAATTTTTTACCTTACGCTGCAGCGCCAAAGAACAAAGGGGCTCTCACGCTGCAGCGCCACCTTATGGCATGATATACTGCTAACTCGCGCAGCAGCGCCAAGCAAATAAGGCCAGGCCACTTCGCGGTGCCACAAGCCAAAATTGATTTTTAAAATCAAACCGAAGTCAGCAATTGTGCCCACTCCCTCTATTATCTCTAGGCAGTTTCAGCAACCCAAGCGCCATACAACCCAAGCAAACTATAGGGTACCCCTCATTCACCAAAGTTTTCCTATCCATTGCTCCCAGTCATCCAATTTGTCGTGGCTCCAAGCTTATAAACAATCTATTGGGACTCCATTCTCCGAAGGACTGCTACAACTATTGTCTCCATTTAGGTAATTTTAGGGTTTTCATTCAATCATACATAGTAGTTGATGTTCTTGTTTGGGTTTGGTTTTCTCTATTGATTTGGGTGATTTCCTCTAACAAAAATTGGGTTAGAGCACTATCAAGCATGGGTTGTCCAAATTGGATTCTCAGCACGCACACAAGGTGTTTGATAAATTGCCTGAGAGAGAAATTTGACTATTTTGGCTTAGAATTATTGGGATTTATTAGGGTGTTGTTGTGCATTGTTTCAAGGGTTGCTTCTACACTGCTTAGGGATTATTTTTGAACCAAACCAACTGAAATTCTGACATGGCTTCAAAAAGACAACACTTGAGCGTCGGTGGTTCCTCGTCTGCAGCACCAACGGCTTGGGATAACACCAACTTCATCAACGAAGAGGCATGCAAATGGTACAAAGGCTCTTTTTCTGCGCGAAATTTGATTCCTAAGTGGGGTTTGAGGCTAGACAAAAAGGATGGTGACTTGGTGGCCATGATTTTGGGACACCAGTGGATCCACTTCACAAGGTCACTCGAATCGGCCATCGTTTATGTAGTTTGTGAGTTCTACGCCAATGCTAGTGGCGAGGGTCCTCCTGTTGACCAAGTCAGGGGGCGGTTAGTGGCTTTTGGAAGCCAAGCTATCAATGCTCTATTCGCGACGCCTAGTTTCGAGGGTAGAGACTATATGAAGCCGAGACTCCGCAACTATGACCTCGAGGATATTATCAAGAGGCTCTGCAAACTCGGGACTACATGAAAGACAAATGACTACACGGGTGAGAGGACCAGTTTCCCGCACGCGGCACTAAGTTGCTATGGGAAGACATGGTTGTAATACCCCGGAAAAAAAGATGATTAAAATAAAATAAATGACTTTTAAATTTATATTTTAAATATTTTAATTGGGCTTTTCTCATTTTTGGCAGTTTGGGTCAAATTATATTTAGTTTATATGGACTATAATAAGTATGTGATTACATTAATTTGGGCCTTTATACTAATTGAGTCAAACTAATTTTAAATTATTTAAGTTGGGTTTGTTAAACTAATTGAGGCCAATTTTATTCGTTGGGTTAAAAAGAAAAATTATAATAAATGAAATCCTAATATATTAAGATTAGTGTTTCCATAAGATCTATATTGTAGAAAGCGGAAAAGGGAAGAAGCGGAAAAGGGAGAGATCAAAGGAGGAGAATTTTTAAAAAAACAAAACTGAGAACAATATTATTAAAATTTCAGCATATGCTCATCTTCTAAAGGTAATTAATAATTGTGTTTTGAATACAATGTGTATATCGTGCTTGATATATTCAATTAGTCATATATATATATATATATATATATATATATATATATATATAGGATTTCTTGTTGCGGTAGTAATCACCATTGCTAATAATAAATATATAATGATTACATGTTGCAGCTAAACTTTAAGCATTAACTTCGGTACATTAATATATATAATAATAATTGTATTATGAGTCAGCAACTTAGTAATAATATTATAGGTTATTTAAGAATTAATAAAATTATATATATTTTATTAGAATGTTAAGTATATTAAATTAAAATGATACTTTTGTATTAGCAAAATGTATTGAACATAGTCTTAATTGTAGAGGATATATGAACTAATGTTGAAACAGTTAAACTATAAAAAGAAAATTCATAAATTTTGTAAGTTAGTAATTTAATTAACTGTCTTATGTGATTTTGTAATTATATAGATCGGATTGAGGAGATTTAACGGTGTGAAATTTGGGTTCGGTGAATTATTTCGGTATTATATTCAGGTACGGATTCCGTACTCCACTCCTTTGATTATGGTTGCATTCTTTGTATCTCGTGATATCTCGTCATTTATTTTCTTATAATCCTATTGGAAATCTTAAATAGAAATTCGATAATTGATACTTTGGTTGTATTCAGTAATTTAAATTCTTTTCCTTCTATTTAAAATTTCTACATATTCTATAAATTTTTTTCAGCGAGACTCTTGTTAAATTTGATTTGTTCGTTTTGTCCCTTGTTTCGAATTTTGTTATGATTTCACATAATTGTTTCCGGTGAAATTCATATATTAGTTTCATTTTGGAGTTGATACATATGACTCGTATTTGTACTCTTTGAATTAGGTTATAATGTTTAGTATTATTTTTGATAATTGTAGAGCGGTAGATGTTGCTACCTTCTTTTTGAGATATTGTGACTATAATTTGTTTTGGTTCAACATGTACATATAGAACCCTTTTGTAAGTATTATGTCGCATTTGTTGTGACATGGTATTTTTGTTAGAATATACCGTAGGGTATACCTGAGCTATAACTACATGTGGGGGTACCACAGGCATGTCGTCTTAACACGAGAGGCATGACACTTTTCATAGCAGTGTGATTAGTCCACGACGTCTCCGTTTAGGCTCCGGAGGAAGTGAGCCATTTGGTGTTTTGTTATGGGAGGCGTATGGGTTAACCCTAGTTTTCTATTCTGCGGATTTGTGATGTTGTGCCAAACACACCTATCCGATTTGCATACATTTGGATTCGCGATCCAATGTGTGATTTGCCTATGTGGCATTATTTTAGTTGCTTGTGTGACATTATTTTGACTTGCCTGTATGGTATTGCTTTGACTTACTTGTGTGGCATTGTTTTGACTTGCCTGTGTGTCAATGTATATTTCTGAGCTCATTCGATATGAAATTACTCCCAACCATTTGGTTCAACATATTATTTCATTGTATTAGTTTTGTTTGTTTCTGTTCAATTCAATTCATTGAGTTAGTTACTTCAGTTCGTTATTTTTTTATTCTATTGGTTTTGTCAATTATGCTGATTCAGATATATAGATCTTTGGAGATTATATTTTTGTCAGTATTTACACTTGAGGCTTTGTTCAGTATTTTGTCTCAGTTATTTTCGTATATCAGTGGTATATCTTTTATATATCTGTATCCGTACTGGACAATTGGCTCATTCTGTGTTTTTCTTCCGGCAGGTTTATAAGGGTGATTCAGGGCTAGTTTGATGATTGCTTTGTCTTTGACCATCTAGGTTGTTTCGATTTTAGTTTTGGTTATTTTGACTCTAGTTAAAGAATTGTATTTAGTACTTCATTGATGGATATCGCTATTAATATTTTGAAGTTATTAGTGCTCTGTTTACTTATTTTGAGATTTGTTGTGTTTTGCACGTGACCTCCTTTTTGTTTTCGGGAAGGGGGTGTTACAGAGATGGTATCAGAGCTTAGGTTCTTTCTTATAGAAAAGCTATTTAGGTTTAACCTATGAGTTATGGGTAAATCACTGGGAAGACGTAGGAGTTTGATTCGATTTTGTTCTTTGTTTCGTTGGTCACTACAAAAAAATGGGGCTTCAGCAACAACCGATTTTCATTGCTAAAGGTGTCAAATTTCGTTGCAATAGGGTTTTGGCAATGACTTTACTGTCGTTGCGTCTTTCGTTGCGCAATGAGCGTTGCTAATTGTTCCGCAATGAACGTAATTTTTTTGTTGCCAAAAGTAATACATTTTGCAACGAAATTTGGCTTTCATACAGAGACATCGATCATTTAGTAACAAAATATATTGTTGCAGAATAATTAAAATTTCGTTGTAAAAAATCCCATTTCGTTGCAAAAGCCTGCAAATTGGCAACGAAATGAACTTTTTTTTTTGCAACGACCATGCATTTTCGTTGCAATTGACACCATTTTGGAACGACACTTTTCGTTGCAATAAATATTGAAAATTATTGTCTAAACTTGCTTTCATTGCGGAATGTAAACTTTTTAGCAACAACTTTCATTGCTAATTATATTATTTGACGACGACATTATGCTGAATCAGCAACGAAAATGTTTGTTGCTGGTTATTTTTCAATAGCAACGAAAGTTGTCGATTAGCAACGACATTATATGTCGCCGTTTCTTTATATGTGCAACGAAAGTTGATATGATTTGCAACGATAAAAAAAGTTACCTTTTATTTTAGTATTAGCAACAATATCCTCTCTGTTGTTATTAGGTTAATTTTTCGTTGCCAAATATTATATTTTTAATGTCATTAGCAATGAAATTTTGTTGCTAAATGTATAAAAAATTGTTGCTATATTAAAACTTGTTCAATGCTTTGGTAACGAATTATATTGTTGTCAAATCAAATTTTGACATTCTTTTTGTGTACCTGGCTGGTTCAATGTCCCCATAGCAAATAATGGCAAAAATACAAAAAACTAAAATATTATCAACTTAATAAAATCATCAACTACATAATCATTCATTATCTTTACAATTAACCATCTAAAGCTACCACAGTTCTTCAATCAAAGTATATATCTACATATATAGAGTACACTTAATAATTTCGTCCCTTGTCTTCCGTAAACGTAGCACGGAAATTTGATACGTAGTATTGTAAGGCAGGTCGTAGAAGTAGTCTTCCTGCACATATTTAAAAATAATAGCAAGTCAGAAAAATGAAGAAAATAGGTCACCAGAGGCACTTAGTGTCAAAATCAATACACAAAGATAATGGAGTTACTACGTGGTACTAATGTGCACCGTATTGCTCATAAGCAGAAAAAGACAAATAGGCAATCACAATATCATAAGAAGGTATACCATGTTTTCTCACTAATGCCTGGGAATAAAGAAATTTTAGTTTGCTCGAGCAAGTTTTGAAGTGGTCCACATGTGAATACAAATTACTTAAATTTTGACATGATTATTATTTTTAGGCCTACAATTAAAGATTTTGTTTTCCTAGGACTAAAAGAGGTTTTAGTCTCCTATGTGCTATATAATGAACAAATTGGAATTGGGAACATCATGCATGAAAGAGGATTAATAAAGTAATAGTTGCATTTGTTTTGTCTTTTATTTGTTCAAAAATTTGTCTACTGTAACTGCAGATGTTGGACTCAATATTTACCAGTAATTAATTGATATATCATCATATATCTCTAAGAAGTTGAAATTTTGGAATTGCTATGTATTCCTGGAGGTTGTATCTTGTATCCTAGATATTATATTTCTAGCAATAATAGTCATCTTGAAACTTCTGCCTTTTTTTCTTCCAAAATTTCTTCCGCAATTCCATTCGGGAAAATAACATTCGGAGATCTACTTACCATTGACTTTGACAATATTGTTGTACAATCAGGCACCCAAATTGGTGGCTACAGGAACATTGACAAGAAGAAAAATAATTTATTCTCTTGCAGTTATACCAATGAATCTGATTTTCCCAGCCTCCTTGAGTTTTGGTAAGGCTAGAATAGTCTCATGTACAATATGTTGCAAACAAAACAAATCCAAGGTTCAGCATTTCTAATTCTAAATAGCAAAAATTTAGCAAAAGTCATTGAAGTCTAACAATGCTAACCATTAAATAAACACACCAGTGCACACATACATAAATACATGCTACAAAATTGTAGAACAAATGTTTAGATAACTAGAAATACTGAAATGAATATTATACCAGGTGACACAAAATTGACAAATTAATAAACAAGAACCACCAATTAAGTACCTGATCAAGAGACCCAAATTCAATGTCATGGCATTGTAATATATCAACATAATTGAGCTGTAACCGAGCCAAACTCTCATCAATGCTTATAGTCACCCTTTCAGCACTGAAATCAAAACCCTCTTTATGCCTTCCATATTTTGTTGATACAATATATTCACTTCTCGGCACTTCCAAAGCATTCAATCACTAATATTACGAATATTAAAGATAGTAAAATTCAATGGCCTATTATTATTATTTTTCTGTGCTACAAATTACTTGTTTTACTTTTGGTAATTTTGTTCTTTCATTAGCTTTACTTATGGATAGTTTATAATTTTGTTAAGAGGGTTCTCCACCAGGAAAAGCAAAGAAGTGAACATGCAAATGCAGCTACCGTGAAGTTGCTGCATAAATGTGAAGTTCTTCGAAATTGTCTTGAAGAATACAATGTTAATTTTCTCGTCCAGGAAGAAGATAAGTTGGCTATAGATACTTCATCACCCACTGATGTTATTGATCTATCGACTACATCTGATAATCAAATTGGTGTTGTTCTTGCAGAGGTATCTTTCTTCATGCTTTTGAGAATAGTTGTCTTTTGTTCTAATATCCTTATGCTTCTACAAGACTTTTTTCGCATTTTGGTGTTTTTTTGTTGTTGTGTGTGGGGTGTGTTGTTTTTTTTTGGCAGGGGTGGGGGTTTGGGGAAGGAGGTATTATTCAGCAATTATATTTAGTTGTGTGGATAGTCTAGTGGTAAGGGAGCCTCCCGCTTGATCATATTTGGTTGGGGCTCAAACCTCATCTTTCCCCTCTGTAATTAGAAATGAAATGTAATATGCTTTGTAAATAGTGTACCAAAAAAGAAGTCATTTCACCCTTGTTGACATCTCTTCTCTTGACTCACTCTAGTTTTTGTATGTTTAATGGCCTTGATCAGGCGCAACTCCTTTCACAAGATGTTGAAAACAATATTTCAGATGCTGGTCATAATAATAGCGGGGGTAAGACTAGGGCATCAGACGATGAGTTGAGGCTGATACTTACAGACATGTTCATTGACAAAGCCAGATTGAGGAAACATGTGACACCCCCAAAATTAGGTATACATCACCCATCTTGGGTCGTCAGATACATAGTACAGAATACAAATACAACTTACTAATACAACAGTCGTGTACAATACGACAAAACATATGCTGTGAGTTTGAATACAAATATTATCTTCTAGAGAGTATTCATACTCAAAAGGAGTCCTCATTATACTTATTAACACACTATTACATAGAATAGTGAGGACTACTAACTAACACTATCATTCGGACCATCACTCCGTTCCCCGACTTGCCCCAGCTACGTTCTCATTTCGTGAAGAGAACAGTGAAAGAAAGGGTGAGCTCAACTAGCCCAGTAAGAAATATTATGACTAAGATAATGCAGAATAAATTATCATTAGCATTCAACAATGTTAAATATAATAGACATCAAGTTTAACTGTAGCGGAACAAGCAATCCATTAAAAGAGTCAAGTAGAAAATAAACTCTACTATCTTTTATGATTTAAAAGGTTTTTCAACACTGTTATCGCTGGGACTCAGCTTAATAAAATAATCCTCATCATCGAATCACCCCTGCACTACGGCCAAGGATATTCGTGTATTCATTAATGGTCATGATCATGCCAACAACTGTCCATCAATGCACTACGGGCCAATGAGGACTTTTACCACATCATTTGTAACATTACGGTCATGATTACACCGAATAATCCCTGGTCATAATCATACCAAGTCCATCTATGCACTACAGGCCACAGATGACTTTCAACAGAATATAAACATGAGGATGATGACAATGATATAAGAATTCAATAAAACAAGTTCAAGAATTAATTTATCCAATAATTAATAACGTCCAAATTGTCAACATGATACTGCTTTGTGGAGTAAACTTCAAGACTGATCAGGAGAATATTTTCATGAATAGATACTAAATGAAGCGCAAATGTCAAGCATATTCCACTAATTTCATGGAGTATAGAAGTCAAAGTTTTATTCAACTGAGTATAATAAAGAATGGAATAACAAAAGAAATCACCATGCATGCGATAGACCGAACAGACAGGTTATTCTTAACAGAATAATAATAATGGAACCAGGTCCGACGTAAAAAAGACGGAACCAGGTCCGGTGTAAAACACACAGACAGGATGTTCCAACAGAATAATAGGAGAATGTCACCAAGTATAGGGTAGACCGCGTATACAGGTTATTCCAACAGAATAAGAAAGAATAGAATAACAGAAGTTCTCTTCACGAATATAAAAGAAATAATATTCCCTACCTTAAAAGAACTGGATATTGGAAAAGTGAAGTAGCAGAATACTTTTATTCTCTCTCTCTCTTATTCTCTCTATACTTTCTCTCTCTATAGCTTGAATGAATTCGTGAAAAATAATGAAGCCCTAGGCCTCTATTTATAGAAAAACTGAGGGTGGCTCTTGGTCTTAACGAAGGGTCAAATGACTCTTGGTCTTAACGAAGGGTCAAATGACTCTTGGTAATATTGAAGGGACAACTACTATTGACGAAAGTAATTACTATTGACCAAGGTAAATACTATTGACAAAGATAATTACTATTGACCAAGGTAAATACTATTGACAAAGATAATTACTATTGACCAAGGTAAATACTATTCACGAAGGTAATTATTATTGACCAAGGTAAATACTATTGACCAAGGTAAATACTATTGACGACAATAATTACTATTGACGACGGTAATTACTATTGACCAATGTAAATACTATTGACCAAGGTAAATACTATTGACGACGGTAATTACTATTGACGACGGTAATTACTATTGACGAAGAGACTCTTAGATGATGACATATGGCCTCCCATAAAAAAACCAAACTTACCACAACGTCTCAATTATTGATTTAATAATATAACATATTATATAGATGATACTATGACAATAATTGAAGAGATATGATGTAGCAATTACTGTAGCAATAATTGAGTATAGCTGAGTGACTTCTCACGTAAGCATCAATAATCAATACCGTGTGCTACTATACAACCACGCGTATTACTGTACTTTTACTTCCGGGTAGTTCAACAGTTTTAACGGTTTTAACGGTAACACCTCAGCCGTTATTTTTATAGAAAGATAATTTTGTCATTTTCTAACTACGACTATACTTCTGTTGTGGGGTCCACCAATGATTGTGCCGTCGTACGAATATTCCCCGACAAAAAGAATATTCCCCGACCAAACGAATATTTTAAAACAACTTGCTTACTTTGTAAAATTTATAAATAATACCCATAACTATAATATTATATCAAATCCACACCATAATTATTTCGAGAAAATTAAATATTTATTCATAAAATCTGGGGTCTCACAATCTCCCCTCCTTATAGAATTTCGCCCTCGAAATTTACGTACATACCTGGTATGCCGAACAGGTGAGGATACATTGACTTCACTTCAAATTCTAACTCTTCACGTATAAACTTTGAGCGTCGAATATGATCCTTCTTATCCAAGATTTTAACACGTATCTCCTCAAACATTAAATCATCCGCTATCTCGTCCGGTTCTAAATTAATAATGTTGTTCGGGCCGTCCACATATTTACGTAACATCGATACGTAAAAAAAAATGTTCTGAACACGCAACATACTTGGCGGTAAAATGAGTCTATAGGCCACAGTTCTTACTTCATCGAGGATTTCAAATGGGCCAATTAAATTGAGAGTTGAGATTTCCTCTCTTCGTCGATTCTTGCTTCTAGAATAACGCCCTCTTGAACCTTCTTCTTCACATTTATCAGCTCCGAGTATGTAGCTTGAGCGGCTTTAACTTTATCGATTAAAGTCAATTTTAATCGTATATTCGTTATCTTCACGTGGGTTCGTATATTCGCACTTGTAACCGTATACGATCTTCTACACAACGCGTCAGCTACCACGTTCACTTTTTCACGATGTTACGATCGTAATCTTCAACAGCTCGAGCCAACGTCTTTGGCGCATAATACGTTCGTTTTAGTTGAAGAAATATTTGAGGGTTTAAGAAATGGGTTTTGTACTGGGGTCAATACAAAATTTAATTTTACGCTCTGGGGTAAGCTAAGAAGTCTTCAAGAATACGTCAAGAAATTTATTAACAATAGAAATATCGTTCAAAACTGTGACCCTCATCCAAGACTTGGATAACACGTCACATTGATACCTATCAACTTGTCATCGTCATTTACAACGTCTCCTACGGAAAGTCTAGCTTCGGTGCATTCCACACCAGGAAATCAACAACGAAAGGAACGGGGATTTTTACTTATGGCTTGATATGACAATGATTGACTTTAGTGGTTTGGTTACTTGAATTCGCATAATAGGTTGGTTAGGAATATGAAAGCTAACAACCTTACAAAAAGCATGATGAGCAGTTAACCAATCGTTTCCAAAAATCACATCAATGCAAGTATTTTCAAAGAGACACGATCAACAGGTAACGTGAAAGTGTTGATTTGAACAAGATTTATAAATAGTGAAGGTAACAAAGGTTTCTCCCAACGGAATTTCAACAGATAAATCAAAGTCTAACTTCTCCAGAGTTAAGTTCAAACATTGAACACGACAAGGTGAAATAAAAGAGTGAGTAGAACCGGTATCTAACACGGTATAGACTTCGCAAGAGTTCATGACTAACATACCCGTGATAATTTTATTCAGCTTCTTCGTCACGAAAAAACGCTCTCTTAAACTACTGGCTTTGGCTTTTCTGGGACGGTCTTTGGTGCCTCCATCCTATCTGAACTTCTCTTCGGTGAACGACAAAATCGGGCTAAGTGACCTTCTCTTCCACAATTATAGCATGCTTTGGATGGCATCGCGCAGTTTGGACTGATGTGTCCCTCCCCTCCGCATTTGAAGCATATGATAGGTGGTCGTTCTCCTTCCTTAACAACGGTTGCTGGTGCTGACGTCTTTCCATCATTGTTGAATTTTCGCTTCTTAAAATGTCCATTCTTATTGTTCTGGCCATGATTACCACCGAAGTGGTTACCATTTTTGGCCTGTTGATTCCCTCCACGCTTGTTGTCACCGCTTCGATGACTGCTCTCACTAGTATTATCATTTTGCCGGCTGCTCTCTTTTGGTTGCGTTGACACGTTATCGCGCTCCACTAACTGAGCCCTATTCACAACATCTGAATACAAACACAGTTTATGAGAAATAAGATATTGACGTATCTCCGGTTTCAAACCTCTTAAAAACATTCGCGTCATTCTCTCTTTATTATCCACCAAGTGGGATGCAAATCGGGACAACTCGGCAAACTTGGCTTCGTACTGCGACACGGTCATGTTGTTTTGCTCCAACTTGATAAATTCCACATCCTTCATGTGACGAATACTTTCGGGAAAGTACTTGTCATTGAACAGTTCTTGGAACTTCTCCCAAGACATCTTGAGTGCGTCAGGCTGGGTACGTTTTACAGATTCCCACCAGTAATCTGCCTCCTCACGCAACATAAAAGTGGCAAAAGGAACCTTTTGCTCCTCGGAGCATCCCAAGATATCAAATATCTTGGTGATCTGCTTTAACCACGTCTCCGCCTTAAGTGGTTCTGGCTTTCCCAAAAACTCCGGTGGTCTTAGCTCCTTGAATTGCTTAGCGGAGACCGTCCGAGAGTTATTTTGTTGTTGCATGAATTGAATAAAGCCTCTGACCATCTCATCATTCACCATTTCATCGGTGTTATTATTTTCATGAGGATTATTGTCCTCTGGTTGCACATTACCCTGAGCATTGATCGTTGGTGATTCAATGGTCTCATGTGCTTCATTGTTTATCTCAACATTTTCGGATGCCATTTGCAAATACTGCAACAAAACAAGGGTTAATTAACATATAACATATTATTCATATACTTTGACCGACCAATTAAATACCAAATAAACTTAGGTAGGTCATACTAGCGAAGGAATTCCCCATCTCTCCCCTCCTAGTTCTATTCTCACATCTTAGCCAGGGATCATATCCCTAAGCTCTGATACCAACTGTGACGCCCCCAAAATTAGGTATACATCACCCATCTTGGGTCGTCAGATACATAGTACAGAATACAAATACAACTTACTATTACAACAGTCGTGTACAATATGACAAAACATATGCTGTGAGTTTGAATACAAATATTATCTTCTAGAGAGTATTCATACTCAAAAGAAGTCCTCATTACATTTATTAACACACTATTACATAGAATAGTGAGGACTACTAACTAATACTATCATTCGGACCATCACTCCGTTCCCCGACTTGCCCCAGCTACGTTCTCATTTCGTGAAGAGAACAGTGAAAGAAAGGGTGAGCTCAACTAGCCCAGTAAGAAATATTATGACTAAGATAATGCAGAATAAATTATCATTAGCATTCAACAATGTTAAATATAATAGACATCAAGTTTAACTGTAGCGGAACAAGCAATCCATTAAAAGAGTCAAGTAGAAAATAAACTCTACTATCTTTTATGATTTAAAAGGTTTTTCAACACTGTTATCGCTGGGACTCAGCTTAATAAAATAATCCTCATCATCGAATCACCCCTGCACTACGGCCAAGGATATTCGTGTATTCATTAATGGTCATGATCATGCCAACAACTGTCCATCAATGCACTACGGGCCAATGAAGACTTTTACCACATCATTTGTAACATTACGGTCATGATTACACCAAATAATCCCTGGTCATAATCATACCAAGTCCATCTATGCACTACAGGCCACAGATGACTTTCAACAGAATATAAACATGAGGATGATGACAATGATATAAGAATTCAATAAAACAAGTTCAAGAATTAATTTATCAAGGAATTAATAACGTCCAAATTGTCAACATGATACTGCTTTGTGGAGTAAACTTCAAGACTGATCAGGAGAATATTTTTATGAATAGATACTAGATGAAGCGCAAATGTCAAGGATATTCCACTAATTTCATGGAGTATAGAAGTCAAAGTTTTATTCAACTGAGTATAATAAAGAATGGAATAACAAAAGAAATCACCATGCATGCGATAGACCGCACAGACAGGTTATTCTTAACAGAATAATAATAATGGAACCAGGTCTGGCGTAAACGCACAGACAGGATATTCCGACAGAATAATAAAGAACAGTATAATAAATAATGGAACCAGGTCTGGTGTAAAACACACAGATATGATATTCCGACAGAATAATAAAGAACATTATAATAAATAATGGAACCAGGTCCGGTGTAAAACACACAGACAGGATATTCCGACAGAATAATAATAAAGATGGAACTAGGTCCGGTGTAAAACACACAGACATGATGTTCCAACAGAATAATAGGAGAATGCCACCAAGTATAGGGTAGACTGCGTATACAGGTTATTCCAACAGAAAAATAAAGAATAGAATAACAGAAGTTCTCTTCATGAATATAAAAGAAATAATATTCACTACCTTAAAAGAACTGGATATTAGAAAAGTGAAGTAGCAGAATACTTTTATTCTCTCTCTCTTATTCTCTCTATACTTTCTCTCTCTATAGCTTGAATGAATTCGTGAAAAATAATGAAGTCCTAGGCCTCTATTTATAGAAAAACTAAGGGTGGCTCTTGGTCTTAACGAAGGGTCAAATGACTCTTGGTCTTAACGAAGGGTCAAATGACTCTTGGTAATATTGAAGGGACAACTACTATTGACGAAAGTAATTACTATTGACCAAGGTAAATACTATTGACGAAGATAATTACTATTGACCAAGGTAAATACTATTGACGAAGGTAATTACTATTGACCAAGGTAAATACTATTGACGACGGTAATTACTATTGACCAATGTAAATACTATTGACCAAGGTAAATACTATTGACGACGGTAATTACTATTAACGACGGTAATTACTATTGACGAAGAGACTCTTAGATGATGACATATGGCCTCCCATAAAAAAACCAAACTTACCACAACGTCTCAATTATTGATTTAATAATATAACATATTATATAGATGATACTATGACAATAATTTAAGAGATATGATGTAGCAATTACTGTAGCAATAATTGAGTATAGCTGAGTGACTTCTCACGTAAGCATCAATAATCAATACCGTGTGCTACTATGCAACCACGCGTATTACTGTACTTTTACTACCGGGTAGTTCAACAGTTTTAACGGTTTTAACGGTAACACCTCAGCCGTTATTTTTATAGAAAGATAATTTTGTCGTTTTCTAACTACGACTATACTTCTGTTGTGGGGTCCACCAATGATTGTGCCGTCGTACGAATATTCCCCGACAAAAAGAATATTCCCCGACCAAACGAATATTTTAAAACAACTTGCTTACTTTGTAAAATTTATAAATAATACCCATAACTATAATATTATATCAAATTCACACCATAATTATTTCGAGAAAATTAAATATTTATTCATAAAATCTGGGGTCTCACAAAACAGGTTAACTCTGTTATTCGATGTGCTCTCAGAACAGCAGACAACTTTGATGAGAAACATGATGCAGAGGAACAAACTACTTCAGGAAAAACTGTTCTCAGCAAGTCCTTGTAAAAATAAAGTCGTATTTATTACGTATCTCGTAACAATATTGTTTCTGATCTACAAATAAATTATTAATGTAGTCAAATTAATCATGAATATAGTGGCCGATATAAATTGCGGTTATACAAGTGTAGAACATATATAGAGCCCATGTACGGAGCAACATTTTATACTATTATTTTTACATTTTACAATTTCACTGGTGTAAAGAACACTGCCCAATATCAAAGATGCAAAGAACAAGAACTTAAAAATTACTATATGTTAACAAAAGAAAAAAATAGTGCTTAAGCGTGTACAAATAGTTTTAAAATAGGGGAAATTACACCCGTGTGCAAGTTCTTTTGGCACTTCCAAAAGCATTCAATCACTAATAGCTAAAAGGTTGAATGTAAATCACGAATATTAAAAATAAAGAACCCCCAAATTTAGAAAACATGAAAAACACTTTATAAAAACCATAAAGTTAGGTAAATTATAAAAACCCAGAACGAAAAGATACATGTAATTGCACTTACGGGGATTTATAGAAGAAATTGATGCCAAGGCGAAAGGCTTCACGAATAGACACCACGCGAAACGAGAACATAATCAAACCCAATTAATTCATCAATCCAATCACTAAATGTTTTCCCTTTCTTAGTTCCAATTACCTATAAGGATCAAGTCTTTCCCAACGGTAAAAATAGTTACTCCAAGAACTGAATTTGAAACCAACACAACCAATAACCCTAAATTACTCGTGTAAAATAATATCAAATGCCAAATAGGGAATGTAATGGGACTGTACCTAGTATTTGAGACGGTCCATAACCCCATATAACACAAAAATTAATCCCCTTCATCACATGCTAAAGTGGATAAAGCTTAGGCTCCAAGAGTAAAGAGCTATGATGAATCAGAAGATGAAGAGCTACAAACTACTCAACAATATATCTTTTCATTGAAGCATTTCACCAAACAGTTTATATGCTAGCACCATGCCAAATAACTCTAAATTATCAAAAAGTAGTGTGAAGTACCTTAGCGAATTATGTGCACAAAAATTAACCATTTTTGATATAGAAAACTCAATATGAAAGGGATGTGAATTAACAAAATGAAGAAAACTCACCGTACATCCATGTTGATCTTATTCATGAGTCGATTTCTTGGGTTCCTTCGTTCTCAACCAAGCATATCGAACTTAGTCGACTCCTCTTGTCCAGAGGCTATCCTTATCAGAAGATATCCATCGTCCATTGAAATCTTCATCAAATGACTCATAGAAAATTTGTAAAAACAACCCATCCATTTGTCAAAAATAGGAGAGCAGATTTTGGTTCAAAGATGAGCAGTTTTGGGGAAATGGAGAGAGAAGAAACCTAATTAGTAGAGAAGAAACCCAAATTGGTAGAGAAGAAACCTAGCTAGCCATTCTCTCTAATTGAAACATCAAATTTTACCAAGGAGGTGAGATGAAACCCAATTGATCTCTGTTTCATGCTTTCCAACCACGCACGCGCACAATTAAGGGAGTACTCTGTTCCAAAAAAAAGAGTTTGATAGCATTTTAAAAAAACAACTCTTCTAGGAGTAATATTATATATAAAATTATTTTTATAAATCTAAATTTAAAATTTAGGATATTATAAATTAATTATAATAAATTAAAATATAACTCTTTTATAGAACAAAAAACTAATATTTAATATTTATAATCTATTCCACAAAAGAGTCATAATTATTATAATTTTGTTTATTGTCAATTTAAAATATTTTAAAATTTAAATTATTGTAATTTAAAATTTTTAAAAAGTTATTCAAATTTTTTTATTTTAACTCAATTTTGTTCATTATATTATCAAGATTGTCAAATTAAAAAAAATATTTTCCCTTTGTGTTAAAATTCATTTCTAAAGTAAAGACTTTTATAAATAATTATATATTTTTATATGTACTTTGAGTATTAATTAAGAATTTGGTATGATTAATGTAATTAAAATGATTAACATGTACCTTTAATAGAATATACACTTAAAATTTTAAAAAATTATTTTATATTAATTTAATATCTATCTTTAAAATTAGAAATATTTTTGTGAAAATATATCATTGATTCTCTAAGATTTACTTCAAGCAAAGTAATGAAGAATTTTTCCCTAACAAAATAATTGTCACTAATTTATAAAATTAAAACAAAAGAATATAACAACTTTCATTAAATTGGTTACTAATTTATTAAAGAAAAATCAAACGTAATCTGTACATAACAAAATATGGCTGAGAAAATACAAGTAAAAACATCATTTGGCACTACTTCTTACTAATTTAGCCACAATTTTTTGTCTGAATCATTTAGAGTTAAAAAAATGTAAAACAAATAGTCTGAAATGACTTATTCGGTCAAATTCAAACTCATTCAGATGCATTCAGACGTAAATAAATATAGCCTAATACTTGTGTACACTTCTCTCGAGAGCTCTTCGTAGCTTTTTAACTTATGCTCTCGATAATCACCAATTAATGATATAACAGAACAACTAGATACAAAATCTCTTCATTATAGTTTATTTAAAGCAACTTAAACTTTATTTTTTAATAAATAAGTTTAATAACTGGTGCAAAATACAACTAAATTTATAAATAATTTATTAGATAAATTTTAAATATGACATATTTTAATGACAATATTTATAATAATAATTTGATTAATTTTAAGTGATATCATTATAATATATCTCTTTAATTGGAATAAGAATATGAAAATGGGACACCATATATGCATTTGGTTTGCGAATTTGAGAAGTTATTGTAAGTTTATAAATTTCATAAGCTATTACAAATGAATCTATGAAGCACAAACAGAAATACCAATGAAAACAAAAAACTTTAAATATATTCGAATTCGTATTCCTATTTAAAATTTGTATTCGAATAACTTATATATATATATATATATATATATATATATATATATATATATATATAACCTTATTAACTACATACAATTTAGTTTTAATCTTATGTAACAATTCATTTGTTCATGTTTAAAATATCGTTAAATTAAATAAAATTTTCATTCCGTAGACTTTTTGAAGAGTTACACAATATATTATAACTGAAACTCTCTATAAATGTTACGTATAACAAAATATAATAAAGTGATATATATTGAGGTTAAATAATAAACGAAACTAACTATAAGCATATTATCAATATTTTAATCAAATATTTTTAAAAAAATAAAAATAATCACATATTCAATGTAAACTGTTGAATTTAAGAACTTAAAGAAAATGTTGCTCACGAGTATCGAACTCCAGACCTCTCTAAACTAGAAACCTTATATTCCAACAAAAGCCACTAGACCAACTACCTATCATGCTAGAATTTATGTAACACTAATATTTAAACTACCTAGCATCGTTTCTATGCATGTGAAGATGAGATAATACACTTTTTGGCCACTGTACTAGGTATTGTAATAATAATAATAATTTCAATAATTGTAATAATAATAATAATTGTAATAATTATTATTGTATTAATAATAATAAATTATAAATACTTAAAATAATAATAATAATTAAAATACCCTAAAATAATATAAAGCAGATATAAATTAAATACCCTAAATATAAAATTACATTCAAAGTTTTTTTAACCACTGAATCAAAATTTATTTTGTTTTTTTTGTACTAGTCACGTGGGTATCAATGTTTTTCGAATAAAATTTAATATTTTGACAGATTTTTCTTTTTATTGTTATATGACTCGATCAAATTAAATTTAAATTTTTAAAAAAATCATGGGTAAGTATAAGAATCGATCTAATAAATTACAAAGATGAGTACATTAGCGAATTACAAATATTTATAATAGAAAGATTTGCCAGAGTTCAATGATTAAAAATAGTCGCTACAATTACAATTAGTTTTTTTTTTGAAAAATAATATATTTATCGTTAAATTTCATAATAAAGTCATATTACAACTAAACTCTAACGGTTAAGATAGAATAATGATGTGTGAGTCCTTTTAATTTCTTTCAATTCATATATTCATATACATTGACATTTAATACAAACAATTTATCGGATCACTCTTATTTTAATTATAATAATAATTATTATTTTAATTAGTATTATTATTATAATATTAATTATTATTATTATTATTATTATTATTATTATTATTATTATAATAATTGTAATAATAATAATAATAATAATAATTGTAATTATTATTATTACTATTATTATTATTATTACAATTATAATAATAATTGTAATAATTAAAATAATAATAATAATAATTATTATTATTATAATAATTAAAATAATAATCACAATAATAATAATAATTAAATAATAATAATAATTAAAATAATAATAATAATAATAATTATTATTATTATTTTATTATTATTTAAAATTATAAATATCGCATTGGTAAACATTTTTATCTTGTGAACACTTTTTAGTTTCTAACATTGGTAAATGCAGGCATGCAGCAGCATGACTTATTTTATAGCTGAAAAACCTATGTTGAAATTTATATCTCAATATATCATTTTCTGTATTTTGTTCCAGTCTTAATACTGACGGGCTTTGAAGGATTAGTACCATAATAATAATAATAATAACTTTATTATTATTTAAAATTTTAATTATTATTTTAATTATTTAAAATTTATTATTATTATTACAATAATAATTATTACTGTGACAACCGGAGAATCCGGATTGTCCAGAAATTAAGATTCAAAGAATTAATTATTAATAAAATGAATTTTTATTAATACTATTTTGTGCTATGTGTTTATTAATCGTTCTATAACCTAGAATGATTATAAGTCGGGAGTATTCTGTGACGCCCCCAAAATTAGGTATACATCACCCATCTTGGGTCGTCAGATACATAGTACAGAATACAAATACAACTTACTAATACAACTGTTGTGTACAATACGACAAAACATAAACTGTGAGTTTGAATACAAATATTATCTTCTAGAGAGTATTCATACTCAAAAGGAGTCATCATTACATTTATTAACACACTATTACATAGAATAGTGAGGACTACTAACTAATACTATCATTCGGACCATCACTTCGTTTCCCGAGTTGCTCCGGCTACGTTCTCATTTCCTGAAGAGAACAGTGAAAGAAAGGGTGAGCTCAACTAGCCCAGTAAGAAATATTATGACTAAGATAATGCAGAATAAATTATCATTAGCCTTCAACAATGTTAAACTGATAAAATATAATAGACATCAAGTTTAACTGCAGCGGAACAAGCAATCCATTAAAAGAGTCAAGTAGAAAATAAACTATACTATCTTTTATGATTTAAAAGGTTTTTCAACACTGTTATCGCTGGGACTCAGCTTAATAAAATAATCCACATCATCGAATCACCCCTGCACTACGGCCAAGGATATTCGTGTATTCATTAATGGTCATGATCATGCCAATAACTATCCAGCAATGCACTACGGGCCAATGAGGACTTTTACCACATCATTTGTAACATTACGGTCATGATTACACCGAATAATCCCTGGTCATAATCATACCAAGTCCATCTATGCACTACAGGCCACAGATGACTTTCAACAGAATATAAACATGAGGATGATGACAATGATATAAGAATTCAATAAAACAAGTTCAAGAATTAATTTATCAAGGAATTAATAACGTCCAAATTGTCAACATGATACTGCTTTGTGGAGTAAACTTCAAGACTGATCAGGAGAATATTTTCATGAATAGATACTGGATGAAGCGCAAATGTCAAGCATATTCCACTAATTTCATGGAGTATAGAAGTCAAAGTTTTAATCAACTGAGTATAATAAAGAATGGAATAAGAAAAGAAATCACCATGCATGCGATAGACCGCACAAACAGGTTATTCTTAACAGAATAATAATAATGGAACCAGGTCCGGCGTAAACGCACAGACATGATATTCCGACAGAATAATAAATAATGGAACCAGGTCCGGCGTAAACGTACAGACAGGATATTTCGACAGAATAATAAAGAACAGTATAATAAATAATAAAACTAGGTCCGGTGTAAAACACACAGGAAGGATATTCCGACAGAATAATAATAAAGACGGAACCAGGTCCGGTGTAAAACACACAGACAGGATGTTCCAACATAATAATAGGAGAATGTCACCAAGTATAGGGTAGACCGCGTGTACATGTTATTCCAACAGAATAATAAAGAATGGAATAACAGGAGTTCTCTTCATGAATATAAAAGAAATAATATTCCCTACCTTAAAAGAACTGGATATTGGAAAAGTGAAGTAGCAAAATACTTTTATTCTCTTTCTCTTATTCTCTCTATACTTTCTCTCTCTATAGCTTGAATGAAATCGTGAAAAATAATGAAGCCCTAGGCCTCTATTTATAGAAAAACCGAGGGTGGCTCTTGGTCTTAACGCAGGGTCAAATGACTCTTGGTAATATTGAAGGGACAACTACTATTGACGAAAGTAATTACTATTGACCAAGGTAAATACTATTGACGAAGGTAATTACTATTGACCAAGGTAAATACTATTGACCAAGGTAAATACTATTGACGAAGGTAATTACTATTGACCAAGGTAAATACTATTGACCAAGATAAATACTATTGACGACGGTAACTACTATTGACGAAGAGACTCTTAGATTATGACATATGGCCCCCCATAAAAATAACTAAACTTACCACAACGTCTCAATTATTGATTTAATAATATAACATATTATACAGATGATACTATGACAATAATTTAAGAGATATGATGCAGCAATTACTGTAGCAATAATTGAGTATAGCTGAGTGACTTCTCACGTAAGCATCAATAATCAATACCGTGTGCTACTATGCAACCACGCGTATTACTGTACTTTTACTACCAGGTAGTTCAACAGTTTTAACGGTTTTAACGGTAACACCTCAGCCGTTATTTTTATAGAAAGATAATTTTGTCGTTTTCTCAATCCGACAATAATTCCGTTGTGGAGTCCACCAATGATTGTGCCGTTGTACGAATATTCTCTGTTAAAACGAATATTCCCCGACCAATCGAATATTATATAACAACTTGCGTACTTTGTAAAATTTATAAATATTACCCACAACTATAACATTATATCAAATTAACTCCATAATATTCAAAAATGATATTTATAGAAAATTCATCTTTATTTATAAAAGTTGGGGTCTTACAACCTCCCCTTCTTATGAAATTTCGCCCTCGAAATTAGGGTACGTACCTGGTATGTCGAAGAGGTAAGGATACCTTGATTTCATTTCAGATTCTAACTCCCAAGTCATTTCCTCAACATTGTGGTTTCTCCACAAAACTTTGACTTGAGGTATAACCTTGGAGCGTAGAATATGTTCCTTCTTATCCAAGATTTGATTAGGAACTTCTTCATACGTCAAATCCTCCGCTATTTCGTTCGGTTCTAACTCAATAATGTGGTTCGGGTCTTCCACATATTTGCGTAACATGGATATGTGAAAAACGTTATGAACACGAGACATACTTGGCGGTAAAGCGAGTCTATAAGCCACAGTTCCTATTCGATCGAGAATTAAAAATGGACCGATGAATCGAGGATTGAGCTTTCCTCTCTTTTCAAATCTCGTAACTCCTTTCCATGGAGCAACACGTAAGAACACATGATCTCCTACATCAAATTCCACGTCCTTTCGATGAAGATCAGCATAACTCTTTTGTCGATCTTGTGAGGTTTTTATACGTTGTCGGATCGTTTGAATCTTTTCTGTAGTCATACGTACCAACTCCGGTCCCAACAACGTTGCTTTACCCACCTCATCCCAGCATATTGGAGAACGACATTTTCTTCCATACAATGCTTCGAATGGAGCCATGCCAATACTTGCTTGATAACTGTTGTTGTAGGAAAACTCCACCAATGGTAAGAACTTGTCCCAACTTCCCTTGAAGTCAAAGACACAGAGTCTTAATAGATCTTCTAGAGTTTGAATAGTCCTCTCTGATTGTCCGTCCGTCTGAGGATGATATGCTGAACTAAATCGTAAATCCGTGCCCATAGCTTTTTGTAAACTAACCCAAAATCGTGAAGTGAATCTTGGGTCTCGGTCAGAAACTATGGATACTGGCATACCATGCAGTCTTACAATCTCGTTTATGTACATACAAGCAAGACGTTCAAGTGTATAAGTTTCTCGTATCGGTAAGAAATGAGCAGACTTGGTCAATCTATCAACAATGACCCAAATCGCATCAATACCTTGAGAAACCCTAGGAAGACCGGTAACGAAATCCATGGTAATGTGCTCCCACTTTCATTCTAGAATTTCAAGTGGTTGCAATGGACCTTTTGGTACTTGATGCTCCACTTTGACTCGTTGACAAGTTAGACACCTTGAGATAAACAACGCTATCTCTCTCTTCATATTGCTCCACCAAAATGTATGACGAAGATCATGATACATTTTGGTACTTCCAGGATGGATTGCAAACGGTGTGTTGTGCGCCTCCATCATGATTTCATACTTTAAATCAGGATTGTTAGGAACACAAAGTCTGGAGTTGACTCGAAGTATTCCTTCTTCATCGATTTTTGCTTCCGGCATAGCACCTTCTTGCACTTTCTTCCTCATACGCATCAGCTCCAGGTCTGTAGCTTGAGCAGCTTTAACTTTATCGATTAAAGTCGGTTCTACTCGTATATTCGCCATCATCACATGGGTCCCTGGAGTCTTTAACTCTATCTCCATCCTTTGCAAGTCACACAAAATGGGCCTTTGTGTTGACAATATCGCACTCGTACTTGCATATGATCTTCTACTCAATGCGTCAGCTACCACGTTCGCTTTTCCAGAATGGTATTGAATGGTATGATCATAATCTTTCAACAGTTCAAGCCAACGTCGTTGTCGCATGTTGAGTTCCTTTTGAGTGAAGAAATATTTAAGGCTTTTATGATCCGTAAAGATCTCCACCTTCTCCCCGTACAAGTAATGCCTCCAAATTTTAAGTGCAAAGACAACAGCTGCCAACTCTAGATCATGAGTAGGATAATTCCTCTCATATTCCTTGAGTTGTCTTGATGCATAGGCTATGACTTTTCCATGTTGCATGAGAACGCATCCCAACCCTTTGCTCGAAGCATCACTGTAGATGACAAATCCCTCCGAGCTAGATGGTATTGTTAGAACAGGTGCTGAAATGAGTCTCCTCTTGAGTTCTTGAAAATTCTTCTCACATTCTTTGCTCCAACCGAACTTTGTATCTTTCCGAGTCAGCTGAGTTAATGGAGTAGCGATTCGAGAAAATCCTTCCACGAATCTCCGATAATAACCAGCTAAACCAAGAAAGCTACGTACTTCGGTCACTGATTTAGGTTGCTCCCAGCTTTGAATAGCTTCAATCTTTGCCGGGTCAACCGATATTCCATGACTTGATACTACGTGCCCAAGGAATGCTACCTCCTCCAGCCAGAACTCGTATTTCTTCAACTTGGCATAAAGCTTGTATTCACGAAGCTTTTGGAGTACCAGCCTCAAGTGTTGCTCATGATCTTCACGACTTTTGGAATAAATAAAGATGTCATCAATAAAGACGACCACAAAGTGATCCAAATATTCCTTGAATACCTGGTTCATCATATCCATGAAGGCAGCAGGAGCATTAGTCAATCCAAAGGACATGACTAGGAATTCATAATACCCGTACCGAGTTCTAAAAGCCGTCTTTGGAATATCCTCAGTTCTAACCTTCAGCTGATGATATCCAGAACGAAGATCGATCTTTGAAAAGAATTGTGCTCCTTGCAACTGGTCAAACAGGTCATCAATACGTGGCAATGGGTACCTGTTTTTGATGGTGACATGATTTAACTCCCGATAATCAATACAAAGTCGCATACTTTCATCTTTCTTCTTCACGAATAGAACAGGAGCACCCCAAGGAGAAGTACTAGGACGAATAAAGCCAATGTCTAACAATTCCTGCAGTTGGATCTTTAACTCCTGAAGTTCAATAGGAGCCATTCGATATGGGGATTTGGAAATGGGTTTTGTACCGGGGTCAAGGTCGATACAAAATTAAATTTCACGCTCTGGGGGTAGGCCAGGAAGTTCTTCAGGGAATACGTCAGGGAATTTATTAACAATAGAAATATCATTCAAAACTGACGTATTTTTGTTTAGATCTGTGACATGAGCTAAGAAAACTTGACATTCATTTTTCAATAAACGAATAGCTTTATGGCTTGAGATGACAGCGATTGATTTTAATTGTTTGGTTACTTGAATTCGCATAATAGGTCGATTAGGAATATGAAAGCTAACAACCTTACGAAAACAATCAATTTTTGCATGATGAGTAGTTAACCAATCAATCCCTAGAATCACGTCAAATGCAAGTATTTTTAATGAAATAAGATCGACAGGTAATGTGTGGGTACCAACTTGAACCAAACAAGACTTATAAATCGTGGATGTAATGAAGGTTTCTCCCAATGGAGTTTCAACAGATAAGTCAAAGTCTAATTTCTCCGAAATCAAATTTAATCGATGAGCGCAAGTAGGAGAAATAAAAGAATGGGTAGAACTGGTATCAAATAAAGTATAGACTTCGTTAGAGTTTATGATAAGCTTACCCGTGATGACCTCATTCGGGTTCCTTGCTTTCTGGGAGGTCACAACAAACGCTCTCCCTTGCATTACCAGTTTTGACTTTTTTGAGACGGCCTTTGGTGTCTCCATCTTGGCTGAACTTGTTTTTGGTAAACGACAAAATCGAGCTAAATGACCTTCTCTTCCACAATTATAACATGCTTTAGACGACATCGCTCAGTTTGGACTGATGTGCCCCTCCCCTCCGCATTTAAAACATATGATAGGTGGTCGTTCTCCTTCCTTAACAACGGGTGCTGGTGCTGACGTCTTTCCATCATTGTTGAATCTCCTCTTCTTGAAATGACCATTCTTATTGTTTTGGCCCTGATTACCACCGAAGTGGTTACCATTTCTGGCCTGTTGATTCCCTCCACGCTTGTTGTCACCGCTTCGATGACTGCTCTCACTGGTATTATTATTTTGTCGACTGCTCTCTTTTGGTTGCGTTGACTCGTTATCGCGCTCCACTAACTGAGCCCTATTCACAACATCTGAATACAAACATAATTTATGAGAAATAAGATGTTGACGTATCTCAGGTTTCAAACCTCGCAAAAACATTCGCGTCATTCGCGTCATTCGCTCTTCATTATCCACCAAGTGGGACGCAAATCGGGACAACTCAGCAAATTTAGCCTCATACTACCACACGGTCATATTATTCTGCTCCAATTTGATGAACTCCACCTCCTTCATGTGACGAACACTTTCGGGAAAGTATTTGTCATTGAACAGCTCTTGGAACTTCTCCCAAGACATCTTCAGTGCGGTAGGTTGAGTACGCTTAATCGATTTCCACCAGTAATCTGCCTCTCCTCGCAACATAAAGGCGGCAAAGGGAACCTTTTGCTCCTCGGAGCATCCCAAGACATCAAATATCTTGGTAATCTGCTTTATCCATGTTTCCGCTATAAGTGGTTTTGGCTCTCCCTTAAACTCTGGTGGTCCCAGCTCCTTGAACTGTTTAGCGGTGACCGTCCGAGAGTTCTCAGTGTTTCCGTCTATATTTTGGACAGGAGCCGCTCTCGCCTGCTGTTGCATGAACTGCATAAAGTTTCTGAACATTCTATAATTTATAATCTGGTCAGTGTTGTTATTTGCATGAGGATTGTCACCTTCCTGATGCACATTATCCTGATTATTGATATGTGGTGAATCAACAGTCGCCTGTGCTCCATTGCTATTCTCAACATTCTCAGATGCCATTTTCAGATACTGCCACAAAATAAAAGTTAATTGATATGTCATATATTATCCTTATATTATGACCGACCAATTAAATACCATGCAAATAAACTTAGGCAGGTCATACTAGCGAAGGAATTCCCCGTCTCTCCCCTCCTAGTTCTATTCTCACATCTTAGCCAGGGATCATATCCCTAAAGCTCTGATACCAACTGTGATGCCCCCAAAATTAGGTATACATCACCCATCTTGGGTCGTCAGATACATAGTACAGAATATAAATATAACTTACTAATACAACTGTCGTGTACAATACGACAAAACATAAACTGTGAGTTTGAATACAAATATTATCTTCTAGAGAGTATTCATACTCAAAAGGAGTCCTCATTATATTTATTAACACACTATTACATAGAATAATGAGGACTACTAACTAATACTATCATTCGGACCATCACTCCGTTTTCCGACTTGCCCCGGCTACGTTCTCATTTCCTGAAGAGAACAGTGAAAGAAAGGGTGAGCTCAACTAGCCCATTAAGAACTATTATGACTAAGATAATGCAGAATAAATTATCATTAGCCTTCAACAATGTTAAACTGATAAAATATAATAGACATAAAGTTTAACTGCAGCGGAACAAGCAATCCATTAAAAGAGTCAAGTAGAAAATAAACTCTACTATCTTTTATGATTTAAAAGGTTTTTCAACACTGTTATCGCTGTGACTCAGCTTAATAAAATAATCCACATCATCGAATCACCCCTGCACTACGGCCAAGGATATTCGTGTATTCATTAATGGTCATGATCATGCCAATAACTATCCATCAATGCACTACGGGCCAATGAGGACTTTTACCACATCATTTGTAACATTACGGTCATGATTACACCGAATAATCCCTGGTCATAATCATACCAAGTCCATCTATGCACTACAGGCCACAGATGACTTTCAACAGAATATAAACATGAGGATGATGACAATGATATAAGAATTCAATAAAACAAGTTCAAGAATTAATTTATCAAGGAATTAATAACGTCCAAATTGTCAACATGATACTGCTTTGTGGAGTAAACTTCAAGACTGATCAGGAGAATATTTTCATGAATAGATACTGGATGAAGCGCAAATGTCAAGCATATTCCACTAATTTCATGGAGTATAGAAGTCAAAGTTTTAATCAACTGAGTATAATAAAGAATGGAATAAGAAAAGAAATCACCATGCATGCGATAGACCGCACAAACAGGTTATTCTTAACAGAATAATAATAATGGAACCAGGTCCGGCGTAAACGCACAGACATGATATTCCGACAGAATAATAAATAATGGAACCAGGTCCGGCGTAAACGTACAGACAGGATATTTCGACAGAATAATAAAGAACAGTATAATAAATAATAAAACTAGGTCCGGTGTAAAACACACAGGAAGGATATTCCGACAGAATAATAATAAAGACGGAACCAGGTCCGGTGTAAAATACACAGACAGGATGTTCCAACATAATAATAGGAGAATGTCACCAAGTATAGGGTAGACCGCGTGTACAGGTTATTCCAACAGAATAATAAAGAATGGAATAACAGGAGTTCTCTTCATGAATATAAAAGAAATAATATTCCCTACCTTAAAAGAACTGGATATTGGAAAAGTGAAGTAGCAGAATACTTTTATTCTCTCTCTCTTATTCTCTCTATACTTTCTCTCTCTATAGCTTGAATGAATTCGTGAAAAATAATGAAGCCCTAGGCCTGTATTTATAGAAAAACCGAGGGTGGCTCTTGGTCTTAACGAAGGGTCAAATGACTCTTGGTAATATTGAAGGGACAACTACTATTGACGAAAGTAATTACTATTGACCAAGGTAAATACTATTGACGAAGGTAATTACTATTGACCAAGGTAAATACTATTGACCAATGTAAATACTATTGACGACGGTAACTACTATTGGCGAAGAGACTCTTAGATGATGACATATGGCCCCCCATAAAAATAACCAAACTTACCACAACGTCTCAATTATTAATTTAATAATATAACATATTATATAGATGATACTATGACAATAATTTAAGAGATATGATGCAACAATTATTGTAGCAATAATTGAGTATAGCTGAGTGACTTCTCACGTAAGCATCAATAATCAATACCGTGTGCTACTATGCAACCACGCGTATTACTGTACTTTTACTACCGGGTAGTTCAACAGTTTTAACGGTTTTAACGGTAACACCTCAGCCGTTATTTTTATAGAAAGATAATTTTGTCGTTTTCTCAATCCGACAATAATTCCGTTGTGGGGTCCACCAATGATTGTGCCGTTGTACGAATATTCTCTGTTAAAACGAATATTCCCCGACCAATCGAATATTATATAACAACTTGCGTACTTTGCAAAATTTATAAATATTACCCACAACTATAACATTATATCAAATTAACTCCATAATATTCAAAAATGATATTTATAGAAAATTCATCTTTATTTATAAAAGTTGGGGTGTTACATATTCTGGCTACGAGCTAGATTGAACGAGTAAGAATTTTCAAGACGAAAATGAAAGTTTTTCGGGAACAAAATATTTTTCGGGGAAAAAGACGAAATAGGCACTATTCATCAGTTTCTGCTCGGAGTTTTATTTTGAAATTCCGAGAAGTTAACGATTACGTAAAATGTTGAGAGGTGATGGAATATTCAATAATATTTTAGTTATGGCAAAAACGAAGTTTTCGCCTGCGGACGTAAAAACCTAAGGGTTAGGAAAAGTAATTTCCGAGAATTCTAATGAGTACATGTATTAACTAGGGTTATTATGCGTGAGAGATATGAGTATAATACTAGTTATTATACGAGTATAGTATGAAGATTAGTACGACGTATAATACGAATATCGTACGAGTGATATCCGAAGAGAATACGAGAATACGAGAATGGAATGCGTTGAATACGATTAGTTTTAATGGACTTTGAGTTCATGGACTTTGTAGAATCCAATTGGACTTGGATTATGTCAAGCCCAATGACTTGTGAAATCAAGCCCAAGTTAAGCCCAATAAGAATTAGGGTTTAGGCCCAAACCAAGAAAAGAAACCGCGGATAGAACCGATGGGTAAACGGATAGGTAAAAACCATTGAGGCAACCCAAGGGATGATCCATGGGCATGTGGACCGGCCACTTGGCCACCAAGTAAGGTGGTGGCCAAGTAAATTTGGTGGCTAAGGGGTGGAGGAGGTGTGAATAGTAAGGAGGTGGGGGGGGGGAAATGACTAAATTGCCCTAAGCCTTGGTTTTCTATAAATAGAAAGCTAGATTTTAATTTTCTAGGATTTTGAAAATTCTACACTTAAGAGAGAGAGAGAGAGCTTGGTTGGGAGAGGAGAAGGAAGAGAATGAGCATGAATGCTCGGATCAAAAGTGATCGAGAAATAGAAAAGCTCGCAAATCGCCAACTTTGTCTAACGGAAGAAGATTAAAGAAGAACGGTAATCCGAACCCTAGTTCTTCTAATATTTTTTTCTTTAAGTTTTTATGTTCAAAAACATAACTTAATGAAGATAAGAAGTAGATGAAGTAAAGAATAATTTCATATGGTTGAAATCATGAGAAAATAAAGAAATAAGAATTAAAAATTTATTTTATGAATTTCTTAAGGAAGTATAAGATTCGTAAGGATTTGGAGCGATCCGAATGAATTTTATGAATAAGTAGGTTAAATTAGTAAGGAATGATGTCCTATAACATCAAATTCCAAGAAAAAGTGAAATCGTAATCCAAAATATCCATTAAAAATGAAGAACGCGAAGAACACGCGAAGAACACGAAGAATGTTGTTGATGGACAAATTTAAAACCATCATAGTATAATTGTTATTGATGGACAAGTTTAAAACCATCGCGTATAAGTTAGTTGATTATTTGCTTGGTTAGGAACTGTAGAAACGTTCATGAAGAACGGATTAAAACGGAGCTATAACGAAGTTATGGCGAAATTTCGTAAAAGACGAACGAGAATGAGAAAATTAGTAAATGAACCCGAATGTGTAGGGTTTCATAAGAATGTAAGAGAACGTATAAAATGTGAGTCGTGGACTCAAGAATGAACGAATTCCGAGTTCGGATGACCGAATTACGGACGAAAGAACGAAGAACGTTAAAAGCGTTAAAATGAACAAAGAGTGAAGATTAAGCCAATTGAATGGCATGTTAACGGATTCAGAACAAATTTATGTCTGTGGCTAATCGAAGTACATAAGATAAGGAAGAGAATGGCTTTGGAATGACTTCGTTCCGAGTTATAACGAAGAAGTTATGAGATTTCGAAATCGACGTCTCAAGCTTGTAAAACACATAGAAAAATTTTCGGGAAGAAGGACTTGGCGCCGCAGCGCCAATCATGCCTGGAGAGGTGGCGCCGCAGCGCGAGCTCGGCCATAAACTTCTGGAGAGTGGCACCGCAGCGCGAGAGATAACAAAGGGTTCGGCGCCGCAGTTCCAGACCAAGGGAAGAGAGAGGCATAGGTCGCGCCGCAGCGCGAGAGGAAAGAAAGGGCACTGCGCCGCAGCGCCAGTGCAGGTCAATACCCAGAAATGAGATTTTAACTGCTCAATTTCTCGGGGGATGTGCAAGAAAGAAGTATGAACATATAGTTCACGTAATGTAACACTTAATCAAGTGTTTTAAACCTTTAATAAAGGTTGAACGAAAAGATTAAACGAGATTAAAAGACAAAGAATGTAGTTGCGGGTTACGGAACTAATATCCGGGGACCGTAGTCACGATGAACGAACGTGAGGGATTACTATGATTGTGATTCCTTAGACGTTGGTTGATGAAGGTAATGAATAACATTTCGATGTTGTAACATGGTATTGTAAGATGAAGTGTAAAGCGTATAGAAGCTGTGAACGCAACGTTGTTGCAAAGAACGATCGGTCTTAGCATGCAATGAACAGTATGGCTTTGACATTAAGAAAGAAATATGAACATGGGGTTCATGGGATGGATAACAATTGAAAGCGATTAAAACCTTGAATAAAGGATGAATGAGAGATTAAGAGACGAGCAACGTGAACGTTGAATACGTAAATGATCCTTGTGAATTGTATTCGCGTTTGATGAATGTTCTAAGTATACCCTAGTTGTATGACTTAGACGTTGATGAAAGTAGTAAGTAAGATACGAATGTTATCAAGAAAGCCGTAAGGTAATGAAGAATGTTGATTAACCGTGAACGGTGAAGAAACTGAGTTGAAGATAATAACATATAACGTTAAGAAGCCGAGTTAATAAGTATAACTTGGATAAACGTTCTGAGTGGAAGGAACTGGACATTTTAAGATATGAATAAATTCATATGAAATGGTTAACGCTATGACCTCATAGTATTGACAATGAATGATCACTCTGAGTATACAAATGACTGTATGACTTAGACGATAAAGAATGAATCCTAAAGTATGGCATTTAGTTGCCAGAAAGCCGTAAGGAATATGAATTTGACTTAATAAACATTATAGTTTAATAGTTCGGATAAGTTAGATGAATTTAAATTGTGGTACAATCGTAACCTTGGATGGTTGTCATATGGACTGCTAGCAAAGACACGATGTGTGTTGAGTCCTAGGAGAGTTATAAGAAGAAGATATGAATGTAAATCATCCAAGATGATAAATGTATGAATAAGACATCTCCGAATGTCATGAAGCTGTAAACCGGTGGTAATGAAAGTTAGTCGCATAAGCTTAAATTACAAGAAAGCGAACCTTAAGAAGTAAAGTTAAGTAAACCAATGCGTAAGTCAAGTATATGACTAATTGATGTACATGTTATTTCCTTATGTGTTATATAGGGATTTGGAATGAGCAGTTCAGCGTAAGCTGTAGCTGTGCGTAAGGCAAGTTTCCTAACTTCATTCATATTTTAAATGAATGCTAGTTTCTTAAACTTCTCAGACGTTAAACTTGAGAAGTTATGTCTATGTGCGAATGTGCGATATTAGTACAAGGTGGTAGAATGTATGAGGCCTTGTGCCACAATGTGAGCACTTCGGTGTTTCTATGAAATGAATTGTTTTGTGATCGAACTGTTCAATACAAGTATGCTCGGTTTATTTATGAACCGTTATTGTTAAGTCTGTGCTGATGATTCTAGCCAGACAGAATGTATATGAAAAAGGTAGAAGAATGAAAGTATTTCAAAGTGAAAGTGAGTATGATTTTAAGATGATAGGAATCGAGATTATTCCTATTATTCAAGCTGCTTTATAACCTTTGTTCGGTTATTGAAGTTCTAAAGAAATGTTTAAATTCTGAACTTGTTTGTTCAAACTGTGATGACCTGCTGGGCAATTGAATGCTCACACTTGCTTTAAATGAAAAACATTTTTCAGCGAACGATGTTAGAAAGAACTTAAGGATCCCGTAAAGATCAAGCTAAGCGGTATCCAGACGAAGTGCCATTCAGTATATGAATGTGTGTGAAGATCAAGTGAAGACTTGTAATGTAGAAAGATGAATTAAACTATAGACTAGTTTAATGAACTGTATGTATCCTTGGTGGTAGATAAAAGTCACTCTTGTAAGATGAAAGGAATAATGTAATTATCACTATTTGTAATGAGAAGGGTTATAAGGTTTTGAGAACCTGGGAATTGAGAATGTATGTTGTTATATTTCAGTATATAATGATGTATGTTGGATGAATGATGTACTCGTGACGTACGAAATTCGGGTGTGAAGATAGACCGGATTTCGGGGCTTTACAGGTTGGTATTAGAGCTGATAGGTTATAAACCTTAGGTATGAGTACCTAAGACTATAATCGTAAAGAGAAGGATAAGAAGATCATCACGTGATCATAGTAAATCGTAGTAACAGATGAGCTGTTAAACGATGAATGATTTATAGCTAATCCTATGAATGAATGGTACTACGAATTAGTACAGGAAGAATAACTCAGATGGAGTTGTGAAGGATAGCATACAAATCAAAGAAAATTCGTATTAAGTAAAGAGAAATTTAGAAGTTGTAAGATGTCAATTGAGGACTCATGTGATAGCTGAGTTGTATGAACCTTTATTATGGGCAGAGGTTTATGCTTTGGTGTAACAACTGCTCAGTTTATTACAGTGATAATCATTGGAATTGTTCGCGCTATTAAGATGTATATGACGGGAAGGTGAATCTTTTCTCATGTATATACTTGATAGGTAGAGAAGGTTAAGGTAGGTGCGAGTTCTTAAACTCATACTTATGATAAGTTTGTGACTCATAATAATATGGTGTGTTTTTGAATGTTTCAGTGAATGGACGCCTAAGGTCTGTCTGGATGTTCTTAAACTCATATTATTGTGGAAAGTTCCTGAACTCATAATGTGTGGTAAGTTGATGGACTGTACTATGGTATAGGAATGTTTAGACTGAAAGTAAGTATTTTCAGTAGACTTAGCATTGAAGGTGCTAGAGAAGATTAAGTATTGTCGCAGAAAGACAATGAAGGGAGATGGAGAATAGGATATTCCAAATCCTCTAGCTATGCTAGATTTCGAAGTTTATTCAAATTGTGCTGAAATGTACATTTTGAAAAAGAAAGAATTGGTTCAAATTTTTGGAACCAATGGACTTTAGAAGAGCTATTCTTTGTATGTCTATACCAATTGCTTCGGCTAGACAGAAATTGATTTGAAATATCAAAATGAATTTTATATCATCCGTGCATTTGATGCAACGATGGTAAAAAAGATGGAGTTGTTAATGCAATTGAACCTAGTGGGATGTGATCTTCGGATCAACAAACCACTATGGTAAGATGTATAATGACAAAGTCATAAACTGACGAAGTCCTCAACGTACTATGAAGAGTACGATATCATAACGTGATAAAACGTTTTGATGTATTGCGAATAGAATTTAAAGAAGTAGTCGATGTCAAGTGAGTTGACTAGACGAATGTTTCAAGTTAATGTCCAATTTATTGGTATGGTCTAAGCTAATTGATTTGGCTAAGACAAGTGGTATGTCATGTTATAAGAAAATCGAGCTTTCTCTGAGAACTTGTGCCAAACTAAATTGTTTTGGTGCGGAATCTAATGATTTAGTCTGAGGAGAACATGGAAGAGGTAGTTTACCTTCTTTGTGATTATAAACTTTCCGTGGAAAGAAAGGTTTACGGCGAAAGGCTGTTTAACCTAATAAGAGTTCATGGTCAATTTGACCCCTCAGCAAAAGTATGAAATGTTTTAAAGGAATCTTTATATTTCTCGTTATTCCTTCTACTTCATAATTCTTGATAAGTTATGAAGGGTAGGGAATGTTTGAAAGATAATAACTTCTTTGAAGAGAAGTTGAGAAGAAGAGTAAGTTAAAATTTCGAGGACAAAATTCTGTGAAGAAGGGGTGAATGTGATTACCGGGGTATGGGTATGGTTTGAAGAAATTCCGAGGACGGAATTTTTTTAAGGAGGGAAGTGTGACAACCCGGAGAATCCGGATTGTCCAGAAATTAAGATTTAAAGAATTAGTTATTAATAAAATGAATTTTTATTAATACTATTATGTGCTATGTATTTATTAATCGTTCTATAACCTAGAATGATTATAAGTCGGGAGTATTCTGGCTACGAGCTAGATTGAACGAGTAAGAATTTTCAAGACGAAAATGAAAGTTTTTCGGGAACAAAATATTTTTCGGGGAAAAAGACGAAATAGGCACTATTCATCAGTTTCTGCTCGGAGTTTTATTTTGAAATTCCGAGAAGTTAACGATTACGTAAAATGTTGAGAGGTGATGGAATATTCAAAAATATTTTAGTTATGGCAAAAACGAAGTTTTCGCCTGCGGACGTAAAAACCTAAGGGTTAGGGAAAGTAATTTTCGAGAATTTTAATGAGTACATGTAATAACTAGGGTTATTATGCGTGAGAGATACGAGTATATTACTAGTTATTATACGAGTATAGTATGAAGATTAGTACGACGTATAATACGAATATCGTACGAGTGATATCCGAAGAGAATACGAGAATACGAGAATGGAATGCGTTGAATACGATTAGTTTTAATGGACTTTGAGTTCATGGACTTTGTAGAATCCAATTGGACTTGGATTATGTCAAGCCCAATGACTTGTGAAATCAAGCCCAAGTTAAGCCCAATAAGAATTAGGGTTTAGGCCCAAACCAAGAAAAGAAACCGCGGATAGAACCGATGGGTAAACGGATGGGTAAAAACCATTGGGGCAACCCAAGGGATGATCCATGGGCATGTGGACCGGCCACTTGGCCACCAAGTAAGGTGGTGGCCAAGTAAATTTGGTGGCTAAGGGATGGAGGAGGTGTGAATAGTAAGGAGGTGGGGGGGGGGGGAAATGACTAAATTGCCCTAAGCCTTGGTTTTCTATAAATAGAAAGCTAGATTTTAATTTTCTAGGATTTTGAAAATCCTAAACTTGAGAGAGAGAGAGAGAGAGCTTGGTTGGGAGAGGAGAAGGAAGAGAATGAGCATGAATGCTCGGATCAAAAGTGATCGAGAAATAGAAAAGCTGGCAAATCGCCAGCTTTGTCTAACGGAAGAAGATTAAAGAAGAACGGTAATCCGAACCCTAGTTCTTCTAATATTTTTTTCTTTAAGTTTTTATGTTCAAAAACATAACTTAATGAAGATAAGAAGTAGATGAAGTAAAGAATAATTTCATATGGTTGAAATCATGAGAAAATGAAGAAATAAGAATTAAAAATTTATTTTATGAATTTCTTAAGGAAGTATAAGATTCGTAAGGATTTGGAGCGATCCGAATGAATTTTATGAATAAGTAGGTTAAATTAGTAAGGAATGATGTCCTATAACATCAAATTCCAAGAAAAAGTGAAATCGTAATCCAAAATATCCATTAAAAATGAAGAACGCGAAGAACACGCGAAGAACACGAAGAATGTTGTTGATGGACAAATTTAAAACCATCATAGTATAATTGTTGTTGATGGACAAGTTTAAAACCATCGCGTATAAGTTAGTTGATTATTTGCTTGGTTAGGAACTGTAGAAACGTTCATGAAGAACAGATTAAAACGGAGCTATAACGAAGTTATGGCGAAATTTCGTAAAAGACGAACGAGAATGAGAAAATTTGTAAATGAACCCGAATGTGTAGGGTTTCATAAGAATGTAAGAGAACGTATAAAATGTGAGTCGTGGACTCAAGAACGAACGAATTCCGAGTTCGGATGACCGAATTACGGACGAAAGAACGAAGAACGTTAAAAGCGTTAAAATGAACAAAGAGTGAAGATTAAGCCAATTGAATGGCATGTTAACGGATTCAGAACAAATTTATGTCCGTGGCTAATCGAAGTACATAAGATAAGGAAGAGAATGGCTTTGGAATGACTTCGTTCCGAGTTATAACGAAGAAGTTATGAGATTTCGAAATCGACGTCTCAAGCTTGTAAAACACATAGAAAAATTTTCGGGAAGAAGGACTTGGCGCCGTAGCGCCAATCATGCCTGGAGAGGTGGCGCCGCAGCGCGAGCTCGGCCATAAAATTATGGAGAGTGGCACCGCAGCGCGAGAGATAACAAAGGGTTCGGCGCCGCAGTTCCAGACCAAGGGAAGAGAGAGGCATAGGTCGCGTCGCAGCGCGAGAGGAAGGAAAGGGCACTGCGCCGCAGCGCCAGTGCAGGTCAATACCCAGAAATGAGATTTTAACTGCTCAATTTCTCGGGGGATGTGCAAGAAAGAAGTATGAACATATGGTTCACGTAATGTAACACTTAATCAAGTTTTTTAAACCTTTAATAAAGGTTGAACGAAAAGATTAAACGAGATTAAAAGACAAAGAATGTAGTTGCGGGTTACGGAACTAATATCCGGGGACCGTAGTCACGATGAACGAACGTGAGGGATTACTATAATTGTGATTCCTTAGACGTTGGTTGATGAAGGTAATGAATAACATTTCGATGTTGTAACATGGTATTGTAAGATGAAGTGTAAAGCGTATAGAAGCTGTGAACGCAACGTTGTTGCAAAGAACGATCGGTCTTAGCATGCAATGAACAGTATGGCTTTGACATTAAGAAAGAAATATGAACATGGGGTTCATGGGATGGATAACAATTGAAAGCGATTAAAACCTTGAATAAAGGATGAATGAGAGATTAAGAGACGAGCAACGTGAACGTTGAATACGTAAATGATCCTTGTGAATTGTATTCGCGTTTGATGAATGTTCTAAGTATACCCTAGTTGTATGACTTAGACGTTGATGAAAGTAGTAAGTAAGATACGAATGTTATCAAGAAAGCCGTAAGGTAATGAAGAATGTTGATTAACCGTGAACGGTGAAGAAACTGAGTTGAAGATAATAACGTATAACGTTAAGAAGCCGAGTTAATAAGTATAACTTGGATAAACGTTCTGAGTGGAAGGAACTGGACATTTTAAGATATGAATAAATTCATATGAAATGGTTAACGCTATGACCTCATAGTATTGACAATGAATGATCACTCCGAGTATACAAATGACTGTATGGCTTAGATGATAAAGAATGAATCCTGAAGTATTGCATTTAGTTGCCAGAAAGCCGTAAGGAATATGAATTTGACTTAATAAACATTATAGTTTAATAGTTCGGATAAGTTAGATGAATTTAAATTGTGGTACAATCGTAACCTTTGATGGTTGTCATATGGACTGCTAGCAAAGACACGATGTGTGTTGAGTCCTAGGAGAGTTATAAGAAGAAGATATGAATGTAAATCATCCAAGATGATAAATGTATGAATAAGACATCTCCGAATGTCATGAAGCCGTAAACCGGTGGTAATGAAAGTTAGTCGCGTAAGCTTAAATTACAAGAAAGCGAACCTTACGAAGTAAAGTTAAGTAAACCAATGCGTAAGTCAAGTATATGACTAATTAATGTACATGTTATTTCCTTATGTGTTATATAGGGATTTGGAATGAGCAGTTCAGCGTAAGCTGTAGCTGTGCGTAAGGCAAGTTTCCTAACTTCATTCATATTTTAAATGAATGCTAGTTTCTTAAACTTCTCAGACGTTAAACTTGAGAAGTTATGTCTATGTGCGAATGTGCGATATTAGTACAAGGTGGTAGAATGTATGAGGCCTTGTGCCACAATGTGAGCACTTCGGTGTTTCTATGAAATGAATTGTTTTGTGATCGAACTGTTCAATACAAGTATGCTCGGTTTATTCATGAACCGTTATTGTTAAGTCTGTGCTGATGATTCTAGCCAGACAGAATGTATATGAAAAAGGTAGAAGAATGAAAGTATTTCAAAGTGAAAGTGAGTATGATTTTAAGATGATAGGAATCGAGATTATTCCTATTATTCAAGCTGCTTCATAACCTTTGTTCGGTTATTGAAGTTCTAAAGAAATGTTTAAATTCTGAACTTGTTTGTTCAAACTGTGATGACCTGCTAGGCAATTGAATGCTCACACTTGCTTTAAATGAAAAACATTTTTCAGCGAACGATGTTAGAAAGAACTTAAGGATCCCGTAAAGATCAAGCTAAGCGGTATCCAGACGAAGTGCCATTCAGTATGTGAATGTGTGTGAAGATCAAGTGAAGACTTGTAATGTAGAAAGATGAATTAAACTATAGACTAGTTTAATGAACTGTATGTATCCTTGGTGGTAGATAAAAGTCACTCTTGTAAGATGAAAGGAATAATGTAATTATCATTATTTGTAATGAGAAGGGTTATAAGGTTTTGAGAACCTGGGAATTGAGAATATATGTTGTTATATTTCAGTATATAATGATGTATGTTGGATGAATGATGTACTCATGACGTACAAAATCTGGGTGTGAAGATAGACCGGATTTCGGGGCGTTACAATTACAATAATTATTATTACAATTCCTAGTACGGTGACCAAAAAGTGTGTCAGGAATAAACATGTGAATGATATTCCTATTTAATATATGATTTGATTATGACATATATGAATGAATATGCAAGTATGCTTGCATTAAGAAAAGCTGTAAAGTCCTTTGATAGATAATAGAAATATATGTACAAGGACTTAGAATGAATTGATCAAATATGTTAGGTTGATCCTACATAAGCAAAATAGCTTTGTAAAGTCCTTAAAAAGAAATGATGTACAAGGACTATAAAGATAGAAAGATCAAGCATGTTTGGATGATCTTATGATGTAATAGATAGGCTTGTCTGATCGTCGAGCACTTCACCGGAAGTCGTAGTCTTCCAGGAGAGTCAAAGGTAACTCGGGATCTATTGAGGCAGAATAGGAGTATACAAGATAGTGAGATCTCGAAGTTCATAGATTTCCAGGGAAAACGAAGAAGGATCGTAGCGTATCGAGTAGAGCTTCCTCGGGATCGTAGTGTGCTGAGGAAGTCATGTTCAGAATCGTAGAGACAACCTATCTACGAGCCGAACGACCATCTGCCAAAGCCAAGTATGAAACGTAGACTACACTCAGAGTCGTAGAGTCTAGCGATGCCAAAGCAAAGACAAGGATCGTAGGCTACACTCTGAGATCGTAGAGTCCATTGAATAAATGCAGAGATCGTAGTCGGGCAAGATCAGATGAAGACAACAAGCACAAGGCAGAAATCGTAGAGTGTCAAGTTCTGATCTCGGGATCATAGTGTCTGCACAGCCGAAGCTGAATCGTAGAATGCAGAACTACGACTCCAAAAGAAGTGCTCACAATGCTAAGTCTGAATCATAGAGCAGATACGGTTCTCAATGAATGAGCACTCCCAGAATATCCAAAGATACGAAGCCTCTGGTTGGCACTACAAAGATGCATTCCACAGTAAGGGAACCAGAGAGCACTCAGCGAATGGCATGCAGGCTAACAGAAGATCTGAGCACAAATCCATTCAACATTAAGATTGAGGTGTAAGGCCATTCGTGATGAAGTCTTCCACATGGAGATCCAAAGAAGACTTCAGAAGCTGACTGAGGAAAGTCAGGATATGCATTAGCTATCAAGAGTACAGGAGACAATGATTTTGGAAGCAACCAAGATCGTAGAGTTTTAATATCTGAAGAATGAAGCATTGGCAACGGTTCAATCTGAAGGATAATATTCGGACAAGTGCTTATTGAGAGCATTGATTCAAAAGGACAACCTCTGATCAAGAAGTCAGAAGAAATAAAGTCTTCAACATGCCCAAGACAGTAAAGTGATACATCTAACAGGGTAGGTGAAAAAGTAGACTGCAGCGTCAGAAAAAGTATGACAAGTCACATCAAGCAGCCTACATCAAGCAACTCGAGATCTGTGAAGACATTTGAATAGCTTCCAACGGCTACTTTCCAACGGAGGGATTGGGAATGTGTATAAATGTAGAAGAGCTTCAAAGATCAAAGGTTGCTGGAGTTGTCGATTTTGGAGTGAAGGTGGACTGATCTAACCAAGTGATAGTGAGTCCTCAAGCTCACTCTACGATCCACCAAGAACACTCAAAAGTCAGATCAAGAGAGAAGTAAAAGTGTGAGTTCTACTATGTAGGAGTGAGAGTTCTACTACATGAAGAGTGTTCTGAACTGCCGAGAGAAAGGAGAGCATCATGCCATCTGAATGTCCATCATGGGAAGACTCTAAGTACAATAGAGAAGAGCCTACAGTCATCTTAGCAAGTCCATCATGAGAAGGAATCAAGTAGCAAGAAGGGAGATCACAAAAGCCATCTTGATGTCAAGCATGAGAAAGCTTCTAAGTACCTAACAGAAGAGCTTACAGTCATCTTAGAAGCCTCTCATGTGCAGCCATCAAGTACGAAGGAGAAAGATCTTCAAGGCAGTTCATCAAGGGGTCATCTGGAGTAGTTGAGCAACCTAAGAAGCTGAGCATCATGCAACACTCAGCAGCTCTTCAAGGATGATCAAGCCAAGCTGCTAAGGATAGAAGATGTTCAGAGCATGAAGACATCTTAGCAGCTCAGCACCGACTCCAACAACAATAAACAAACAACTCAACGAAGCTAGGGTCTGAGGGCCTTGTTCGGAGGGACTAAACAAAGTAGGGCCAAAGGGTCCTTGTCTAGAGGGACTAAACAAAGCAGGGCCAAAGGGTCCTTGTCCAGAGGGACTAAACGAAGTTCCAAGCCTGCTGGGCTTGAAGATTTCCTAGGAAACTAGAGGAGTCCCAAGGCTGCTGGCCTTGAAGAGGTCTTAGTGAACTGAAGTCCCAAGGCTACTGGCCATGAAGGAATCGTAGAGATTCAGGGTGCTACCCTTCCTTAGTTGAAATCCTGCTAGTTGAAAGCAGAAGAGTGGATTAGGAGCTTGAGTCTCTGAACCACTTAAAACCCCTTATGTCTTTTACATTATGTCATTTGCATTATGTCCATAACTACTATAACTGCTATGTATGTTCCAACTACTTATAACTAAACTAATCCAACGAACAATGTATGCTTGATTATGAGTATATCAATGAAGGGGAATCTTTTACTTATTCCGCTGTGCTTTAAAAGATTTTTATGTTTGTCATATACTTAAATATGAACAATAAAACATAAACCAGAAAAGTATTTGAAATAAAAAAGATCTATTGAACCCCCCCTTCTAGATCTATTGTGCCCTCTAGGAACTAACAATTAGTATCAGAGCAGGTTCTCATGCTATATTCAAAAGCTAATCGCTTTGAGTCTAATCCCAGGCACTAACATTGTTCTAAACTTAGTTTAGTAGTAAGTAACTTGTTATATGCAGAAGAGCTCACAAGTTGGAAATATTGTGTATAGGTAAATACGTGCATACACCTGAAGCTGCTCAGATTGGTCCATATCCTTGATTGCTATATCAACTAGACCAATCCTAGCCTGCAGTCAATCTTGTAGTCTGAAGATCAGACGAGAGAAATAAAGTAAGAGACATCAGCGACAAAGAGTAAAACATTCTTCAATCTGAAAGATGAAGAGGTCACGCATACTAAGAAATGATGATCAAGAGGAGAAAGAAGACCTTCTCAAACTTATGAGTGACCAACCAACAACTGGGTGCTATCTCTGTAAACTCAAGGATGTCAAAGATCTTAATGCTATGATTCTCTCAACCTACAAGACCACGACTGATTGATGAAAGGCCAACAAGAACATTAAGCTGAAAGGAGCAAAAGTAAAAGCTATGCACATCAATACCTGAACTCAGTACATCTAAGGTAAATGACAGTAAAAAGGTACGGTTCCTCACCATTATCAATGTGTACATCATATTTGTACCATCTTATAAACTATGACAATATTCTGTCAAGAAGTCATAATCTACCTAAAAAGGTGAAGAGAGAAAGTAGTCTGAAGATGGAAAATTCAAATGTCTATAAACTTTCTCTTTAACCAAGTTTTAGGTGGAAGATTACATCTTGAAGAAAATCTTAAATAGATCATAAGAGTATCACTGACCATATGGACTTTATGTGAAGTAATCATTGCTGGTGTGCTAGTACGTACGTACAAGTCTATGTTCTAAGTGTTTGACAACACACAGAGAATGATCAGGTCTACAAGAGGATCTTGCTGATTAGTAGAAACTGATCACATCCATGAATCAACTAGATACTCATAAATCGTAAAGTTGATTCGCACTCTGTGAACACTTTAACACTGTGAACAGAACCCAGTAAATGATGAAACCATCATAGATAGAGAGTGTGTTATTAATCGTCAAATCCTACACACACTCACCATCATGCATCTCAAAAATGTATTATCTCAAGATAATTTCATGCATGAATATGTCTGTTGGTGATAAACATGATGATTAACCAGTTAAGAGGAATAGGGGTTTAGAAAACTAACCTAGCAGGACCCATTCAACAATGGGGACCAAAAGTAGAAATATATCTAAACCTGCAGGTACTTGGCCAGTCTGACCACACTAAGGAATGCTGAAGCAGCAGACTTCATTCATTAGGACTCTACCAGCAGAAGGCTAAGGACTGTTCAGAAATGAGTCTGATAAGGTTCCTATATGTTCAAGCCTGTTCTTGAAGACCCTCTGAGCTAGCCGGAATGGAGCTCTTATGGCTGCAAATATGTATATGGGAGCATGCCATGAAACAGAAGATAAAGAGGATTCTATGTGTCCATATCAAGAAAGACATACTTTATGGAAAGGATCCTCAAGGGAAGCTCACAATAGAAGATCGTTGAGCTTAAGACAAAAGGAGTTCTTTAAGAAGCAGAACTTCCCAAAACAAAGGACTGTCAAAGAAGACTACGTTCGTAGTGCTGTCAAAGGATCGTAGAGTGATCAATCCTAAAAATAATCATCTCTACGACACAAGGAAAACTAAACAACGATGATGATTCCAGTCAGAAGGAGAAATGCTGGGCAGCCTTCAAATGAACATGAAGAAGGAATCACATCTATCTGAGAAGACAGCATCAACAATGGGGGAGCAGTGATCTGTTAAGGAATAACATCACTATTAAACCTGGAAGAGATATACCAGCTACAGAGTCTCAAAACTTTGTGGCTGATGAACCAAATAAAGATCCATAGTCATTAGGAACGTCTCAAAACGTACTACTGATAACCCTTCAGCCACCCAATCCATTATCGTGAAGTGGCTACGATCGAACATATGATCGTAGTGTAAAAAGCAAGTGGACACCACAATTTCAGCAATACAGTTGTCTAAAGCTGGTAGAAGACCTCCCCACCAGAAAAAGGTCTAATGAGATGATATTGCAAATCAGTGTCATAGCACTTCATCTGGAAAGCGCCTCAAGGACAAACCTGACCCTTAACTAACACTAAGAGGTTGGCCCTTCCTGAGCTACCTTATCCCAGAAGGAATGCTTGATCTAGTTCATCTCAAAAGAACCAAGTCAGTCAACGATCATAGAGTTGAGTTTAAAGAAGACTAAACTATCGTAGTGCAACCTCAGCGATTGTAGAGGACAACTCAACGATCGTAGTCCTACCAAAGGGTATTCCAGTTCACAAGGAACATGATGAGACATCTGCTAAGCCATTCAAGTTGAGGAGATAAGTTCGAATACATCAGTGATTGAGCTATGCTGCATCGAAGTGAGGAGGAAAGACAAAGCCATCCACTGCAACATCTCTTAGAAGTTGATCGTTGAGTCAGCAAAGAAAATCGTAGAGTCTATAGTTGCCTCATCATGCCACTCTACGAATCAAAAGGTCAATGGTCAAAGCCACGTCAATTAAATGTCCACTCTTCAAATAACTGAAAAGTTGTGGGGAGTTACAGCTCATTACTGGGCAACGTGCAACCAATGGACAGTTGACACATCACTGAGTATGCAGAGTTAGAAGAAACCGCCATAAAGATAAGTTCAAATCTGCAGACAGTTACCAAAAGAAATTGAACCTTTCTCCCTCCCATTTTTAAAACCCTAGAAAGCTTTTCAAAGAGCAAAATCAGTTAACCCTCCAGAGCCTTACCAAATCTAAGTCAGCCATCTCTCATAATCTCTCTATATCTAACACCCACATTCTTCAAACTACTCAAAATGGAAAACTGGCAAGTAATCAGTGGTATTCAGCTTGGAACCAAATCGTTTGAGAAATCTGAAAAGAAGTTCAGGGATATTCTCGAGCTTGTAAAAAAGGCTGGATTTTCAGAATGCCTTGAGGTAAATACTCGAGAAACCAAGATTAAAGGTCTGTTTCTCAAGTTAAAATCCTCTGACCTCAATTAATACCTAGGGTTTCCTAACCAAGGGCTAAAGAACCTTCATAATGTCAACATTAAACTAGCAAAGGAAGTTATGGGGTATCAAAGAAACCCTAGTTTCAAGGACATGAAGAAGAAGGAGTTTCCTGAGAAATATGAGTTCCTTGCTGAAATAGTTGGAAAGTGCATACTGTGTAAGAACACTGCACATGACACAGTGATCGACCAACAGTTGAAAATCATGTCAGCAATAGCTCTGAAGAAACAAATCGACTTTGGAACTATCTTATTTGATCAGATCTCCAAGTGGGTAGGGAAGGCTGAGAAGAAGCCCCTGACCAAGGTATTTCATGGGAGGCTACTGAGTATCATACTGAAGAAAAAGTTAGGGGGAAAGATCAAAGATGATGAGGGAGAAGCCCTGAATGTGCACAAAGTGATGTCTCCATAATTATTTGAGAACTGGAAGAAGAACCCCAAAGAGAACAAAAGGCTAATAGCTGGGAGCAGCAGTAGAGCCTCTGTAAAGAAGAGGAAGATAGTAAAGACAGAGAGCTCTGAGTCTGATGACTCTGCAGCAGCTGAAATCACACCAGCCAAGAAGAAAGCAAAAGTGGTGAAAAGAGCTGGTGATGTGAAGAAAGCCCAGGCCCCACCAAGGAGAGTCTCCTCCTTGAACAAGAATAAGGAAGAAAAGGACTAAACTACTGAAACCACAAAGAGAAGAAGCAACAGGTTGCTTCAAGGACCAGTTAGCAAGAAAGCTATGGTGGATAACAAACCAGCCTTAGCTTCTCAAATCAATACATCTACTGAAGAAAGGGACGTGGAGTCAGCAGAAGAGACAGAAACTGAAAATGTGGTCCAGTCCTCACAGTCAGCATCCAGCAATGAGAATGAAGCTGATGTGATAAAAGAAAGTGCAAAATCTGCTGATGAAGAAAAGTGCTCAAGCCCCATGACCAATCCTCAGAGCAGTCACTCTGATGAAGAAAAAGAAATTCAGATGATCAAAGTGCATCCCCAAATGCAACTGCCCTAACCAACCCAGAGAATGGGTCAGAAAATGTTATTCAAGAAGAAGAAGAAGAACATGTCCCCTCCAATCCAGAAAGCCCTCATGATGACTCAGGAAGTAATGAGTCCAAGAAAGAAGAATCTGCTCCTGCCAGTGCTGATCTCCAAAGAAGTTTATCTGATGAGCAGGAGGAGTCAGAGACTAGAGAAGAAGAAGAGTCTGTCTCTCCAATAGCTGAACCTCCTCGAAGAAGGAAAAGCTACAGGCTGCAAGCCCAGTTTTCCTCTAAAAGGAACAGCAACCAATCAAATGCCATCATTGAATTGAGTCATGATGAATCTGTATCCTCAGGAGATGATGCTGAAGAAGAAGCCAACAGTGAAGAAGAAGAATATAAGGAAAGACTTGCTGAAGAAAGATCTGATAATGAAATGCAGCTAGAGGAATTCCCTGCTAGGAATAATCAAGAGAGTTCAGGCTCCGAGAGAGAAGAGATTAAAGGAGATTCTGGTTCTACACCTCAAGAAGCTGACGAACAAGAAGATTATCCAGTTCCCTCTCTTGAAAGATTTGACAGAAGTATCGTAGAGGAAATATCAAATGATCTGACAGATGCTCCACCAGAAAGATGGTTCTTTCAGTGAATGCCATGGCTCAAGGCACACACTGAAAAAGATGGAAGCTCCTTCAATTGGTGTTATAAGCAGTTTCTAAGCATAGAACTGGTGGCTCAGAACTTTCCAAAAGTAAAGAAGTTTGCTACCAAACTGATTAGATACCAACCTCACTTCAAGGTCTATTGACAAGCTGAAAATCTCTACATCCCCTACGATCGTAGAGTAGATTCTGAAGGAAGAAGGGTCATGACCAAGTAGCTGATCGTAGAGTCTGTTAACTCTACGGCTGATGATGTCCAAGCCCAATCCAAGAAGCCTTCTTATGATCAAGCACTGCTATCAGACACTCCATAATCCTCCACAAGCAATTGGTATTCCACGATTGTTCAGATTATCCAAACATTTAAAAATCTGTCCAAAGATGACAATCGTAGAGTCCAATCCATTACCCAAGCTGAAACTGCCAATCAAGAGGATCAAACTACTTTGGAACAGGAATTACAGAAAAGTTATGATGATTTAAGCAAAAAGATCTCTATGCTCATAAAAGAATCACAGAAGCAGATAGAAGCAGGAGATGATTCTTTCAAGCATAAACTTCAAGCTATCTTGGCTGATGTATCTCTCAAACTACAAGAGAGGGATAACATCTATCAGAAGGCCATCCAAAATTAGAAGGTAGAAGCTCTACAAGTTCAGGAGGCCAATACAATGCAGATCGAAGCCCTCTCTGACAAGATTGACGATTTGAACAGTCCTTCTCTGTGCAACTTGAGCTCGGCCAGCAAGAACTGAAGTTTGAATTTGCAAACTCCTCCTACCTGATGGAGCAGCTTATGTACAACATGGAGCAGTTCTCTCAAATGATTGATGACAAAAAGGGGGAGAAAAAGAGGCAAAAAAAGAAGAGGAGCAAAAGGTACTCGAAGAAGAGCAGAGGGTTAAGGGAAAAGAAGTCAAAGAAAAAGAGAGTAGCAGCAGATAAAGAATCATCATCTGAGGGGGAGCCTGAAGATGATGATACCAAAATCGCAGAAGCTGAAGGGGAGCCAGATCAGATAGGTGATGAAGGTGAGCCAAGTAAAGATAGAAGGTCATCATTTGAGGGGGAGCAAGAGCAAGAGGAGAAATCAGATAAGTAGTTGATCAACAAGAATCCTGGAAACATACAAGGAGCCAAGGAGGTACAACTATAACCTATTAGGTATGTTCTGGATCCAGGATGTAGAATGTCTGAATATATAATTGCCATATTAATATAGATGACATTCATGATTAATTGTTTAGAAATACAGCTGTTCACTGTATCTATGATTCATTCATAACATGCATATGCACTTATTATTTTTGTCATAATCAAATAGGGGGAGATTGTCAAGAATAAACATGTGAATGATATTCCTATTTAATATATGATTTGATTATGATATATATGAATGAATATGCAAGTATGCTTGCATTAAGAAAAGCTGTAAAGTCCTTTGATAGATAATAGAAATATATGTATAAGGACTTAGAATGAATTGATCAAATATGTTAGGTTGATCATACATAAGCAAAATAGCTTTGTAAAGTCCTTAAAAAGAAATGATGTACAAGGACTATAAAGATAGAAAGATCAAGCATGTTAGGTTGATCTTATGATGTAATAGATAGGCTTGTCTGATCGTCGAGCACTGGACCATAAGTCGTAGTCTGCCAGGAGAGTCAAAGGTAACTCGGGAGCTATCGAGGCAGAATAGGAGTATGCAAGATAGTGAGATCTCAGAGTTCGTAGATTTCTGGGGGAAACGAAGAAGAATCGTAGTGTATCGAGTAGAGCTTCCTCGGGATCGTAGTGTGCTGAGAAAGTTATGTTCAGAATCGTAGAGACAGCCTGTCTACGAGCCGAACGACCATCTGCCAAAGCCAAGTATAAAACGTAGACTACACTTAGAGTCGTAGAGTCTAGCGATGCCAAAGCAAAGACAAGGATCGTAGGCTACACTCTGAGATTGTAGAGTCCATTGAATAAATGCAGAGATCGTAGTCGGGCAAGATCAAATGAAGACAACAAGCACAAGGCAAAAATCGTAGAGTGTCAAGATCTGATCTCAGGATCGTAGTGTCTGCACAGCCAAAGCTGAATCGTAGAGTGCAGAACTACGACTCCAAAAGAAGTGCTCACAATGCTAAGTTTGAATCGTATAGCAGATACGATTCTCAACGAATGAGCACTCCCAGAATATCCAAAGATATGAAGCCTCTGGTTGGCACTGCAAAGATTCATTCCATAGTAAGGGAACCAGAGAGCACTCAGCAAATGGCATGCAGGCTAACAAAAGATCTGAGCACAAACCCAATCAAAATTAAGATTGAGGTGTAAGGCCATTCGTGATGAAGTCTTCCACAAGGAGATCCAAAGAAGACTTCAAAAGCTGATTGAGGAAAGTCAGGATATGCATTAGCTATCAAGAGTACAGAAGACAATGATCTTGGAAGCAACCAAGATCGTAGTGTTTGCCAAACAAAGAAGGAACTGATGGAAGTTGAACCAAGACACTGGTCATCCACTGAAGAGCAAGGCTAAAATGATTAAGTACAGTGTCAGATCATTGATGATAAGTGAACGGGAGATCACAAGAAGAAAGTAAGATGGACGCACCACAAATCTGAAGTGTCTTGATATTCAGAAGAGGACCGGGACAAGGAATTAGGCCATCAGTATCTGAGAACAGTCGAAGCAAACAGAAGTATTGAAGCGCTGCATAATACAAGGAAGAGGTGTTCTACATTGAAGATCCAATCAACACTCTTCCAGATCGTAGTGTTAACTCTACCAGTCAACGAGCAACACTAAACAAGACACTACGATCAAGTCCTTGAAGACGTGTATCAGAATCGTAGAGTTTGAATATCTGAAGAATGAAGCATTGGCAACGGTTCAATCTGAAGGATAATATTCGGACAAGTTCTTATTGAGAGCATCGATGCAAAAGGACAACCTCTGATCAAGAAGTCAGAAGAAATAAAGTCTTTAACCTGCCCAAGACAGTAAAGTGATACATCTGACAGGGTAGGTGAAAAAGTAGACTGCAGCGTCAGAAAAAGTATGACAAGTCACATCAAGCAGTATACATCAAGCAACTCGAGATCTGTGAAGACATTTGAATAGCTTCCAATGGCTACTTTCCAACGGAAGGATTGAGAAGGTGTATAAATGTAGAAGAGTTTCAAAGATCAAAGGTTGCTGGAGTTGTCAATTTTGAAGTGAAGGTGGACTGATCTAACCAAGTGATAGTGAGTCCTCAAGCTCACTCTACGATCCACCAAGAACACTCAGAAGTCAGATCAAGAGAGAAGTAAAAGTGTGAGTTCTACTATGTAGAAATGAGAGTTCTACTACATGAAGAGTGTTCTGAACCACCGAGAGAAAGGAGAGCATCATGCCATCTGGATGTCCATCATGGGAAGACTCTAAGTACAATAGAGAAGAGCCTACAGTCATCTTAGCAAGTCCATCATGAGAAGGCATCAAGTAGCAAGAAGGGAGATCACAAAAGTCATCTTGGTGTCAAGCATGAGAAAGCTTCTAAGTACCTAATAGAAGAGCTTATAGTCATCTTAGAAGCCTCTCATGTGCAGCCATCAAGTACCAAGGAGAAAGATCTTCGAGGTAGTTCATCAAGGGGTCATCTGGAGTAGTTGAGCAACCTAAGAAGCTGAGCATCATGCAACACTCAGCTACTCTTCAAGGATGATCAAGCCAAGCTGCTAAGGATAGAAGATGTTCAGAGTATGAAGACATCTTAGCAGCTCAGCACCGACTCCAACAACAACAAACAAACAACTCAACGAAGCCAGGGCGTGAGGGATCCTTGTCCGGAGGGACTAAACAAAGCAGGGCCAAAGGGTCCTTGTCCAAAGGGACTAAACGAAGTTCCAAGCCTGCTGGGCTTGAAGAGTTCCTAGGGAAATAGAGGAGTCCCAAGACTGCTGGCCTTGAAGAGTTCTTAGTGAACTGAAGTCCCAAGGCTTCTGGCCTTGAAGGAATCATAGAGATTCAGGGTGCTGCCCTTCTTTAGTAGAAATCCTTCTAGTTGAAAGTAGAAGAGTGGATTAGGAGCTTGAGTCTCTGAACCACTTAAAACCCCTTGTGTCTTTTACATTATGTCATTTACATTATGTCCATAACTGATATAACTGCTATGTATGTTCCAACTGCTTACAACTAAACTAATCCAACGAACAATGTATGTTTGATTATGAGTATATCAATGAAGGGGAATCTTTTACTTATTTCGTTGTGCTTTAAAAGATTCTTATGTTTGTCATATACTTAAATATGAACAATACAACATAAACCAGAAAAGTATTTGAAATAAAAAGGATCTATTCAACCCCCTTTTCTAGATCTATTGTATCCTCTGAGAACTAACAAAATGTATTATCTCATCTTCACATGCATAGAAACGATGTTAGGTGGTTTAAATATTAGTGTTACATAAATTTTAGCATAATAGGTAGTTGGTCTAGTGGCTTTTGTTAGACTATAAGGTATCTAGTTTGGAGAGGTCTGGAGGTTATGATGTTTTGGTTTCACCAGTTGGTTTCTTGTTATATTGTGCAACATCGTTTACGGGAAAACTGCTGAATGAAGGTGCTATTAGCAGCGATGTTGTGCTGCTTCTACTATGTGTTTCTGCTATGCAACTCGTTTGTTTCTTGGTGTGCTACTAATTTGCAAACCTATTTGGGCTATGGTTTTGTTTATTGTTTTGTAGGTCAGATGCTTTGCAGTGTTCTTGAAGTCCAATGGAGTGCTCATTTGCTCTGTTTTGGTACGAATGTGACGCCGCCAAATTCAGGTACTTAAAACCCGAACTCAGTGCTTCACGATACCATTTCTATGAGCAGAATAATACTAATAATAATAACAATAATATAGATTATCAAATTTAATTTACATATTATCAGAGTTTTCAATCCCAAGTACAAAACCTTCAAACATTCGTTTCATTACATGATAATTAATATATATCATCATTACCCTAATAAAGTCTAGTTATTACAAAAGATATCCTTATCATTCATTCGGCGACCTTCCCTTTCCCTTTGTTCTTAGAAGAGCCTCCAGGTTGTTCACCTTTAGCTGAAAACATTTAAATTTAAGCAAGGATGAGCGTTTGAGTGCCCAGCAAGTAATAGCAACAATAACAGTTAGCTGAACGAATTAAATATTTTCTTTGAACGATACTTCTACAACGAATCAACAGTAGTAAAGTAAACTGAACCGATAATAAACAACATATCATTTCGATTTCAAATTTTTGAAACTACGTACTGACTATAAATGAAGATCAATTGACAATCTATGAACATTATTTTCTATTTTCGAAAAGGTTAAACAGAACTTCATCTGTAAACCATCATTACTTACGGGCACGGGGGGTGATCAGCCCGTTATGCCCTGTATTGATCAATACTACATTAAAGGACGATATTTCCGTCCAGCATTCCCGCCTTAGGCGCATAAAAGTTTCCCATATTTGGGATATTCATACTAGTCTTGAATCTAAACCAAAACAATTTAGTTGGATAAAGTTTTATCTTGTTCAACAACAACTTTAAATATATGTCTAGCTGGATCAAATAGCTTAGACGACTTTTAATTCAACTTATACATACTGAACACCGAAAAGTATGTATCAACATGTGATAAAATATAATGATTATTCAAGTGGGGACACTTGTATAACCATGTTTTAGAAATTAACGATCAGAATGTATAATTTGATCAATAATAACAGATTAAAGGAACTTGTACAATAATTATAGTTTAATAACTTACTTATACATAATCATTGTATAAGTGTATACAAAGGTTGAAATATTTGAACAATTGAAATGAACAATTCAGATATTATCTTACGCATGTACATTGCATAAAGTAAATGCAAAGAGTTAGATACTTGCCTTGTCTGCTGCTTACACAACTTAGATTTATCTTTTCTATCAAGCCCTATCATTAAATAGATCATTTGTCTGATTAGAATAACATATCATATCATATAATACTACTTCTTGCAGTCAGCACATTCCCTAATCACATTGGCACATAGGTTTAACAACCATTGAATCACAAATAATCACTTATCTAATCACATTATCTAAGTCCAGATCAATTTCTGAAATATGTCGATGTACCGACAACTTTATCGGGTAATTATCGAGTCTAAGACTCTTTACTATAACTTAATATCAGTCATATTATTTTTAAATGACTTATAATAGTTTTTAAACATTTAATATTATTTATCATGAATTTTTAAACCTCGGAATCATTATTAAATGATTTAAATACTAAATAATTCTCTTATCATTAATATCTAATTAATATTAAACTATTAATGAAATCATTTCTAAAATATTAAAGTTATTTATAATAACTCAAAATATTTATAAAGTATTAATATTACCTTTAAATGATTTTTAAAACATTTAAAATTATTTCTAAATAATTACCATTAATATTAAGGTATTAATGTTCTATTTATCAAAATATTAAAAGTCATTATTCATAACTTAAAATATTTTTAATTGATTTATATCCCTTTTAAATGATTTTTAAATTAATAAAACCATTTATAAACTATTTATTTAATATAATTATTAAATAAATTTAATATCAGTAATAATAACTTAATAATCATTAATATTTAATTATTAATGAAATTATTCTTTAAATATTAAAAGTTATGTTTTATAACTTAAAATATCTTTAAACACTTTATTTTCATTTAAAATAATTATTATATTATAAAAATCATTTTAAACTAAATTATTTAATATGATTATTAAATAACTTTAATATCATTAATAATAATTAATTAATAAAATTTACCTTTAAATATTAAAAGTTATATTTTATAACTTAAAATATTTTTAAATACCTTATTATTATTTAAAATAATTTTCAATATAATAAAATTATTTTTAATTAATTTATTTAATTCATTTAGTAAATAAATTAATTAACATTAATATCAATTTAGTAATGAAATTTATCACAAAATATTAAAAGTCATTAAAAATAACTTCAAATATTTTCTTATATCAGAATATAATTTTTAATGATTTTTCCAATATTAAAATTATTTTTAAATAATTTATTTAATATTATAATTAAATAAATTAAATACTTTTAATATTTCAAAAATATTAAATATTTATGAAATATATTTAAAATAATTAAAAACTAATTTTTAGAATTTAAAATAATTTTTAATAATTTATTTTGTATTTTTAATAATTAAAAACTATTTTTTTCTATTTATTAATTAATTTCTGGAAAATAATATATTATCTTTCGCTAAAGACCACCTATAGCGACATAACCGTTGCTACAGGTGTTCTTCATGTTCTTGGCCAAACCCAGAAAATCAAGTCGGAGACCGGCTAGCTACTTTGACCGAGATTAAATTCGTGTGTGATGTGTTTCTGGGCAATTTGTTGATCAGATCGTGTAGTGTTACTGTAAGACTACAAGATTCAGCAACAAAAATATTTATAACACCTATAACCAAGGAGATCTGAGCCTCCAAAAGTGTTGTCAGAGGCTGTTCTTCATTTCTGGGTTACCCAGAAATGAAGAACAGTTCGAGCATACACTTTTGGGCTTCCACAACTTGAAATCTGTGCAATCTTTTAGTGATTTAAAACCTGCAGTGTGTAGCCAACATGTAGGACACGAGATCTATCACATATAATCACCATAATAACAACTAAATCGCCAGATATTATCCGGTCAATCCATGTCAGAAATCACGATCAGACGTTTTCTAGGTTACCCAGAAAACGGAAATCGTGATTGTCTTACATGGTTTGACCGCACACTACATGAATCCTGCTAATCATTTAGATGAACTATAAGCTTAATAATATAGTCTAAACAACATAAAACAAACTTGTTACAACAATAGAATCCAAGTAACAAAAACATGAAAGATCTGGGCGTTACTAAATCATGTCAGATGCTGCCTACGGATTTTTGGGTTACCTAGAAATCGTTTGGTCAAGTTCGGTCAACTAGGTTTGACCAACAATAAAATGAAATCTGGACATGGAATAGCCATGATTCCACTTTCAGATCACAGACCACACAACATACTACAAATACAAACCTTCAAATATACAAAAACATAAACAGAAAGAGATCTACACGATCTGACATTTGACTGTCAGAAACATTTTAAAATTTTTCCAGATTTTTGAAAACTCTTATTTCGTGAATCTAGATGTTATGGATCCACTAAATACGAACCCAGATCATTTATTAACATAACATACAACACCTTTAAACATAAAAACATGACATTTAACATAAGATCGAAGATCAGATTTCAAGTTTAATGTTCTACCTCTTTTGAACAAATTCTTGATTCTAGCCTCTGATTTGGTTATGGGTGACCGTGGGGCTTGATTTATGACTGATATATCTTGATATTTTCGGAGGTGAGAGTTTGAGAGAGTTTAGTTTGAGTGTTGTGAAAAATGTAAGTAACAAATGTTATTTCTCTCTCTTCCAATCTATATATAGAAGTGTATGGTGCATGTATGGCTGAGATATGTGACTTGTTGCTGGCATTTTAAGCATGTGAGGTTGGTATGAGTTAGTCACCAACTCACCTAAATGTCAAAACCTATTAATTAGCCAAAATAATACAACTAGGGGCAAAAAGGTCATTGACCATATGAATTTAAGGGCAACTATGTAATCCTTGCAAACCCTTAGGGTTTGACCCTTAGGGTTTAACCCTAAGGTTTAGCACAGAAAGAATTTCTAGAATTGCAATTAGGGTTTAGAATAAAATAAAAAAAATAATGTTAGTTTCTAATTTTTTTTGCAAATTAGTGCTTTTTTTAATCGAGTTTAATTTGCTAATTACATATACAGGAACATTATGGTTTAAAATTAAATAAACATAATTACCTTGCTGATTAAGATCACTAATTTATCAATTAAGGCACCCATTTGATAATTAGGGTTAACAATTTGCTAATTAGAATTAACAATTTAATAATTAGGATTAAAAATTTGTAATTAGGGTTTCTAATAACATTAATCATGATCATTAGGGTTTAAAGTCCGCTAATGAGCATTAAACATCCTAAATTAGCAATTAGGGTTTCCAGTTTGACAGCTAGGGTTCCTAAATATCTATTAAGGTTTTAATTTCACCATTAGGGTTTCGAGCCAATACTTAGGGTTTGTCATATAACGCCATAATTGACAAACTATTATCGGTCCACGTATACAGTACATATTAATAGCACTGAAAAATTAAAAATATAATTAATATTATATTATTATTATCATACCTTGACAATAATCCAAAATTAGGGTTTGGATTCCTTATCTGATTTATTCTTCATATTTAACCTTAATAATCAAGGAAAAATAATTAACTTAATAGCATGTACTAAAATTCATATAATAAAATAATTATTATAATTATTAAAAAAAAAATCACTTCATATATTATTTAAATAATATATGCTTATATTTTCATGGAAAATAATTAATAAAACATTTCTACCATAATTTAATTATTATAAGAATATACTTTTTAATAATCAATAATTCTAAAATAAATCTACTTGTAAACATTTATGCAATAAATATATTTTTATTTACCAAATAAATACATATACACAATAACTTGTACAAATCCTCATCCTTAATATAAAAAAAAAAATTTATACGCAAAATTTTTTATTTATTTATGTAGAAAATATCGGGTTGTTACAGAAGTTCGTTACAAAAAGTGAAAGCCTGACACAATCTACAACGAAGGACAAGTTTCGTTGCTAAACATACAGTTTTAGCAATGACTTGCCTGAAAAATCATTGCTGAAGCCCCATTTTTAGCAACAAAAAAACATTCGTTGCCCACGATGACGGGAAATCAAGTAGCCGAAAATTTTGCAACGAATTTCTAACGAAATTTTTTCCCGCCAATGAATTAGCAACGAATTTTTGCAACAACTTATGAATTTCATTGCAAAAAGTGAAAGCCTGACACAATCTGCAACGAAGGACAAATTTCGTTGCAAAACATATACTTTTAGCAATGACTTATAAAGTCGTTGCCCCAAAAATCATTGCTAAAGTCCCATTTTTTTGTAGTGGGTCTCTATTTTGACCAACTGTCTATTTTTTCGATTTGTAGTTGATTTGAGGAAAGTGGAATGATTTGTTTAGGTGATTGAGTAATGATATTAGTTAAGAATTATGATTTAATCATTGAGGTGAATAAAGTTATTCTTTGTACAAATAAGAAGTGATCTTATATGAGATGTGATTATGATGTGAGTATTTGTATCGACGAGTATTTGGTTTTGGAGATTTTTTTTATAGTACTTTTGGGTAGTAATACATTATGATCGTTGAATTGAGGATTTAATTTGAGTTAGGTTTTGATTTATGTTAAGCTTGTGGATAATTTGAGATTTGTGTATTGATGGCATACTATGATAATGAGATAAATTATTAAGTATAGAGGATTTTTTTTTATAAATGTGAGTTGTTGATATTCGAAGTAATTTGATTAATTATGTGGAGTCAAAGATCAATTTTGTGGCTATTTTCTAGTAGGATGTTGAAGTTATATTTTATGAAGTTTCTTTGTGATAGTATGAGGAGACATTGAAATTTATTGGATTAAGGTTTGTGTTGGGTAAATCTAATTACACACATCATACAAGTATACGTGGTTAACAAGTAATATAATAGTAAGTAGAGTATCATTCCCTCAGAGACTGTAATAAGAATTTAAACCTCACAATTACCCATTTCCTATTAATCCTAATTTTATTAAACCAATCAATTTCCAATTTATAACTAAAAGTATTAAAAATATTAAAATCACCAAACAATCAACAAACCCTAAAAACTGAATTTTCAAACAAATAATGGAGAATTAGACTTTCGACTTCACTCTAAGTATCACTCTGATTATTAAATCTTTATTCCAGTTTAATTCACTATCCTAGTTTATTAATCATGAACACGTATGTAGAACTACCCACCACTCGATGTACTAATACCGTATTAACTCAAATCCACAATTAAGATAGAATTAAGTTAAACACCTTAATCAACTAACTCACTATATCTCTATGTGAATTATAATTAAAGAAGGTTTAAGTTCAAGTTTTTTATCTGATTACATGTAATGTCAAGGATATCTCTACCCTAACATTCATCAAGATTCTGTTCATTCACAAAATTCAAGAACACATGCTATATTAACTAAGTCTAGACTCGTATTTCATCTCTCGAGTTCATACAAGTCCACAAAGAATCGTTGATCAGGCAATTCATAAATTCAAGCTCAAATTATTATAGATAAACCGTATAATAGCTTATTAAACTTAAAATCAAAATTACATAATCATCGTTCCACTTAAAGATCCGTCTTAAGCCTAAAAAGTATTTAGTTCATCATAAACAAAATAATAACTGAACAAATTAAAGATATCATCTTTTCAATTACAAATATAAAACTAAAGAAGAAGAATAATGCAGAACACCCTTCACTTTAGCCTTAATCCGCAATCAATATGAAAGTTCTTCAAAATATTCACTCCAATGCTTGCTATGAAAATCTGTCCTTAATCTCTGTCAATTGCTTTGCATGTTGATGATCTTGTTGTTTTTGATGTAGTTATATGTTTACAACTAAAATCTTCATACAATCCTCTATCCTTTAGAGTCCCAAAGCCATGCAATTACTAAAACTCAAGTCCCCGTAGTGTTGGCATCACATTAGGACAGCCCAGACTCGGCACTCCCCGCCTTGGCGGGGGTATATACGTGTAAATGGCCCGCCCCCGCGGGCTTAGCTCCTGTTTCGCAGACTTGAAGAGCCCCCGCCTCGGCAGGGGTGTAAGGCTAAAATATGCCTGCCCAGGCGGGGGTAGGGTATTTTTCCTGATGTTCTGTTTTGCTTATTTATATGCCACAATGTACTGTAACTTCACCATTTTTGATCAAACACAACACCACCCTACCTACACAATAGAATAACACGAAACAAGTAAAAACAAACATAAACACAAGGAATTAACATCGATTAAGCTTGAATTAGGAACCGATTCGCGGGTATAAAACCCACTTATCAAAATCCCCCAAACTTAAAACATGCTAGTCCTCGAGCACAAAATAAACTACATGCTATGCAATGCAATACAATGAGATGTAATGGATCTAACTATATGTTTATGAATCCAACAGTATCATAGAATCAAATTTATTCCTTCAGCCTTAGAAAAATTAAGCAAACACTACAACACTTCATATCGAAACCACTCAATAACTTCTTATCAATCCTCGAATCTTAGACCGTCATCACTGATATAGTGCATATGTGGGCAACATCTATGCTAACTGATTCTAATTCAAATTCAACACATAACCAATCTCTTAATAGGAATCATACAAAATAAACTCAAAAATTTCAAATAGACGAGTTCCAACTAAAAGCAAATGTTTACCAAGATTAGGGGTGTGAATAGGGTATTCATGCTTTCTTTCTTCTTTTTTTTAGATTGATAGATGGTTGGTGAGTGCGCTTTATGCTCCATCTCACGCTTGTGTTTATGAGGAGTATTTCTTCTCAACCCACCACAAGACTCAACTAGATATTATTTTCTTTTTCTTTTTCTGAAGCTTATGTACCATACATTTTCCCTCAAACTTAGGTTATTGCCTAATTTGTCGTCTTCACTGCCTATTCATGTCATTCTCTTATTTACACTAGCATTATCCTTTAGAAACTATTTATGTATTAATTTAAACTACTCAATCGACACAGATGCTATTACGTGCTAACCTTTTTATACCAGTTTCAAACAAGCACAAGATCCGAGTCATAATTCAAAATTACATCATAGTTCTAATACTGGGTATTGTATTTGTTTACTTAATCCCAATCTCATCATTGGCCACAATAAAAATACACTACAATAACTGTTGGACATATGGAAAACAACACAATTCTAACAATTTTTTTTAAAATATGGCAAACATAACATAACAAAATGCAGAACTAACAAAAATAATTAAACTATATATGCACCTAAGCTACTATGCAACTATATGATTACATGAATGCAACATTAAAATTCATAAAACTAACATGCAAAACTTAAGTGCAATAACAAATGCAAACCTAACTAATGACATTATTTATGCAAACATGAAATGCAAAATAAAAACTAACTCCCCCAAACTTAAAAACAATAATGTCCTCATTGTATGGATAACGCAATAAAATGTGTGAGGACTTCCTTGGAATCGCCTAAGTCTAGGGTGGTGGTGGTTGATCTTCTTCCTCAGAGTCACTTGGTGGGAACCTTGGCATATGCATGGGCTGCTGGTTTGAGAATTGGGCAGTTGGATTGAATATCTGAAGCATCACATTCAAAGAAGCGAAGGACGTATTCATAGCCTCGAACATGTGATCCTAAGACGCGCCCAAATTCAGGTAGTTAAAATTCGAACTCGATGCTTCACGATACCATTCTATGAGCGGGATATAACTAATAATAATAACAATAATATAGATTATCAAATATAATTTACATATTATCAGAGTTTTCAATCCCAAGTACAAAACCTTTAAACATTCGTTACATTACATGATAATTAATATATATCATTCTTATCCTTATAAAGTCTAGTTATTACAAAAGATAGCATTATCATTTATTCAGCGACCTTCCCTTTTCCTTTGTTCTTGGCAGAGCCTTCAGGTTGTCACACTTAGCTGAAAATATTTAAATTAAGAAAGGATGAGCATTTGAGTGCCCAGCAAGTAATAGTAACAAAAACAGTTAGCTGAACGAATTAAATGTTTTCTTTGAACGATACTTCTACAACGAATCAATAGTTGTGAAGTAAGCTGAACCAATAATAAACAACATATTATTTCGATTTCAAATTTTTGAAACTACGTACTGACTATAAATGAGGATCAGTTGACAGACTATAAACATTGTTTTCTATTTTCGAAAAGGCTAAACAGAACTTTATCTATAAACCGTCATAACTTACGGGCACGGGGGTCATCAGCCCGTTATGCCCTGTATTGATCAATACTATATTAAAGGATGATATTTTCGTCCAGCATATCCGCCTTAGGCGCATAAAAGTTTTCCATATTTGGGATGTTTATACCAGTCTAGAATCTAAACCAAAACAATTCGATTGGATAAAGATAAAGTTCTTATCTTATTCAACAACACTTTTAAGTTTGTGTCTAGCCAGATCAAATAGCTTAGACTGCTTTTAATTCAATGTGTACATACTGGACACCGATATGTATGTATTAATATGTGATAAAATATAATGATTATCCAAGTGAGGACACTTGTATAACCATGTTTAGAAATTAATGAACAAAATATATATCTTGATTTACAATAACAGAATAAAAGGAACTTGTACAACAATTATAATTTAATAACTTACTTATACAGAATCATTGCATAAGTGTATACAAAAGTTGAAATATTTGAACAATTGAAATGAATAGTTCAGATATTATCTTACGCATGTCCGTTGCATAAAGTAAATGTAAAGGCTAGGGACTATAAGAACTAGGCCGATGAGCTTAGTAAAGAACTGGGGGAGAAGGACCGGAAGATAGCACAGATGCCTTACATCCATGAGAGTGCTCATAAGGATTTCAAGCTGAAAGCTACTTGTTATTCCAATGAGTCAGGACAGACTCGACATACTATTAGTCGGGATAATGTAGCGGCGATTGCGAATGAGAAACACGAGGATGTTGTTATAGATTATTAGAAGTCTAGAGGTATAAATATGTGTGTAGTGACGTAAATCCCTCTTTTGTATAAAAGGGTAGTCTTTTTGTAAATCCCAGCTTTTGTGAAGTTCAATTGAGGGATAGAAATGTAATAGCTTTTGGCTATGGAAACAGTTTGTAAATAGTTTCAAACTATGAAGATTCATATGAATATAATGAAGTTTTCATTTAATATTCTTTGTTATGGTATGAGTTGGTATGTGGCGAATAATAACGAAGTAAGTAAATAGATAATAATGAAGTTTTATTCAATTAGAAAATGTCGTCAAGAAGAAAACAACGTAATCTGGAAATGGAATCACATAATGATAATCAATGGGATCAAAACAATCCTATGCAAGTATTCGCTAATTTATTAGCGACTTCATTTAACCAAACTAGGGGTAGAGTACCCGCGGAACCTAGGGTAGCCAGAACGACTACCTTTAAAGAGTTTAAAAGCGTAGGTCCGCCGGAGTTCAAAGGAATGACGGACCCAATAGAGGTCCAGACCTGGGTAAAAGAAATAAAGGTGTTTGTTATTATAAACGTAGCTGACGCGTAAAAGGCTTCTTTTGTGACTTACATGAAGGAAGGGAAAGCCAACTTTTGGTGGAAGGCTTACCAGGGTGGGGCTAGAACATATGCAGTAACGTAGGAATAATTCAAGAAGGATTTCTTTGAGAATTATTTCCCTACAAGCAGGTAAGGGAGGATGGAGATTAAGTTCTTAGAACTTAAACTAGGGGACATGACGGTTCCCTAGTATGCGGCCAAATTCAATGAATTGGTAAGATTTGCTCCACACCTAGTGGACACTGAGGAGAGGAAGGCTCGTAAGAATGAGCAGGGCCTGAAACCCTGGCTCTAAGTAGAATTTTTGTGTTCCAGAGTGATTCTTATGGGACCATTCTGGAAAAGGCGATTATAGCAAAAGGTGGTTGTGATACGTTGACTCAATACTACAAAGAGGGAAAGAATGAGAGCAAGGGAGAGGGAGGAACCAGTGGCAGTATGCCAAAAAGAAAGAATTTTAAATCCGAGAATACTGGAGTGAGACAAGGGGGTCCTAAGCGTAAGATCAAAGCGTGTAAGACATGTGGAAAGACTCATCTAGGAGTCTGTCTGAAAGGGATTATAAGTACCTTTAAACATTAAGGCATAGGAGGAGGAAATAACTTTCGTTAATTATATTTATATTCGTGGAAATTATTTTATGAATAAGAAAAGTAAACAAGTATCGGTAGATAAGTACCGATAAAGTTAAGAGAATTTGAAGTAATTATCGGTATGAATGGGTTGATTAACCGTAGAACTTCAATAAATTGTCTAAGGAAAAGTATGAATCTTTAGTTTTCTAAGAAACCCAAGGTATTATTGTACGGTAATAAATCACCAGAACTTTCTTGTTGTCTAAACATGACGCAATCTAGAAGGATGTTAAGATAAGTTTAGGTTGTGGTACAATCGTAACCTTTGATGGTTGACATATGGGAGCTGGGCTAAATAATTCCTTCAGAGAGCGAAGGTATATACGAAACTGGCAACCGATGTAACTCACTGTGATGGCAGTGTCGATGAGACGTGAACTTGTTTGTTGGTTGTTTATGGGAAATCACTCAGAGTACCATATGGACTACTAGCAGAGAAGCGATGTGTGCTGAGTCCTAGAGAACTAATAAGAAGAAGATAAGAATGTAAATCATTAAAGATGCTAAATGTAGTAAGTACGACATCTTTGTATGTCATGAAGCTATAAGCTGGTAATGAAAGTAGGTTGCGTAAACTTAGGTCGAAAGGACGTGAACCCTAAGAAGTAAAATTAAGTAAACCAATGCATAAGTCAAATATATGACTAATTGGTTAACGGTTGAGAATAGATACCTATGGCCCAGGATTGATGATCTATTTGATCAGTTGAAGGGGCAAAGAATGTTTCTAAGATAGATTTGCGTACGTGATATATTCGGTTGAAAGTATGGAAGAAGGAGGAGGTACCTAAGATGACGTTCAGGACTCGTTATAGTTATGACAAGTTTCTGGTTACGTTGTTTGGGTTAACTAATGTGCGGAAGTCAGACTTTCCGTAAAGGGCGCCGAGCAGGTCGGTGGTAAACAGATAGGTTCTATTGTGAGGTGCTATGGTTGATGGTACCATTAGCATCACAAGATTTAAGAGGAAGGTTAAGTGAGGCACCTGTATTATCGTTATTAGATGATACGAGGAATTTTGTAGTGTATCTCGATGTTTTGCATAGATGACGAGATTACGTGCTCATGTAGCATGGCAAGGTCATTGAGTATACGTCACGCCAATTAAGGATTATGAGGAGGTCTATCCTGCTTATGATCTATGATTGGCAATTGTAGTTTTTGAAAATAAAAATAAAAAATCTAAAGATAGTATTTATAAGGTGAGAAGGGTGAGATATACACGGACTCCAAGAGTCTTAAATATATCTCCACACATAAAAAGTTGAAATAGGAAGTAGAGAAGGTGATTAGAATGGATAAGAGATTACGATTGCGATATGTAATATCATTCAGGGAAGGTAAACGTAGAAGCTGACGCGTTAAGTAGGAAGGGTAAGGAAAAGCTATCGATGTTAACGACTCAGAATGAGTTAATAACGGAGATGGCAATAACAGAGTTAGAAGTTAAATTACGAAATGAAGCGGTAGAAATATTATTCACAATATAGACTCAATCCACGAAAATGGAACAAGTTAAGTAACTACAACTAAGTAACAAGGAGTACAAGCGAATGAAGAAAAGGATGCAGGATAAATAGAAGACTAAGTATAGTCTTGTTTTGAAGGAGGAATTTGAGTTCCAAATAATTACAAGTTAAAAGAAGGACTAATAAAAGGAAGATAGTGTAATATGTTAGTAAGTGTTTAACTTCTAACTCAAATTATTGATAGGAAGTGACAAGTTATGTCAATTAAGGTAATACCTTCGGTAAAGATGAAATGAAAGAACCACAATGTCGAAGAAGCATTGTGGGAACTCGAGATTAAAAATGAAGAAAACTTTTCCTCATTTTATTATATAAGTATAGCGAGATTCTGGGGACAGAATCCTTATAAGGAGGGAAGAATATAAGGAGGGAAGAATGTGACGCCCCAGAAAATTGAATTTTTAGGAGAATTAAAATTTTATTTGATTATATAGATTAAATGAATTTAATTGATTATTTATGGGAGTAAGCTAATTAAAGGTTGTTCTATGACCTAGACATGTTAGAACATTGTAGGATTTTGGCTATGTGGTAGAATTAAAGTGATTGAATTTCCAAGACGAAAATAAAAGCTTTTTAAGAAATTTTTTGAAAAATACTATTCACGCATTTCTGCTCGGGAATTATTTTAAACTTTCGAGAAATACGTAACGACAGAATATCGATGTGAGATGGAATATCCAATAATATTTCAGTTATGGAAAACGTAATATTTCGTATGTGGACTTAATTTGAGAGCGTTAGGAAAATCAAGCGTTAAGAAGTTAATGTAATGATTGTATGATACGTAGGTATTATACGAAGTAATGAATACGAGTATGAAATGAAGTATTATATGAGTATATATGAATAATGGTATATCGTATATGATGAATAAGTATATGAGTTAGAATACGAGAATTATACGTAAAGTATACATTATGAGACTTTAAGCCAAATGTATTGAATTTGTAGGATTGTGTAGGAAATAATAAAGTCCAATGGGATTTGATAAGAACCAAATGTAGAATTGGTTAAGTCCAATGTGAATTAATAAACAAACCCAAATATTTGTTTAATTGTAAGCCTAATGGATAAGTTAAGAATAATTAAGCTAAAGGCCCAAATTATGAACTAATGGGTTATGGGATAGTTTAAACCCATGGGGCAACCCATGGATGATCCAAAGTAGGGAGGAAGCAAACTTAAAGGCTAAGTAACTGTGGTAACCAAGTAAACTTAATGACAAAGTAAACTTAATGCTTAAGTGTTGTGATGGCCAAGTAAATAAAGTGGGGAGCAAGTTAACTTAATGCCTAAGTAAGGAATAGTAAGGAGGTGGAAGGGCCTAAAAGACTAAACTACCCTAACCTGAGAAATCCTATAAATGGCAAGCTTTGTTTTCATTTGTTAGTTGTTATATTTTCCACCAATAACTTATAGCTTATTGGCTTGAGAGAAAAAGCAAGAAAAGTAGGAGTTAGTCTTTCTTAAATCTAAGAAGCAAGAAGGAAGAACAAAACTTAAACCAAGGGATCTTCAAAGGTAATGTCCTAAGCCATGATTCTCTTTTTTTACATTGATTAGAGAAGTGGGTAGTGGTAGAACATGTATGCTATGGCATGATAGGAATGATAAAGCAAAGGACTTAAGTCTTAATAAGCCGTATAAATCATAAATAAGTAATTCAATCCTAAATAAGTTATGAACTTATGAAGAACAATGATGAACTTGTCATAGGTTTACTTTAAGAATTTAGTATGATTAATGAGAGGCAAGAATGGTGGTTAAAAAACTTAATCTATAATAAGTCATGTGAAATAAAGTCATAAGTAGTTTATACTTTTATAAGTTATAAACTCACAAAGAACAAGAAATAACTTATCATGTTTATAAGTTAATGAAGTATGTATGTCAAGATGATAACATAATGGATTGAACTCATTTAGAACGGTGAACAAATCTTAAGTTACGAAGTTTTGCCAGAATTCACACGATTAGACGATAATTGTCGAATTTATGAAATTCTCAGAATGGAAGTCGAATTTTGATATTGAGCTTGGAAACATTGGTTTTCAATGGAGACAAGTCGTATTTGACATTATAGAGTTGCGGACTCAAAAATGGCTGGATTCTGACTTAGAACGAAGAAATGAGCGTTGAACGTTCACGAACGTTTACCATATTTGTTAAAAATGGACTAATAGGTGAATTTTTAGCAAACGAAGTCAAATAGATAAAATTCTTATATGAACACATAGAGTATGTGATTTGTGAACCGTAGACTCTTGAACGAACTAATTCGGACTTATAACGAAGAAGTTACGAGTCCGGGAATCTCACAAAGTCAAAAATATGTCTAATTTATCTGATGCACAGAGTCCGCGTCGCTGCACGACTCAAGGCAGAAAGGCTGGCACCGCAACATGAGACCGGACCGTAGCCCCTGTTAACTGGCGCCGCAACGCGGCCGAATACACTAGGCATGATGCCGCAGCGCCGTGATTGAATCTTAGGAGCTAAAAGGTCGCACCGTAGTGCGAGCCCAAGAGGAAAAGCTAGCAAAGTAGCGCCATCACTAAATGTGACACCCCCAAATCCGGGTTACCTGACCCCCGAATTTGGTGCTCATGATCCACAATATAAATAACATTTAACTACCCATTTAAATATAAATAGGATTACATCATTCATTAACATATATCGTTAATACATAAGTCCTAGGTCCACTAACCTTAACATTACAGAAATACCCCTTTAGATAAACAAAAAGGGTTTACAATACAATACAACATAATAATATTGTTCATCACAACTAATTTATAACTATGCCTTTTCCCTTGTTCTTCTTAGCAGCACCTTCTGCAACTTCGTCCCTAGTTGAAAAGTTTTATTTACAGCAAGGGTGAGCAACAAGTTTGCCCTGCAAGTTAAGACATACAATAAAGGTATAGAAATCAATATCAATTGTTCTAACAATCTCCGCAACAATAATCTGATAATGAAAGAGTGTAACGCTTTCAAAATTCTCTACGATATTCAATGAATAATCAAGAATTAATTCTACGAAATAGCAAAGTGGAAAGTTTTCCAAATTTATGCTGAGCGATCACACTAGATCTAGAACTTATTTTCTCAGGTATCTATCAAAGATTTACTTTAATACATACGCAGGAGTATCAGATAATCATAAAGATTAAATTATACCCCTCTGCAAGTACTTAGAGCCGGCCAACTCCTTGTACCCTATATTATGCATAATACTTAACAGCGCGCAATGGTCGAATATACGACCTAAAATGTTCCCTTTATATAAAAGGTTGTTCTTCTCAGTCTCAGAATCAAGATTTTGATTTAACAACGAAATACTGTGATTTCAAATTCTATCTAATTATCGATCTAGCCGAAACAATTGGCATCGATCTATCAATAACAATTGATTTCTCTTCTCGTATTTATCAAGTTATAACAAATGTTCGTCTAGCCAGAATAATTAGCTAAGATATTTCTCAATATAATTTGATAATAAACAGGAATTATCTGTACTGTCAATATTAGTTTCTACAGATATAAATATCCAACAACAGTAATTCTACGAATATATATTTTCTGAATCAGTAATTCAATTTGAATTTTAATCATGCATTAACTGCAAATAATCAATAATAAATTCCCTGAACATGGTGTAATTATCAATAATTAACCATTAACATAATTGAATGAATATAACTCAAGGTTAAGTTAGGAAACTTGCCTTTCGCGTTGATTACAGCTACACAATATAATTAACTGCGTTTGTAAGACCTATAATCAACAATGACAGTCTCACAATTAGCATAATATTTTATAACACGTAACACTGTATTTTACAGTCAAACTTCTCCTAGACACAGTACCACATAATCATATTAGTGTTTATAACCTATATAAACACTTATCCAGTCTAACTATTTCGGTCTGGTTGGACCTCGGTCCATTCTCGGTGTTCTGGTCACCCTATCCAACAATTAACACATTGATTGTCAATTAAACTTGGTCTCTAAGCTTCAATATTATTTTAGATAAGTCAAATATCGTTTATAATATTTTTCGGAAGCTTTTAATAATTTATAAACAATTATTATAATTTATAATAATTTATCAAACACTTAAATACTTTTTAAATGATTTAATTATCAAATAATCTTATCATTATAAATATTTAATAATATAAAAATATTAATAACATACTTGTCAAAATATTAAAGTTATTATTAATAACTTTAAATATTTTTAAATCATCAATATTCTACTTAAATGATTTTTAAAGTAATTAAAATCATTTTTAAAGTAATTAAATCATCACCGTTAATATCTAAATATTAATAAAATTATTATCCAAATATTAAAAGTAATTAATTATAACTTAAAATACTTTTAAAATATTTTTCTCATTTTTAAATGATTTTTAAATCAATAAAATCATTTTTAATTCATTTATTTAATATCATAATTAAATAAATCTAATATCATTAATATTAATTTATTAATGAGAATTCTCCACAAATATTGAAAATTATATTTTATAACTCAAAATATTTTCTAACACTTTATTCTTATTTAAAATGATTTTTAAATCCATAAAATCATTTTTATCTTATTTATTTAATTTAATAATTAAATAAATCTAATATCATTAATATTAACTTATTAATGAAAATGCTCCAAAAATATTAAAAATTATTTTATAATTCAAAATATTTTAAATACATTATTCTTACTTAAAATATTTTTTCATAATATTAAATTATTTTTCTCTAATTTATTTAGTACACTAAGTAAATAAATTAAATACCTTTAATATTTAAATAATTATAAATATTAAAGAAAAATATTCTAATTGGTCAGAAATTATTTTTTATAATTTAAAATAATTTTTAAAACCATTTTTGGTAATTTTTATAATTTATTTCTAATTTTTAATCATTTTTCGAAAATCAGAAATTAAAATAAATAAAAACCGTCGCTAAAAGCCTTTAGCGACACATTCTGTAGCCTTCAGTGTTCTTGGCCTTAAGAACACTGACAATCTCAGTGTTCGAGACCCTCATTTTTACCGAATTTTAATCACAGTTTAAAGTCGTTTATTGGCTAACTTGAAGTTTAAAATCGTAGTATACATGTAATACTACTGTTAACAATCATCAATTTGGTTATATAACAACACATCAAAGAGATATGGGCTTCCAAAGAAGCTGTTAGACCCAATCTGGGTTTCTCCAGAAACCCAGAAAATCGAGCAGCCACTTTCAAGCTCATTTTACGTTAGGTTCTGTTCATGTTTCATGTGATCTAAAGGTTCAAAATGGTAGTATACATGACAAGGAATAATGACATATCAAGAAATCAGTCTAAAAACAACAGATTCAAAGGTTATGACACGGTCAAACCTTGTCAGAAAAACATGTTCTTCGTTTTTCTGGAAATTCCAGAAAATGACTTTGTGCTCAGATGGGCATCTTTGACCAGCTATTTCGTCCAACTGATTTGTTGTTTAAGAGATCCAGAGATATGTATGTATAGTACACATAACCATTTACAAGTATGCTACAACAACAACATCATAAACCAAAACTACTGACATATCAAGAGGCTTAAAAAAATTGTCAGACGCTGTTTCATAGGTTCTGGGCTGCCCATATTAACAGCTGGTCAACGTCAGTCAACGGTCTTTGACCGTTAATAACTCATGATCTAGACATCTGATGGCTATACTACCACTTGTAGATTAAAGACAACATAGCAGGCTACTAATACAAAACATAAAACATGAAAAATCAAAAACATACACGGATTTGTGGCTCCTGACATTTGCTTGTCAGACCACAAATCGTGTTCTTGACAGTTTTGGAAAAACACCAAATTAAGGCACTTTGATGATATGGATATATGTTTGATCATCATAGATCAACATAAAACATCCATTAGCAAGATTCTAAACACAAAAACACAAAAAATTTCTTAGCATACAAGATCAAATGTCAAATTAGGGTTATACCTTTTCTTGACTAATTTTAGATCTTGGCTCTCCAATCTGTTATTGATTGATCTGGGGCTGTATAAGTGACTGGTATACTTAGCAATTTCGTTGGTTTAGGAGAAAGAGAGTTGATGAGGGCATGGAGCAAAATGGTTAGCTTTTTATTATTTTCTCTCTCTTTAATTCTATATATATTGCTTATACTGTTTGCTAGGCTGAGATTTTCGGCTGATTTGGCTGGATTTGTGCTCACAAAGTCAACAAAGTGGTTGAACAACTAAAGTTGCTAGCATTTTTACAAATTACCAATTAAAGAAAATGAAAAAGGGCATTTTTGTCATTAAATAAATATTTTTAATGGCATTCTTGTCCAATACACAAACCCTTTGGGTTTAGGGTTTAGGGTTTGAACTCTTTAGAGTTTAGGGTTTAAACCCTTTAGGTTTGCAATTTAATTTTCAAGATTTTCGATTTTCGATTTTCAAAATAGGAAAATTAATATCCAAAAATTATAATTAGGATCCAATAAATATATTAATATTCCCTAATCATAAAATTCAATCTTGCTAATTAGGATTAATATTCCTAATTAAAATTGCTTAATTTAGCAATTAGGGTCAAAATGGTCATTAGGGTTTATAACCCACGAATTAGTGTTTTAATAAGAAAAATAATTTTTCTAAATTATAATTAGGGTTTGTAAAATAGAAATTAAGATAACAAAAATATAATTAGGATTTTCTAATCATATTTAAGTTTAATACCCACATTAGGCTTGCCAATTAGAATTAGGGTTTCCTAATTTAGGGTTTAGAATTCTCGAATATGAAATTAGGATTTCCCGGCTTTCGATTAGTGTTTCTAATGGTACGTTATGGTTTCTAATCCTGATATTAGGGTTTCTAATCTCTTATTAGGGTTTATAATTTTTAAACCTTATCCGATAAATCATTGATCCAAAATTCTATACAGTACAAACACGTACTCAGTAATATAATTATTTTAATTATATTTTCTATCGAATCCCTTTCCAGAAATTAGGGTTAGGGTTTCTAAAACTGTTAAGCACAACTCTACTCTAATTTTATTAGTCAATACACAAATTGACTTTCTCGATACACGTATCACCGATACTTATCACATAAATGATAAATAATATTAATATTAATAAAAAAACAATTTATTCACAAATTTTTGATTATTCGAAATCTCGGGTTATCACACTAAATCATGCACAGTAATAAAAGCTTACAAGTAAGGAAATAAAGATAATTGATTAGTAATGAACCAATACATTATTGAACTTAATGTAGCATCATTAAGGATGTTATAAACCTTAAGTATAACTAAAGGTTGAAGATAATCAATTGAGCGGGAACGAAAAACGTAAAGGTTAAGTAAACAAATTGTGAATGATATTTAATGTTAATACTTCACCAATGACGATCAAGTTTCGATTAATAACGTAAGAACATAAATAAGCCATGAGGAAGGATGTTTAACTCGAACTGAGTTGTGTTAATGAAATTATTTCAATTAAGTTATAAAATGGAAAGAAGATGATAAGAACGATGTAAAAGAACGACGGCAAGCTGGAACCAATAATAACAAATCTAATATATGATTAGATTGAGAAGAAGGATAAGATTCTTTAGGAACCATGTATGTTCATTCATGACCTAATGTGGTATGTTGTGTGATTATGTGTTGTAGAGACCGTAAAGGCTCAAAGGAAACATAATTTTACTGTAGTAGACGCTGAAGGCAAGTTTTTTCTTAAACGCTTGTCTAACCTTCGTGTTAGCCAGGTTTTCAAATGATTCAAGTTATGAGATGCAGATATGGTTTTAAAGAAAGAGTCGATAACAGTTTTAACTCGGCTAGACTAATCTTGATAGATTGATTAATTTATTTATAAGTCTTTCAATATAGAATTGCTAACGCTATCCTATGCCAATTGTTTGGTACGGATTCAAGGTAAGCCTGAATATGAATAAACAAATGTATTTTCATCGAGTATTCGATGGGCATGTGAGGTTTCCACAACTTAAACGTACACACGTTTAATGAATGTAGTGTTGATCAACATAGAGTATTATAGGCTGATCACCTAGAAGTGCTCGTAAGATATGCCGGACTTACGGACTTCGTGTCGGGTTGTCCTTTTCAGAGAAATTATGAAACGCTCATGGTCTTGGACCAGATTTGGTGTTTTACTGAATATTGTTATGGTAAAATATTTTGAAGGAAAATGATTGCTATTTTAAGTTTTTGATAGTACTTCGTAACTATTATCCAGTTACTAAAGATATATGATTCCTATGTTTCAGGCATGCTTTTAAAATGAAATTATTGTACTTGCCGAGCTTATTATGCTCACTCTTGCTTGAACCATATGAATGTAGCTTAGACCGAATGGACCGAAGGATTCGATAAGGATAAAGGGAAGGCTAAAAAAACTTGTCGATTACCTATGTAATAGTATAGGTTTGTAATGATAATATTTAATATTATGACAAGAACAAATGTAACGGTTATAAAGAGCCTGGGGAATGGTAGTATTATTTTGGAATATATATAAGACATATTCGTTCTTTTGAGACATTTCAATTGAATGTTTGTGTGAACTGTAGCACCGTGGAGCACCATATATCGGGATGGAAGAGACCCAGATTTGGGGGCGTCACACTAAGTCTATTACGAATTTGATTTCTCTGTCTGGCGAAAGACCAGGCAGATCATCCAGAAATAAGTCTTGAAAATCTCTAACTATGGATATATACTTAATATCTACTCCATTTTTTCGAGTATCTATAATTTAAGCTAAGTAACCTACACATCATTTTCTTAACAATTTCTTGGCCTGCATCATCGTAAGACAACACGATTGCTTAAGCGATGAGCAACGATAAAACACTACCTTAGACTTATTTCAAGTCTGAAGATTTACACTTTTATTCTAACAATTAATTATCGTCGCATGGTTATACAATCAATCCATTCCCAATATTACAATGAACTCTCCCAATCTTATCGGAATCAAGTCTACGCTTAGTTCATGAACTCTAATGTTTGTGTGACAATTTTGGTAAACATATTCTATAGGGATTACTTCCTTATTCGAAACTTCTATGTTCAAAGGATTTCTTAATCATTCTTGGGGTAAACTAAGTTGACTAGAAAATTCTTCTGATACAAAATAATAGGTGGCACCTGAATTAAATAATACATAAGCATTTATATCATTTACTGGGATAATACCTGAAACCATGTCCTTCGCAGCTACTACGTCTTGGATGGTCATGTTGAATGTCCTGAGGGTTGGGTGGTTGGATTGCGTTGGTTCGCCAGTCATCAGTTTACTGCCTCCTCCTTGCTGGCCTCTTCTTTCACCACTCCCTTTCTTTGGGCAGTCCTTAATTAGGTGGTCCGCCGAGCCACAAGAGAAACAACCCTTGATCTTCTTAGGCTTTAGGAAGTTGGGTGAAATATGTCCCTCCTGGCCGCAATTGTAGCAAGTATTGCACCCCTTTCAGCACTCGCCCTGGTGATTCTTCCAACACTTCGAGCATCCCTCCGCCCTCTTCTTAAAACCTCCATGAAAATTCCCCGCTTGCTTTTTGTGGTTTTTGTTGCTGTTTTTGTTCTTCCACTTCCTCTTTCCTGGATTGCTTCCTCCACGACTGCTTCCTCCACGACTTTCTCCTTCCGTGTTCTTACCCTTTTTTTCATTGTTATACAAACTCAAGGCTTCACTACCTCCCTCTACAATAATTGCCTTCTCCAGCAATGTTGAAAATGAATCGATCTGAAGGACCGACACCTTGTTGAACAACTAAGGTTTCAGTCCCTGCTCAAAACGTCTAGTTTTCCTCTCTTCATCCTTTACCTGGTGTTCTGCAAACTGGGCTAGCTCATTGAACTTAGCCGCGTATTGTGGCACCATCATATCTCTTTGTTTTAGTTCTAGGAATTTCACCTCCATCCTATTCTTCATGCTCTTCGGGAAGTAATTCTCGAAGAACAAAGTCTTAAATCTCTCCCATGCTATTATCCTTTCTCCTTCTCTTTGCTGATTCGCCTCCCACCAGTAGTTTGCCTCTCTTCTCATCATGTAGGTGGCAAACACCATCTTGTGGTATTCACCCACACGAGCGATGATGAAGGCCTTTTCTAATTACTTAATCCATGTTTGCGCCATGATCAGATCTATAGTACCCATGAATTCCGAAGGTCCTACACTCCTAAAGTCCTTAAAGTTTGTGACTGGTACCTCCTGGGGATTGGGTGGTACTAGTTCGTTGTTTCTTCCTCGCAGGGCCTCTCCTAGCAAATCTACTAGCCTTTGTATAGGGTCTACTTGTCCTCTCTCATCATTGACCGACTCTTCTGGTGCGGTTAGTCTAAATCTGGGCGATATTTTTCTGCATCACAAAATTTTTATTTTTATTATTTAATTATATTACTTAAACATTTCTCAAATGAAAAAGAAATAAGATTTTATAACATGTTTCTGGAATAAGATCATTTATATCCATATGACGAATCATTACATTAACATGATTATTCCTAGCATACTTCTATAAATGTCAACACATATCCCTTAATATCACAAAAGATGTGGACAACTACTAACATACTACCCCTTTAACATTTCACAAAAGTTTGGGGTTTAAATAACTATCTCATAATTCATACTAAAGATTGGAATTACAACAACACATCATAAATGACTACCAACTACTACTACTAAACTACTAACACCTAGACCTCAATCTATCATTCCGTGCTCCACAACGCTCTTGTATTCCTTTTGAGTTATGTGCGCCACCAAGTCCCTACTTATGGTATGATGGGTCTGTCCCTGCTCCGCTGGGTAATGATATACACAATCAATCAATCTTTCCATGGTTGTGCGCAAAGCATAGCCCATCTTGTTCATTTTCCTTCTCTTGCATCTCACCTCATCATCTAAATCATTAGCCCTATCATTGTCTTCCTCCCACTTTTCCTCAAAGTGAATCCTCTCCATCACTTCCATCTTTAGTTGTGCCCGAAGAACCTCCTTCTCATCTTTTTCACTAAGCTCCATATGCTCATACTCCTTTAACTTACCTGCCAATTCCACATTCCTAGTTATCAAACGGTGAAAAAGAGTGCCCAACTGTACTCCTACTTCCTTGCGATACGCAAGTTCTACTTCCAACTCCTGCATCGTCAGTTGCCTCTCATGAGCCTCAGCCTCTAACTCCTCGACTCTACATCCTAACTCCAAAATCTGCTCCTCATACTCACCCAGCATCTGATCCTCAAATGTAATCTCATCGGGATCTTCTGCAGGCTCATCCTCCATGGGTTCCTCCTCTGGATTCGTCTCTACGGGAAATGGTTCCATCTCCTCCTCCTCATCATCATCATCGATAGGAGCCACTATCAAAATGGGCTCAGCTATTAATGGTACCTCATACAGTACGTGTATGTCAAGTGGCTCCTCCTCTACTACTCGGCTGGGTCCTCCCAAGTTTGCCATCCTACAACCACAAACATAAGATAACAAACAACAAACTGCATCAGAATGTTAAATAAAACATAAGTTTATTGTATAGAATAAAATTATATACCATAACACACGAAGTCTCTCTATAGGAAAACTCTATATAAGTTTCTTCCCTTCCTATCTTCTAAGTTATACTCTAAGGACTCTTGCTCTTAAGATTTATAACTACAACTTTGATACCAACCTGTGATGCCCCTAAATTCAGACCACTCACGTCTCGAATTTGGTTTGCCATGTGCTACAAATCTAATGACAAAATAGCATCTCATGCAACAAAAATAACAGAATAGATTACATTTATTTAATATAATCATTCATGTCCCAAGGTTTCGTAACTTAAAACATCTCTTACATACCTTAAACATACTTGAACAAAGTTTAGATTTAACTAATATATAACACAATTTATGTCTTTACATAATCATAACATTTCTAAATAAATATGAAGCTACTCTGTAGCTTTGCCCTTGCCCTTATCAGTGCCCGAGGGTCTGCCATGCTCTACCTTAACTGAAAAGTTTTTAGGGAAAGCAAGAATGAGCAACAAGTTTGCTCAGCAAGTAATATAACAATAAAGGTATTCAATATGGTTTTTAATTTCTCGAGAGTACATCAATAAATGATAGTTCAAGGATAGCAAGAAGTATCAATGGTTCTCAACAATAGTCACTAAGGACAGAAAATATCAATAAAATTTAATACTTAATTATTTCGAGATTTCAAAACACTGAATACTGAGCAGTCACTAAGGACTATGAACTTCTACTATAATTACCAGTATTATACTGAAAATCTAATAAAAATACTTATCATGTTGATAATTTGGACATTCTTAAACTTTAGATAAATTGAATTATAAATCTTTAATATTTCTCCTTGATCTCACTTGATTGATTTCTTATATCATTGTCATCATCCTCATGCTTATATTGTGGTGAAAGTCATCTTTGGCCCGTAGTGCATAGATGGACTATTGATTGGTATGATTATAACTAAGAATTATGTATCAGTATAATCATGACCTATAATATTACAGAAAAATGATCTGGTAAAAGTCCTCTTTGGCCTGTAGTGCATAGATGGACAGTTTTTTGGCATGATCCTGACCACTGGTGATACTAACAAATATCCTTAGCCCGTAACGCATACATAATTCGATGATGTGAAATATTTATTGAATTGTATTACGAAGATAAAATATTGATGATGAACTTTTAACTCATAGAAGATATTTTACATCGTGCTCTACTTGACTCTTCTAATGGATTGCTTGTTCCGCTGCAGTTGTTGATCTAAACTTGTTGTCTATTGTATTCTATCAGTTTTTACACTGTTGAGGACTATGGATAATTTATTCTACATTATCTTAGTCAAAATATTTTTTACTGAGCTAGTGGAGCTCACCCTTTGCTTCCATTGTTCTCTTCAACAAAAAAGAATACAGATGGGACTAGTAGGGGAATGGAGTGATGGTTCAAGATGGTGGCTATAGTAGTCCTCATTATTCTATAAAATAGTGTGATATCAATTGTAATGAGGACTTATTTTGAGTTTGGATATTGTCTACGAGACAACATTTGTATTAAAACTCACAGTTTATATTCGTATTTTGCACAACAGTTCAATAGTTGTACAAATAAAGTTTGTATTTAAATTATGTACCATGTATTTGGTGACTCAGATGGGTTGTGTGGACCTATTTTGGGGGCGACACATAATCTATATGAACTTGAGAGACGAATTATGGGTTTAGATCTGATCATAATAGCATGTATTTATGTGTTCCATATGGAGTTGGAATTCATGATTCGTGTTGAGGATAGAGATATACCAAAGCATTGCATGTAATCTAATAAGAACTTTCACGTAAACTCTTTTTAATTGTAATTCACATAGAGATATAGTGTATTAGTTAATTAGTGTGTTCAAGTTGATTCTATCATCTGTGGATTTGATTTGATATGAGTATGGTGCATTGAGAGATGACCATATTTTACTTCAGTGTTCTTGATTAACAATTCAATATAATTAATTTGGCTGAACATGAAGTGTGTTGATTTAAATAAAGCAATAGGTGAATTTATAGTCTCAAGCCTTCAATATCTTGTTTCATTTTAGGGATAGTTAGTAGTAGTTTAATTAATTATTTTAATTCAAAATATTGAATTATTTGTTTAAATAAGATTAAATTGGTCATTGGTTAGTAATTGGTAATTCTTGTTAAACAATTCTATGTAGCAACAATACTCTATTTACTATTATATTACTTTTTGACCACGTATGTTTGCATTTGAGCGTATCTAGAATTACCCAACAAGTTTTTTTTGTTGACCACGTATACTTGCGTGTCATTGTAGTATAGTGGTAAGCATTCCCTCCTCTCACACGGGTGACCCGGGTTCGATCCCGGGAAACGGCAACATAAACTTGTTTGGTAAAATCTAAAATACGCACAACACGCAAGTGTACATGGTCAACAAGTAATATAATAGTAAGTAGAGTATTGTTCCCACAAAGAATTAGTTAACAAGAATTACCAAGTACTAACCTATAACCAATTTAATCTTATTTAAACAAATGATTTAATATTTTAATTTAAAATAATTAATTAAACTATTACTAACTATCCCTAAAGTAAAACAAGATATTGAAGACTTGAGACTATAAATTCACCTATTTCTTTATTTAAATCCACACACTTCCTGTTAAGCCAAATTAATTATACTGGATTATTAATCAAAAACACAAAAGTAAAATATGGCCATCTCTCAATGCACCATACTCATATTAAATCAAATTCACTGATGATATAATCAAATTGAACACCCTAATTAACTAATCCACCATATCTCTATGTGAATTATAATTAAAAAGAGTTTAAGTGCAAGTTTTTATTAGATTACATGCAATGCTTTGGTATATCTCTATCCTCAGCACAAATCATGAATTCCAACTCCATGTGGAACACATAAATACATGCTATTATGATCAGATCTAAACCCATAATCCGTCTCTCAAGTTCATATAGATTATCACAGTTAGCTAGGCTATTAAGCAATTAAAGGTAAAACATAATAGACAATCCAAATACGGCTAATAAGGCTAACAAGGAAGTATATCAAAGTAAACTACACAATAAGATCCATAGTAGTCTCAAAATAGAGTTTAATTCATAATTGAACTAAAATCAATCATCCACCATTGATTAAGCATTAAAAGCTACTAGTAGATAAGAAAAGAATTTAGAATTGAGATAAACGAATATGCATTCTCTTGCATCTAATATGATTCTCCAATGATGATCAATAGCTTCAATCTTCAGTTTTAGTCTAATATAGGGTTTCTAATATAAGAAAGAAAGTGAAGATGATAATAACAGAAATCTATCCCAAAAGGGATTTAATGAAGTTCTAGAACTAGTATCTCTTATTATAAACTCTAAATATGCCATATATATATAATAATTCACGAATCCTTCTTTGTCCACGAACAAGTCTGATTGGTCACATCAGTTAAAAAGTCAACTGCTGGAATTTGGAGACCGGTGCAGCTGCGCTACCCACAAGGCTAAATGGGGCGCAGCTGCGCTGCAGGATTTCTGTGACAGGACCCGGCGCAGCTGCACTGCTGTGACGACCCGAAAATTCAGGTTGTCCAGAATTTAGGTTTAAAGAATTAGTTATTAATAAAACTAATGTTTATTAATACTATTCTGTGCTATGTGTTTATTAATCGTTCTATAACCTAGGATGATTATAAGTCGGGAGGATTCTAGCTACGAGCTAGATTGAACGAATAGAAATTTTCAAGACGAAAATAAAAATTTTCCCGAAAAAAAATATTTTCGGGGAAAAAGGCGAAATAGGCACTATTCATCCATTTCTGCTCAGAGATTAATTTTGAAATTCTGAGAAGTTAATGATTACGTATAATTCTGAGACGAGATGGAATATTCAATAATATTTCAATTATGACAAAAACAAAGTTTTCGCCTGCGGACGTAAAACCTAAGGGTTAGGAAAAGTGAGTTTCGAGAAATAATTTCGTATAATAATTAGAGTTATTATACATGGGAAATACGAGTATAATACTAGTTATTATACGAGTATAGTAAGAAGATTAGTACGACGTATAATACGAATATCGTACGAACGATATACGAAGAGAATACGAGAATACGAGAATGGAATGCGTAGACTACGATGAGTCTTAATGAACTTTGAGTTCATGGACTTTGTAGAAATCAATTGGACTTGGATTATGTCAAGCCCAATGATTTGTGAAATCAAGTCCAAGATAGGCCCAATAAGAATAAGGGTTCAGGCCCAAACTAAGAAAAGAAACCGCGGATCGAACCGATGGGTAAACGGATGGGTAAGAACCATTGGGGCAACCCATGGGATGACCCATTGGCATGTGGGCCGGCCACTTGGCCACCAAGTAAGGGTGGAGGCCAAGTTTACTTGGTGGCTAAGTGTTGGAGGAGGTGGGAATAGTAAGGAGGTGGGGGCAAAATGACCAAATTGCCCTAAGCTTTGGTTTTCTATAAATAGTAAGCTAGATTTCATTTTTTAGGATTTTAAAAATCCTACACCTTAGAGAGAGAGAGCCTGAGAGCTTGGAGAAGAAGAAGGAAGAGATTGAGCATGAATGCTCGGATCAAAAGTGATCGTGAAATAGAAAAGCTTACAAATCGCCGGCTTTGTATAGCGGAGAAAGATTAAAGAAGAACGGTAATCTGAACCCTAGTTCTTCTAATATTTTCTTTTAAGATTAATATGTTAAAACATAACTTAATGAGAATAAGAAGTAAAAGAAGTTAGGAATGATTTCATATGGTTAAAATCATGAGAAAATGAAGAAATAAGAATTAGAAATTTAGCTTATAAATTTCTTAAGGAAGTATAAGATTCGTAAGGATTTTGAGCGATCCGAGTGGATTATATGAACGAGTAGGTGAAATAAGTAAGGAATGGTGTTTTATAACATCAAATTCCAAGAAAAAGTGAAATCGTAATCCAAAATATCGATTAAAAATGAAGAACGAACGAAGAACACGAAGAACACGCGAAGAACACGAAGAACGTTGTTGATGGACAAATTTAAAACCATCGTAGTTTAATTGTTGTTGATGGACAAGTTTAAAACCATCACGTATAAGTTAGATGCTTATTGCTTGGTTATGAATGGTAGAAACGTTCATGAAGAACGGATTAAAACGTAGCTAGAACGAAGTTATGACAAAATTTTCGTAAAAGACGAACGCGAATTAGAAAGTTAGTAAATGAACCCGAACGTGTAGGGTTTCATATAAAAGTAAGAGAACATAGAAAACGTGAGTCGTGGACTCAAGAACAAACGAGTTCCGAGTTCGGATGACCGAATTACGGACGAACGAGCGAAGAATATTAAAAGCGTAAAAATGAACGAAGGGTGAAGATCAAGCCAATTGAATGACACGTTAATGGATTCAGAATGAAGTTCTGTCTAAAGGGGATTGAAGTACGTAAGATAAGGAAGAGAATGGCTTTGGAACGACCTCATTCCGAGTTATAACGAATAAGTTATGAGTTCGGGAAGTAAGCATCTCAGAACAATTAAAGACTTATAAAAAATTTCAAGAATTAGGGCTTGGCACCGCGGCGCCAACCATGCCTTGTAATGTGGTGCTGTAGCGCCAAACCGGAGAGCCCGGTACTGCTAACTCGTGCCACGGCGCGAGAGTTAAAGGAGAGGGTGGCACCGCAGCGCCAGTGTGAAGGAAAAGCTAGAGAAGAGCTTTTAATTGCTCAACTCTTGGGGGAACGTAAGGGAAGATAAAGAACATAACATTCAAATAATGTAACATTTAATCAAGTGAATTAAACCTGTATTAAAGATTGAACGGAAAGATTAAACGTAATTAAAAGACGAAGAATATAAACGCGGGTTACGTAACCGATATCCGGGGACTGTAGTCGCGATGAATGAACATGAGGGATTGCTATGGTTATGATTCCTTAGACTTTGAGCGATGAGGGTAATGACTAACATTTTGATGTTATGTCATGATAATGAGATATAAGTGTAAAGCGTTCTTGTAATATAAGTTTACACGACCAACTTTCATTACCAGTTTACGGCTTTATGACATACGGAGATGTCTTAACTCAAAATGTTCATCATCTTTGATGATTTATATTCTTATCTTCTTCTTATAACTTTTGTACGACTCAACACACATCGTGTCTCTACTAGTATTCCATATGGTACTCTGAGTGGTTTCCCACAAATAACCAATAAATAAGTTCCCGTCTCATCTACACTGCCCATAGTAGTGAGTTAGATCGGTTGCCAGTTTCATATATACCTTCGCTCTCTGAAGGAATTGTTTAGCCAATCTCCCATATGTCAACCATCAGAGGTTATGATTGTACCACAACCTAAACTCATCTTAACTTATTTGAACTATTAAACTTTAACGTTCGTTAAGTCAACTTTTTATTCCTTATGGCTTTCTAGCAACTAAATGCCATACCTCAGGATTCATTCTTTATCGTCTAAGTCATACAGTCTTTTGTATACTCAGAGCGATCATTCCATGTCAATACTATGAGGTCATAGCGTTAAACATTTTATATTAACTTATTCATATCTTACAATGTCCGGTTCATTCAACTCGAAACGTCTTCCAAGTTATAAACATTAACTCGGCTTCTTTACGTTATACGTATTTGTCTTTAATTCAGCTTCTTCACCGTTCACAGGTCTAATCATTGGTCTTCATTACCTTACGGTCAAACCATACACGGGGTGTAGGTTCTGCCCGTTTCATATTCGCGTACACTCAACACTCACGTCGGCTAAAGTGTTTAACGCTTACATTTCATTCTAACATTCTCTATCCGACTCACACTCGGCTTTCATTACACTTATTACCATTCTCTATGGCTTTCTCGATAAATCATATCTTATTTACTACCTTCATCAATCTTTAAGTCATACAATCATTGTACACTTAGAACGTTCGTCCGACACGAATACGATTCACGAGGATCGTTTATGTAATCCGCGTTCACGTTGCTCGTCTCTTAATCTCTCATTCAATCTTTACTCAAGGTTTTAATCGCTTTCATTTGTTATCCATCCCATGAACCCCATGTTCATTAATCTGTTATAATGTCGAAGCCATAATGTTCGTTTTATGCTAAGACCACTCGTTCATCGCAACAACGTTGCATTTACAGCGTCTATACGCTTTACACATATCTCTCGTCACCATGACATAACATCGAAATGTTATTCATTACCCTCGTCACTCAACGTCTAAGGAATCACAATCATAGTAATCCCCCACGTTCGTTTATCGCGACTACGGTCCTCGGATATTGGTTACATAATCTATCACGTAACTTCTTTGTCTTTTAATCCCATTCAATCTTTTCGTTCAATCTTTACTAAAGGTTTAATTCATTTGCTTAAGTATTATTTTAGGTGAACTACATGTTTATATTTCTTTCTTGCACATCCCCCAGTAATTGAGCACTTAAAATCTCATTACTGGTCCTTGCCCTGCACCTGCACTCCGGCGCCACTCTCTTCTTTCTCTCTTGCGCTACGGCGCTAGCCTACGTCATCCTCTTCCTTTGTCTGGCGATGCGGTGCCAAACTCTTCATTACCTCTCGGACTACAGCGCTACTCGCCAGTAGCTGATGGCCAAGCTCGCACTGCGGTGCCGTCTCCCAAATGCTCAGCTGGCGCTGCGGCGCTAGAAAATTTCTCTAAGTCTTTTACAAGCTTTAATCGCTTACTTCAAAATTTCGTAACTTATTTGTTATAACTCGGAACGAGGTCGTTCCAAAGCCATTCTCTTCCTTTTCTTATGTACTTTAATACCCCTTAGTCAGAACTTTGTTCTGAATCCGTTAACGTGCCATTCGATTGGCTTAATCTTCACCCTTTGTTCATTTTACGTTTTTAGCGTTCTTTGTTCGTTCGTTCGTAATTCGGTCATCCGAACTCGAAACTCATTCGTTCTTGAGTCCATGACTCATGTTTTCTACGTTCTCTTACTTTCTTATGAAACCCTACACGTTTGGGTTCATTTACTAACTTTCTAATTCTCGTTCGTCCTTTACAAAATTTTCACCATAACTTCGTTATAACTAAGTTTAATCCGTTCATCATGAACGTTTCTACTGTTCCTAACCAAGAAATAAGCAACTAACTTATACGCGATGATTTTAAACTTGTCCATCAACAACAATTATCCTACGATGGTTTTAAATTTGTCCATCAACAACGTTCTTCGTGTTCTTCGCGTTATTCGTTCATTCTTCATTTTTAATCGATATTTTGGATTACGATTTTGCTTTTTCCTGGAATTTGATGTTATAGAACATCATTCCTTACTTATTTGATCTATTCATTCATAAGATTCATTCGGATCGCTCAAAATCCTTATGAATCTTATACTTTCTTAAGAAATTTATTTACTAAACTTCAAATTTCATATTTCTTATTTTCTCATGATTTCAGCCATATGAAATCATCTCTAACCTTATTTACTTCTTATCTTCATTAAGTTGTGTTTTTAACATAGACAACTTAAAGAAAATTTATGAGAAGCTAGGTTTTGGATTACCTTTCTTCTTTTATCTTCCTCCATTGGACAAAGCGTGCACTAAGGCAAGCTTTTCCTCTTCCTTTTCCTCTTCTTTCTCCCATCCAAACTCTCTCTCTCTCTCTCTCTCTCTCTCTCTCTCTCTCTTTCTCTCTTAAAGTGTAGGATTTTTAAAATCCCAAAACAATGAACTTAAGCTTCCTATTTATAGAAAACCAAGGCTGGGGGAAAAATAGTCATTTCGCCCTCAAACCTCCTTACTATTCATTACTTAAGCACTAAGTTAACTTACTCACCACTTAACTTAGCCCTTAAGTATACTTAGTCCTTAAGTTTACTTAGCCTTGAAGTTTACTTAACTCTTAAGTTTACTTAGCCTTGATGTTTACTTAGTCCTTACTCCACCTCCTTACTATTCACGAAGCTTCCTTTGGATGCTTCATGCTTCCGTCTTGCAGAATTCGTCCGACAGTTCGAAAACTGATATCCTCGGAATCCAAATATTTTTAGATATTTCGTCTTTTTTTACTGATTAACTTTTACGTATTCTTCGGATTTCTAAAAATTTGAAAAACGCTTTTTGGCGTTAAGTATTTTCCTTCACGTTTTTCCCTAACGTAGCTAAATGAATGAAAAGTACATACCAGTAATTTTCGTTGTTTTTATTTCGTCCGATTTTAGCACGTTTTTTGAGAAAAACTTTTATCGGCTTACTTAAATTTTCACGATATATTATCGTCAAATCTTTCGACAGAATGTCATTTCGACATACCGAACTCTCAAAAAGGCTTAGGTTATTCAAACCCTAACCCTTAGGGTTTTGTCAGGTGAATAGTGCCTATTTCGTCTTTTTCCCTAAATTTTTATTTTCGTCTTGAAAATTCTTACTCGTTCAGTCTAGCTCGTAGCCAGAATCCTCCCGACTTATAATCATCCTAGGTTATAGAACGATTAATAAACACATAACACATAATAGTATTAATAAAATTTTATTTTATTAATAACTAATTCTTTAAATCTTAAATGCTGGACAATCCGAATTTTCGGGTTGTCATATTCTTCCCTCCTTATAAAAATTCCGTCCTCGAAATTTCTAAAACCAAACCCTTTCCCGGGTCCTCACATTCCCCCCTTCTTCACCGAATTTCGTCCTCGAAATTTTAGTTTACTCTTCTTCTCAACTTATCTTCAAAGAAGTTCTTATCTTTCCATCACTCCTAACCTCCATAACCTATCAAGAATAATGAAGTAGAATGAATAACGAGGAATATAAAATTTCCTTTCAAATGTTTCATACTTTTCCTGAGGGGTCAAATCGACCATGAACTCTTACTAGGTTAAATATCATTTCGCCATAAACCCTTCTTTAACGGTCAGTTTACAATCACAAAGAAAGTAAACTACCTCTTCCATAAGTAGGTGATCAACCTATCGTATAACCCCATTTCGGGGTATGTTCACCTCGGACTTAATCATTAGATTCTGCACCAGAAAAAATTTGGGTTGGCACAACTTTTTCAAAGAAAGCTCGATTTTCTTTTCGCAATACATCAAAACGTTTTATGACGTCACGATACCGTACTTTTCACAGTACATTGAGGACTTTGTCATTATACATTATACCATAGCGGGTTGTTGATCCTAAGATCACATCCAACACCAGGTTCAATTGCATTAACAACTTCATCTTTTTACCATCCTTACATCAAATGCACGGATGGTATAAAATTTATTTTGATATTTTAAATCAATTTTTGTCTAGCCGAAGCAATTAGCATAGACATACCAAGAATAGCTCTTTTAAAATCCGTTGGTTCCAAAAGTTGAACCAATTCTTTCCTTTTTGAAATGTACACATAAGCACGATTTCATTAAACTTCAAAATCTAGCATATAGCTAGATGACTTGGAATATCCTATTCTCTATCTTCCTTCATTGTCTTACTGCGACAATACTTAATCTCCTCTAGCACCTTCAATGCTCAGCATACTAAAAATACTTTGTTTTCAGTCTAAACATTCCTATAACTTAGTATAGTCCATCAACTTACCACACTTTAAGTGTTTAGGAACTTTCCACAACCATATGTGTTTAAGAACTTATCTTCCCAATATGTAATCCAAGAACAAATCAAGGACTATCCATACGCTTAGGGCTCAGAAATATAGCATATAATTATAAGTCACAAAATTTTCATAAGTATGAGTTTCAAGAACTCACACCTATCTTAACATTCTCTACCTATCAAGTGTATACATGAGAAAAAATTCACCTTCTCATCATATACATCTTAATAGCGTGACCAATTCCAATGATTATCACTGTAATAAACTGAGCAGTTGTTACACCAAAGCACAAACCTCTGCCCATAACAAAGGTTCATACAACTCAGCTATCACATGAGTCCTCAATTAAAATTTTACAAATTCTAATTTCTCTTTACTTAATATGAATTTTCTTTAATTCATATTCTATCCTTTACAACTCAATCTGAGTTCTTCTTCTTGTACTACTTCGTAGTACCATTCATTCATAACATTAGCTATAAATCATTCATCGTTTAACTGCTCATCTGTCACTACAATTTACTATGATCACGTGGTGATCTTCTTATCCTTCTCTCTACGATTATAGTCTTAGGTACTCATACCTAAGATTTATAACCTATAGGCGTTGATACCATAATGTAACGCCCCGAAATCTGGTCTATCTTCACACCCGAATTCCTTACGTCACGGTCCCACTTATTACCAAACATATGTCATTATATAGTTAAATACAACAACATATATTCTCAAATCCCAGGTTCTGGAAACCTTATAATCTCTTTCATTACAAATAATGATAATTACATTATTCTTTACATCGTGTAAGAGTGACTTTTATCTACCACCAAGGATACATATCAGTTCATTAAACTAATCTATAGTTCAATTAAACTATTCTACATTTCAAGTTTTGGCTTGCTCTTCACGCACATTCACATACTGAAAGGCACTTCGTCTGGATACCGATCAACTTGATCTTTACGGGATCCTTAAGTTCTTTTTAATATCGTTCGCTGAAAATATTTTTCATTTAAAGCAAGTGTGAGCATTCAATTACCCGGCAAGTCATAACAGTTAAACAAACAACTTCAAGAGTTTAAACATTCTTCAGAACCTCGATAACCGAACAAAGGTTATGAAGCAGCTTGAATACTAGGAATAGTCTCGATTCCTATCATCTTAAAATATTAGTAATATTCACTTTGAAATACTTTCATTCCTTTACCTTTTTCATACACATCTTGTCTGGCTAGAATCATTAGCACAAACTTAACAATAACGGTTCATGTATAAACCGAACGTACATGTATTGAATAGTTTAATCACAGAATAGGTCATCTCATAAAAACATTGAAGTGTTCAAATTGTGGCACAAGACCTCATACATACTACCAGCTTGTACAAATATCACACATATGCACATAGATAAGACTTCTCAAGTTCAACATCTGAGAATTTTAAGAAACTAGCATTCATGTACTATGAATGAAGTTAGGAAACTTGCCTTACGCACAGCTACAACTTATAGTTTACGCTGAACAGCTTATTCCAAATCCCTATATAACACATAAGGAAATAACACGTACACCAATTAGTCATATACTTGACTTACGTATTGGTTTACTTAACTTTACTTCTTAGGTTTCGCATTCTTGTAATCTAAGTTTACACGACTAACTTTCATTACCGATTTACGGCTTCATGACATACGGAGATGTCTTAACGCAAAACGTTCATAATCTTTGATGATTTACATTCTTATCTTCTTCTTATAACTTTTCTAGGACTCAACACACATCGCGTCTCTGCTAATATTCCATATGGTACTCGGAGTGGTTTCACACAAATAACCAACAAACAAGTTCCCGTCTCATCTACACTACCCATAACAGTGAGTTAGATCGGTTACCAGTTTCGTATATACCTTCGCTCTCTAAAGGAATTGTTTAGCCCAGCTCCAATATGTCAACCATCAGAGGTTACGATTGTACCATAACCCAAACTCATCTTAACTTATTCGAACTATTAAACTTTAACGTTCGTTAAGTCAACTTTTTATTCCTTATGGCTTTCTATCAACTAAATGCTATACCTCAGGATTCATTCTTTATTGTCTAAGTCATACAGTCTTTTGTATACTCAGAACGATCATTCCATGTCAATACTATGATGTCATAGCGTTAAACATTTTATATAACTTATTAATATCTTACAACGTCTGGTTCATTCGACTCGAAACGTCTTCCAAGTTATAAACATTAACTCGGTTTCTTTACGTTATACGTATTTGTCTTTAATTCAACTTCTTCACCGTTCACAGGTCTAATCATTGGTCTTCATTACCTTATGGTCAAACCATACATTGGGTGTAGGTTCTGCCCTTTTAATATTCACGTACACTCAACACTCACGTCGGTTAAAGTGTTTAATGCTTACATTTCATTCTAACATTCTCTATCTGAATCACATTCGGCTTTCAGTACACTTATTACCGTTCTCTATGGCTTTCTCGATAAATCATATCTTACTTACCACCTTCATCAATGTTTAAGTCATACAATCATTGTACACTTAGAACGTTCGTCCGACAAGAATACGATTCACGAGGATCATTTATGTAATTCGCGTTCACGTTGCTCGTCTCTTAATCTCTCATTCAATTTTTACTCAAGGTTTTAATCACTTTCATTAGTTATCCATCCCATGAACCCTATGTTCATTATTCTATCTTAATGTTGAAGCCGTACTATTCGTTGTATGCTAAGACCGCTCGTTCATCACAACAACGTTGTGTTTACAACGTCTATACGCTTTACACCTATCTCTCATCACCATTACATAACATCGAAATGTTATTCATTACCCTTGTCACTCAATGTCTAAGGAATCATAATCATACTAATCCCCTACGTTTGTTTATCGCGACTACGGTCCCCGAATATCAATTACGTAATCTATCACGTAACTTATGTGTCTTTTAATCCCATTCAATCTTTCCGTTCAATCTTTACTAAAGGTTTAATTCATTTGCTTAAGTATTATTTCAGGTGAATGACATGTTCATATTTCTTTCTTGTACATCTCCCAGAAATTGAGCACTTAAAATCTCATTATTGGGCCTTGCCCTGTACCGGCGCTGCAGCGCCACTCTCTTCTTTCTCTCTCGCGCTACGGCACTAGCCTACGTCACCCTCTTCCTTTGTCTGGCGCTGCGGTGCCAAACTCTTCATTACCTCTCGCGCTACAGCGCCACTTGCCAGTAGCTGATGGCTGAGCTCGCATTGCGATGCCGTCTCCCAAAGGCTCAGCTGACGCTGCGGCGCCGAGCTTAAACCCTAGAAAATTTCTCTAAGTCTTTTACAAGCTTTAATCGCTTACTTCAAAATTTCGTAACTTATTCGTTATAACTCAGAACGAGGTCATTCAAAAACCATTCTCTTCCTTATCTTATGTACTTCAATACCCCTCAGTCAAAACTTCATTCTAAATTCGTCAACATGCCATTCGATTGGCTTAATCTTCACCCTTTGTTCATTTTACGTTTTTAACTTTCTTTGTTCGTTCGTTCGTAATTCGGTCATCCGAACTCGAAACTCGTTTGTTCTTGAGTCCATGACTCATGTTTTCTATGTTCTATTACTTTCTAATGAAATCCTACACGTTCGGGTTCATTTACTAACTTTCTAATTCTCGTTCGTCCTTTATAAAAATTTTGCCATAACTTCGTTATAGCTAAGTTTAATCCGTTCTTCATGAACATTTCTACTATTCCTAACCAAGCAATAAACAACTAACTTATACGCGATGGTTTTAAACTTGTCCATTAAAAATAATTATCCTACGATAGTTTTAAATTTGTCCATCAACAACGTTCTTCGTGTTCTTCGCGTATTCTTCGCGTTCTTCGTTCATTCTTCATTTTTAATCGATATTTTGGATAACAATTTCTATTTTTCTTGGAATTTGATGTTATTGAACATCATTCCTTACTTATTTGACCTACTCATTCATAAGATTCATTCGGATCGCTCAAAATCCTTACGAATCTTATACTTCCTTAAAAAATTTATTTACTAAACTTCAAATTTCTTATTTCTTCTTTTCTCGTGATTTCAACTATATGAAATCATCTCTAACCTTATTTACTTCTTATCTTCATTAAGTTGTGTTTTTAACATAAAAAACTTAAAGAAAATTTATTAGAAGCTAGGTTTCGGATTACCTTTCTTCTTTTATCTTCCTCCGTTGAACAAAGCGTGCACTCAGGCAAGCGTTTCCTCTTCCTTTTCCTCTTCTTTCTCCCATCCGAACTCTCTCTCTCTCTCTCTCTCTCTCTCTCTCTCTCTCAAAGTGTAGAATTTTCAAAATCTCAAAATAATGAACTTAAGCTTCCTATTTAAAGAAAACCAAGGATAGGGGAAAATAGTCATTTTGCCCTCAAACCTTCTTACTATTCATTACTTAAGCACTAAGTTAACTTACTCACCGCTTAACTTAGCCCTTAAGTTTACTTAGTCCTTAAGTTTACTTAGCCCTTATGTTTACTTAGCCTTGAAGTTTACTTAACTCTTAAGATTATTTAGCCTTGAAGTTTACTTAGTCCTTACTCCACCTCCTTACTATTCACGAAGCTTCCCTTGGAAGCTTCGTGCTTCCATCTTGAAGAATTCGTCTGACAGTTCGAAAAATGATATCCTCAAAATCTAAATATTTTTGGATATTCCGTCTTTCTTTTATCGATTAACTTTTACGTATTCTTCGGATTTTCGAAAAACTAAAAAACACTTTTTGACGTTAAGCATTCTCCTTCACGTTTTCCCCTAACGTAGCTAAATGAATGAAAAGTACATAGCAGTACTTTTTGTCATTTTTATTTCGTTCGATTTCTGCACGTTTTTCAAGAAAAACTTTTATCGGCTTACTTAACTTTTCACGATATATTATCGTCAAATCTTTCGACGGAATGTCATTTCGACATACCGAACTCTCGAAAAGGCTCAAGTTATTCAAACCCTAACCCTTAGGGTTTTGTTGGGTGAATAATGTATATTTCGTCTTTTTTCCTGAAAAATATTTTGTTCCCGGAAAATTTTTATTTTTGCGTTGAAAATACTTACTCGTTCAGTCTATCTCGTAGACAGAATCCTCAAGACTTATAATCATCCCAGGTTATAGAACGATTAATAAACATATAGCACATAATAGTATTAATAAAAATTTATTTTATTAATAACTAATTCTTTAAATCTTAAATTCTGGACAATCCGAATTTCCTGGTGGTCATAGCGGGGTGGGGAGTATATACATAATAAATAAATATTATTTTTTTGGGGGAGGGGAGTGGGCCGTGGACGGGGTGCGTGGTGGGCCGTGAGTGGGGTGGGGGTAAATACATAATCAGTAAATATTTTTTTTTGGGTGGTGTAGACACTCGAAATTTCACATTCATGTTACTAACCATGTAGAATGACAAAATCGTCTTTTATCTCCCGGAGACTGTCCCGGTAAATTATTACACAAGACCCCCGGAGATAGCCCTGAGAAGTCATCAAACTAGACTCCTAGAGACAACCCTGGGACATCATCAAACTAAAACCTAGAGACAACCTCGAGAAAATATCAAATCAACCTTAGAGATAACCTTGAGGACAGACAAAGGTTAACGATAGTCAAACCCCAAAGATAGCCCTGAGGAAAGATAAATGCAACACGTCAAACCCGAAAAGTAACCCGGAAGGATAAAAGGGTAATTTTTCCAACTCAACGTTAATTCGGATCAAACTAATGTGAATAATTTTATACAGAACCATTTCAACAATCCCGAGTGAAAAACTGCACCAAATAACTCAACGGACTAACTGCGAAGACTTGAAGATCTGGTCATGGACCCATTTTCTCGAATTTGGAAAAGGTCAAGCTCTATTTCATTGTGTAGCTCTCAGAAGAGCTTTTCAGAAAGGTATGGCACGCCTCCATCGGATTCCCAGATTGCACGTTATGAATGTTCAAGTAAACTACACGTTGGTCGGAGTACACATAATTTTAGATAACGGGACCCACTAGGCCCAGTCACAGGTAAACCCGCGGCTGCCGCAGGTAGGCCCATGGCAGATCAGGTCTATAAATACCCCCTCCCCCCAGCTCATTTATAGAGAGAAATAGAGAAGGAGAGGGCTCATGTAAAAGCAAAAGAGGCTAGGAGAGCTAAACAGAGCTTCTATCTTACTCGAATTTTTGTAAAACTTATTTGTAAACACTCATATACATATATACTACAACATATCAAATTTTAACCGTTACAAAATAAGTTTTGAGGTGCTAGAAGCCGTTCGATAGCCATTCTCGTGTTATACTGTAAGATTTTGCCAGATCTACTACTTTCGCTTACTCTAATATATATATATATATATATATATATATATATATATATATATATATATATATATATATAGTTATTAACTTATATTCTCGTCAGATTTGACGTTTTAATTGTTCATTTCTTGTAATAGTCAATATTTATGCTTTATTGACTAGATTTGTACTAGATCTAGCTAGATCTAGCTTTTAACCGGTTTAAAAGTTGTGAAACTTGAACCTGAAAGCTAGAATAGCTAAGATCTATATAGATCTAGTTTTCTTTCTAGTTATTGTAAGTATTTAGCAACCATGTGGCCCTAGATTTGTATCTAGAAGACACTTGAAGCTTTGGATATGTGCATGATAGGATTTAGCTGATAAATCCTTTATTTTTATTTTTGACGTCTATATCTATTACATCTGAAGATCAACCTAACAAGTTTGATCTTCTTTTCTATACATTCATTTATAGAATGATATACATTAAGAGCTTAGATCAACCTAACAAATTTGATCTATCACTAAGTCCTTATACAAATATTCCTTGAAGGATTTTACAAATAATCATGAGCATTTATATTTAAACTTCAAATCAAAATATGCACTCTCCCAACATTTTCCTTATAACAACCCAATATTTTCTATAAAAATTAAATCATAAATTTTGCGTATAAACTTTTTTATTTATTTCAAGGTTGAGGATTTGTACAAGATAATGTGTATATGTAATTATGTAATAAATAAAAATATATTTATTACATAAATGTTTGCAAATAATTTTATTTTAGAATTATTGATTATTATAAAGCATATTCTTATAATAATTAATTTTATAGTAGAAATATTAATATTAATTATTTCCATGAAAATATGATTTTTTATTATTTAAATAGTATATGAAATGGTTATTAGAATTATTATATTAATTATTTTATTTCATCATATGAATTTAAATTATAATAATTAAGTTAATTATTTTAACTTAATTAATAAAGGTATATATGCCAGATAAATCAAATATGTAATCCAAAACCCTAATTATGGATTTTGAACTTGGAATGAAAATTATAATATAATATTAAGTATATTTTGATTTTTCAGTGCTAGAAATATGTATGGTATATGTTTGCGGACTGTTAATGGTTGTTCAGTTTTAATGCATCATGACCAAGCCCTAGCATTAAATTGTGAGAACCTAATTATAAACCCTAATTTCTGAAACTAGAAACTTTAAATAATAATTGGTGAATTACAAAATGGAAACCCTAATTTGAAACTCAATTATGAGTTCGAGAATGTTATATAACTGTGTTATGTGATTTAAGTGGTGTATTATAGAATTTAATGTTAATTAGAGAAATCCTAATTAATATTTGAAATCCTTATTTTAGAAACCATAATATTTAATTTATAAACCCTAATTGATTTGAAACCCTAATTCAAAGGCCATTTATGACTTTAAGAATTTGTTAGGTAGTTATGTAATCACGATAATATTTGTAAAGACCGGTATTAACCCTAGTTAGGGAGAATCTTAATTGTTTTCGAAACCCTAATTTTTTTAAAGGGTATAAATCCTTATTATTAATTTTTCTAAATTATAAACCGTAATTGCTAATTAGGCACTCTTATTGATAATTAGTAAAACACAAACCTAATTATCAAGTCTATGTGATTAGAAAACTTAATTAATTAAGAAGCCTTAATTTTGTATTTTAGAAACTAAAATTTTATTATTTTATTTTATGTTTTTTTTATAAACCCTAAATTGGAAATTTTAGAAATTTTTTTTAAACCCAAAAAAGGGCTCAAACCCTAAACCCAACCCTAAACCCTAAGGGTTTGACAAGTTACAATTTTGCCATTTAAAATGATTTATCAAAAGACCAAATTGCCCTTTTTCAATTCTCTATTAGGATGGAGTGTAAATTTTGTCATATATGTGGTAGCTTACCAACTCTTGACAGCCATGTGCTGAGAACTACAACATATCAGCCATATATTTCATCTATATGCATTGTATCCAAGCATATATATAGATAAGGAGAGAGAAAATGTTACATTAAAGCCTCTTTTGCTCACAATACTCATCCTTGACTCTCTCTCTCTCTCTCTCTCTCTAAAACCTCCAGATTTTTTTGCTAAATCAGTCACAAAATAAAGCCCCACTAACACCTACAGCAAATCAGAAAGTCAGAATCAAGAAATTGTTCAAGAAAGGTATAAACCTAAGCCAAAATTTTAATCATGTATGCTATGTTAGATCTGGTGTTTTTATGTTTAATCATGTTGTATAAGGTGTTAATCAATGATCTGGGTTGATAGATGTTAGATCCATAACATCTATAGGCTCGGATTTGATGATTTACAAAATCTGGAAAATTTTTAAAACAGTGGTCTGACAACGAATGTCAGTGCCACTAGATATTTGTGTGTTAAGTGTTATATGTGTTTTATGTTATGGATATGTTCTTTGTCATGTGGACTATGATCTTGAACTGAAAACATGGTCAAATCGTGTCTAGATCGTAAGATATAAGCGGTCAAAGTGAGTTGACCAAGCACGAATTCTGGAAATCTGGGTAAACCCAGAAACCTAGAATTTCTGACAACGTTTTGTAAGCATTAGATTTGGCTTCTGATAATGTTTTTGGTCATGTTGTTGTACTCCATTTATAGACTGACATGTAGGGTACATGACAATGCATCTATAACACTTAGATCATGTTTATAATAAAAGATATTTCCGGTCAAAGTAGGGTTGACCGACTGTTTTGTCTTAAATCTGGAAAACCCAGATTTCTTCATGAGCTATTTTTCTGAAAATGTTTGACCGAACAAGATTTGCTTTGTTTGTTGTTTTTAGATCTATGTTATGTGTTATATTTGTTCACTTGCATGTTGTCTACACACTGAACATATTAGATCTCATAAATAAGGCATGTGAAGCAAGTTATGATGATCGAGAGAAGGCAGTATGAACTGTTCTTCATTTTTGGAAAACCCAAAAATGAAGAACAACTCTGACAAGAGATTTGAGGGCTTATAACTCTCTGATTTATTGTGTTCTGGTCATGATATCGATTGTTAGTGGTAGACTTACAGTTATACTATAATACCCACACACTAGCAAGCCCAGAATCGTGATAACCTAAGATCTGGAGCCGGTCAAAGTAGTACACTCGTTACTGTACATGAATTTCTAGGTTAAGCTCAAGAACACGAAGAACACCTATAGCGACGGTTCTGTCGCTATAGGTGGTCTTTAGCGACAGTTAATTTATAAAAATTATATTTTTATTAAATAATTAGTATTAATTAGTTTTTAATTACGAAAAATACAAAATAAATTATTAAAATTATTTTAAAATCCAAAAATTAGTTTTTAATTATTTTAAATATATTTCATAAATATTTAATATTTTTGGAATATTAAAAGTATTTAATTTATTTAATTATAATATTAAATAAATTATTTAAAAATGATTTAAATACATAAAAAAATATTTAAAATTATATTATTGTATAAGAAAATTATTTAAGTTATTTTTGATAACTTTCAATATTTTGTGATGAAATTTCATTAATTAATTAATATTAATGGTAATTAAGTTATTTAATAAATATATTAAATAAATTATGGAAAATAGAATTAATGATATAAAAATTATAGAAAAATAATTTAAAGGTTATTTAAGTTATAAAAAATGACTTTTGATATTTTGTCATGAAAAATATTAATCTTTTAATATTAAATGATATTTAATCTATTTAATACTTATATTAAATAAATTAGTTTAAAAATAATTTTAATATTAGAAAAATCATTTCAAATGAAAATAAATAGTTTAAAAATATTTTAAGTTATAAAATATAACTTTCAATATTTAAAGTTAAATTTCATTAATTAATTATTAATAATGATATTAAAGTTATTTAATAATTATATTAAATAAATTAGTATAAAAATGATTTTAATATTAGAAAAATTATTTTAAATGAAAATAAAGTGTTTAAAGATATTTTAAGTTATAAAATATAACTTTTAATATTTAAAGGATAATTTCATTAATAAATGATATTAATTTAATATTAGATGATATTAGATTTATTTAATAATTATATTAAATAAATAGTTTTAAAATGGTTTTATTTATTTAAAAATCATTTAAAAATGATATAAATGAATTAAAAATATTTCAAGTTATAATTAATGACTTTTAATATTTTGATAAATAATACATTAATACTTTAATATTAATGATAATTATTTAAAAATGATTTTAATTCTTTTCAAAATTATTTAAGTGTAATATTATTACTTTAAAGATATTTTAAGTTATTATAAATAACTTTAACATTTTGAAAATAATTTCATTAATAGTTTAATACTAATTAAATATTAATGATAATAGAATTGTTTAGTATTTAAATCATTTAAATATGATTCCGACGTTTGAAATTTATGATAAATCGTAATAAATGTTTTAAAATTATTATAAGTCATTTAAAAATAATATAACTGATACGTACGGATATTGAGTTACAGGACAGAGTCTTAGACTCGATAATTACCCGATAAAGCTGTCGGTACACCGACATGTTTCAGAAATTGATCTGGACTTAGATAATTTATTGAGATATGTGATTATTTGTGATTCAATGGTTATTAAACATATGTGCCAATGTGGTTAGGGTATGTGCTGACTGCAATAAGCAGTATTATGTGTTATAGTATGTTATTCTAATCGAACGAACGATCTTGTTAATGATCGGTCGTGAGATAAGCGATAAATCTAAATTACAAACTGTAAGCAGCACTTCAGGCAAGTATCTTACCTTTGCATTTTCTTTATGCAATGGACATGAGTAAGAATGTTTCTAAATTATATTATTATTGTACAGATTATGAACCTTATATTATATAAGCTCATTGATTATTAATATGTTAGTATATGATAATTCAGATATATATATTCTGTTAGTTAATTTCAAGAAATGGTTAAACAAGTGTCCCCACTTGGATAATCATTGTATTTCATCACATGTTGGTATACCTTTGTCAATTACCCGTATACATATATGTTGAATTATAGATTATTGTTGAACAAGATAAAACCTTTGATTTAGAACCTAGACAAGTATGAACATCCCTACATGGGAAAACTTTTATGCGCCCAAGGCGGAACAGAGTGAACGATCCTATCGTTCGTGTAATGTAGTATTGATCAATACAGGGCCCATAGAAAGTACAACCTAACGCCCGTAAGTTATGACGGTTTACAGATGAATTTCTGTTTAACCTTTTCAAAAATAAAAATAATGTTCATGGCATGTCACCTAAACCCTATTTATAGTCAATACGTAGTTTCAAAAAATTTGAAAGAGAGTTGTTATATTATTATTATCGGTTCAGAATACTTCACAACTATTGACTTGTTGTAGAAGAATTGTACAAAGAAAACATTTAACTTCTTTCAGATTATATATATATATATATAATTGCTATTACTTACTGAGCACTCAAATGCTCATCCTTGCTTAATTTAAATGTTTTCAGCTAAGTGTGAACGATCAGAGAGCTCTGCTAAGAACAAGGAAAAGGGAAAGGTTGCTGAATGAATAAATGAATGTTATCTTATGTAATAGTTTAATACTATTAAGACAAGTAAGATATATATTATCTATCATGGTTTGTAATGAATGTTTAAAGGTTACGTACTTGGGATTAGACTCTTATAAATGTAAGTTAAGTTTGATATGTATATTATTAGTATTATTCCGCTCATAGAAATTGTATCGTGATGAACCGAGTTCTGGTTTCAAGTACCTGAGTTTGGGGTCTTCACATTCCTTAATAAGATGTTATGATAATAAGAAGCAAGGATGTTGGTTAACAGATTAAGATCATGATAAGTTATGAGAAATGGAATCATAGTAGTTATACTTTTATAAGTTATAATTAAACTCACAAAGAACAAGCAAGGACTTATCATGTATATAAGTTAATGAAATGAGTAGATTAAGATGTTAGTATGACAGAATGAATCCATTTGAAATGAAGAACAAATCCTAAGTAACAAAGTTTTCCCAAAATTCACATGATTGGACGATAATCATCGAATTAGTGAAATTCTCGGAATAGAAGTTGAATTTTGATATTGAGCTTGGAAACATTGGTTTTCGACGGAGACAAGTCTTATTTGGCATTATAGAGTTATGGACTCGAAAATGACCAGATTCTGACTTAGAACGAAGAAACGAGCATTGAACGTTCACGAACGTTTATCGTTTTCTTTAAAAATGGACTAATAGGTGAATTTTTAGTTAATGAAGTCAAATAGATAAAATTCTTGCATGAACACGTAGGGTATATAAAATGTGAACCATAGGCTCTTGAACAAACCAATTCGGACTTATAACGAAGAAGTTATGAGGTCGAGAATCTCACATAAAAAGTTAACTGTCAAATTTTGCTGGTGCTAAGCACTGGCACCGCGGCGCCAGTCAAGGCAAAGTAAATCACGCCGCAACGCCGGTCATGGCCGGATGAAGCTGTGACCTACTGGAGAGTTGCGCCGCAATGCGACCCGTAACGAAGGGACTCGCTCCACAGCACCAAGTCATGTCTTCTAGCCCAATGTGTGACGCCGCAGCGCGGCACATGGAGGAATAGCCGGCGCCGCAGCGCCAGCCTTAAAACTTAGATAGTAAAGAATGCTTACATGTTGAGCATGCATAGTCAATGATTAACACTTACCTAATGAACTTAATAAAACATTATCGAGTCATGATTAATGTAACGCCCCGAAATCCGGTCTATCTTCACACCTGGATTCTGTACGTCACGAGTACATCATTCATCCAGCATACATCATAATATATTTAAATATAACAACGTACACTCTCAAATCCCAGGTTCTGGAAACCTTATAACCTCTTTCATTACAAATAATAATAATACATTATTCATTTCATCTTACAAGAGTGACTTTTATCCGCCACCAAGGATACATAACAGTTCATTAAACTAGTCTATCGTTTAGTTTCATCTTTCTACATTACAAGTCTTCACTTGATCTTCTCGCTCATTCACATTATGCATGACACTTCATCTAGATACCGTCAGCTTGATCTTTACGGGATCCTTCAGTTCCTCTAACTTTGTTTGCTGAAAATTGTTTTTCATTTAAAGCAAGAGTGAGCATTTAATTGCTCAGCAAGTCATAATAGTTGAACAAACAACTTCAGAATTAAAACATTTCTTTAGAACTTCTATAACCGAACAAAGGTTATGAAGCAGCTTGAATAATAGGAATAGTCTCGATTCCTATCATTTTAAAACATCAGTCACTTTGAAATACTTTCATTCCTCTACCTTTTTCATACACATCATGTCTGGCTAGAATCATTAGCACAGACTTAACAATAACGGTTCATGTATAAACAGAACATACTTGTATTGAACAGCTCAATCACAGAATAGTTCATATCATAGAAACACCGAAGTGTTCAAATTGTGGCACAAGGCCTCATACATACTACCACCTTGTATATACATCGCACATATGCACATAGACAAGACTTCTCAAGTTCAACATCTGAGAAGTTTAAGAAACTAGCATTCAATTAGAATATAAATGAAGTTAGGAAACTTGCCTTACGCCCAGCTACAACTTACACTGAACTGCTCAATCCAATTCCTATATAACACATAAGGAGAAAATATAAACACCAATTAATTATATATTGAACTTACGCATTGGTTTACTTAACTTTACTTGTTAGGGTTTGCGTTCTTTGCAATATAAGTTTACGCGACTAACTTCCTTTACCAGTTTACAGCTTAATGACATACGGAGATGTCTTACTCATACGTTCATCATCTTTGATGATTTATATTCTTATCTGACTCACATTCTGCTTTCATTAATCTTATTACCGTTCATTACAGCTTTCTTGATAATTAATATCTTATTTAATACTTTCATTATTCATTACATGAACCACATGTTCATTACTCGTTCTTAGTGTCGAAACCATACCGATCATTGTATGCTAAGACCGATCGTCCATCACAACAACATTGCATTCACAACGTCTATACGCTTCACACTTATGTCTCATTATCATGACCTAACATCGAAATATTATTCATTACCCTCATCATTCAACGTCTAAGGAATCACAATCATAGCAATTCCTCACGTTCGTTCATCGCGACCACGGTCCCCGGATATCGGTTCCGTAACCCGTACCTAAAATCTTTGTCTTTTAATCTTGTTTAATCTTTCTGTTCAACCTTTACTATAGGTTTTATTCACTTGATTAAGTGTTACATTAATTGGACATTATGTTCTTTATCGTCCCTTACGTTTTCCCCAAGAGCTGAGCAGTTAAAAGCTCATCTCTGACTTTTTCTTTGCACTGGCGCTGCGGCGCCACCCTCTCCTTTAACTCTCGCGTCACGGCGTGAGTTTGCAGTACCTGGCTTCCCGGTCTGGCGCTGCAGCGCCACATTACAAGGCATAACTGGCGCTGCAGCGCCAAGCCCTAATTCTTGAAATTTTTTCTAAGTCTTTAATTGTTCTGAGACGCTTACTTCCCGATCACATAACTTATTCATTATAACTCAAAACGAGTTCATTCCAAAGCTAATCCCTTCCTTATCTTACGTACTTCAATCGCCCTCAGACAAAACTTCATTCTGAATCCGTTAACGTGCCATTCAATTGGCTTGATCTTCACCCTTCGTTCATTTTTACGCTTTTAATGTTCTTCGCTCGCTCGTCCGTAATTCGATCTTCTGAACTCGAAACTCATTCGTTCTTGAGTCCACGACTCACGTTTTCTATTTTCCCTTACTTCCTTATGAAACCCTACACGTTCGTGTTCATTTACTAACTTTCTAATTCTCGTTCATCTTTTACAAAAATTTCGCCATAACTTTGTTATAGCTACATTTTAATCCGTTCTTCATGAACGTTTCTACCGTTCGTAACCAAGCAATAAGCATCTAACTTATACGCGATGGTTTTAAACTTGTCCATCAACAACAATTAAACTACGATGGTTTTAAATTTGTCCATCAACAATGTTCTTCGTGTTCTTCGCGTGTTATTCGTTCCTTCTTCATTTTAATCAATATTTTGGATTACGATTTCACTTTTTATTAGAATTTGATGTTATAGAACACCATTCCTTACTTATTTCACCTACTCATTCATAATATTCATTCGAATCGCTCAAAATCCTCACGAATCTTATATTTCCTTAAGAAATTTACAAACTAAACTTCTAATTCTCATTTCTTTATTTTCTCATGATTTCAACCATATGAAATCATTCTTATCATCGATTACTTATTATTCTCATTAAGTTATGTTTTTGAACATAGAACTTAAAGAAAACTAACCTAGGAATTATGTTTTAATATATTTCCTCTTTATTTCTCTTCCGCTATACAAAGCCGGCGATTTGCAAGCTTTTCTATTTCACGATCACTTTTGATCTGAGCATTCATACTCAATCTCTTCCTTCTTCTTCTTCTCCAAGCTCTCAAGCTCTCTCTCTCTCTAAGGTGTAGGATTTTCAAAATCCAAAAATAATGAAATGAGCTTACTATTTATAGATTTTCAAAGCTACGGGTATTTTAGTCATTTCGCCCACCTTAACCTCCTTACTATTCATGTCTTAAGCCCTAATTTAACTTGGCCACCACATTAGCTTAGCCACCAAGTACTTTACTTGGCCACCACTTTGGGTCATTCATGGGTTGCCCCATGGTTCTTATCTATCCGTTTACCCATCGGTTCGATCCGCGGTTTCTTTTCTTGGTTTGGGCCTTAACCCTAATTCTTTTTGGGCCTAGCTTGGCCTTGATTTCACAAAACATTGGACTTGACATAATCCAAGTCCAATTGGATCTTACAAAGTCCATGCACTCAGAGTCCATTAAGACTCATCGTATTCTACGCTTTACATTCTCGTATTCTCGTAATCTCTTTGTATATCTTCGTACGATATTCGTATTATACGTCGTAATAATGTTCGTACTATACTCATATAATAACTAGTATTATACTCGTATCTCTCACGCATAATAACCCTAATTATTATACGTACTCATAAAATTCTCGGAGCTCACTTTTTCTCACCCTTAGGTTTAAAGTCCGCAGTTGAAAACTTAATTTTTGCCATAACTGAAATATTATTGAATACTCCATCACGTCTAAACATTTTACGTAATCAATAACTTCTTAGAATTTCAAAATAAATCTCTGAGCAGAAACGGATGAATAGTGCCTATTTCGTCTTTTTCCCCGAAAATTTATTTTGTTCCTAGAAAATTTTTATTTTCATCACGAAAATTCCTATTCGTTCAATCTAGCTCGCAGCCAGAATACTCCCAACTTATAATCATCCTAGGTTATAGAACAATTAATAAACACATAACATATAATATTATTAATAAAAATTAGTTTTATTAATAACTAATTCTTTAAACCTAAATTCTGGACGATCCGAATTTCTGGGTCGTTACAATTAAACCTTAAGTATGATCACTTAGAGTTCAAGAAAGTCAATTGCATGTGAACGTAAGAATGGCATAAAGGAAAGTCGGAACCAATAATAACAAATCTAACACAAAATTAGATCAAGAAGAAGGGTAAGATTCTTTAGGAAACGTGTATGATTATTCATGACCTAATGTGCTGTGTGATGTTATCATCTATTGTAGAGACTTAAAGACTTAAAGTGCACGTGTTGTATCTGTAATCAGATGCTGAAGGCAAGTACTTTAACCCTTGTTCCAGTTCGATCTAGACAATCTTTGTGATTTATGTATTCTTCGCATGAGTTAATGTCTGTTGAAGTCAACGCCAATTCCTTCAGCTAGAGTTGTGATATGTTGGATTTCTTTTAATCTTTCAAGTATGGGCAATGATTTACCAAACTAATATTGTTGTGGTTTTCAAAAGGAGACTGAATATGCCAAATTATTTTGTCGTCAAACGATAGGCACGTGAGGTTGCCACAACTTAAACGTATACATGTTTAATGAATGTAGTGTTGATCAACATAGAGTACTATAGGCTGATCACCTAGAAGTGCTTGTAAGCTATGCCTAACTTACGGACTTCGTGTCGGGATGTCCTTTTCAAGTACTTATGAAATGTTCATGGTCTTGGACCGAAAATTGATGTTTTACTGAATATTGTTGTTGTAAAATATTTTGAATGAGAAGAAGTGTTATTTGGAATTATCGATAGTACTTCGTAACTATTGTTCAGTTATTGAAGATATATGATTCCTATGTTTCAAGCATGCTAGTTTTATTAGAATTGTTGTACTTGCTGAGCTAGTTAGGCTCACTCTTGCTTGAACCATCAGAATGCCGCTACGGTCGAACGGATCGATGGATCCGGCAAGGATAAAGTGAAGGCGAAGGCAAACCCGTAGATTATTTATGTAATAGTATAGTTTTGTAAGAATAATATTTGATATTATGACAACGACGAATGTAATGGTTATAAAGAACTTGAGAAATATTAATATTATTTTGAATATATAGAAGACATATTCGGTCTTTTGAGGCATTTCAATTGAATGATTGTGTGAACTGTAGCACTGTGTAGCACCATCTGTCGGGTTGGAAGATACCCGGATTTGGGGGTGTCACAATAGTACAATCATGCAAGTATTATCAATCTTGCACTACCTCCCCTAATAATACATGCATGTGAATCAATAGTACACACATGTGAACAAATAATAATAAGCATGTGAATTAATAGCAATTAATTGCTCATTTATCTAATTAATTACCCGATTGGTCAATATAACCTCCATACATCAATTATTGTCGAAATAGATATCGATTTCCACTAACACTAATAATCCCAACACAATAGAAATATCAATTGCATCTTTAATCAACATAAACTTATTCATCATTAATATTATAACTCACAATATTTAACAACCAGATCATTCCCAGGAAAGAGGGGGCTTTCATATAAGGATTTCTTCCTATTGGCGCGCAATTAGGTGACCAAACCTCTCCCTGACAGAACTTTCTAAACATTGTCAATATAGTAAATAATAATATGAATAACTTTGTCGTCTCAATTATTGATTTAATAATATAAAATATTATACATATGATACTGTGACAATAATTGAATCAATAATATGAGAGATATTATGCAGCAATTATTGTAGCAATAATTAAGTATAACTGAGTGACTTCTCACGTAAGCATCAATAATCAATATCGTGTGCTACTATGCAACCATGCGTATTACTGTACTTTTACCACCGGGTAGTTCAACAGTTTAACTGTAAAACTTTTGCTGTTATTTTTTTAAAAAGATATTTCTATCATTTTCTAACTACGACAATACCTCCGTTGTGGGGTCTACCAATGATTGTGTCGTCATATGAATATTTCTTGTTAAAATGAATATTCCATGACCAATAGAATATTCCCCGACACAACGAATATTTTATATCAACTTGCTTACTTTACAAAATTTTTAAATATCACCCTTAACTTTAACCTTTATCAATTTAACCATTTACTAAATAACATAATAATTATAAGAAAATTGAATACCTTCATTTCATAAAATTAGGGGTCTTACAATCTCCCCTCCTTATGAAATTTTGCCCTCGAAATTTACGTACGTACCTGTTATGTCGAAGAGATGATGATACCTCGTCAGATTCTAACTCTTGAGGTATAACCTTTGAGCGTAGAATATGATCCTTTTTTATCAAACATTTTAACACGTATCTCCTCATACGTTAAATCTTCTGCTATCTCGTCTAGTTCTAATTCAATAATGTGGTTCGGGTCATCCACATATTTACGTAACATTGATATGTGGAAAACGTTATGAACACGAGACATACTTGACGGTAAAGCGAGTCTATATGCCACAGTTCATATTCGATTGAGGATTTCGAATGGCCCAATTAAATCGAGGGTTGAGATTTACTCTCTTAGTCGATTCTTGCTTCTAGAATAACTTCCTCTTGAACCTTCTTCTTCACATTCATCACCTCCGGGTGTGTATCTTGAGCGGCTTTAACTTTATCGATTAACGTCGATTCTACTCGTATTATTTGACATCATCAAGTGGGTCTCTAGAGTCTTTAACTCTATCTCTATCATTTGTAAGTCATATGAAATGGGTCTTTATGTTAACAATATCGCACTCGTAAACGCATACGATCTTCTACTCAATGCATCAGCTACCACGTTCGCTTCTCTAGGATGGTATTGAATCGTATTATCGTAATCTTCAACAGCTCGAGCCAACGTCTTCGGCGCAGGTTACATTCGTTTTGGGTGAAGAACTAATTGAGGGTTTTAGTTATAAGTTTTGTACTGGGGTCAATACAAAATTCGATTTCACGCTCTAGGGTAGGCTAGGAAGTTCTCTAGGAAATATGTTAAGAAATTTATTAACAATAGAAATATCATTTAAAAACAGTGACTCTCATCCAAGACTTGGATATCGCATGTAATGAATGTTTCTTCTAATAGAGTTTCAATAGATAATTCAAAGTCTAATTTATCCGGAGTTAAATTTAAACATTGAGCGCAAGTAGGAGAAATAAAAGAATGGGTAGAACCGGTATCAAATAAGGTATAGACTTCACTAGAGTTTATTATTAACTTACCCGTGATAACTTCGTTCGGGTTCCTCGACAAACGCTCTCACTTAAACTACCGGCTTTGACTTGTCTGGAACATCCTTTGGCGTCACCATCCTAGCTGGACTTGACTTCACTACATGACAAAAATTGAGCTAGGTTACCTTCTCTTCCACAATTAAAACACGATTTGGGTTGCTGCGTACAATTTGGACGGATGTGTCCCTCTTGTCCACATTTGAAACATTCGACCGGTGGTCGTTCTTTTTCCTTTGAAACGGGTGCTGGCGCTGCTGTCTTTCCATCATTATTGAACTTTCTCTTCTTGAAGTTGTTTTCACTTAGTTCACCTTTCCTATTATCTTGGCCATGATTTCCACCGAAGTGGTTACCATTTCTGGCATGATAATTTCCTCCACAATGGTTATCGTTGTTCCGATCGTCGTTGCCACCGGTACGATTATTATCGTGTTGTTGGTCATTGCCTTTTGGTTGAGCTGACTCATTATTGCGCTCCAATAATTGAGACCTATTTACAACATCTGAATATAATCAAAGTTTGTGAGAAATGAGGTATTGACGTAATTCGGGTTTCAAACCTCTTAGAAACATTCGCGTCATTCGCTCCTCATTATCGACCAAATAGGATGCAAACCGGGACAACTCCACAAACTTTACCTCGTATTACGATACAGTCATATTTTTTTGCTCCAGCTTGATGAATTCTACCTCTTTGATGTGATGAATACTTTCAGGAAAGTACTTGTCGTTGAACAATTCTTGGAACTTCTCCCAAGACATCTTTAGCGCGGCAGGTTGAGTACGCTTTACAAATTCCCACCAGTAATTTGCCTCTCCTCACAACATGAAGGTGGTAAAGGGAACCTTTTGCTCCTCGGAGCATCCCAAGACATCAAATATCTTGGTGATCTGCTTTATCCATGTCTCCACCTTAAGTGATTTTGACTCTCCCAAAAACTCCGGTGGTTCCAGCTCCTTGAACTGCTTAGCGGTGACCATCCGAGAGTGGCCAGTGTTGTAACGACCCCAAAATAGGTCCATTCCATCCAACCTATTCTGAGTCGCCAAATACATGGTACAGAAAATAACTATAATTTTATTACAATAATTGTCGTGTAAAATATAACAACACATATGCTGTGAGTTTGGATACAAATATATACCAAATGTGACTCATGTCCCAACCGTGGACAACACCTCACAATGACACCTTACATAAAGGTATAGTCAAAAACTGTTTTAGAAATGAGAATCTTTGGGAAGTGCTCAAGGAAACCTTTGTACATGGGAGGCCATGCTTCTAGGTTGTGATAGATATCATATGGGCATAGAATTATCCTTGGTTGACCCAATATAACCCAAAGAAAAACGAGAAGATTACTATCATATTCTTTCCAATGGTGAGTCTTCTCTTGACTTATCATTAACTCCACTGTCTCTAATTGAGAATTATACTTCAAATAAACACAAAGATTATATAGGTAGTGCTCGTAAATATACTCAGCAAGTGGATGAGCACAATCCTGTCTTATGATGACACGAGATTGTATATCATTAGACATATTGTATGATAGTGACAAAACACCCTTCTAACGTTGGGTTTGCCTCACCCTATTTGATTCACCAAATATAACTACTAAATGACGACCACCGTTCTATTCCCTTGTTACCCCCGCTCGACCCAACTACACTCTTATTACCTGAAAGGAATTATGAAACAGAAGGGTGAGCACAACTAGCCCAGTAAAGAATATCATGACTAAAGATAAATAAATTATCAATAGCCTTCAATAGTAATAAATCAGAGATTTAGAACATGTGGTAGATGATAAAACTTTTCAACCATAGTTGCAGCGGAACGAGCAATCCATTAGAAGAGTCAAATAGACCATAAAGTCAATTATCTTCTCCACATTAAAAGTCCACCAACAATGTTTTATTCCTGTAACATTAATCAACAGTTGCTTTCCACAATTATATGAATAACTCATAATCATAATTGTAATTCTAAATTCCTCTTCGCATCCAGGACGAAGATAATTTTCATCACATGTCTTTACCTGAAACATCAAAGATCATGGTTATACCAAATCACAGTTCATGTTCATAATCATACTAATAAATTCATCTTTGCACTACGGCCAAAGATATTCATCAACAAGTCATCTTTGCACTACAGGCCAAAGATATTCCTCAACGGTTCATCTTTGCACTACATGCCAAATATATTCATCAACAGTTCATATTTGCACTGCAGACCAAATATATTAATATCTCAAAAAAATATATAATCATTTCAGAATTTATATAAAAAAGAATTATAACCATGTTAATCAATTCATTTTTACACTTAAGCTAAAGATATTCAATTATAAATTCAATGGTCATGATCATACCAGTTAACAATTTATCTTTGCACTACGGGCCAAAGATATTCCTCAGTCACGATCATACCAATAATTTACCCATCTTTACACTCAAGTGAAAGAGAAATTCAACATCATGGTTATAAAAATATTATATATGATAATAAAAATAATATTATCAACAACTGCATTTATTTTCAAGAGCAACAATCATAAATAACCGATAACAAAAAGAAACTAATTTTTTTTTCGTGAATAGTAACTCGTGAATAGTAACTCATGAATAGTAACCCCGACTCAAAAAGATAGAAATTTCACAATAAAATCCATACAAATATTTCGATATAATGATATTGAAATAACATTTCTTAAACTTATAAACAATTTATTTTAATTGTTTACACTTTATTAAATAATGCATTTAATCATCCTAAAATGCCAAACTCATAAGATTTTATTACCAATAACCAAAACCCTCTTCAAAAATCTGCATATACCTCATATAGAATTCTCAAGCCATAAAATCCTATTTTCCAATTTTCTTACTTCACATAACATATTTAATTCATTTACTCATAACTAATCTATTTTCATGAAAAATACCAAATCGGTCCCAAAAATATTTTTTTTCTGTGATTTAGTAGAATATAGTCCCATATTGAACATATATTTTTCTCATAATTTTTAAAACTCATTTACTATTTTTCATATGGCCAAAACCGCCGAATATTTAGACATTTATCATAAATTGTACTTTTATCCAAAAATTCTGAAATTCACAGAGTACACTGATATTATATAGATATACTTTAAATAAAAATTTTATCAATTTCGGACTTAACCACAAGGAGTAATAAGCGGTTACTTTTAAAATAGTCTTTTCCCGTAAAATTCATAACTCTTAATCTATACATCCAAAAATCACAATTTTTGGACACAATCAATAAAACTCATCAAAATATCATTTCAAATTTTTTCAGAATTTTTTGAAGGACATAAGAAGTACGAACTGAAAAATATAATAACCCTTAAAATCCCTTACTATCCCTTACCTCAAAAGTGCAGTATTTCTGACTGGAATGCAAAGCCGAAGGAAACTTGCACTGAATAGCAACTCTCAAAGTATCTAAATACTCATAAAATATGCTTCATAATATAGAGAGAGAAAGATAGAAATCTTATGTTTCTGGTGTGATTTTTAATTCTAACTTAGCCCTCTATTTATAAGAAAATGTTAGCACGCCGAAGTAGACTTAACCTGCAACCTGATGGCTTTACCTGCTACTATTTCCACCCACCACATTTGAATAAAAATCTCAGCATATTTCTTCACCAACCAAGAGTGGGGCCCACCAATTCTAGGATTTTTCACCAAAATGATTAACTCCGAAAATTCAATAATTTATAAACCAGTCATCTCGTAAAATTCATAACAAATCATACGTTCATTTTTAACGATTCAAAATTTGTGGACATATACTCAACTTATATATGTATAACATATCCAAATATTACCACGATCCAGCGGTCGGAATAAAAATTATAACCCCCGCAAAATATCTCAAAAACCCTAATTTGATTTTTAATACCTCCATTCCGACAAAAATACTGATAAAACACCTCAACATTAATTCTTTCATTTATAACCACATAAATAAATCCATCATTTATATCCACATCAAATAAATATTTCATTACCATATGAATCAATAATTAATTATTCACAGATAATATTACAGAATCACATTTATGACAACCAGGCCGTTTCCAGGAAAGAGGGGGCTTTCCAATAAGAATTTCTCCTTACTGACGCGTAATTAGATGACCAAACCTCTCCTTAGATAGAACTTTTTAGACATTACCAATAATGTTATCTAATAATATTATTCAAATAATATGAATTATTGATCTGATAATGAGAAATACTGTGCAGCAACAATTATTGAAACAACAATAATATAAAATATCAACGCAGTAATTATTAAATCAATAAAATAAAATATTGAACCGTAATTACTGTGACAATTATTCAGTAGTGTCTTCTCACATAAGAATCAATAATTCAAAAATACTGTACAATACCGTGTGCTACTGTGCAACTACTCGTATTACTGTATTTTAATCACCGGGTATTCCAACAGTGTTAACGGTAACAACTATCCCGTTATTTATAAAAACTCAATTTTGTCATTTTTTAATCCAATCGCTTTTCGTTATGGGGCCCACAAATAGCTGCGCCGTCGTACGAATATTCCCCGACAGAAAGAATATTCCACGACCAAACGAATATTCCCCGACAAAATAAATATTTTATAACCACTTGCTTATTTTGAAAAATATTCATATATAACCCTTAACTTTAACTTTTTATCAATTTAACCATTTACTAAATAGAAAAATTGAATACTTTTATTTCATAAAATTTTGGGTCTTACAATCTCCCCTCCTTATGAAATTTCGTCCTCGAAATTTACGTACCTGGTATTTCGAAGAGTTGAGAATACCTTGCTTTCATTCCATCTTCCCTGTTATCATAATTTCTCCATTGCTCATCTCCTGTATTTAAAATACCATTCTAGAATACAGCTTCAAAACAAGGGTTAATTTAACAAATTAACATATCACATAATATCCCGATATTATGACTGACCAACAAATAAGCTTAGGTAGGACACACTAGCGAATGATTTACTCATCTCTCTCCTCCTAGTTATATTCCCCGATCTCCGCCAGAGACCATATCCCTAAGCTCTGATACCAAAATGTAACTCTGGACACCAACTTGTGTTAGCACCTTACATTGATACCTATCAGTTTGTCACCGCAGAACGGCGTCCCCTACGGAGAGTCTGGCTTCGGTGCATCCCCAATCCACAGGAAGTCACCAGTGAGAGGCTCGGGGCTCTTTACTTATAGCTCTGATACCAAAACGTAACGACCCCAAAATAGGTCCATTCCATCCAACATATTCTGAGTCGCCAAATACATGGTACATAAAACAACTACAACTTTATTACAATAATTGTCGTGTAAAATACATCAACACATATGTTGTGAGTTTGGATACAAATATATACCAAATGTGACTCATGTCCCAACCGTGGACAACACCTCACAATGACACCTTACATAAAGGTATAGTCAAAAACTGTTTTAGAAATGAGAATCTTTGGGAAGTGCTCAAGGAAACCTTTGTACATGGGAGGCCATGCTTCTAGGTTGTGATATATATCATATGGTCACAGAATTATCCTTGGTTGACCCAATATACCCCAAAGAAAAACGAGAAGATTACTATCATATTCTTCCCAATGGTGAGTCTTCTCTTGACTTATCATTAACTTTACTGTCTCTAATTGAGAATTATACTTCAAACAAACACCAAGATTATATAGGTAGTGCTCGTAAATATACTCAGTAAGTGGATGAGCACAATCCTGTCTTATGATGACACGAGATTGTATATCATTAGACATCTTGTATGATAGTGACAAAACACCCTTCCAACGTTGGGTTTGCCTCACCCTATTTGATTCACCAAATATAACTACTAAATGACGACCACCATTCTATTCCCCTGTTACCCCCGCTCGACCCAGCTACACTCTTATTACCTGAAAGGAATTGTGAAACAGAAGGGTGAGCACAACTAGCCAAGTAAATAATATCATGACTAACGATAAATAAATTATCAATAGCCTTCAACAGTAATAAATCAGAGATTTAGAACATATGGTAGATGATAAAACTTTTCAACCATATTTGCAGCGGAACGAGCAATCCATTAGAAGAGTCAAATAGACCATAAAGTCTATTATCTTCTCCACATTAAAAGTCCACCAACAATGTTTTATTCCTGTAACATTAATCAACAGTTCCTTTTCACAAATATATGAATAACTCATAATCATAATTGTAATTCTAAATTCCTCTTCGCATCCAGGACGAAGATAATTTTCATCACATGTCTTTACCTGAAACATCAAAGATCATGGTTATACCAAATCACAGTTCATGTTCATAATCATACTAATAAATTCATCTTTGCACTACGGCCAAAGATATTCATCAACAGACCATCTTTGCACTACAGGCCAAAGATATTCATCAATAGGTCATCTTTGCACTACAGGCCAAAGATATTCCTCAACAGTTCATATTTGCACTACATGCCAAATATATTCATCAACAGTTCATATTTGCACTACAGGCCAAATATATTAATATGTCAAAGAAATATATAATCATTTCAGAATTTATATAAACAATAATTATAACCATGTTAATCAATTCATCTTTATACTTAAGCTAAAGATATTCAATTATAAATTCAATGGTCAAGATCATACCAGTTAACAATTCATCTTCGCACTACAGGCCAAAGATATTCCTCAGTCACGATCATACCAATAATTTACCCATCTTTACACTCAAGTGAAAGAGAAATTCAACATCATGGTTATAAAAATATTATATATGATAATAAAAACAATATTATCAACAACTGCATTTATTTTCAAGAGCAACAATCATAAATCAACGATAATTTGGTCACAAAAAGAAACTAATTTTTTTTCGTGAATAGTAACTCGTGAATAGTAACTCATGAATAGTAATCCCTACTCAAAAAGGTAGAAATTCTACAATAAAATCCATATAAATATTTCGGTATAATGATATCGAAATAACATTTCTTAAACTTATAAACAATTTATTTTAATTGTTTACACTTTATTAAATAATGCATTTAATCATCCTAAAATGCCAAACTCATATGATTTTATTACCAATAACCAAAACCCTCTTCAAAAATCTGCATATACCTCATATAGGATTCTCAAGCCATAAAATTCTATTTTCCAATTTTCTTACTTCACATAACATATTTAATTCATTTACTCATAACTAGTCCATTTTCATGAAAAATACCAAATCAGTCCCAAAAATATTTCTTTTATGAGATTTAGCAGAATATAGTCCCATATTGAACATATATTTTTTTGATAATTTTTAAAACTCAGTTACTATTTTTCATATGGCCAAAACCGTCGAATATTTAGACATTTATCATAAATTGTACTTTTATCCAAAAATTCTGAAATTCACAGAGTACACTGAAATTATATAGATATACTTTCAATAAAAATTTCATCAATTTTGGAGTTAACCACAAGGAGTTATAAGCGGTTACTTTTAAAATAGTCTTTTTCCGTAAAATTCATAACTCTTAATCTATGCATCCAAAAATCACCATTTTTGGACACAATCAATAAAACTCATCAAAATATCATTTCAAAAGTTTTCAGAATTCTCTGAAGGACAGAAGAAGTACGAACTGAAAAATATAATAACCCTTAAAATCCCTTCCTATCCCTTACTATCCCTTACCTCAAAAGTGCAGTATTTCTTACTGGAATGCAAAGCTGAAGGAAACTTGCACTGAATAACAACTCTCAAAGTATCTAAATACTCACAAAATATGCTTCATAATATAGAGAGAGAAAGAGAGAAAGCTTATGTTTCTGGTGTGATTTTTAATTCTAACTTAGCCCTCTATTTATAGGAAAATGTTAGCACGCCGAAGCAGACTTAACTTGCAACCTGATGGCTTTACCTACTACTATTTCCACCCACCACATTTGAATAAAAATTTTAGCACATTTCTTCACCAACCAAGAGTGGGGCCCACCAATTCTAGAATTTTCTACCAAAATGATTAACTCTGAAAATTCAACAATTTCTGAACCAGTCATCTCGTAAAATTCATAACAAATCATACGTTCATTTTTAACGGTTCAAAATTTGTGGGCATATACTCAACTTATATATGTATAACATATCCAAATATTACCACGATCCAACGGTCGGATTAAAAATTATAACCCCCGCAAAATATCTCAAAAACCCTAATTTGATTTTTAATACCTCCATTCCGACAAAAATACTGATAAAACACCTCAACATTAATTCCTTCATTTATAACCACATAAATAAATCCATCATTTATATCCACATCAAATAAATATTTCATTATCATATGAATCAAGAATTAATTATTCACAGATAATATTACAGAATCACATTTATGACAACTAGGCCGTTCCCAGGAAAGAGGGGGCTTTCCAATAAGAATTTCTCCTTACTGGCGCGCAATTAGATGACCAAACCTCTCCTTAGACAGAACTTTCTAGACATTGCCAATAATGTTATCTAATAATATTATTCAAATAATATGAATTATTGATATGATAATGAGAAATACTGTGCAGCAACAATTATTGAAACAACAATAATATAAAATATCAACGCAGCAATTATTGAATCAATAAAATAAAATATTGAACATTAATTACTGTGACAATTATTCAGTAGTGTCTTCTCACGTAAGAATTAATAATTCAAAAATATTGTGCAATACCGTGTGCTACTGTGCAACTACACGTATTACTGTATTTTAACAACCAGGTATTCCAACAGTGTTAATGGCAACAACTACGCCGTTATTTATAAAAACTCAATTTTATCGTTTTCTTCATCCAATCGCTTTTCGTTATGGGGCCCACAAATAGCTGCGCCGTCGTACGAATATTTCCCGACAGAAAGAATATTCCACGACCAAACGAATATTCCCCGACAAAATGAATATTTTATAACCACTTGCTTATTTTGAAAAATATTCATATATCACCCTTAACTTTAACTTTTTATCAATTTAACCATTTACTAAATAGAAAAATTGAATAATTTTATTTCATAAAATTCGGGGTCTTACAAGTGTTTCCACCTGTATTTTGAACACGAGTCTCTCTTGCCTGATGTTGCATGAATTGCATAAAGCCTCTGAACATCCCATCGTTCATCATCTGATTGGTATTGTTGTTTACCTGAGGATTATTGTCTTCCAATTGCACATTATCATGGGTATTGATCGTTGGTGACTCAACGGTCTCATGTGCTTCATTGTTGATCTCAACATTTTTAGAAGCCATTTTTAAACACTGTCATAAAACAAGGGTTAATTGACATGTCACATATTATCCCTATACTCTGACCGACCAATTAAATACCAAATAAACTTAGGTAGGTCATACTAGTGAAGGAATTCTCCGTCTCTCCCCTTCTAGTTCTGGTCTCACATCTCAGCTAGGGATCATATCCCTAAGCTTTGATACCAACTGTGACGCCCCCAAAATAGGTATACATTACCCATTCTAAGTTGCTAAATACATGGTACAGAAATCAAATACAAATTTTTTTAATACAACTGTTGTGTAAAAATAAAACAAAACATAGCTGAGTTTTTAAACGAATATTATCTTCCAGACAATATTCACACTCAATGAAGTCCTCATTACAATTATTATCATACTATTTTATAGAATAGTGAGGACTACTGAAGCCACTTATCCTGAACCATCACTCCATTCCCCGACTCGTCCCAGCTATATTCTCATTTTTTGAAGAGAACAATGAAAGAAAAGGGTGAGCTCAACTAGCCCAGTAAGAAATATTATGACTAAGATAATGCAGAATAAATTATCCTTAGCCTTCAATAGTATACCAACTGATAGGATATAATAGACAACAAGTTTTAGATCAACAACTGCAATGGAACAAGTAATTCATTAGAAGAGTCAAGTAGAGCATGATATCTACTATCTTCTATGATTTAAAAAGTTTATCATCAACTTTATCGCTGAGACTCAGCTTAATAAATAAATCACATCATCAAATCATCCTTGCACTACGGACCAAGGATATTCATGTAAAGATCAATGGTTATGATTATACCGAATAAACTTTGGTCATAATCATACCAATAACTGTCCATCAATGCACTGCGGGCCAATGAGGACTTTTTCCATATCATTTGTAACATTACGATCATGATTATACCGAATAATCAATGGTCATAATCATACCAATCAATAGTCCATCTATGTACGTAAGCCACAGATGACTTTCATCACAATATAAGCATGAGGATGATGACAATGATATAAGCATTAATCAAACAAAATCAAGGATAAATATTAAAGACTTTAAATTTATCAAGAGTTTAAAAATATCTAAAATTTCATCATGATACTACTTTGTAGAGTAAAATTCAAGAATAATATTCATGTATCAAAAATAATTTAGACAAAAAAAGAAATACATCTTTCGAGTGAATAGTATCCCATGAATAGTATCTTGTGAATAGTACTTTGGGAATAGTACCTTGTGAACAGTACCCAGGCATGAAAAGTGCCCCAAATACCCGAATGAATAATATTCGAGTAAATAGTAACCCGTAAATAGTAACTCGTAAATAGTACTCTGGCACGAAAAGTGTCCCGAATACCCAAGTGAATAGTAACTGGGTGAATAATAACGTGTAAATAGTAACTCATGAATAGTAACTCGTGAATAGTATTTCGATATTAAAAGATCAATAATTATCAAGAAAGCTCAGAATAATATTTTCATGAAAAGATACTGGATGAAGCGCAAATATCAAGGATATTATACTAATTTCACGGAGTATAGAAGCAATACTTCAACAAAATGAGTGTAGAAGTAGGAATACGAAACGACATAATATTACTTACATACTACAGAGTATAGAAGAAAATACTATTTCTTACAAATGCTGAACAAAAATAATATCCATTACGAACACGAAAAAAATAATACCCCTTACCTCAGAAGAAGACTGGATACTGGAATAGTGAAGTAGCAGACTTCTCTTCTTCTTTCTCTCTATAGCTTCTCTCACTATAATTGCTCTTGTGAGTCTTAGTGAATTGGTGAGAATGAAAGAAGAATGAGCTTCTATTTATAGGAAAATATAGTTTCGATACTTGCACGTTTTGGGGCTAGAAATATTACAGTATAATACCTTCATCTTTTCCTTCATTTTTAAGTTAGTCCTGCAAGTATTATCAAGCTTGCACCACCTCCCCTAATAGTATATCATGTGAATCAATAGTACAATCATGTGACTCAATAGTTCTATACATGTGAAAAAAATAATTACAGTATAGTACCTTCATCTATATCTCAATTTTTAATTTAATCATGCAAGTATTATCAATCTTGCACCACCTCCCCTAATAATACATGCATGTAAATCAATAGTATACACATGTGAACAAATTGTAATAAGCATGTGAATTAATAGTAATTAATTGCTCATTTATCTAATTAATTACCCGATTGGTCAATATAATCTCCATACATCAATTATTATCTGAACATATGTCGATTTCCATTAACACTAATAATCCCAACACAATGGAAATATCAATTTCATCATTAATCAACACAAACTTATTCATCATTAATATTACAACTCACAACATTTAACAACCAGATCATTCTAGGAAAGATGGGGCTTTCCGACAAGGATTTATCTCTATTGGCGAGCAATTAGGTGACCAAACCTGTAATAACCCAATATTTTTAATATAATTAAATAATAAATTTTGTACTTAATTTTTTTATAGATACATTTATAAAGAGGAGATTATGTGCAAAGTAAAGTGTACGTATATATGTGATAAATAAAAAATTATTTATTACCATTAATCATTAAAGAGTATATTCTTATAATAAATTTTGTAATAAAAATAGTTATTATTTATTTTCCATGAATATATGACTTTTAGGATTTTTATGATAAGTAATGAATACGCTCTTAGACTTGTAATATCGCTTTTGTGGACATTAATTCATGTCGTATAAAAATGAGTTTAGCAATGAAAGTTGGCACGGGCTCGAAACTAAACTAGTCTTGGCACTGTCAGGGTACGACGCAGCTGCGTCGTCCCAGCAGTACAAACTGGCGCAGCTGCGCCAGTAGTAAGTTGGAGAAAAAAATTAATGTTTCTACTTTAGAAGTTAAATGGAACAATTATGTGATATGTGTAACATTGATAAGCTATGAAATAAAGTGTGTTACGATTGACGAAGGAAATATTAAGTAACCCATTAATTAATATTAATTAATTGTGGTAGAATATTGATTACTTGGTGATTAACTAATAATAATTGATTACAATTATTTGAAATATATCTATAAATATAATAAGAATTATTTAGATAATTAATGATTATGGAGATCCATAAATACATTAACCGATGATGATTGGAGTAATTACTTTTGGTGTTAATTAATCAAGGAAGTGAATAATTTATTTAATTAACATAAAGAAGTTATTAATATAATAATATTATATTATCGATTATGTGCATGTGAGCAATATTATGACTATACTATATAGCATAGTGTGACTTTTATGTGACTATATATTAAGTTCTATGAAACTATATTGTATGAAGCAATGTGTTTATGCATATTAAAACTATATGGTATGAATACATCATGAGGGTGCATGTGACAATATGTATGTGGTTATATATTAAAATAAAATACCATGAACATATTTTAGGCTATTATTTTTAATAAAGTATACCGGTGTGATAAAATATATATGTATTATATGTGTGTTACATCTCCATATTACATCTACTACCTTGAAATATTAAATATTAAATTATATTGTCGCATTAGGATTTAGCCATGTAAGGTTAATATGTGTATACAATATAGCATAAGAATAAGAGTTGTGTATAAGTATATGGTCTAATGTTGCAAGAGTGCTGAGTTCATTTGCTTGTCCCAAAACTAGTGTCCCATTTATCTCTCATTTCTCAGTCACGTGGAATTTTATAAAGGCTAAGGCCTATTTTCTTTTCTTCCTTCCAAGCTTTCTAGGAGATGATTATGGGGGGGAGTGGAGATTATGATGAATTTTAACTACTATATACCAACTCTTTATTAACATTCATGTAATCCTTGCATCCATAAGTTTAATTTGGTGTATATATGCATTGTCTGTATTCTTGTTTCTCTATAAATACAACCCATTTCCTTTTAATATCCATTACTAAGAATTGTTAAGTTGGGAGATTGATAGCATATATAGAGGGTGAGTAGTTGCATACATATCAGTAGAAGAAGTGTGATTTACCAAGCTAATCACAAAGGTATACAATTCTTTCTTGTTCTTCATTTTCATTTTCTGTTAAATTTCCATTCTTGAATTCTCAAGTTCTAAATTATGTGGAATTAGATGATGATGAGATTGGGTAATGGTTGTATATTTGTTGTATAACTGTATTAGCATGTTGGAACAGATACATAACTGTTTAGAATCGAAATTTTGAATAATTTTTGTGTTTGGGCTAAAGTTCTGCCGAAGCAGACTGTTCTTGGCTCGAACCAGGCATAGCGCAGCTGCGCCGTAATAACACTGAGGCGCAGCGTAGCTGCGCCGTACTCTATTTCCAGTTTTTGCTTTTTGTTTCACAATTTGCTAAGTGTTAGTATACTATTATGACTTAAGTTAGCATGAAACCATGTGTAACAGATATATATTAGTATATTATCCTAATGTGAGCATGTTTAGATTAGCATGTGTGATTAACGAAGGTGTAAAGTTAAAATGGATTTAGGACTTTAGAAAGGAACTTGATATGTATGTATGCCATGATTATATACTGACTTTGCAAGTATGTTGGTATGATTTAGAAATGCATGTATAACCCGTTAACTTGTGTTTATATGATTCATAGTTCTTTGCTCATGAACACCTTATTTACCATTTGTATTAAAGAAGTTTTTAACTTAGTATAGTGAGCTAATATGCATGACTACTACATACTTTATATTCTGACCTTGCGAGCATGATAACATGACTTGATCTCATATGATTAGAGCCATTAAGTTGCCTTGTATGTGTTAAATTGCATTGTTCAAGCTTAAAATAGTTTCAAAAGCAAACTTGAACATATTTTCAAAATATAGTTGCATCCCATGAATATCTAGATTCTAAAGGGTTAAGATGTCATGTTATGTCCTAAATATCCCTATACATGATCCATATGTATTGAACATGTAGAACCTACTAGTAAGGTTACGAATGAATATACGAACTTTGAACGAGAATGTTAACATAATACTTTGGAAGGTAGAATCTGACTTTTATAAGCATGTTTGATGGTACTTTTTAAACTTGCTAAATGTATCATACATATATATCTACTAAGTTAAGAGTGTAAAATCAAGTTAGAACTAAGTAAAGCATTTAGACTTTGTGGTTTCATGACCTTGAATGGCCTTAACTTGTTAAAATATTAAACTTAGAACCATGTTACGAAAGTGGGAAACCTAGATTGACTTAAGAACCAAGAAATGGCCTTTGCCATGGTAGTATATATGTTGTGTTCTTGCCGAACAGAAAGCACAAGGAAACAGTTAAGTCTTGGCTTGGCCAGAGGGCTGCGTAGCTGCGCCGGCCCTAGGCCTAGCCATGGCGTAGCTGCGCCAGTCTGGGATCTGAGATAGTGAAATCTGATTTTTGACAGTTAACTTGTAGGATGTCTTTACTGCTAGAAATGGTTTAAAATCTAGTAATGTATGTGTATATGTGAGGATTAAGTAATATAATAGTGCTTGCTTTAGATAATAAAAGTTCATGTGTAAAAATACCTTAAGCTTGGGCATTCTTAAATTGCTTATAAAGGAACTAGATGCTTGATTTCACGATAAACTTATGAGGTCATTGTGTATCATATGTGCATATTTGAATCATGTCGAGCTTGATTAACGAATGTGTTAGCTACTGAACATCTTATGCTTGAAATACGTTATAAATAGGATTCGAAAGTGTTGATTTAATTACGTGGATAAACTCCGCTTAAGGCAAGTATCCTAAACCCTTGCATTACTTTATTCGACGCATATCGTAAGCAAGTTCCCTAAACTTACTCCAATTATTATTGAGCAAGTTCCTTGAACTCTATTTTTATTGAGCAAGTATCCTACCTTCGCATTTTCATTATGCAATGGACTTAAGTAAGAAAGTTTTATAATTATATTATTATTGTACCATATTATTAACCCTATTGTTATATATGTTATATATAATCATTGATTATCAACATGGTATTATATTGTAATTCAGATATATATATATATATATATATATATATATATATATATATATATATATATACACACCTATTGTTAGCCAGTATGTATACATTAAGTAAAAGCCGTCTAAGCTAATTGATCAGATAGACATAGATTTAGAAATATCGTTGAATATGATAAAACCTTTTTGGTATCCAATCAAATTGCTTTGGTTCAGATTCCCGACTAAGTATAAACATCCCGAACATGGGAAAAATTTTGTGCGCCTTAGGCGGATATGATGAACGAGAATATCGTTCTGGTATGTAGTATTGATCAATACAGGGCATAATAGGCTGATCACCCCCGTGCCCGTAAGATATGACGGTTTGCGGATGAAGTTCAGCTAAACCTATTCAAAAATTAAAAATAATGTTCATAGTATGTCACCTTAACCCTATTTATAGTCAGTACGTAGTTTCAAAAATTTGATAGAGAGTTGTTATGTTACTATTATCGGTTCAGATTACTTCACAATTATTGATTCATTGTAGAAGGGTAGTACAAAAAAAATATTTAATCCTTTTAGCTAATATTTATAATTGTTGTTACTTGCTGGGCACTCAAATGCTCATCCTTGCTTAATTTAAATATTTTCAGTTAAGTATGATCAACGAGAGGGCTCTGCCAGGAACAAAGGGAAGGGAAAGCTATCAAAATAAGATTGTGTTATCGTATGTAATAGCTAAACTTAAATAAGATAATGTAATTTAGTAAGTATCATGTAATGAATGTTTTAAGGCCGCGTACCTGGGAATAGACTCTGATGCATATGTAAATTAAATTTGGTGTCTATATTATTGTTATTATTAGTATTATTCGGATCATAGAAGTGGTATTGTGAAACACTGAGTTCGGGTTTCAAGTACCTGAATTTGGGGGCATCACAAAACCTCTCCTTGACAGAACTTTCTAAACATTGTCAATATTGCAAATAATAGTATGAATAACTTTATTGTCTCAATTATTGATTTAATAATTTAAAATATTATGCAGATGATACTGTGACAATAATTGAATCAATAATATGAGAGATATTATGCAACAATTACTGTAGCAATAAATGAGTAAAATTGAGTGACTTCTCACGTAAGCATCAATAATCAATACTGTGTGCTACTATGCAACCACGCGTATTACTGTACTTTTAACACCGGGTAGTTCAACAGTGTAACGGTAAAACTTTCGCCGTTATTTTTATAAAAAGACATTTATGTCATTTTCTAACTACGACAATACCTCTGTTGTGGGGTCCACCAATGATTGTGTCGTCGTACGAATATTCCCTGTTAAAACGAATATTCCCCGACTAATCGAATATTCACCGACAAAACGAATATTTTATATCAACTTGCTTACTTTGCAAAATTTTCAAATATCACCCTTAACTTTAACCTTTATCAATTTAACCATTTACTAAATAACATAATAATTATAAGAAAATTGAATACCTTCATTTCATAAATTTTGGGGTCTTACACAGATCACTAAATAACATGTTATTTAACATATCTAACACTAAATCATAAATTTTAACATAGCTTTAAAGATCTAGGGTTATGGTTATGGTTTTTATACCTTTTTTTGCTTAATCTTTGATTATGTCCTCTTGATCTGATATTGGATAGCTAAGAGTTGATATTGGTTTAACTTTTGACTTAGCTTCTCTCCAAATTTCGAAAGTTAGAGAGAGAGAGAAAGGGTCTTGGCTAATGAGAACTAAAGTAAGATATTTATTACTTTAATTCCTAATATTTTGATTTCCATGGTTGCTAATGTTGTTAGGTGTATAATTTTGGCTGATCCAAGTTGATATTAACACATGGCATATCTTGGATGATGACTCACAAAATTTGGTTATATCTTTTTACTTAAAAGTTATGTAAAAGGGCATTTTTGTACTTTTGCACCTACTAAGGGTATTTTGGTCATTTCACATATATCACATAACTTTATCAATACAATTGTCATGTAAAAATACAACAAAATATAGCTGAGTTTTTAAACGAATATTGTGTTCTAGACAATATCCACACTCAATGAAGTCCTCATTACAGTTATTATCACACTATTTCACAGAATAGTGAGGACTACTAAAGCCACTTATCCTGGACCATCACTCCATTCTCCGACTCGTCCCAGCTATATTCTCATTTTTTGAAGAGAACAATGAAAGAAAAGGTTGAGTTCAACTAACCCAGTAAGCAATATTATGACTAAGATAATGCAGAATAAATTATCCTTAGCCTTCAACAGTATAACAACTGATAGAATATAATAGACAAAAAATTTTAGATCAATAACTGCAGCGGAACAAGCAATTCATTAGAAGAGTAAAGTAGAGCATGATATCTACTATCTTCTATTATTTAAAAAGTTTATCATTAAATTTATCGCTGAGACTCAGCTTAATAAATAAATCACATCATCGAATCATCCATGCACTACGGGCCAAGGATATTTATGTAATCATCAATGGTCGTGATTATACCGAATAATCTCTGGTCATAATCATACCAATAACTTTCCATCAATGCATTGTGGGCCAATGAGGACTTTTACCACATTATTTGTAATATTACGGTCATGATTATACCGAATAATCCCTGGTCATAATCATACCAATCAATATTCTATCTATGCACGTAAGCCACAAATGACTTTCATCACAATATAAGCATGAGGATGATGACAATGATATAAACATTAATAAAAAAAATCAAGAAAAAATATTAAAGACTTTAAATTTATCAAGAGTTTAAAAATATCCAAAATTTTAACATGATACTGCTTTGTGGAGTAAAATTCAAGAATAATATTCATGTATCAAAAATAATTTGGATAGAAAAGAAATATATCTTTCGAGTGAATAGTACCTCATGAATAGTATCATGTGAATAGTACTTTGAGAATAGTACCTCGCGAATAGTACCCTGGCATGAAAAGTGCCCTAAATACCTGAATAAATAATATTCGAGTGAATAGTAACTGGGTGAATAGTAACTTGTGAATAGTAACTCGTGAATATTACTCCCTTACGAAAAGTGCCCCGAATACCCGAGTAAATAATAACCTGGTGAATATTAATCTATAAATAGTAACTCATGAATAGTAACTCGTGAATAGTATTCCGGCATTAAAAGATCAATAATTATCAAGAAAGCTAAGAATAATATTTCTATGAAAAAAATACTAGATGAAACACATATATCAAGGATATTCTACTAATTTCACGGAGTATAGATGTGACGCCCCCAAAATAGGTATACATCACCAAGTCTAGGTCGCCAAATACATGGTACAGAAACAAATACAACTTCAGTAATACATTTATCGTACAAAATACGACAACACATATACTGTGAGTTTGCAAAAATAGTTCCTGCTAGTTCCTGCTAAATTCTCTCCATACCCCGTCTAGTTCCTGCTAAATTCTCTCCTCCTGAGAAGAACAATGGAACAAAAAGGAAAAGGGTGAGCTCAACTAGCTCAGTAAAGAATATTATGACTAAGATAATATACAACAATTTATCATTAGTCTTCAACAAGGAAAAATTTGATAAAATATAATAGACAACAAGTTTTAGATCAATAACTGCAACGAAAATAGTAATCCATTAGAAGAGTCAAGTAGAGAAAGAATTCTACTATCTTATACGATTTAAAAGTCCATCATAAATATTTTATCCATGTAACATCAATTAATATAAATTTTGAATCAAATATTCATCTTTGCACTACAGGCCAAAGATATTCATTTGTATCACCAGTTGGTCATGTTCATCTCAACACCTGTTCATCTTTGCACTACGGGCCAAAGATATTCATCAGTTAATCATTCATCTTTGCACTACAGGCCAAAGATATTCAGTAATATCATCAATTTATGATAGAGGATGATGAAAAATATTTTTAAAAAAACGAATCTAGTGAGACAAAAGGACAAATATTAGGGATTCGTAATACAGTTTATCCAAGTTCAATAATACCCTGAAATAACCAATTTTGAAGAAGAATTCAAAAATAATGATCAAAATATGGATACAATCAAAGATAGTAACCATAATAGACATCTTGGACAAAAAGGAGAAAATTTTATTTTTTTGGTGAATAGTGCTGTATTCGTGAATAGTGCCGTATACGTGAATAGTAACCCCGACAAAAAAGGTAGAAATTCCACAATAAAATTCATACCAATATTTCGTTATAATGATATTGAAAGAATAACATCATTATGAAGAAAATAACATCCCTTACCTTAAAATAACAGTACTTCTGATCGGAATATCGGATGTAAAGCCGAAAGAAACTTGCACTGTTGAATAACAAGTCATAAAGTATCTAAATACTCACAAAATACGCTCGATAATATAGAGAGAGAAAGAGAGAAAACTTATGAATTCTAGTGTGATTTTCAATTCTAACTAAGCACCCTATTTATAGGAAAATACTTAGAACGCCATAGCAGACTAACCTACTACCTGATGGCTTTACCTGCTACTATTCAAGCCTACCACTTTTGAATAAAAATTCCAGCACATTTAATTTCTCACCAACCAAAAGTGGGGCCCACCATATTTTTAATAAAAACATTTAATTTTTGAAATTTTAATAATTCATAATAAATAGCCCTTTTATCAGAAAAATTCAAATCTCATGTCCTTCCATATGAAATTTAATTCTCTACAACTTTGTAAGTTTAAGTTTTTCTAAATTCCAATAAAAAAATATCTGAAATCCACATACAGACAATTTTTAATACCTCCATTCTGACAAAATACTGATAAAACACCTCATCAATAATTCTTTCATTTATAACCACCAAAAATATATCCCTCGTTTATATCCACATAAAATAAATATTTTTTTATCATATAAATCAATAATTAATTATTCAAAAATAATATTACAAAATCACAATTATGACAACCAGGCCGTTCCTAGGAAAGAGGGGGTTTTTCGATAAGGATTTCTCCTTACTAGCGCACAATTAGGTGACTAAACCTCTCATTGACATAACTTTCTAGACATTGCTAATAATGCTATCAAATAATATTATTCAAATAATATGAATTATTGATCTGATAATGGGAATTACTGTGCAGTGACAATTATTGAAACAATAATAATGTAAAATATCAACGCAGTAATTATTGAACCAATAAAATAAAATATTGAATAGTAATTACTGTAACAATTATTGAGTAGTGTCTTCTTACGTAAGGATTAATAATTTCAAAAAAAATATATTGTGCAATACCGTGTACTACTGTGCAACCACGCGTATTACTGTATTTTAACCACCGGATATTTCAACAGTGTTCATGGTAACAACTACGCCGTTATTTATAAAAACTTAATTTTTATCGTTATCTTCATCCGACTGTTTTTCGTTATGAGGCCCACAAATGGCTGCGCCATCGTACGAATATTCCCCAACAACAAGAATATTCTACGACCAAACGAATATTCCCCGACAAAATGAATATTTTATAACCACTTGCTTATTTTGTAAAATTTGCACATTTCACCCATAACCAAAACATTATATCAAATTAACACCTTATTATTCACAAAAATAAATAGAGAAAATTCAAATTTATTCAATAAAAAGTTGGGGTCTTACAATAGAAGCAATACTTCAACAAAATGAGTGCAGAAGTAGGAATACAAAATGACATAATATTACTTATATACAACATAGTATGGAAGAAAATATTATTTCCTACGAATGCTGAACAAAAATAATATCCCTTACGAATACGAAAGAAATAATACCCCTTACCTCAGTAGAAGACTGGATACTGGAATAGTGAAGTAGCAGACTTCTCTTCTTTCCTCTCTCTATAGCTTCTCTCTATAGCTTATCTCTCTATAATTGCTCTTGTGAGTCTTATTGAATTGGTGAGAATGAAAAAAGAATGAGCTTCTATTTATAGGAAAATATAGTTTCGATAATTGCACGTTTTGGGGCTCGAAATATTACAGTATAATACCTTCATATTTTCCTTCATTTTTAAGTTAGTCCTGCAAGTATTATCAAACTTGCATCACCTCCCCTAATAGTATATCATGTGAATCATTAGTATATTCATGTGACTCAATAGTTCTATACATGTGAAAAAAATAATTACAATATAGTACCTTCATCTATACCTCAATTTTTAATTTAGTCATGCAAGTATTATCAATCTTGCACCACCTCCCCTAACAATACATGCATGTGAATCAATAGTACACATATGTGAACAAATAGTAATAAGCATGTGAATTAATAGCAATTAATTGCTCATTTATCTAATTAATTACCTGATTGGTCAATATAACCTCCATACATCAATTATTATCGGAATAGATGTCGATTTCCACTAATACTAATAATCCCAGCACAATGGAAATATCAATTTCATCTTTAATCAACATAAATTAATTCATTATTAATATTATAACTCACAATATTTAACAACCAGATAATTCCCAGGAAAGAGAGGGCTTTTCGATAAGGATTTCTCCCCATTGGCGCGTAATTAGGTGACCAAACCTCTCATTGACAAAACTTTATAGACATTGTCAATATTACAAATAATAATATGAATAACTTTGGCATCTCAATTATTGATTTAATAATATAAAATATTATGCAGATGATACTGTGACAATAATTGATTCAATAATAGGAGAGATATTATGCAGCAATTGTTGTAGCAATAATTGAGTAAAACTGAGTGACTTCTCACGTAAGCATCAATAATCAATACCGTGTGCTACTATGCAACCACGCGTATTACTGTACTTTTACCACCGGGTAGTTCAACCGTTTAACAGTAAAACTTTCGTCGTTATTTTTATAAAAAGATAGTTATGTCATTTTCTAAGTACGACAATCCCTCTGTTGTGGGGTCCACCAATGATTGTGCCGGCGTACGGATATTCCCTGTTAAAACGAATATTCCCCGACCAATCGAATATTCCCCGACACAACGAATATTTTATATCAACTTGCTTACTTTGTGAAATTTTCAAATATCACCCTTAACTTTAACCTTTATCAAGTTAACCATTTACTAAATAACACAATAATTATAAGAAAATTGAATACCTTCATTTCATAAAATTCGGGGTCTTACACAGATCACTAAATAACATGTTATTTAACATATCTAAACACTAAATCATAAATTTTAACATAGCTTTAAATATCTAGGGTTAGGGTTATGGTTTTTATACCTTTTCTTGCTCAATCTTTGATTATGCCCTCTTGATCTGATATTGGATAGCTAAGAGTTAATATTGGTTTAACTTTTGACTTAGCTTCTCTCCAAATTTTGAAAGTTAGAGAGAGAGAGAAAAGGTCTTGGCTAATGAGAACTAAAGTAAAATAATTATTACTTTAATTACTAATATTTTGATTTCCATGGTTGCTAATGTTGTTAGGTGTTTAATTTTGGCTAATCCAAGTTGATATTAACACATGTCATAATAATAAGAAAATTGAATACATTCATTTTATAAAATTCGGGGTCTTACACAGATCACTAAATAACATGTTATTTAACATATCTAAACACTAAATCATAAATTTTAACATATATTTAAATATCTAGGGTTAGGGTTATGATTTTTATACCTTTTCTTGCTCAATCTTTGATTATGTCCTCTTGATCTGATATTGGATAGCTAAGAGTTAATATTGGTTTAACTTTTGACTTAGCTTGTCTCCAAATTTCGAAAGTTAGAGAGAGAGAGAGAGAAAAGGTCTTGGCTAATGAGAACTAAAGTAGGATAAGTATTACTTTAATTCCTAATATTTTGATTTCCATGGTTGCTAATGTTGTTAGGTGTTTAATTTTGGCTGATCCAAGTTGATATTATCACATGTCATAATTATAAGAAAATTGAATACCTTCATTTCATAAAATTTGGGGTCTTACACAGATCGCTAAATAACATGTTATTTAACATATCTAAACACTAAATCATAAATTTTAACATAGCTTTAAACATCTAGGGTTAGGGTTATGGTTTTTATACATTTTCTTGCTCAATCTTTAATTATGTCCTCTTGATCTGATATTGGATATCTAAGAGTTAATATTGGTTTAACTTTTGACTTAGTTTGTCTCCAAATTTCGAAAGTTAGAGAGAGAGAGAGAGAGAAAAGGTATTGGCTAATGAGAACTAAAGTAAGATAATTATTACTTTAATTCCTAATATTTTGATTTCCATGGTTGCTAATGTTGTTAGGTGTTTAATTTTGGTTGATCCAAGTTGATATTAACACATGTCATATCTTGGATGATGACTCACAAGATTTGGTTATATCCTTTTACTTAAAAGTTATGTAAAAGCGCATTTTTGTAATTTTTCACCTACTAAGGGTATTTTGGTCATTTCCTCAACAATTCAAAGGGTAATTTGGTCATTTTACATATATCACATAAATTTTAATCCTTAGGGTTTGACACTTAGCAATTGAGTTCCCAAATTAGAATTTAGGGTTCCAAAAATGAAATCAGTGTTTGTTATTCAGGGTTAAGGTTTCCTAATCCTCAACTTGCTTTTTGTTACAACCCGAAAAGTCGAATTTTTCAGAATTTAAGTTTAAAGAATTAGTTATTATTAAAATGAATTTTTATTATTAATATTTTGTGTTATGTGTTTATTAATCGATCTATAACCTAGAATAATTATAATACGGAAGGATTCTGGCTACGAGCTAGAATGAACGCATAAGAATTTTCAAGACAAAAATAAAAATTTTATGGGAACAAAAATATTTACTGGAAAAAAGACGAAATTGACACTATTCACCCGACGAAACCTAAAGGTTAGGGTTTGAATAACCTAAACTTTCCAAGAATTCGGAATGTCGAAATGACATTCCGTCGAAAGATTTGACGATAATATGTCGTGAAAAGTTAAGTACGCCAATAAAAGTTTTATTCGAAAAACGTGCAGAAATCGGACAAAATAAAAATGATGAAAAGTATTGTTATGTACTTTTCATCTGTTTAACTACGTTAGGGGAAAACATGAAGGAAAACAATTATTATCAAAAAGTGTTTTTCAATTTTTCAAAGTTCCGAAGAATGCATAAAAGTTAATCTGTAATGGAAAGACGAAATAATCAAAAATATTTGGATTCCGAGAATCGCAGTTTTTCGAACTATCGGACGAATTCCGCTAGACGGAAGCACAAAGCTTCCAAGCGAAGCTTTGTGAATAGTAAGGAGGTTTAGTAAGGAGGTGTGGATAGTAACCTTGGTGGAGAAATAACTATTTTGCCCCTAGCTTTGAAAATCTATAAAAGAGAAGTGTTAGTTGATTTCTTTGAAATCAACCAACACTTTGAGAGAGAGAGAAAGTTTTAGAGCTTGGAGAAGAAGAAGAAGGAAGAGAAAGAGCATGGATGCTCGGATAGGAGAAGATCAAAAAATAGAAAAGCTTGTGAATCGCCGGCTTTGTCTAGAGGAAGAAAAATAAAGAAGAGAGGTATTAAAAACCTAACTTATAAGTTAATTCTTCTTAAGTTTTATATGTTAAAAACATAGCTTAATGAGAATAGAAGTAAAAGATGCTAAGAATGAGTTTCATATGGTTGAAATCATTAGAAATGAAGAAATAAGAATTAGAAGTTTAGTTTATAAATTTCTTAAGAAAGTATAAGTTTCGTAATGAATTTGAACAATCTGAATGAATCATATGAACGATTCGGTGATATTAGTAAGGAATGGTGTTTTATAACACCAAATTCCAAGGAAAAATTAAATCATAATCAAAGTATGGATTAAAAATAAAGAAAGAACGAAGAACACGAAGACCGCGAAGAACGTTTTTGATCGACAAATTTAAAACCATCGTAGTATAACTTGTTGTTGATGGATAAGTTTAAAACAATCGCATATAAATTTGTTGCTTATTTATTGGTTAGGAATGGTAGATACGTTCATGAAGAACGGATTTAACTTAGCTATAACGAAGTTATGGCGAAAATTTTGTAAAAGACGAACGAGAAATAGAAAGTATATAAATGAACCCGAATGTGTAGGGTTTCATAAGAATGTAAGAGACCATAGAAAATGTGAGTCGTGGACTTAAAAACGAGCGAGTTTCGAGTTCGGTGACCAAATTACGGACGAACAGACGAAGAACGTTAATAACATAAAACGAACGAATGGTGAAGATTAAGCCAATTGAATGGCATGTTAACGAATTCATAATAAATTTCTGTCTGAGGGAAGTTGAAGTATTTAAGATAAGGAAGAGAATGAATTTTGTAACGCCCAAGAATTTCAAATTTTTAATGAATTAAATTATTTTTTGATTATGTGGATTAAATGAATTTAATTGGTTAATTATGTGAGTAAGATACTTGAAGGTCGTTTTATGACCTAAAATATGTGGATGTGGTTAGTATTTTGGTTATATGCTAGGATTAATTATTTTGAATTATCAAGACGAAAATAAATATTTTCCCGTAAAAACACTATTCATCCGATTTCGTTCGGAGACTAGGTTTGAAATTCTGAGAAACGCATAATGATAGCATATGAAGATATAATGAAATATCCAATAATATTTCCGTTATGGCAAACGAAGTTTTTGCTTGCGGACTTAAAACCTAAGGGTTGGTAAAAGTGATTTTCGAAAGGGAAATGTAATGCATATAAACATTTAGGTTTTTATACGTATGAGATACGAGTATTATACTAGTTAGAATACGAGTATGGTAAGAAGAATCGTACGATGTATAATACGAATATCGTATGAATACTAAACAAAGAGAATACGTGAGTTATACGCGTAGGATACGATTAGTCTTATTAGATTATGAGTTAAGGACTTTGGATAATCTAATTGTATATGGATTAATAGTAAGCCCAATGAACTATTAAATCAATTTATTAACGGCTGCATTTAACCAAGCCGGGGGTAGAGCACCCGCAGGACCTAGGGTAGCCCGAACAACTACCTTTAAGGAATTTAAAAGTGTGGGTCCACCTGAGTTCAAGGGAACGACGGACCCAATGGAGGCCCAGACACAGGTCAATGAAATAGAGAAGGCGTTTGTTATTAAAAACGTAGTTGAGGCTCAAAAGACTTCTTTTGCGACCTACATGATAAATGGAGAAGCCAACTACTAGTGGGAGGCTCACCAGGGTGGGGCTAGAGCTGATGTCGTTACATGGGAACAGTTCAAGAAGATATTCTTTGAGAAATACTTCCCTACTAGCATGCAAGGGAGGGTGGAAATTAAGTTCTTAGAACTTAAGCAGAGGGACATGATAGTTCCCCAATATCCAGCCAAATTTAATGAATTGGCAAGGTTTGCTCCACACCAAGTGGACACAGAAGAGAGGAAGGGTCGTAGGTTTGACCAGGGCTTGAAACCCTGGCTCTATAGTAGAATTTTTATTTTTCAGAGTGCGTCCTATGGGACCATTCTAGAAAAAGCGATTATAGCAGAGGGTTGTAGTGAGGCGTTGACCCAATACCATAATGAAAGAAAGAATAAGAGTAAGGGAGAGGGAGGAACCAAGGAAGAGGTTTCTAGTGGTAGTGGCAGTATGCCAAAAAGAAAGAGTTTTAACTCCGGGAATACTGGGGTGAGACAAGGGGATCCTAAACGTAGGATGGAGGCATGCAAGACATGCGGCAAGACTCATATGGGAGTCTGTCTAAAATGGAAAATATATTGTTATAATTTTGGGCAGGAGGGTCCAATATCACCCAACTGTCCTAATCCTAAGAAAAGTCGTGGCTGTTTTGTTTGTGGGTCGATGGACCACATGACAAAAAATTGCCCGAAGAAGGGAGCGGAGGGTAGTAAGGGTTCTGGTAGTGGTAATTTAACCATTACTAGACCAACACCATCATTGGGTAGACCCTCATCCCGAACGTTTAATATGACTGTCCAAGATGAGGTTGCATCAGCGGATATAGTAGCATGTATCATTCTTGTCAACGAAATAAATGCTTATGTGTTATTTGACTTGGGTCCTACTTATTTTTTTATAGCATGTGGATTTGCTAAACAACACGGTTTAAGCCCTGAGAAGCTAGAAATACCTTTAGATGTTAAGGTAGCAAACGAGGAAATAATTCCCATTGAACACATTCATAGGAATTATTTCGTAGATATTAGGGGTAACAGATTATCGATAGATCTTTTATCGATAAGGTTAACAAAATTTGATGTAATTTTTGGTATGGATTGGTTAATTGACCATAGAGCGATAATAGATTATCATAAAAAGAGTGTACACCTAAGGCTTTCTAAGAAACTTGAGGTGGTGTTTTATGGTAATAAATCACCGGGACATTCTTGTTGTCTAACCATGACACGAGCTAGGAAGATGTTGAAGAAGGGGTGTAAGGGTTACCTGTGCCATGTTTTGGATACCCAAAAGGTGGGAGCATCATTGGAACAGATAGCGGTAGTTCAAGATTTCGCAGATGTATTTTCGGAGGAGTTACCTTGTATTTCGCTAGATAGGGTTGTAAAGTTTATGATTGATTTGCTGCCGGGTACGACACCAGTTTCAAAGGCACCATATAGAATGGCACCAATAGAAATGAAGGAGTTAATGGTTCAATTACAGGAACTATTAGATAGAAAGTACATTCAACCGAGTGTGACTCTGTGGGGAGCGCCGGTATTGTTTGTAAAGAAGAAGGATGGGTCGTTACAACTTTGTATCGACTATCGAGAGTTGAACAAGTTAACGATTAAGAATAAATACCCGTTGCCCATGATCGATAATCTATTTGATCAGTTGAAAAGGGCAAAGTATTTTTCTAAAATAGATTTGTGGACGGGGTATCATCAACTAAAAGTAAGGAAGGAGGATGTACCTAAGACGGCGCTCAGAACTCGTTATGGGCACTACGAGTTTCTGGTTATGTCGTCTGGGTTGACAAATGTGCCAGCCGCATTTATGGATATGATGAACAGAGTGTTAAAATAGTATTTGGACAAGTTCGTTGTAGTGTTCATTGATGATATTATAGTCTATTCTAAGACTCCAGAAGATCATGCCGAACATTTGGGAATAGTATTGGAAACACTACGGAGGGAGAAGTTATATGCGAAATTCACTAAGTGTGAATTTTGGCTTGAACGAGTGTAATTTCTAGAACATGTTATCGATAAAGATGGCATATCTGTAGATCCAGCGAAGGTGGAAGTAGTAAATGAGTGGGAACAACCGAAAATGCCAACCGAGGTTCGAAGCTTTCTGGGGTTAGCGGGATACTATAGGAGGTTCATTCAGGACTTTTCTAAATTAGCTACTCCGCTGACTAATCTGACGAGAAAGTCGGTGAAGTATGAGTGGACAGAAAAGTGTGAAAATAGAGGCACCTGTATTATCCTTACCAGATGATATAGGAAATTTTGTAGTTTATAGCGATGTTTCGGATAGAAGACTGGGTTGCGTGCTCATGCAGTATGGCAAGGTCATTGCATATGCGTCATGCAAGTTAAAGGATTATGAGAAGGTCTATCCTACTCATGACCTAGAATTGGCAGCTGTAGTCTTTGTCTTAAAAATATGGAGACATTATCTATACGGGGAAAAGTGTGAGATATATACGAACCATAAAAGTCTGAAATATATCTTCACACAGAAGGAGTTGAATATGAGGCAGAGGAGATGGTTAGAGTTGATAAAAGATTACGACTATGATATCTTATATCATCTAGGGAAGGCAAACGTAGTAGCCGATGCGTTAAGTCAGAAGGGTAGGAAAAAGCTATCAATGTTAACGACTCAAAATGTGATAATAACAGGGATGGCAAGGATGGAGTTAGAAGTTAAGTTACCAAGTGAAACGGTGGAGATGTTATTCTCAATAGAGACTCGACCAACGATAGTGGAACGAGATAAGGAAGTACAAATAAGTACTGAAGAATGCGAGTGAATGAAAAAGATAATGAAGATGATGTGAAGACTAAGTACAACCTTGATAAAGAAGGTTTACTTCGTTTTGAAGGAAGAATTTGGGTTCCAAATAATTTCAATTTAAAAGAAGAGATTATGTGTGAGGCTCATAGTTCTAGGTACTCAATACATCCTGGTAGTACTAAGATGTATCAAGACCTTCGTCAGAACTTTTGGTGGCCGAACATGAAGAGGGAGATCGCAGAATATGTTAGTAAGTGCTTAACTTGTCAGAAAGTTAAGGCTGAACACCAACGACCAAGTGGGTTATTGCATCCATTAGAGATTCCAGAGTGGAAATGGGAGCATATCATCATGGGCTTTGTGGTAGGAATTCCAACAACGAGAAAAGGATATGATGCTATTTGGGTAATAGTGGACCGGTTAACCAAATCGGCTCACTTTCTACCAATAGGAGTTAGGTATAACCTAGAACAGCTAGCTAAACTTTATGTCAAGGAAATTATTTCTCGACATGGAGTACCTATTTTGATTGTGTCCGATCATGATCCACGATTCACGTCGAACTTTTGCAGGAGTTTGCAAGAGCAAATGGGAGCACATTTAAGATTGAGTACGACATATCATCAACAGACGGATGGACAAAGTGAACGGACAATTCAAACGCTAGAAGATATGTTAAGATCTTGCATTATGGATTTCAAAAGGAGTTGGGATGAACATCTACCTTTGGTGGAATTCACGTACAACAATAGTTTTCACGCTAGTATAGACATGCCGCCTTACAAAGCATTATATGGGAGGAAGTGCAGAACACCACTTTGTTGGGATGAAGTAGGTGAACGTCGAATGTTGGGACCGGAGATGGTACAACAAACGACAGACATGGTTAAGCTAATACGAACCCGATTGGTAGCGGCTCAAGATGGACAAAAGAAGTATGCAAATCCTCATCGAGAGAAGATGGAATTTGAAGTAGGATCGTATGTCTTTCTAATAGTATCACCTTGGAAAGGGAAGATACGTTTTGGGAAAAAAGGGAAGTTAAGTCCAAGGTTTGTAGGACCTTTTGAAATTTTAAGAAGGGTGGGAGAGGTAACTTATGAAGTAGTCTTACCTCCCGAGATGGAAAGAATACACAATGTGTTTCACGTGTCAGTGTTGCGTCCTTATAAACCGGACTACAAACACGTAATAGAGTATGAATCTATTCAAGTAGAAAAAGGCTTAACGTATGAAGAACTTTCGATTCAGATTGTTGATAGGAAGGAACAAGTCTTGAGATATAAAATAATACCTTCAGTAAAGGTAATATGGAGTAACCACGATGCCGAAAAAGCAACGTGGGAGCTCAAAAGTAAACTGAAGGAAAAGTTTCCTCATTTGTTTATGTAATTATAACGAGATTCTGGGGACATAATCCTTATAAGGAGGAAAGAATGTAACGCCCGAGAATTTTATATTTTTAATGAATTAAATTTTTATTTGATTATGTGGATTAAATGAATTTAATTGGTTAATTATGTGAGTATGATATTTGAAGGTCATTTTATGACCTAGAATATGTGGATGTGGTTAGTATTCTGACTATGTGCTAGTATTAATTGTTTTGAATTATCAAGACAAAAATGAGTGTTTTTCGAGAATTTTCCCGTAAAAATACTATTCATCTGATTTCGCTCGGAGACTAGGTTTGAAATTTCGAGAAACGCGTAATGATAGAAAATGAAGATATAATGTAATATCCAATAATATTTCCGTTATGGCAAACGATGTTTTCGCTTGCGAAACTTAAAACCTAAGGGTTAGTAAAAGTGATTTCTGAAAGGGAAATGTAATGCGTATAAACAATTAGATTATTATATGTATGAGATACGAGTATTATACTAGTTAGAATACGAGTATGGTATGAAGAATCGTACGACGTATAATAAGAATATCGTATGAATGCTTAACAAAGAGAATACATGAGTTATACGCGTAGGATACGATTAGTCTTATTTGATTATGAGTTAAGGACTTTGGATAATCCAATTGTACATGGATTAATAGCAAGCCCAAAGAAGTATGGAATCAAGCCCAAGTTAAGGCCCAATGTTAAGTTATGTCAAGCCCAATCCAAGAAGTCAAACCGAAGATCGAACCGGCGGGTCACGGGATGGGTAAAACCCATGGGGAAACCTATGGGATGATCCATGGAGGGTGGGCCGACCACTTGGCCACCAAGTAAAGTGATTACTTGGTGGCTAAGTTGTTGAAGAGGTGGAATAGTAAGGAGGTGGCCTTTTTGACCATTTTTCCCTCCATTTGATTTCCTATAAATAGAAAGCTAGGGTTGGTCATTTGTTGTTTTGTAAACTTTGTCCAACCTATATTGAGAGAGAGAAAGAGCTAGAATCAAGTAATCAACTTACTTCCAACCAAACCATAAGACGTTTAGTAAGAACGCGAAGAACGACAAAGGTAATGGTTCGTAAACATTAGTCTTCATCTTTTTCGATTTCTTTCTTGTAGAGAATCGTAGATTGGTGGATCATGTTTAGTGAGGAGGAATAAGGATGGCTATTAATAATGAAAAAATTAATAAGTCATGATCGAATAGAAATCGTAAGTGTCTACATAAGTTAAAACCGTAGAAAGTGATGAACGTTAACTTCGTTGTGAATGGACGATTTGAAAAACATCATAGCTAGGGTATGTGCATATTTTTTTGGTTAGGGCATAGATGATGAATCAATGGAGTATTCCATTTGATTTGGCTTATAGAACACGAGTAACGAAATTATGGCGAATTTTTCAAAAATAGACGTTAAACGTCGAAATCGTAGAAATCTCGGATTAAGAGTCAAAAGTTACCGTGTGACTTAGAAACCTCAGTTTTCAATGTCAACACGTGAGATAAGGTATTTAAGAGTCATGGACGCAAGAATCGTCGAATTCCGACTTATAACGAAGAAAACAAGTATTGAACGCTTGAAAACGATAAATAAATGCTCAAAATGAACCAAAAGGTGAATTCCGAGTTAACGGATTCAAAAATGTACAATTCTTACATGAACACCTAGAGTATGTAATTTATGAGTTGTGGGCTTTTGAATGAGCCAATTCGAATGTAAAACGAATAAGTTATGAAGCCGGGAATTTCGTTGGAAAAACTAACTGTCAATACTAACTGATGCATAGAGGTGGCGCCGCAGCGCCAAACCTAGCATAAAAGGCCACGCCGCAGCACCGAATCTGGCTTTGTCCCCTATTAATTGGCGCTGTAGCGCCGAGGTTATACTAGAGTCTGGCGCCGCAGCGCCGACATTGTAGAATGGTTGACCAAGTTAGGGTTTATATTCCATTTGAATGTAGACCGAAGGTAAGAAATGAATATACTTAATGTACATGATAGGACTAACTCTAAAACACGTATAACGTGATAACGTTAGGAGATTTGGTAGGGTTTAATAAAAATTAAACGAAGAACACATGAGTGTAATAAGTAAACTGTGAATGATGTTTAAACGTTGGTGCTTCACCAATGATCACCGAGTGTCGGTTAATAACGTAAGAACGTTAATGAGCCGTAACGAAGCATAGTAAGTCGAATTGACTTTATTAATGAAATAAATTCAAGAAAGACATTGAAGAGAAAGAAGTTGGTTAAAATAAATAAAGTAAGTTTGTTTGGTAGCTAATTACAGTGTGCTATATGAACATATCAGGTAGATCCTGTAAAGGCTGAGAATTGTTGAATAATATATTCGAAGACGCTTGAAGGAAGGTTTCCTTAACGCTTATCTAACCTATGTGTTAGTCAAATTTTCTGTGATTCATGTTCTGAAATGTATGATTGGTTTTAAAGAAAGAGTCGATGCTTGTTTTAACTCGGATAGACTAGTCTTAAAGAATTGATTGATTTATTTACAAGTCTTTCGATATAGAACTATTAATGCTATCCTATGCCAAGTATTTGGTATGGATGGAAAGGTAAATTTGTTTATGAACAAGCAAAAGTATTTTCATCGATTATTCGATGGACATGCGAGGTTGCCAAAAGTTAAACGTAAAAACGTTTAACGGAAGAATGTTGATCAACATAGAGTATAATAGGCTGATCACCTAGAAGTGCTCGTAAGTAATGCCCGATGGATGGCCTTAGTGCCGGATGTCCTTTTCAAGTATGAAAACGCAAAGAGTATGTTCATGGTCTTTTGACCGGTTTAGAATTCCTAAGCTATTATATATACTTTGGAATTGTTGTTATGTAATGAGAAGAATAAGTCAATGCTTCATGGTGATTCATAACTACTTGTTTAGTTATGAAAATTAATCATATAATTCTCGATGTGGTGATTATATCATCCTTTTTTAGACTTGCTGAGCTATTCATGCTTACTTCTTGCTTGAATTATATGATTGCAGCTAAAGCCGAGCGAACTTAGAGTTCTAAGAGAGATAAGGGTAAGGCTAAGATGGATAGTTGATTATTCTATAACAGACTAGAGTATTTGTATGTAATATACTTATGAATAACAAAGAATGTATTCGGTTTATGAACCTGGGAAAGGATTTATTACTATTATAATAAGAATATAGTAAGTACACTCATTTTGTTATTATCTCAATGGAATGACTGTATGAATTGTAGATTCGTGTAGCACCATCTGTCGGGTTGGAAGAAACCCATATTTGTGGGGGTCACAACTTTGGAACGACTGATAAGTGGATTTTATATCCACGATTCGATGTTCATTTCAAGCTTAAATTCGTTGTTACTTTCTTGTTTCGTGTTCATTTTCACTCGTTTCATGTTCTTTTATGTGTAGGGTGGTCATGGAGGCAAGTGGTGAAGAAAGGAGGTCTTTTGGAGCAAGTTTGGCAAAACACATGAAATGGCAAAAATTTCTTTAGCAGTGTACTAGCACGCCGGGGCAGGCCTTATTTGCCCATGAACCCCCGCCGGGGCGGGTGGTCTCGAGCAGCTGACTCTCCTGTTTGATGTTGGACTGTGCTGCTACATGGTTTCTAGTGTTGTATTCACATAGGAACTCCAGGAAATAAAGGATTCGTCTGGGACTTGCGAGGGGACACGTCTATTACTTGACTAACAACAAAATTTAGCAAGACACAGGGGGAATTTACGAAGATTTTTCCCAGATTTTCACAAAAAGCATAGGGGGAGTATTTTGAAGGGATTTTCTTGACGATTGCAATTTTAGGCTACGTGAAGGGTGTTCATCACTATTCTTCTCTTTAGTCGTTTATTTGTAATTGGAAGGATGTTTCCTTTGAATTATTCAGTTTTTATTTCATTTGTTATGAACTAATTCGCTTATTAGGCTTGTGATAGATCCTTGGGTGAAACGATGATTTTATAAGTTTGATTTCTAGTTCAATAAAGTATTTTCAGTTTATCTATGTTAATTTGAGCATGAATTTATGAATTGCTTGATCAACAATTCTTCGTGGATTTGTATGGAATCGAGAGAGGATATTCAAATCTAGACTTAGTTAACATAGCATGTGTCATGAATTTTGTGAATAGCATATTCTTGATTATTGTTAAGGTAGAGATATGCTTGACATCGCATGTAATCGGATAGAGAACTTAAGCTTAAACCTTCTTTAATTTCAGTTCACACAGAGATATAGTGAGTTTGTTGATTTAGGTGTTTAACTTGTTTCTATCTTAATTGTGGATTTAAGTTAGTACAGTATTAGTGCATCGAGAGGTGGCTAGTACTACATTCGTGTTCTTGATTAATAAACTGAGATATTGAGTTGAATTGGAATAAATGTTTGAAAATCAGAGTGAAGCTTTGGGTGAAATCATTAGTCTAATTTTCCATTAATTATTTGAAATTCAGGATTTTGATATTTGTGATTGTTTTGTGATAGATTATTTATTTATTAATTTTGTTTCTATAATTTTAAACCATTGAATTGAATAGTTTAATAGAATTAGGATTAATAGAAAATTGGTAATTGTGAAGTTAAATTTCTTGCTAATTTGTCTTTTTGGGAACGATACTCTACTCATTATTATATTACTTGTTGACCACGTATACTTGCGTGCTGTGCGTATATAGATTTTACCCAACAAGTTTTTGGCGCTATTGTCGGGGACAATTTAGCCTAGATTTTAATATTTTACAATATCAGTTTATTTAGTCCAGTTCTACTTAAACATTTTTGTTTTTGTTTTTATTCTTCCTATTTCAGGTTTTTGACATTAGTTTATGCAAACACGATCCAAAAATCCAGACTTGCTTCCTTTTGAGGACGACATTGAAAGAAGATTTCAGAGGTTGAGTAGGTGGATCAAGGAAACAAGGAACGAATTCGAAAACTCTGACAAGGAAGAAGCAATGGATGTCGAAGACCAGAAAGCGTTGAGGGATTTTGCAACACCTAAGGTGACTGATATGCAGTCGAGTATCACTAGGCCTACAATAGCTGCGAATACTTTTGAAATCAAGCCTGGGACCATTCAGATAATGCAGAATTCAGTTCAATTTGGGGGAATGGCAAATGACGATCCGATCGAGCATTTAATCAGTTTTCTGGAAATGTGCGACACGTTCAAGTACAATGGGGTGTCAGATGAGGCAGTGAGACTTCGCTTGTTTCCATTCACTTTACAGGACGAGGCGAAGAGTTGGTTACAATCTCTGCCGCCGGGTTCGATAACTACGTGGGAAGACTTGGCTCAGAAATTTCTTGCCAAATTTTTCCCACCGGCGAAAACTGCTAAAATGAGGAATGACATAACAATATATGAGCAGCAAAATGGGGAGTCACTATATCAGGCATGGGAGAGATACAAGGAGTTACTCAGAAAGTGCCCACATCATGGATTGCCCAAGTGGCTGTAAATGAACACCTTTTACAATGGACGAAATGGGAATATCTGAACGAGTATTAATGCAGCGTCGGGTGGAGCGTTCATGGCTAAGAGTTACGAGGAAGCCTACAATTTGATTGAAACCATGGCGGCGAATAACTACCAGTGGCCCACAACAAGAATGACACATGCAAAGGCGGCTGGGATTTTGGAAATAGATGGGGTGACAGCTATACAAGCACAGATTTTTGCTTTGTCTAAGAAGTTGGATGCTATGACAGGGGCTCAAGTACAGCAGGTTACGATATTATGCGAATTGTATGCGGGTGACCATCCTACAGATCAGTGCGAAATTAATCCAGCATCCATCCAGTTCATAGGTAGCTATAACAGAATTCCGCAAAATACATACCAAAACACTTACAACTAGGGGAATAGGAACCACCCAAATTTCTTGTGGAGCAATAACTAGCAAAATCAAGCTCCACGACCGTCATATCCCCTAGGTTTTTCGAGTCACCAACAACCGGTTCAACATCAAGAAAAGAAATCAGATTTAGAGGAAATGGTGTCGAAGTACATAACTAGCAATGAGGCAGCAATGAAAAATCAAGCAATGGCAATGAAATCACAAGAGCTGGCTATCAAGAATTTAGAAAATCAGATAGGACAGATGGCGTTAGCATTGAATAATAAACCACAAGGAACGTTACCAAGTGACACTGAGGGAAATCCGAAGGGTAATCATGAGCAATGTCAAGCAGTTATGTTGAGAAGTGGAAAACATCTCGTGGGTAATAATGCATAAAATTTAGCGACATCGAAGGAAAAAGTTGATGAAGTAACGTGGTTTGTGACACCCCCAAATCCCGGTACTTCATTACCTCAAGATTTGGTGTTCACGTAATTAAAACATTCATTTCTAACTACCCAATCATAATAGAATTGAATAATAAAAGAAAACATGCCCATACAGGATTAAACTTAAATAAAAAAAATCTCCCAGGTTATCCAACCTTTAACAACAATCATTCAAACGCGAAAAATTAAATAACTTCATTACAATCTTTAAATCAAATTCTGAAAGTAAACTATCAAAACTATTACAAGTCTTCAGTATTTATTCATATTTCCTTTTCCCTTACTGGTGCTAGGTACGTCACCCGTTTCAACTTTAGCTGTAAGAAATTTTACAGGCAAGAGTGAGCAAAGAAGGCCCACTTGAAATAACAATAAGTAAATCTTTAAACTTTCACATCAATTGCCAATATTAGGCTCAATAGAACTGAACAATATATTCTATAAACTTTCTGAAAACTATAACATTCACTGAGGGTCTAATGACCACGAATCATGTCCACAATTATAAGAAATCTTTCAACTTTAACTTTAACAGTCATAAGACTATAAGGGCTCCACGTACTTAGGGGGATCAACCCTTCATACAATGTATTGTGCACAACCATTTCAACGCTAAGCGTAAACCTCTATTAAAAGAGTTGTTCATCTCAGTATTTAGAATACAAGTTCGCACCAAAGTAAGTTTGGTTTGGATAAGCTTTCAAGGTAATTTGGAGTTCAACGGACATCAACTAAGGATTAGTTGAATACAAGATAATAACACTATGTTATTGAATGATCATACTGAATAAACATTTCGTTCTAAGTTCATGCTTTAGGAATAATCTAATAGCATAACAATTCAATAACTCATCATACCTTGCTTTGAACAACGTGAAGCTAAGGTTACATCTTAGAATTTAATATCAAGCATGCACAACAAATAATAACTTGAACGATAAACTAAAGGTACTTGCATGCTAATATAACAAGTTCAGAGTTAAGAAAACTTGCACAATTATAAAAGTAGAGTTAGAGAACTTGCATAAGTGTAACATAACAGTGAAAAGTAACCTTGCTGAATAATAAAGTAGCAAAGGTTAGGGAACTTGCCTCGTGTGTAGGTTAAACAACTACTATTCATGTTCAACCCAAGTCCTACACATACCATATGCATTGACAATACACATTAGTTATACTAACATTACCTTTATGAGTTCCTTTATTACTCTTAGTATAGCTACTAACTAAGTTTAAGTTTAAACAACATCACATCTTTCATGAACATTACTTTTTAGCTTTATTACAACTACTTAAATGATCATGCCATTGCACCACATGTACATTAACAACTTGTTACAACATCATAATACATGTCCAACATGTTATCATTAAGTTATACTAATACCCAAAGGGTTACACTTACATTCGTGCATCTCGACGCCCTCCGATTGGCTCCAAATACACAACAGTCCTAAAGATGGCTATTTTAACTACTGTTACAGACCTCAAATTAAAAAACTTAAAGAATGAAAGTTGTAGGTCTACTCGTCCTCTTTTCGAATCATCTTGAATTACCTCAATCGAAGTTCATATGAAAACATTATGGCAATTTTACTACAGGAGGTCAAAACTGCCCAACTAGGACACTTTTTCGGCGCCGGGGCGCGGAACAGTGGCGCTGGGGCGCGAGCTACGGCGCTGGGGCGCGAGCTTTAGCGCTGGGGCGCGAGTTACTGGCCCATTTTGGCGCTGGGACGCGAAACTTGGCGCCAGGGCGCGAAATTTGGTGCTGGGGCGTGAATTTTGACGCTGGGGCGCCGAAACTCACAGAAACCAACCACGAAGAACAGAACAACTAAATTTTCTGTCTATAACTTCAATTCCAACACTAATTGACATGAATAACTAATGTAAATTACACATAAACTTCACCAAGCATACAAATACTAAATTAACACAATTTAAACCATAATTTTAGAAAAAATAAATAGTAGAATAACATATTTTAAAACCCAAAAAATCCATTTTTGATATTTCTTGACACAGTGAATACTGTAATCATAATGATACACCAATTTGATTCTTTTGAACTAAGTTCTCTGTAATTCGTAACAAACTAACTAATATAGTCACAGTTCAATTTCATACACTAAATTGATCATCATAATTGTTATTTACATAAGCTACATAAGAAATACATATACTGACATTATTTCTTCCTACTGTCAAACGAATTTATCATGCAATTCTCGTTTAAGCACTACCTCTAATCATCATAAACTCATATAATCACAAATAACCCATTGTATAAAAACAATTCAACAAATTTGAAATTACAGAGTATATCGAATTTTGCCGTAGGCTCATATATGCATATTCATATAATTAGGGAAAATACCTTCAATTAGCGTAATAATTCCTTGCAAACACCACTGAATTAGCTTTGAAATCCTTGCTAACCTCTGAGAATTGGAACTTCACAGACCCTTTTCTCCTCTCAAATTCTCTAAAACTTTTCTTTTTCTCCTTTTAGCAGACAACTCTAAGGTAAAACTGATAGCTAAGCCACATAACAGTATACGTATACTAAAAATAAAAGTAACGCACGCTCTATTTTTCAAACGTTTGGAAACTGACGACTGTATTAAATATACGAATAAGTTTATCAGTTACCAAAAATATATTTATATATATATTATTTATATTTTATTTATTAAATTAATAATTTAAATTCAAAAAAAATCCAAGGGCCATAGGCTTTGTTTGGCAAATCCCTTTAAAATTTAAATGATTAATATACTTACACCTTGTTTTGCAAAACTAAATTAAAATTACTTTAATTTATTTGAATAACTCTTTATAACATAGTTATTTGTTACACTTTATTTAATAACAATTTATTAAATAAATTACTTAATCACATAATTCAATCCACATAACACAATAATTATTTAACAAATAAATAATTAACTAATCACATTAATTATTTAGCAAATAAACAATTAACTAAATAAACTCAATCAAATTGAACAATTACTTATTCAATAATAAACATATCCAATAAATATTTATATAAATTAATAAATATTTATAACTTACATTTAAAAAATATGGAATGTTACATCATTCCCCTCATATAAGGATTTTGTCCTCAGAATCACAACTCAAACAACACATTCGTTACATTCTTCCCTACTTACAAAGATTCTGTCCTCAGAATCGAAGACACAGATTAAACAAATAACTCAGGGTATTATTTCAATATTTTCTCTTCGAGTTCCCACGTTGCTCCTTCAGCGTTGTGGTTCTTCCAAATCACCTTCACAGAAGGTATCACTTTATTCCTGAGCACTTGTTCTTTCCTGTCGACTATCTAGATAAGAACCTCTTCATAAGACAAATCTTTCTCGAACTACAACGGTTCGTACTCGATCACATGTTTGTAGTCGGGTTTATATGGTCGTAACACCGAAATGTGAAAAACATTATGAATATTTTCCAACTCTGGGGGTAGAGCTACCTCGTAAGCCACTTCTCCCACTCTTCGCAGTACTTCAAAGGGTCCAATAAACCTCGGGCTTAGTTTTCCCTTTTTACCGAAACGAATTTTCCCCTTCCAAGGAGAAACTTTTAGGAATACATAGCTTCCTACGTCAAATGCACGATGTTGCCTGTGTTGGTCAACATACTTTTTATGTCTGTCTTGTGCTGCTACTAATCTTGTCCTGATGAGTTTAACAACGTCAGCAGTTTGTTGCACCAATTCTGGTCCTAACAGTTGACGTTCACCAACTTCATTCTAGTACAGTGGAGTTCTGCACTTTCTGTCGTATAACGCTTCGTAAGGCGGCATGCCGATGCTCGCGTGATAACTATTATTGTAGGCGAATTCCACCAACGGTAATTGCTCTTCCCAGCTTCCTTTGAAATCCATGACGCATGCTCTCAACATATCTTCCAATGTCTGGATCGTTCGTTCGCTTTGGCCATCTGTTTGCGGATGATGTGCCGTACTCATTCGCAAATGTGTTCCCATACATTCTTGTAGTCTCTTCCAGAAGTTTGATGTGAACCTCGGATCTCTGTCTGACACATTTGACACTGGAACTCCATGTCTTGCAACGATCTCTTTAATATATAGTTTTGCTAGCTGATCAAGATTGAATCTAATCTTTATTGGCAAAAAGTGTGCAGATTTTGTCAGTCTGTCTACTATTACCCAAATCGCATCGTATCCTTTCTAAGTAGTTGGAAGACCCAACACAAAATCCATCGTGATATGCTCCCATTTCCATTCTGGTATTTCCAACGGTTGAAGTAATCCGCTGGGTCTTTGATGTTCAGTTTTTACTCTTTGACATGTCAAACATTTAGCCACGCATTCTGTAACATCCCTTTTCATATTCGGCCACCAAAATGTCGGCGTAAATCTTGATTCATTTTCGTGCTTCCTGGATGAATCGAATATCTTGAGCTATGAGCTTCAGTCAGGATTTCATTTTTCAGTTCTGGTGTTGCTGGAACCCAGATTCTTCCCTCATACCGTAGTAATCCTTCGGTATCGACCTTGTATTTCGTATTGTTTCCATCAACCATATTCTCTTTTATCTTTCCACATTCTTCATCTTGTAACTGAGCGTTTTTCACCTTGTCCAGTAAAGTTAGACCTGCTTCTAGATGAAATAGTTGTTTGTCGGATTCCTGTGGAAATTTGATTTCCAGTTCTAACTTTATCATTGCTGAAATGAGCTCCTCCTGAGTTGTTATCAGCATTAATTTCTCCCGACCTTTCCTACTTAAAGCATCCGCAACCACATTCGCTTTGCCCGGATGATAAAAAATCTCACAATCGTAATCCTTTATCAATTCCATCCATCTCCTCTGACGCATGTTCAGGTCCTTTTGATTGAAAATATACTTTAGACTTTTGTGGTCTGTGTAGATCTCACATTTCTCTCCATACAGATAATGTCTACATATCTTGAGAGCAAATACCACTGCAGCCAATTCTAAATCATGAGTCAGGTAACCTTTCTCGTAATCCATCAGTTGTCTTGATGCATAGGCAATAACTTTGCCGTTCTGCATAAGAACACAACCCAACCCTTTGTGTGAGGCATCACTAAACACCACAAAATTTCCTGTATTATCCGACAGGGTTAACACAGGTGCCATACTTAGCTTCTTCTTCAAATCTTGGAAGCTCTCTTCACATTTCTCCGTCCACACAAATTTTACAGCTTTCCTTGTCAAATTTGTTAGCGGAGTGGCTATCTTAGAAAAATTTTGAATGAATCTTCTATAATAACCGGCTAGCCCCAAGAAACTCCTCACCTCCGAAGGTGTTCTTGGTTGTTCCCAATTGATTACAGCTTCCACTTTCGATGGATCTACTGAAATCCCATCTTTGTCAATCACATGACCCAAAAATTGTACACGATCGAGCCAAAATTCACACTTAGAGAACTTCGCATACAACTTTTCCTTTCTTAGTGTCTCCAATGTCAGACGTAAATGTTCCACGTGTTCTTATTGAGTTTTGGAATACACCAGAATGTCATCGATAAACACCACTACGAACTTGTCTAAAAATTGTTTAAATACCCTGTTCATCAAATCCATGAACGCGGCAGGGGCATTTGTTAAACCAAAAGACATCACCAGAAACTCGTAATGTCCGTACTGAGTTCTGAATGCCGTTCTAGGTATATCCTCCTTTCTTACCTTCAATTGGTGATACCCACTTCTCAAATCTATTTTCGAGAAGTATTTAGCACCCTTCAACTGATCAAACAAGTCATCTATTCTAGGTAACGGATACCTATTCTTAATAGTGACCTTGTTTAACTCCCAATAATCAATGCAAAGACGCATTGATCCGTCTTTCTTCTTCACAAATAATACCGGCGCTCCCCACGGTGACACGCTTGGTTGAATATACTTCTTGTCCAGTAGTTCTTGCAGTTGCACCATGAGTTCCTTCATTTCTACCGGAGCTATTCTGTACGTGGCCTTCGATATCGGTGCTGTTCCGGGCACTAAATCGATTACGAACTCAATCTCTCTATCAGGCAGTAGTCCTGGGAAATCCTCCGGAAATACATCAACGAATTCTCTAACCACTGGTATCTCCTCCAGTTTTACACCCTTCTTCTGAGTATCGACTATGTAAGCTAAATAGGCCACACAACCTTGACTCAACAACTTCTTGGCCTGCATAATCGTCAGACATTTCATTTGTCTAGGCGATTTGCTACCATGGAAAACTACCTTTGACGGAGTCATAAGGTTTACACACTTCTTTTGGCAATCAATTACTGCCCCGTATTTGAACAACCAATCCATTCCCAAAATTACATCAAATTCCCCGAGTCTAATCGGAATCAAATCTACCAACAAGATACTCTCTTTAATGTTCACCCTACAGTTCTTGTATACGAATCTAACAGGGATTACTTCCTTATTCGTAATTTCTATGTTCAAAGGAAAATTCAGTTCTTCTCTAGGCAATTCTAACCTCTTGGCAAATTCATCAGATATAAACAAGCAAGTAGCACCCGAATCAAATAATACATATGCATTAATATCATTGATTGGAAAAATACCTAACACCACATCTTTTGATTGCACATCATCTTGCACAGTCGTGTTGAAGGTTCTGGCTGTGGGTTTGTTTAATGCTGCAGGTCCTGTAATGGCCCATGTACTTCCATTGTTACCTCAATTGCTTCTGGTTGTCCCTCCCTCCTTCTTCTTAGGGCATTCACGAGCAAAATGATCCTTGGATCCGCATGTGAAGCACGCCTTCTTCTTCGGTTGAGTGCAGTTTGGGGCGATGTGACCCTCCTGGCCACAATTGTAGCAAACTCGTTTCCCCATCAAGCACGCACCCTTGTGAAATTTCCCGCATGTCGCGCATGCTTCAAACTTTTTATTTTGTTGGTTACCCTGATGGTTTCCAGCACCCATGTTCCCATTCCACTTTCTCATCAAGCTGTTGTTGCTGTTGTTGTTGTTGTTTCCACTGCTACCACCTCCATTCTTAATCTCATTCTCATTTTTTTTCTTCTTCTGTTCCTGATTGAATTTTGTCACTGCCTCACCTCCACCTTCAGCGAGTACTGCTTTCTCCATCACCGCTGCAAATGTCTTCAACTGGAACAGGGAAACCCTACTGTACAGCCAGGGCTTCAGTCCCTGTTCAAATCTCTTCGCCTTACGTTCGTCTGTGCTGACTTGATATGGCGTAAATCTTGCCAATTCGTTGAATTTTACGGCATACTCAGATACCGTCATCGTTCCTTGTTTTAGTTCGAGAAACTGAATCTCTAACTGACTCTTAGAACTCTCTGGGAAGTAGGTCTCGAAGAATAACTCCTTAAACCTATCCCAAGTCATCACTCCTGGTCCTTCCCGGGGTTTATTGGCCTGCCACAAATAACTAGCTTCTGCTTTCAACATGAATGTTGCAAAAGCAGTCTTCTGTTCATCCCCTACCCTAGCAACTTCAAATATCTTCTCAATCTCCATAATCCAGGTCTGTGCCTCGACCGGATTCATTGACCCACGAAATTCAGGTGGTCCGACCGCCTTAAACTCCTTAAACGTTGTGCCTTGGTTTTGAGGTTGATTCTGCAACGCTCCTGTTAGTAATAACTAGTTGTTGAACGAGATTATCCTCAACATCGTTATTGTTAGTTCTCGCATTGGTTCTCTGACGGGGTGGTTCACGTCTGGGAGGCATTTTCTGTTAGAAAAAGAAAAAAGCATCTATTAGACTATTACCCAACTTCTTTAAGTATTTTCTAATTAACTTGTCTCCATAAAATAAAAAAAAAATCACATAATACTTTTGAATAAAATAATAGCTTTTTATTTATTCATCATAACTTCGTAAAACATAACAATAATAGCATCACTGCCATTTACATTCCTTTCCTGAACTACAAAAGTTATAGGACAACATCATCATTCTCATATCCCATGGTTACTTAACACTCAGAATTTACACATTATTTAACACTTATTACTTGCAAAACAGAAAAATTGCCTACGATGATCTATTAAGATAATCAGTCGCCTTTTGACGCTCTTCTTCCATAACACGGAACATGGTTCGGCGATCCAACACGTTTGATGGCAGAGTCTCGAACTGAATTGGATAACCCATGACCCGATCTTGAGCTCGATTGATCACGGTATTGAATACTTTATCCATCTCTTCCATCTTCATCCTCTTTGCTTGTGTGTCCCTTACTGCTCTTCTAGTTCGTTGATAAGCTTCCTCGTATGCGTCTTCAGCTCTCGCCCTCTTGGTAGCTTCTTAATTCAGCTTTTTCTTCAGTTCCACGACCGTCTCGATCAGTTGTTCCTTTTCTCCTTCAGTCTGCATCAGCTTCTCTTCAGCATTAGTTAGACGTTCATCTCGATCCCGGATGTCGTCATCCTTCTGTGTCATTGCAGTCTGTTGTTCAGCTATTATCTCCTGCAACTCCTCAACTGTGTCCTGAAGTTCCACGTTACGGTCGTAGACCTCATCATACATACGAGCAGCCATCGAGGTTAGTGGAGTCTCCTCTTCCTCGTCCTCGTTATCTTCATCCTCCTGTGGCAATTCCATGGGATCCTCCTCATCCGTCTCCACATCATCATCCTCATCTTCAACCACCGTGACCAACGGGGCTGACTCCCGTGGCAGTAGTTGTTCCCAAACTACCTGAATGTCGCGAGGCTCCTCCTCTATAGGCATTTGAGGTCCCTCGTCCCTAGTCTGACTAGATTCTCTGACATTAGTTATCCTGACAACAAAATTTTAAAGTTTTAGTTATTAATCATTCTACTCGACACTCGCGAGCACATAAGTTATAAACACATAAGCACATAAGTGTTTTATTACTTCTTCCTTGAAACTCGATAAGAGTTATCTCCACTATCTTTTCAAAGGTTACTTCCTAAGGCTTTTCCCCCACCTAAGGTTCATAACCTAAAGCTCTGATACCAACCTGTGACACCCCCAAATCTCGGTACTTCATTACCTCAAGATTTGGTGTTCACGTAATCAAAACATTCATTTCTAACTACTCAATCATAATAGAATTGAATAATAAAAGAAAACCTGCCCATACATGATTAAACTTAAATAAAAAAAATCTCCCAGGTTATCCAACCTTTAACAACAATCATTCAAACGCGAAAAATTAAATAACTTCATTACAATCTTTAAATCAAATTCTGAAAGTAAACTATCAAAACTATTACAAGTCTTCAGTATTTATTCATCTTTCATTTTCCCTTACTGGTGCTAGGTACGTCACCCGTTTCAACTTTAGCTGTAAGAAATTTTACAGGCAAGAGTGAGCAAAGAAGGCCCACTTGAAATAACAATAAGTAAATCTTTAAACTTACACATCAATTGCCAATATTAGGCTCAATAGAACTGAACAATATATTCTATTAACTTTCTGAAAACTATAACATTCACTGAGGGTCTAATGACCACGAATCATGTCCACAGTTATAAGTAATCTTTCAACTTTAACTTTAACAGTCATAAGACTATAAGGACTCCACGTACTTAGGGGGATCAACCCTTCGTACAATGTATTGTGCACAACCATTTCAACGCTAAGCGTAAACCTCTATTAAAAGAGTTGTTCATCTCAGTATTTAGAATACAAGTCCGCACCAAAGTAAGTTTGGTTTGGATAAGCTTTCAAGGTAATTTGGAGTTCAACGGACATCAACTAAGGATTAGTTGAATACAATATAATAACACTATGTTATTGAATGATCATACTGAATAAACATTTCGTTCTAAGTTCATGCTTTAGGAATAATCTAATAGCATAACAATTCAATAACTCATCATACCTTGCTTTGAACAACGTGAAGCTAAGGTTACATCTTAGAATTTAATATCAAGCATGCACAACAAATAATAACTTGAACGATAAACTAAAGGTACTTGCATGCTAATATAACAAGTTTAGAGTTAAGAAAACTTGCACAATTATAAAAGTAGAGTTAGAGAACTTGCATAAGTGTAACATAACAGTGAAAAGTAACCTTACTGAATAATAAAGTAGCAAAGGTTAGGGAACTTGCCTCGTGTGTAGGTTAAACAATTACTATTCACATTCACCCCAAATCCTAAACATACCATATGCATTGACAATACACATTAGTTACACTAACATTACCTTTATGAGTTCCTTTATTACTCTTAGTATAGCTACTAACTAAGTTTAAGTTTAAACAACATCACATCTTTCATGAACATTACTTTTTAGCTTTATTACAACTACTTAAATGATCATGCCATTGCACCACATGTACATTAACAACTTGATACAACATCCTAATACATGTCCAACATGTTATCATTAAGTTATAGTAATACCCAAAGGGTTGCACTTATATTCGTGCATCTTGACGCCCTTCGATTGGCTCCAAATACACAATAGTCCTAAATATGGCCATTTTGACTACTGTTACAGACCTCAAATTAAAAAACTTAAAGAATGAAAGTTGTAGGTCTACTCGCCCTCTTTCCGAATAATCTTGAATTACCTCAATCGGAGTTCGTATGAAAAAATTATGTCCATTTTACTAAAGGAGGTCAAAATTGCCCAACTAGGACACTTTTCCGGCGTCGGGGCGAGGAACAGTGGCGCTGGGGCGCGAGCTACGGCGCTGGGGCGCGAGCTTCATTGCTGGGGCGCGAGCTACAGTGCTGGGGCGTGAGCTACTGGCCCATTTTGGCGCTGGGGCGCGAAACTTGGCGCCAGGACGCGAAACTTGGCGCCAGGGCGCGAAATTTGGCGCTGGGGCGTGAATTTTGACGTTGGGGCGCCGAAACTCACAGAAACCAACCACGAAGAACAGAACAACTAAATTTTCTGTCTATAACTTCAATTCGAACACTAATTGACATGAATAACTAATGCAAATTACACATAAACTTCACCAAGCATACAAATACTAAATTAACACAATTTAAACCATAATTTTAGAAAAATTAAATACTAGAATAACATATTTTAAAACCCAAAAACTCCATTTTTGATATTTCTTGACACAGTGAATACTGTAATCATAATGATACACCAATTTGATTCTTTTGAACTAAGTTCTCTGTAATTCTTAACAAACTAACTAATATAGTCACAATTCAATTTCACACACTAAATTGATCATCATAATTGTTATTTACATAAGATACATAAGAAATACATATACTGACATTATTTCTTCCTACTGTCAAACGAATTTATCATGCAATTCTCGTTTAAGCACTACCTCTAATCATAATAAACTCATATAATCACAAGTAACCCATTGTATAACAACAATTCAACAAATTTGAAATTACAGAGTATATCAAATTTTGCCGTAGGCTCATATATGCATATTCATATAATTAGGGAAAATACCTTCAATTAGCGTAATAATTCCTTGCAAACACCACTGAATTAGCTTTGAAATCCTTGCTAACCTCTGAGAATTGGAACTTCACAGACCCTTTTCTCCTCTCAAATTCTCTAAAACTTTTCTTTTTCTCATTTTAGCAGACAACTCTAAGGTAAAACTGATAGCTAAGCCACATAACAGTATACGTATACTAAAAATAAAAGTAACGCACGCTCTATTTTTCAAACGTTTGGAAACTGACGACTGTATTAAATATACGAATAAGTTTATCAGTTACCAAAAATATATTTATATATATATTATTTATATTTTATTTATTAAATTAATAATTTAAATTCAAAAAAAATCCAAGGGCCATAGGCTTTGTTTGGCAAATCCCTTTAAAATTTAAATGATTAATATAATTACACCTTGTTTGGCAAAATTAAATTAAAATTACTTTAATTTATTTGAATAACTCTTTATAACATAGTTATTTGTTACACTTTATTTAATAACAATTTAATAAATAAATTACTTAATCACATAATTCAATCCACATAACACATTAATTATTTAACAAATAAATAATTAACTAATCACATTAATTATTTAGCAAATAAATAATTAACTAAATAAACTTAATCAAATTGAACAATTACTTATTTAATAATAAACATATCCAATAAATATTTATATAAATTAATAAATATTTATAACTTACATTTAAAAAATATGGAATGTTACATGGTTGAAGGTAACAAGAGTGAGCACATAAAGTTAAATAATAAGCCAATTGTTTATCCTCCACCACCGTTTCAGCAGAGGGTTCAAAAACAGAAATCAGATAAGCAGTTCGCAAAGTTTTTTGAAGTGTTCAAGAAACTCCAGATCAACGTACCATTTGTAGAAGACCGAGAGTAAATGCCGAGCTACGTGAAATTTACGAAAGGGAATCTGTCAAGGAAGAAGAAATGGGAAGATTTTGAGACAGTTGCACTAACAGAGGAGTGTAGTACAGTATTACAACAAAAATTACCACCAAAACTTAAGGACCTGGGGAGTTTCACGATCCCATGCACAATCGGGAACATTCATTTTAGCAAGTGTTTATGCGATTTAGGGGCGAGTGTGAATCTTATGCCCTTGTCAGTATACACATAATTGGGTTTGCCCGCGCCAAGGCCTACAAATATTTCATTGCAGTTGGCGGATAAGTTAGTCACATATCCGAGAGGCATAGTAGAGGACATACTGGTTAAGGTGGATAAGTTTATATTCCCCGCAGACTTTATCATTCTGGATTTTGAGGAAGACAAGAACATCCCAATTATCCCGGGGAGACCTTTCATGGCCACAGGTAGGACACTCATAGACGTACAAAAAGGAGAATTTACTATGAGTGTCCAAGATCAAGAAATCAAATTTAATGTATTCAAGGCCATGAAATTCCCTACGGATGAGGAAGAATGTTTTCGGATGGATTTAGTTGAGCAAATCATCAGTGAAGATATGAGCAAGAGTTTGGTCAACAATCCCTTAGAAACAACTTTATTAGGGGATGAAGAGGTCGATGACCCGAAATTGGTGGATTACTTACAATTGCTAGACTCGGTGCCACGGGTTAGCAAATTTAGAACATTGTTTGAACCATTGCACATGGAGGAGATAGCCGCAGAAAAACTGAAACTGTCATTGGAAGAGCCACCAAAGTTAGAACTTAAGCCACTCCCTAAACACCTCAGGTATGCATATTTAGGCAATTCAAATTCCTTACCTATTATTATTTCAGCTGCACTTAACGAATTGTAGCAAGAAAAATTGTTGAGGGTACTTAGTGAACACAAATCAGCTATTGGGGAATTTACGAAGATTTTTCCCTGATTTTCACAAAAAGCATAGGATGAGTATTTTGAAGGGATTTTCGTGACGATTGCAATTTTAGGCTACGTGAAGGGTGTTCATCACTATTCTTTTCTTTAGTCGTTTATTTGTAATTGGAAGGATGTTTCCTTTGAATTATTCAGATTTTATTTTATTCGTTATGAACTAATTCGCTTATTAGGCTTGTGATGGATCCATGGGTGAAATGATGATTTTATAAGTTTGATTTCCAGTTCAATAAAGTATTTTTAGTTTATCTATTTTAATTTGAGCGTGAATTTATGAATTGCTTGATCAACAATTCTTTGTGGATTTGTATAGAATCGAGAGAGGATATTCAAATCTAGACTTGGTTAACATAGCATGTGTCATGAATTTAATGAATAGCAGATTCTTGATTATTGTTATGGTAGAGATATGCTTGACATCGCATATAATCGGATAGAGAACTTAAGCTTAAACCTTCTTTAATTTCAGTTCACATAGAGATATAGTGAGTTGGTTAATTTAGGTGTTTAACTTGTTTCTATCTTAATTATGGATTTAAGTTAATACGGTATTAGTGCATCGAGAGGTGGCTAGTACTACATTCGTGTTCCTGATTAATAAACTGAGATATTGAGTTGAATTGGAATAAAGGTTTGAAAATCAGAGTGAAGCTTTGGGTGAAATCATAAGTCTAATTTTCCATCAATTATTTGAAATTTCGGATTTTGATGTTTGTGATTGTTTTGTGATAGTTTATTTATTTATTAATTTAGTTTCTATAATTTTAAACCATTGAATTGAATAATTTAATAGAATTAGGATTAATAGAAAATTGGTAATTGTGAAGTTAAATTTCTTACTAATTTGTTTTCGTGGGAACGATACTCTACTCATTACTATATTACTTGTTGACCACGTATACTTGTATGTTGTGTGTATATAGATTTTACCCAACAACGACCTCGTTCCGAGCTCTAACGAAGAAGTTATGAGATCATAAAGTAAGCGTCTCAAACTTGATTCAAGACTTAGAAAATTTTAAGAAATTTTAAGCCTGGCATCGCAGTGCCAACCTGGGCAACCAACCAATGCTGAGTGGCACCACAGCGCTAGAGATAGGGAGGGATTTGGCGCTGCAGCGCCAGACCGAGGAAGAAAGTATTGGAGACTCGCGCCACAACGCAATAGGAAAGGAAGGAATCGGCGCCGCAATGCCGGTGCAGGACAAGACCCAAAGAAGAGAGTTTAAATGCTCAACTCTTCGGGGAAGTCTAAGGAAAGATAAAGAACATATACTTCAATTAATTTAACACTTAATCAAGTGAATTAAACCTTTAGTAATGGTTGAACGGGATTAAAAGACAACGAATGTAAACACTAATTACATAATCGATATCTGGGAATCGTGGTCGCGCTAATATGAACGTGTGGGATTGCTATAATTGTAATTCCTTACATGTTGACGAATGTAGTAAGTAAGAGATGAAATATCGAGAAAGCCATAACAAATAGTAATAAGGGTAATGAAAGTCTGAATGTGAATCGGATAGAGAATGTTAGAATAAAGTAAGCGTTAAACACTTTAGGCGACGTGAGGGTTAAGTGTATGCGAATATTAAATGGGAAGAACATACACTCCGTGTATGGTTTGACTGTAAGGTAATAAATAATGAAGAAACTGAATTAAAGACAATAGCATATAACGTAAAGAAGCCGAGTTAATGATTATAACTTGGATAACGTTCCAAGTCGAATGAACCGGACGTTGTAAGATATGAATAAGGTAATGTAAAATGCTTAACACTATAAATGCGTAGAATTATAATTGAATGATCCTTCTACGTATACAAAAGACTATATGACTTAGGCGATAAGAAATGAATGTTGAGGTATGTCATTTAGTTTCCAGAAAGCCATATTGTGTAAGATATTGTCTTAACAAACATTATAGTTTAATGGTTCGGATAAGTTAAGATTAGTTTAGTTTGTGGTACAATCATAATCTTTGATGGTTGACATATGGGAGCTGGGGTAAACAATTCCTTCAGAGAGCGGAGGTATATACGAAACTGGCAACCGATCTAACGCACTGTGAAAGACAGTGTAGATGAAACGGGAACTTGTTTGTTGGTTATTTATGGGAAACCACTCAGAGTACCATATAGACTACTAGCAGAGACACGCTGTGTGCTGAGTCCTAGAAGAGTTATAAGAAGAAGATAAGAATGTAAATCATCAAAGATGATGATTAAATGAGTAAGACATCTCCGTATGTCATGAAGCCGTAAACCGGTAAAGAAAGTGGGTCGCTTAAACTTAGATTACAAGAACGTGAACCCTAGGAAGTAAAGAAAAGTTTAAACCAATGCGTAAGTCAAGTATATGACTAATTGGTGTATATTTTATTTCCTTATGTGTTATATAGGAATTGGAATTAGCAGTTCAACGCAAACTTTAAGTTGTAGCTATGCGTAAGGCAAGTTTCCTAACTTCATTCATATTTTAAATGAATGCTAGTTTCTTAAACTTTCTTAGATGTTGAACATGAGATGTTTTGTCTATGTGCAAATGTGCGATATTTGTATAAGGTGGTAGGATATATGAGGCCTTGTGCCACAATTTGAACACTTTGGTATTTTTATGAGATGAACTGTTTTATGATTGAACTGTTCAATATGAGTATGTTCTATTTATACATGAACCATTATTGTTAAGTCTGTGCTAATGATTCTAGGAAGACAAGCTATGTATGGAAAAGGCAGAAAAATGAAATTATTTCAAAGTGAATGTGACTAATGTTTTAAAATGATAGGAATCGAGATTATTCCTATTATTCAAGCTACTTCATAACCTTTGTTCAGTTATTGAAGTCTTAAAAGAATGTTTAAATTCTTGAAGTTGTTTATTCAACTATTATGACTTGATGGGCAATTGAATGCTCACACTTGCTTTAAATGAAAAAAAAATCAGTGTACGAGTAGAAGAACTTAAGGATCCCGTAAAGATCAAGATGATCGGTGTCCAGATGAAGTGTCATTCATTATATGAATGAGTGTAAAGATCAAGTGAAGACTAATAATGTAGAATAGTTTAATTAAACTATAGACTAGTTTAATGAATTGTTATGTATCCTCGGTGGTAGATAAAAGTCACTCTTCTAAGATGGAAAGAATAATATAATTACCATTATTTGAAATGAACGAGATTATAAGGTAATAGAACATGGGATTTGAGAATGTATGTTGTTATATTTCACTATATAATGATGTATGTTTGGAAGAAGATGTACTCGTGATGCACAAAATTCGAATGTGAAGATAAACCGGATTTCGGGGTGTTACAAGTAGGTATCAGAGCTGATAGGTTATAAATCTTAGGTACGAGTACCTAAGACTATAATCGTAGAGAGAATGATAAGAAGATCGTTAAGTTAAATAGTTAAGGAAGAAGATCACTACGTGATCATATTGAATCATAATACAGCTGTTCTATTAAACGATGGATGATTTGTAGCTAATGCTATAAATGAATGGTAGTACGAAGTTGTACGGGAAGAAGAACTCAGATTGAGTTGTAAAGGATAGCATACGAATTAAAGAAAATTCATCTTAAGGTTATGGGAAGTTAGAAGTTGTAATATTTCAATTGAGGACTCATGTGATAGCTGAGTTGTATAAACCTTTGTTATAGGAAAAGGTTTGTGCTTTGGTGTAATCAGTGCTTAGCTTATTACAGTGATAATCATTGAAATAGTGTGTCGCACTATCAAGATGTATATGACGAGAAGGTGAATCTTTTCTCATGTATATATTTGATAGGTAGAGAATGTTAAGATAGATGCGAGTTCTTGAAACTCATACTCATGAAAAGTTTGTGACTCATAGTTATATGCTATGTTTCTGAGCCCTAAGCATATGGATAGTCCTTGATTTGTTCTTGGATTAAATATACGAAGATAAGTTCTTAAACACATATGGTTGTGGAAAGTTCCTAAACACATAAAGTGTGGTAAGTTGATGGACTATACTAAGGTATAGGAATGTTTAAACTAGGAATGAGTTATTTTCAGTAGAGTTAGTATTGAAGGTTCTAGAGAAGATTAAGCATTTTCGCAAGTAAGATAATGAAGGAAGATGGAGAAATAGGATATTCAAAGTCATATAGCTATGCTAGATTTCAAAGTTTATTGAACTCGTGCTTATATGTGCGTTTTGTAAAGGAAAGAATTGGTTCAACTTTTAGAACTAACGGATTTTAAAAGAGTTGTTCTTTATATGTCTATGCTAATTGTTTAGGCTAAACAGAAATTGATTTAAAATATCAAAATGAATTTTATATCATCAGTGCATTTTGATGCAAAGATGGTACAAGGATGGAGTAATTAATGCAATTGAACCTGGTGTTGGATGTTATCTAATGATCAACAACCCGTTATGGTATGATGTATAACGACGAAGTCATAAACTGACGAAGTCCTCAACGTACTGTGAAAAGTACGGTATCATGGTGTCATAAAACGTTTTGATGTATTGTAAAAGAATTTAAAGAAGTACTCGATCTCAATTGATTTGACTAGATGAATAATAAAAATTCAATATATATATTGATATCATTTAATGGGCAAATTCACCTCCAAATCCTTTTTGCGTTCAACTTGAATCCACCGAGTTTGGTTCCTTCCTTTGATCAATGTTAGCCACCCAAGTATTTGGCCTTTAGAGGTGATCCACCAAGAAAGAAGAAAGATTCAAGAAGATGTGTATTTGACAAAACCCTAATTTTTCTATCTCTCCTAGAAAATGGTGTACTCTCCCAACTATTGAAATTACGTATTCACGTGTTTTGTAAAAATGTCAACCACCCCCACCTATAATAAGACTCCTCTTATTTATAGATGTGGGCAGCCCTCCTTAACAATTAAGAATTTGGATTTTATTTTAATTAATTAAACTCCTTTAATTAATTAGGCTCCCAATCTTGTTAGGAATAATTAATTAAACTCTTTTAATTAATTTGTCGCCTAATCTTATTAGGAATATGAGAGTACTTTTATTAATTAATTCTCAAACTCCTTTAGGAATTAAATAATAATAATAGTACTAATAATAATAAGACTCCTCTTATATATTTAATATTTCTAAAATATTAAATTATAAATATTAAGCTATTTAATTTATTCTATCACCAAATATTAAATTAAATATTCTTAACTTATTATTACGATTATGACATTAACTTCTTAAATAATTATTTTTCTTTTTATGGTGTGACCCTTTAGGTTCTCCACATTAAATCGGCTGTGAATAAATCAATTAGAACAATTCTAATCTTATTTAAATAAATAAATTAAAATATTAATTTATTTAAATAAATAATATTTATTCTACAATAGGGATAAGCCTCCCTAGCGATTAACGACTTTCGAGATAATATAGATTTCAACATTAATAATAAAAGAACATTTGAGTAAATAGTTACTGTACAATTCAATCCTTTCACCATACAATGTTCCAATTAAATATAAGACTTGGAATTACTGTCAAGTCTTATTTTATTTAATTATATGTATTTCGACTCTTAAATGCACAACTCGAAAATAATGCAAATTAGAAACTCCTTTCTAATTTTATTCTGCCTTGGCCAAGGACTACTGGGTTGTCATTTATCGAATCACATAGTACATTTATCTTCTTTTACTAGAAGTGGTAGATTCTTTATTGATCATACATTATTTTCATGTATAAATTATTATACCCAAGCATACCCTTTGATATATCCTAAGGGTCTTAAAGAATAAGTCAAAGTATAACTCATCGTACACAAGATACTATGATGATCTCAAGTCCAAGGATCACTTGTACTACTATCACTACAAGAATTCATGTTGACAGACAAGTAAAACTTCATTAGGTATTCCTTAGCGAGCCACGTTCAGTGCACTTATTCTCCAATAAGCACCTACATACTTGATTTAATGTCCCCACACAAATGATCATGAGATCAATCATCCTCATCCAATGAGCAAGCAACGTATGTACCAATCTATCCGGATTCACTTATCTCCAATTTAGTAATCCAATGATTGGGAACTATTTTAGTTTTAAGTTTTCTAATAATTTAGATTTCATTAGAATGATCATCATCATCATTATTCTAAAAGCATTACTTAAAATTATGGGTTTATCACATATTTAAAAACAACATCATGTAGATAATTAAAAAGTCATTAATTAAGTTAATACTTTTTATTAATAAATGAATAAGATTGTTACAAAGTATATGCTTTATCATCAAACATGAATGGCTTGTATGCATACTACTTTCAATCTCCCACTTGCACTAAAATCAATCTGTGACAAACGAGATTTTGTAATAATTATTCTAATATTTATTTAATTAAATAAATATTTTTTGATGATTTAGTTTTTAGATTAAATAATTAATTGATGAAATTATGGTAGATTAAATTTATTATATGTGTTATATTTATTAAATTAATGTGGAGAATTTTATTATTCAAAGTATGTAATTATGTGAGCTTATTAAATTAAAAGAAATATTTAATAAGCCTAATATTGTTTTATTTAAATTGATAATTAATGAGAAAATTATTAATTTGACATAATTAATAAATGAGAAAATTTATTATGTGACTATGTGAATTAATGAGGAATTGTTATATTTTATTTAAACTAAAGTAAATAAGGTATTTGATTTATTTTATAAGCGGTGTGACATTATTAAACTATAGTATAAAAGAGTAATGAAATTAAATGGGTTTGAGTTTTAAGAGTAACCAAACAAGTCCTTAGTGGAGGTTGAGGGTAGTTAACCCATGATCGGTTAACTGACCACAACTGCTTCAATTTCCTTTATTATACGTCTTCTTTTTTTTTTTTTTTTGCTAAGTATGGAATAAGCAATTCACATAGAGAAATTGAGAACTTTTGAGGGAAATTGTGAGTGAGTGATTGAAGAAGCATCTGAGAAAAGTTTCCCCTAATAATCTACACTCTACGCTTTGGGTAAATTCTTTAACCCAGTTTTTTTATTTACGTCATTTAAAGTTTCATAAAAATGGCTTTTAAGTTATTGTTTAAGTCTCTGTAATCAAAAAGGGTAGTGATTATGTGGATGTATGTGTTAATATGTTAACGTAGTATGTTTTTACTATGTTGTATGAACCATAGCATCAGTTTCATAAAAATATATGTCGTAGATAGTTTATTCAAATTATAGAGTATGAAAATATGGCCATATGACCTTACATACCAAATTTAACACTATAATCATAAGTGGTATCATAAATTTACACTTGTATATAATTATGCAAGTTAAAACGAAAAAAACAAACTTCAAATGAACAGATTCTGTGTTATAATGAACCCGTAGTGTTGATTTTCATGTTTTGTATCCAAAACTTTCAAAAATATCAAGAACAATAAATTATATGATTTGATTATGCAAATTATGTGTTATAACATGTTAAAATCATGCTAGAAGGGTTGAGTAGTAAGTATATGTGTATTACAGTGTCTGAGTATGTCTAATTTCGTGTAAGAAAATTAATTGGAGGTTTTGGTCATGTTCTGCAATTTTTCACAAATTGTAGAACTGTTACTGGTTCGCCGCGCCGCCCGCCAGTAACATGCCTTAAGGCCCGCACTGCAGCACCACCGCGCCACAGCGCCAGGGGTCAAGCAGCAGCGCCACCACGCCGCAGCGCCACCGCGCCGCAGCGCCGAGGACAAGCCTATCTGTGGCGCTGCAGCGCCACATTGGAGAATGTCCAGAAATGAAATTTTTCCATATTATTCAAGTCTAAGAATGTGATAGTAACCTAATCTAATGTACATAAAAATATGTTAGACATATAATGAGATGTTAAAATAGATTCTTAACATGTCAGTAACGCATTTAAGTATGGATTAAATTATTGAACGCATAGTTAGCTTATTGTTCGTGTAGGGTAATATTATGTGACAAAAAGTGTGATAATTTGACCAAGTATAGTCATAACCAAATTTAGACAAAAGAATGAACTTGTGATGGCTAGTTATGTTATAATTGACTGGTATTGTGAATGAAATGATATGTAGGATTAATTCAAGGAACGTGTATAATTAACAAGTAATCTACGCACGAGGCAAGTTTTCTAAGCCTACTTGTTATCATTATTAAAGTTTATAAATTACCTCGAGAAAATTCTCGTTACTATTAATCAAGTTCAATTTGTTATATTAAAGATTATTTATCTTTTAAAAGTATGATTTTGTTGTACAATACTTGTTTTATTGTATACCTCTTGAGATTGTTATTCAATTTAAAAATCATTTATTGTTGAACCTTGTTAGACTAGTGAACCCTTATTGATTCGACTAGTCCATAGTTGATGAACATTCTAAATTTCAGAACCCTTATTGATTTATGCAAACCAAACTTTCTTTGGTGCGAACTCTAATGACAAACTGAGATGAACAACCCTGTATAGGGATTTCTTATGCGTTAGCGTTAAGATATTGTGCACAGTATGGTACTAAGGGCTGATCCCCCTAAGTATGAGTAGAAGAGTCCATAGTCTTATGACTGTTAAAGGTTTCAAGTATAACCCTTGATAACCTAGGACATAGTTCAAGGTCTTATGACCCTCAGAAATCTTTTGATTCTTGTTATTCATTCTTGATTCAAAAGTTGGGCTTTATTCCAGAAGTCTTTGATTCACTTGCAAGTTATTATATATTGTTATTTCATTTTTATACTTGTGGGCAATCATGCTCACTCTTGCATAATAATAACATTGCAGTTAAGAACGAAAGGTCCGACGAACCTTCTACTAGCAAAGGCGAGATTACCAAGTGATGAAGACTTGTTGTTTTATGTGATGATGTATTTCTGTTTAGACTTATGTTAATGATGTGTAAGATAATTAATTGTTTATGTTTCCGCAGTTAAGATTTATGGTTATTATGACATGAAATTTATGTATTTTTATGATGTAACTCCTTAAGGAGAGGATTTATTTCTATCTATTAATGCTTTCATTTATTATGGGTAGATAGACATATGATGTTAGTATAGTGAACACCAAATCATATGGGAATTGAAGTACCCAGATTTGGGGGTGTCACAGGTTGGTATCAAAGCTGTAGGTTATGAGCCTTAGGTGGGGGAACAACCTTAGGTAGTAGCCTTATAGGAAGAACGTAGTGATGGAAAACTCTTATCGAGTTCTTAGAAATGAATTTATTAATTCATTAAAGATAATAAAAGACTTTATGTGTTTATGTATTAAATTATGTGCTCACTAGTACGACTTAGTAACTAAAACTTGAAACTGTGTTGTCAGGATGTCGGATGTTGGAGGAGCTAGTCGAGCTGGGGAGGATGAACCTTGAGTACCTACAGAGGAGGAGCCCCGAAACATTTATGTCGTTAGGGAGCAGTTGGTACAGAGAGAGCCGTTTCCGTTGATCACTGTTATTGGTCAGGAGCATGAGCCTGAGACTGATCCAGAGGAGGATCTTGAGGAGGAAGAGGAAGAAGAGGAGTTCCCACTAACCTCCATTGATACTGAGATGTATGATGAACTATATGATCGTAATGTAGAGTTATGTTACACTATCCAGGATCTGACTGAGCGGGCTATTATTCAGCATATTACCATCGAGCAGAAGGATAGGGAGGTTGTGACTCTTCACACACGTCTAGGAAATGTGGAGTGAGATTTGGTTCACGAGAAGGGTCAAACTGAGGAGAAGTCTGAAGAAATAGAGAAGTTGAAGAAGGAAATGAAAGAGAGCTCAGAAAGACTGATTATAGCAGAGGAGGGATGGGTAAGAGAGTCACGTCATGCTGATCTTGCAGAAGAGGATTGTCGTGTGAAGAAGGCTAAGCTTGGGGAGACGTACTCTACACTTCAAAATGCAATGGATGAGGCCCAGGATCGAGTTATGAGGTACCCAACCCAGTTCGAAGGACTACCATCATATATGCTAGATCACCGGACGATGTCCCACATCATGGAAGAAGAACGTAGCAAGGCTATTCAGCGTCTTAACAGGCAATGATATGATTTGTTTAATTATGTGAAAAACTTATCTAGTGTTAGATGTAAATTCCGATATATTTATAAACAAAGGAATATTTTAATGTTTTAAATCCTGTAGATTCTTTATCTCGGGATAGTTGATGTAAATAGTAGTGATGCTATCGTTTGATGTTAAAACTTTTGATTTGAATAATTATATCAAGTTGTTTGAGATAATGTGTTAAGTGATTATGTTAAATTGTTGAGTTAAGCCTTAACTATTTAGAGAATTGAATAAAACCTAATAAATATATATTTTTAACAGAAATATGCCACTGAGAAGAAGACAAAACCGTCAAGCAGCTCAAGAAGAATCGACGAATAACAACAACAACGCCAATGCTAACCCCGTTCAATAATTGGTGAACTTACTTGCTGGAGCGATGAATAATCAACCTTAAGCTCCACTGAATACGACGTTCAAAGATTTCAAGGCGGTGGGACCGCCAGAGTTTAAAGGCTCCATGAACCCGATTAAAGCTCAGACTTGGGTTATGGAGATGGAGAAAGTTTTCGATGTTGCTAGAGTTAGAGAGGACCCGAAGACCGCTTTCGCAACGTTCATGCTGAAATATAAAGCCAATTATTGGTGGTAAGCAAATAAGGTCCGTGGATGAGAAGGTATGATCACGTGGGAGAGGTTTAAGGACATATTTTTTGAGATGTATTTCCCAACCAGCTCCCAGAACCAAATGGAGGTTCAGTTTCTGGAATTAAAATAGGGGAATATGTCTGTACCAGAATATGCAGTAAGATTCAATGAGTTGGCTAGGTTTGCCACATATCAAGTACACACAGATGAGAGAAAAGCAAGAAGGTTTGAACAAGGATTAAAGCCCTGGTTGTATAGTAAAGTGTCGTTGTTTCAGTTGAAGACATTCGTTGGAGTACTGGAGAAAGCCATACTCGCTGAAGGTGGAAGCGATGCGGTTACCAAATATAATCAGGATCAAAAGAAGAAGAAGAAGAAGAAGAGTGAAAATGAAGGAATTAATAAGGCTAGTGGAAATAACACATGAGGTGGTAATAATAATCAGAAGAGAAGATGGTCTGACAACTCATCAACTGGAAATCAGCAAGGAGGTCAGAAGAAGAGGATCGAAGCATGCCCGACCTGCGGGAATGCTCATTTGGGAGTGTGTATGAAGGGTAAACTAGTGTGCTACAATTGTGGTTAGGAAGGCCACATAGCACCTAACTGTCCTAACCCAAAGAAGGGTGCCTGCTTCACTTGTGGCTCAAACGATCATCTGGCGAAAGACTTCCCTAAGAAGGGATCTGGAGGGGCAGGGTCAGGAGGATATAGAGGAAACAATGGTGTAAGTGCTCTGACTATCACAGGACCAACCACAACCAACCGACCGACCGCCAGGACATTCAACATGACGGTGCAAGATGTAATGCAGTCTCCTGATGTGGTGTCAGGTATCATTTTGATCAATAAAGTTAATGCTTACGTATTATTTGATTTGAGTGCTACTTGCTCATTTATATCCGATGACTTTGCTAAGAACATATAATTGCCTAAAGATGAGTTAGAATACCCCATGAGCATAGAAATTAGGAATAGAGAAATAATCCATGTTAAGTACGTATATAAGAAATGTAGAGTGGATATTAAGGGTAATATCATGAACGTAGATCTTATCCATATTCAACTTGGAGAATTTGACGTTATCTTGGGAATGGACTGGTTATTTAATTACGGGGCTGTAATTGATTGCTAGAAGAAGCGTATTAACCTTATGACTCTGTCAAAGGTTGTATTTTATGGTAGCAAGTCGCCTAGACAAGCGAGTTATCTGACGATTATGCAGGCCAGGAAGTTGTTAAGACAGGATTGTGTAGGATATTTAGCTTACATAGTCGACAGTCGTAAAGAAAATTCGAAAGTAGAGGAGATACCAGTAGTGAGGGACTTCGCAGACATATTTTCGAACGATTTGCCAGGACTTCTGCCAGATCGAGAGGCTAAATTTGTGATCAATTTGGCGACAGGAACGACTCCAATATCGAAAGCACCGTACCAAATGGCACCAGTGGAGATGAAAGAATTGATGGTATAACTACAAGAATTACTGGACAAGAAGTACATTCAACCGAGCGTATCACCATGGAGAGCGCCGATGTTGTTTGTGAAGAAGAAGGATGGGACGATGTGGCTTTGCATCGACTATAGAGAACTAAATAAGGTCACAATTAAGAATAGATATCCATTACCAAGGATCGATGACCTGTTCGATCAATTGAAGGGAGTGAGATACTTTTCAAAGATAGACTTGAGGAGTGGTTATCATCAACTGAAAGTGAGGCCAGAGGATGTATCAAAGACAGTGTTTAGAACGCGATACGGTTACTACGAATTTTTGATAATGTCATTTGGTCTAACGAATGCTCCTGCAGCATTTATGGTCTTAATGAATGGAGTGTTCAACCTGTTTTTGAACAAATTCGTGGTGGTGTTTATGGATGATATTTTGGTATATTCAAAAACCAAGGAAGAACATAAAGAGCATTTGAAATTAGCGTTAGAGGCATTGAGAAGGGAGAAGTTGTATGCCAAGTTTTTGAAATGCGAATTTTGGTACAATTTCTTGGACATGTGATTGATAAAGACGAAATTTCGGTAGATCCATCCAAAGTCGAAGCCGTGATAAACTGGGATCAGCCGAGAACACCATTGGAAGTACGAAGTTTTCTTGGATTGGCAAGATATTACAGAAGATTCATTCAAGACTTTTCCAAGATCGCAACTCCGTTAACGAATTTGACTCGAAAAGCTATGAAATTTGTTTGGACGGCAAAGTGTGAGGAAAGCTTTCAAGAATTGAAGAAGAGGTTGAGTACAACAATGTGTTATCTCTTTCGGATGATACAAGAAATTTTGTTATTTATAGTGATGCGTCGCATAAAGGACTTGGCTGTGTGATTATGCAAAACGACAGAGTCATTACGTATGCGTCACGACAATTGAAGGATTATGAGAAGGGGTATCCGACCCATGACTTGGAGTTAGCTGTAGTGGTTTTTGCATTGAAAATCTGGAGGCACTATCTCTATGGGGAGAAGTGTGAAATATATACAGACCACAAGAGTCTGAAATATATTTTTACATAGAAGGACTTGATTATGCGCCAAAGAAGGTGGTTGGAATTAATTAAGGACTACGACTGTGAGATTTTATACCATCCAGGTAAGGCAAATGTGGTTGCCGATGCCTTAAGTAGAAAGGGTCGGGAGAAGTTGATGATGTTGACTACTCATAAGGAGTTAATTTTAGCCATGGAGAAGTTAGAATTGGAAGTGAAATATCCTATAGAAATTGATGAGAAGCTACTTCAGATGCATTCTGGTACAACCTTACTAGATAAAGTTAAGGAGGCTTAACTTCAGGACGAAGAATGCAAAAAGGTGAAAAAGAAGATATCTGAAGGAACTGAACCGAGATTCAAGATGGATAAGGAAGGAGTACAAAGATTTGAGAGCAGAATTTGGGTGCCGCCAGTAACAAAGATTAAGGAAGACATTTTGAGCAAGGCTCATAGCTCACGATATTCGATTCACCCTAGTAGTACCAAGATGTACCAAGATCTTCGACAAAATTTCTGGTGGCCAAATCTGAAACGAGATGTTGTAGAGTGTGTTGCCAAGTGTCTGACTTGTCAGAAAGTGAAATCATAACATCAGAGGCCGAGTGGGTTGCTACAACCGTTGGAGATCTCAGAATGGAAATGGGAGAATATTACGATGGACTTTGTGGTTGGCCTTCCGACAACTTAGAAAGGCTATGACGTAGTATGGGTTATCGTTGACCGATTGACAAAATCCGCACACTTCCTTCCTATCAAAATTAGATTCAACTTAGATCAGTTGGCAAGGTTATATGTGAAAGAGATTATTTTGAGGCACGAAGTTCCGGTGTCAATTGTTTTCGATAGGGATCCGCGCTTAACATCAAACTTCTGGAAACGTCTACAGGAATGCATGGGTACGCAATTACGAATGACTATAGCTTATCACCCTCAAACAGATGGGTAGAGTGAAAGAATGATTTAGACATTAGAAGATATGTTAAGAGCTTGTATAATGGACTTTAAAGGAAATTGGGATGATCACCTACCGCTCGTAGAGTTCGACTACAACAACAGTTACCACGCAAGTATTGGCGTGCCACCTTATGAAGCGTTATACGGTAGAAAGTGCAAAACACCGCTATACTGGGATGAAGTTGGCGAAAGATAATTATTAGGTCCAAAATTAGTACAGCGGACAACAGAAATAGTCAAAGTGATCCTAACAAGACTGGTAGTATCTAAAGATAGGCAGAAGAAATACGCCGATCCACACCATAAAAATGTTGAGTTTGAATCGGGTAGTTATGTGTTCTTGGAGGTCTCTCCTTGGAAGGGAAAGATCATGTTCGGAAAGAAAGGGAAATTAAGCCCAAGATTCATTGGTCCCTTTGAGGTACTCCGAAGAATTGGAGAAATTACGTATGAAGTAGCCTTACCTCCAGCAATCGAGAATGTCCACAATGTCTTCCATGTTTTAATTTTACGACCCTACAAACCCGATTACAAGCACGTGATTGAATATGAACCCATCCATTTTGAGAAAGACTTATCCTATGAAGAAATTCCTGTTCAGATTGTTGACCAAAAAGAACAAGTTCTCAGAAATAAAGTAATACCTTCTGTTAAGGTAATTTGGAGGAACCACAACGCTGAAGAAACTACGTGGGAACTCGAAGAGAATATAATGAAGAATTACCCTCATTTACTTACTTAAATTATGTGTAAGCGATTCTGGGGATAGAATCTTTGTAAGGGGGGAGAATGTAACGGGATGAATTGATTGAGTCGTGATTCTGAGGGCAGAATCCTTTTAAGGGGGGAAAGATGTGATAAACGAGATTTTGTAATAATTATTTTAATATTCATTGAATTAAATAAATATTTTTCAATGATTTAATTTTTAGATTAAATAATTAATTGATGAAATTGTGGTAGATTAAATTAATTATATGTGTTATATTTATTAAATTAATGTGGAGAATTTTATTATTCAAAGTATGTAATTATGTGAGCTTATTAAATTAAAAGAAATATTTAATAAGCCTAATATTATTTTAATTAAATTGATAATTAATGGGAAAATTATTAATTTGACATAATTAATAAATGAGAAAATTTATTATATGACTATGTGAATTAATGAGGTATTATTATATTTTTTTTAAAATTAAGTAAATAAGATATTTGATTTATTTTATAAGGGGTGTGATATTATTAAACTATAGTATAAAGGAGTAATGAAATTAAATGAGTTTGAGTTTTAAGAGTGACCAAACAAGGCCTTAGTGGAGGTTGAGGGCAGTTAACCCATGATCGGTTAACTGACCACAACTGCGTCAGTTTCCTTTATTATACGTCTTCTTTATTTTCAATTTTTTTGCTAAGTATGGAATAAGCAATTCACAGAGAGAAATTGAGAACTTTTGAGGGAAATTGTGAGTGAGTGATTGAAGAAGCATCTGAGAAAAGTTTCCCCTACTAATCTACACTCTACGCTTTGGGTAAATTCTTCAACCCAGTTTTTTTTATTTATGTCATTTAAAGTTTCATGAAAATGGCTTTTAAGTTAATTTATTTAAGTCTCTGTAATCAAAAAGGGTAGTGATTATATGGATGTATGTGTAAATATGTTAACTTAGTATGTTTTTACTATGTTGTATGAGCCATAACATCAGTTTCATAAAAATTTATGTAGTAGATAGTTTATTCAAAGTTATAGAGTATGAAAATATGGCCATATGGCCTTACATACCAAATTTAACACGATAATCATAAGTGATATCATAAATTTACACTTGTATATAATTATGCATGTTAAAATGAAGAAAAGAAACTTCAAATGAACAGATTCGGTGTTATAATGAACCCGTAGTGTTGATTTTCATGTTTTGTATTCAAAACTTTCAAAAATATCAAGAACAGTAAATTATATGTTTTAATTCTGCAAATTATGTGTTATAACATGTTAAAATCATGCTAGAAGGGTTGAGTAGTAAGTATATGTGTATTACAGTGTTTGGGTATGTCTAATTTCGTGTAAGAATAAATTAATTGGAGGTTTTGGCCATAATCTGTAATTTTCGCGAATTGTAGAACTGTTACTGGTTCGCCGCACCGCCGCGCCAGTCCCATGCCTTAAGGCCTGCACCATAGCGCCAAGGGTCACGCCGCAGCGCCGAGAACAAGCCTATCTGTGGCACTGCAGCAACACTTTACAGAATGTCCAGAAATGAATTTTTTTCATATTATTCAAGTCTAATAATGTGATAGTAACCTAATCTAATGTACATAAAAATATGTTAGACGTATAATGAGATCTTAAAATAGATTCTTAATATGTCAATAACGCATTTAAGTGTGGATTTAATTATTGAACGCATAGTTAGCTTATTGTTCGCGTAGGGTAATATTATGTGACAATAAGTGTGATAATTTGACTAAGTATAGTCATTACCAAAGTTTAGACAAAACAATGAACTTGTGATGACTAGTTACGTTATAATTGACTGGTATTGTGAATGAAAATGATATGTAGAATTAATTCAAGGAACGTGTATAATTAATGTGTAATCTACGCACAAGGCAAGTTTCATAACCCTACTTGTTATAATTATTCAAGTTTATAAATTACCTCGAGCAAATTCTCGTTACTATTAATCAAGTTCAATTTTTTATATTAAAGATTATTTATCTTTTCGAAGTATGATTCTGTTTTGCAATACTTGTTCTATTGTATACCTCTTGATATTGTTATTCAATTTAAATATCATTTATTGTTGAACCTTGTTAGACTAGTGAACCCTTATTGATTCGACTAGTCCATAGTTGATGAACGTTCTAAATTTTAGAACCCTTATTGATTTATCCAAACCAAACTTCCTTTGGTGCAGACTCTAATTTCAAACTGAGATGAACAACCTTGTATAGGGATTTCTTATGCGTTAGCGTTAAGATATTGTGCCCAAAATAGTGTTAAGGGCTGATCCCCCTAAGTACGAGTAGAAGAGTCCATAGTCTTATGACTGTTAAAAGTTTCAAGTATAACCCTTGATAACCTAGGACATAGTTTAAGGTCTTATGACCCTCAAAAATCTTTTGATTCTTGTTATTCATTCTTGATTCAAAAGTTGAGTTTTATTCCAGAAGTCTTTGATTCACTCGCATGTTATTATATATTGTTATTTCATTTTTATACTTGTGGGCAATCATGCTCACTCTTGCGTAATAATAACATTGCAGTTAAGAATGAAAGGTCCGACGAGCCTTCTACTAGCAAAGGCAAAGGCAAGATTAACAAGTGGTGAAGACTTGTTATTTTATGCGATGATTTATTTCTGTTTAGACTTATGTTAATGATGTGTAAGATGATTAATTGTTTATGTTTACGCAGTTAAGATTTAAGGTTAGTATGAGCAGAGATTTATGTATTTTTATGATGTGACTCCTTAAGGAGAGGATTTATTTCTATCTATTAATGCTTTCATTTATTATGGGTAGATAGACATATGATGTTTGTATAGTGAATACCAAATCATGTGGGAATTGAAGTACCCAGATTTGGGGGTGTCACACAATCGCCATGGTATCTCATACCCTTCTTCTCTAAGTGATGATTATCCTGCTGTTGGATAAGCTTTAGTTAATGGATATGTAATGTTGTTCTTAAGAGTTCACTATCTCTATAGTTATTTCCCATCTTTCAATGATTTCTATAATCAAATGAAAGTGCCACAACATATGTTTAGATCTAAGATGAGACTTGGGAACTATTTCTAGTTCTGTAATGAACTTTTCATCCAAACAATCAAGTTGCAACTTCATTTATAGCTATATACTTTGTCTTTATCACTAAACCAACAACTCTTTGCTATTTGAAAGCTTTCTAATTCGCTGCACCACCGTTTAAGGTAACTCTTTACCTTGTGGATTTACTGTCGTCTTGGTTTGTTTGAAAAACTTGAGTTTGTTAAGCCTTCTAGTTTTAATTCAGACCCACCATAAATATGATCATATCCTTAGTGCCAGTTAATTACTTTCAGATGTTTTTCACTGTCTTACAGTGATCTTCTACATAATATGACCGATCAACATCATGTCTCGTACATTTCATTGCACACATGATAGTTACTCATGCGATCTCTCTTTTATAAGTCTATTGGGACTATTAAGAGAGATACACGCCAGGGCTTATAACCATGAGACATCCCATGGAGTCTGTCATGCTAAACGACTTTAGCATCAAATGAATATACATTTCTTGGGTTAAGTCGAGCATCCTTTTAAATTTATCTATATAGATTTTTATCCCCAATTACGATACTCTTCCCAAATCATTCATGGAAGAATGTTTAGACAACTTTATCTTTACCGATTATAGCATTAGTATGTCATTCCTTATCCGTAGTATATCAACATATAATACTACGAATGTCACGACGCTCCTACTGACCCTTTTGTACACACTAGGTTCATTCTTGTTTTTGATAAAATCAAACTCTTTTGATTGTCTAATCAAAATGAATGTTCCATTTTTGAGAAGCTTACTCCAATCCATTTCTCTGAATGTCTGCAACTCTTACCTCATCGTATGTAACTGGATCATCATCTTCTATAATGTGTACCTCATCATCATCTATGATGAATCCATACCTCCTAGGTATCTTCGGTACAATTCCAGATTTACGATTTGGTTGTGGTAGAATAGGTCTATCTACAGGTTTCACTTATTTGACTTATAGTGTTTTATGGTTCTTGAACTCTTCAAGATTTATTATCCTCCCACTAGCCCCTTCAATGATAAACATCTTTATCTTAGAAGGCAGCGTGTTTTGCAACAAACATCTTTTGCTAAGTAGGATTATAAAACATATACCCTAAACTTACTTTAGGATGTCCCATAAATCTGTACTTATCATATCTTGTCCCAAGCTTATCCTTTGAAACCTTTTTCACATAAGCTAGACAACCCGTTATCTTAAAATACTTAAGATTAGAAATTCTCCCTGTCCATAACTTTTATGGAGTCTTGGGGTTGGATTTTGAGGTTACCTTTTCCTAGATATGCAGCCATTTCAAGGACATGACCCCAGAAGGATACTAGAATGTCGGTAAAATTATTATGGACCGCACCATGTCTAACAGGGTACGATTTTTCCTTTTAGAAGCATCAATCAATTATTGCGTATCAGGAGGCGTATATTATGAGAAAACCAATTGAGATGATCTAAAAACTTATTGCTCGAGTATTTATTTCTTGATCTAATCAAAGAATCTTAATACTTTTCCAATTTGTTTCACTTCTGAATTCTTTGAACCTTTCAAATAATTCACACTTGTATTTCAGCAAATACACACATTCAACTCTTTGAATGATCATCTCCCTTTCTTATACTAGTTTGTTCAATTTGAAAAATTATTTTTACGTAAGTCAAATATACAAAATCCATTAAGTAATATTTCAGTTCTATACAAAACATTATTATTATAAATAGAACAACAATTATTCTTAAATAAAATACCAAAGATTTCATTGTCCAACAACAAAATGAAAATAATATTTTTAACAAGAACTGGAATACAATAACAACTTATTAACTTAATTAATAGGTTTGCCCGTAGGCAATGCTAAACAATAAGTTCCTATGGCTAATGTAGCAACATTTACTTCATTTTCTACACAAAGGATTACTTACCTTTGTTTAGCTTTTTAGTTCTACTTGGTCCCTTCATAAATCTATATTTATGATAACTAAAGCATGTATCCTATGCCCAAGTAGAACCTTGACTTAAAGAAATATTTATTTCAATTATGAACAAAAACTATATTTGTAACCGAAGCTTCACTAAGTTTCTTCTGGTTAGCCTCTACAAGATACTTCTCGCAGTTTCTATTCCAGTGTCCAGGCTTATTGCTGTGGAACCAAACTCCTTTGTTATCCGTATCAGTTTTATTCTTATTATCCTTTGTGTATTTTTTTTTCTATTTACCTTCTTTGAATCGTTCTTCTTTTCAGAAGATCATTTGGCCCCTACCAGCAAGACTTGGTCTTTCTTGGTTGTAAAGTGACTCTCAACATTTTTTAACATGTTAAGCAAGTCAGCGAGACTGATATCTAGCTTGTTCATATAAAAAATTCACAACAATTGTGAAAGGAGTCCGGGAGTGAGTGCAAGATCAAATCTTGGCTCAGCTCTCCATCCATGATAAAACCTGTTGTCCTAATTGATCAATCAAATTGAAAATGTTAAGGACTTTTATCTGTACTGTAGTGTTATCGGTCATTCTAGTTCGAAAGAGCTCCTTAGATATCTGATATCTATCAGTTCTACTTTCCTCACCATCAACTACTTGATATGCAGGAATATAGTAGGCGCATCCATAGTTTCATGCTGACGCTGAAGCACGTTACTCATGGATGCGAGAATAGTGCATTGAGCTAACTGTGCATCATCTTGTCACCTTTTAAAAGTAGCAATCTCTTCCTCAGAGGCATTGTCTGTAACCATTGCAGGGATAGGCATATTAAGGACATAAGATAGCTTTTCAGCCATGAGAACTATTCTCAAATTTCTTAACCAATCAATTTAACTCGGTCCGGTTAAATAGCATCTAATATGTTTCACAATGATAGTAATTTAGACATTGTAATATTCTATAAATGAATTTGTAATTAACAACATTTTAGCATACATTCTTTTATTAATTACCAAAATAATTTATGTCTTGTTTTAAATTGGTATCTCCCACTATTTTCATCAAACTATATTACCCTCACTTATATAGTTCGACAAAATCTAATTAAAAATTTGCTAGTGAGAATAAGGATCCCATTTCAAATGTATATAGCCTTGTGGTGACACAACAAACTATATATAAATAAATAGGTAGACAACTCTTGTCAATTACATCAACTATGCAACTCCTTGTATTTTGCCTCTTAGATTATTTTGATCAAGTGGTGGCACATCCCAATCAAAATTATCCAAGTCAAGTCCAACCTAGCACTCCATATATTCAAAAAAGAAAAATATTGTCCTTGTGGTGACACAACAAAATAACATTGTTTAATTTTCTTTATAAGCATCAAATGTGATAAAATTAACATATCAAAAAATTAAGATAACCCTTGTGGTGACACAACAAATTTATAATAATTAATTGATACTCTATTATTTTTATCATATTAGAAGGCAACGTTCGATATTCCAAATATGTTTGAACGCTTAGGACTTAATATAAAAAATTTGAGGGGTTTGTTATTAATTTGTCTCATCTTGTTTAGTGCGCATTCACATATATATATATAAAATACGCGTTATATTAATTAACATGCGAAGCATGTTTGTATAATATAATATATATATATATATATATATATATATATATATATATATATATATATATATATATATATAGTATAAGCATGCACATATAGAATACTATATTCTAACCGGATTGATAATGGACTTTATTCTAGTTTGGTTCACTAGAGCCACCAAGTGAACCAAAAGGTTAAACCTAGGGTGCAAGAATTAAATTTAAATATAACTATTACATTTAAATTCGGGCTCCATTACAAATGGGTCTTCAAGCGCTCCTTGGTCCTTGATCTCTAATTCTTCAAAATTAATTCTAACTATTACTATTACAAAACTATTTAAAAATAAATAGAAACCTTGATCAACAGTCAAGGGGAAGTACATCGGAGGAAGATAGAATTTACATTAAGAAAAATTAGAAAAGACAAGGTACGCAGATCCCATTTAATAAAACCCATACATTCATGCATCCAACTAAAATAAAATTCAATCACATTGGTCAATAGTCCATAATCAATCTCATTTATTATCATACACATCACCATATGAATCAATAAATAACATTCATCTCATGAATAATAAACATTCAATATATATTTTGATATTATTTAATGAGCAAATTTACCTCCAAATCCTTTTCGCGTTCAACTTGAATCCACCGGGTTTGGTTCCTACCTTTGATCAACGTTAGCCACCCAAGTGTTTGGCCTCTAGAGGTGATCCACCAAGGAACCAGAAAGATTCAAGAAGATGGGTATTTGACAAAACCCTAGTTTTTTTATCTCTCCTATAAAAGGGTGTACTCTCCCAACTATTAGAATTACGTATTCACGTGTTTTGTGAAAGTGTCAACCACCCCCACCTATAATAAGACTCCTCTTATTTATATATGTGGGCAACACTCTTTAACAATTAAGGAATTGGACTTTATTTTAATTAATTAGGCTCCCAATCTTATTAAGAATAATTAATTAAACTCTTTTAATTAATTTGTCTCCTAATCTTATTAGGAATATGAGAGTACTTTTATTAATTAATTTTCAAGTTCCATTAGGAATTAAATAATAATAATAATAATACTCCTCTTATATATTTAATATTTTTAAAATATTAAGTTATTTAATTTATTTTATCACCATTGATTAAATTAAATATACTTAACTTGTTATTACGATTATGTCATTAACTTCTTAAATAATTATTTTTCCTTTTATGGTGTGACCCTTTAGGTTCTCCATATTAAACCGGTTGTGAATAAATCAATTAGAACAATTCTAATCTTATTTAAATAAATAAATTAAAATATTAATTTATATAAAAATAATAATATTTATTCTACAATAGGGATAAGTCTCTCTAGCGATTAACGACTTTTCAGATAATATAGATTTCAACATTAATCATAAAAGAACCTTTGAGTAAATAGTTACCGTATAATTTAATCCTTCCACCATATAATGTCCCAATTAAATATAAGATATGAAATTACTGTCAAGTTTTATTTTATTTAATTATATGTATTTCGACTCTTAAATGCATAACTCCAAATAATACAAATTAGAAACTCATTTCTAATTTTATTCTACCTTGGCCAATGACTACTGGATTGCCATTTATCGAATCACATATGACATTTCTCTTCTTCTACTAGAAGCGGTAGATTCTTTATTGATCATACATTATTTTCATGTATAACTTATTATACCCAAGCATACACTTTGATATACCTTAAGGGTCTTAAGGAATAAGTCAAAGTATAACTCATCATACACAAGATACTATGATGATCTCAAGTCCAAGGATCACTTGTACTACTATCACTACAGGAATTCCTATTGACAGATAAGTAAAACTCCATTAGGTATTCCTTAGCGAGCCACGTTCAGTGTACTTATTCTCTAATAAGCACATATATATTTGCTTTAGTGTCTCCACACAAATGGTCATGAGATCAATCATCCTCATTCAATGATTAAATAACGTATGTACCAATCTATCCGGATTCACTAATCCCCAGTTTAGTAATCCAATGATTGTGAACTATTTTAGTTTTAAGCTTTCTAAGAATTTAGATCTCATTAGAATGATCACCATCATTATTCTAAAAGTATTGCTTAAAACTATGGGTTTATCAAATATTTTAAAATAACATCATGTAGATAATTAAAAGTCATTAATTAAATTAATACTTTTTATTAATAAATGAATAAGATTATTACAAAGTATATGCTTTATCATCAAACATGATTGGCTTGTGTGCATACTACTTTCAATCTCCTACTTGCACTAAAGTCAATCGCCATGGTATCTCATACCCTTCTTCTCTAAGTGACGATTATCCTGCTGTTGGATAAGCTTTAGTTAATGGATATGTAATGTTGTTCTTGAGAGTTCACTATCTCTATGGTGATTTAACATCTTTCAATGATTTTTATAATCAAATGAAAGTGTCACAACACATGTTAAATCCAAGATGAGACTTAGGAACTATTCCTAGTTCTGTAATGAACTTTTCATCCAAACAATCAACTTGTAGCTTCATTTATAGATATATACTTTGTCTTTATCACTAAACCAACAACTCTTTGCTGTTTGGAACCTTTCCAATTCACTGCACCACTGTTCAAGGTAACGCTTTACCTTAAAGTGGATTTTCTGGTGTCTTGGTCTGTATGAAAAACATGAGTCTGTTAAGCCCTCTAGTTTTAATTTAGACCCACCATGAATATGATCACATCCTACGTGTTGGTTAAGTACTTTAAGATGTTTTTTACTGACTCATAGTGAACTTCTCCAGAATATGACTGATAAACATTAGGTCTCGTACATTTTATTGTATACATCATAGTTACTCATGCGATCTCTCTTTTATGAGTCTATGGGGACTATTAAGAGAGATACACTCCAGGGCTCATCAACATGAGACATCCCATAGAGTTTGTCATGCTAAACGACTTTAGCATCAAATGAATATACGTTTCTTAGGTTAAGTCGAGCATCCTTTTAAATCTATCTATATAGATTTTTATCCCTAATTACGATACTCTTCCCAAATAATTCATAGAGGAATGTCATTCCTTATTCGTAGTATGTCAACATATAATAGTAGGTATGTCACGACGCTCCCACTGACCCTTTTGTACACACTAGGTTCATTCTTATTTTTGATAAAATTAAACTCTTTATCTAATCAAAATGAATGTTCCATTTTTAAGAAGCTTACTTCTATCCATTTCTCTGAATGTCTACAACTCTTACCTCATCGTATGCAACTAAATCATCATCTTCTATGATGTGTACCTAATCATCATCTATGATGAATCCATACCACCTAAGTATCTTCGATACAATTCCAGATTTATGATTTGGTTGTAGTACAATAGGTCTATCTACAGATTTCACTTATTTGACTTATAGTGTTTTGTGGTTCTTGAACACTTCAAGATCTATTATCCTTGTAACGGGTCGAAATTATTGAGTCGTGATTCTGGGGACAAAATCCTTTTAAGGGGGGAAAGATGTGACGAACGAGATTTTGTAATTAATTTCTAATATTTATTGAATTAAATAAATTTTTTTCGATGATTTAATTATTGAATTAAATAATTAATTGATGCAGTTATGGTAGATTAATTTAATTATATGTGTTATATTTATTAAATTAATATGGAGAATTTTATTATTCGAAGTATGTGATTATGTGAGCTTATTGTATTAAAAGTAATATTTAATAAGCCATGTTACTTAATTAATATAATTATTAATTAGAGAGTTAATAATTTGACATTATTAATTATTGAAAAAAAATAAAATTATGTGATTATGTGAATTTATGAGAGATTTTTATATGTTATTTAATTAATTTAAATAAGATATTTGAATTGAGTGTGACAAGAATTAAACTATATGATAAAGCTTTATAAAATTAAATAGTTTTTGAAATCTATTCTAACTAACCAAACGGAGCCTTGATAGGAGTTATGGGCAGTTAACCCATGCTGGGTAACTGACCATAGTGCGCGTCAATTGCTTGATTAATATATTTATTCTCTTTCTTCCTTTTCATTATATGGCTAAGTCTGGCATATAACAGAGAGGGAAAAGAGAGAGAGTCTGAGAAATTAATTTAGAGAGTTTGAGAATTATTAAGAAATACTTTAATTCATCTCCTATTACTTTATCTACGCTTGGGTAATCTCTTTAACCCAGTTTTTTTTACGTCATTTAAAGTTTTCATGAATATGACTCCTGAGTCTTCTATAAAGTCTCTGTAATTGAAATTATGAGAGTTATGTGCATATATGTGTAAGATGTCGTTTTAATGTGTTTTAATATGTATTATATATAATTCTTTATCATCAGTTCATAATTTTATGTCGTTAATTTGATGACTTGTTATTTCAAAAATATACAGAGTTTGGGTTTTTGGCCTTATGGCCTTATACGTGATTTTATTATGTCAAACATAAATGTTTTCGTAGATTTTACACTCGTATATTATTGTGCATGTTAATACAAAGAGACCAAACTTTAAATGAACAGATTTGGCTTTATAACGAATTCGTGGCGTTGAATTTTAGGAATTTATGTTAAAAACTTCAAGAACATCAAGAACAGAGGAAAATTTTATGTTTCAATTCTGTGATTATATGTTTTAATGGGTTAAAATCACTTTATAGATGTTGTATTATGATTATACATGAATTATAACATGTGGGTATGTCTAAATTCGTGTAGTAATAAATTAAATTGGAGTTTTTGGCTGTGTTCTGCAATTTTCGCGAATTACAGAACAATTTCTGGCTCGCCGCGCCGCGGCGCCAGTCTCACGCCTAAACATCCGCGCCGCAGCGCCACCGCGTCGCAACGCCAAGATTCCAGCTGCAGCGCCACGGCGCCGCAACGTGAAGATGTATAACAGTGGCGCCGCAGCGCTACTCTCCAGAATGTCTAGAAATGTAATTTTTTTTATGTTAAGTCTAGCAATGTGTTAGTAACTTAATGTAATGAACATATAAACATGTTAGAAATATAATTAAATGATAAAATAGTTGTTTAACATGTAAATAACATAATTACATGTGAATTGAATTATTGAATACATAATTAGCTTGATAATTCATGAACTACAAATTATGTGACAAAGTGGTAAATTGATTAAGTATAGTCAATAATCAAAGTAGACAAAGAGAATGAGTTTATGATGATTAGTTAAGTTATAATTAACTGGTATTGTGAATGTGAATGGTATGTAGGATTTAATTCAAAGAACGTGATTAGTTAAAGTATAATCTACGCACGAGGCAAGTTTCCTAACCCTACTTGTTATTATTGTTTAAGCTTATTTTTTATCTCGAGTAAATTATCATTACTATTATTCAAGTTCAAATGTTATATTAAAGATTTATTATCTTTTCAAAGCATAATTCAGTTATACAATAATTGTCTTATTGTATACTTCTTGATATTATTATTCAAATTGAATATCATTATTGTTGAACCTTATTAGACTAGTGAAACCTTAATGATTCAACTAGTCCAAAGTTGATGAGCGTTCTAAATTTCAGAACCCTTGATGAATTATCCAAACCAAACTTCCTTTAGTACGGACTCGAATGTCAAACTGAGATGAACAACCCTGTATAGGGGATTATTTACGCTTTAGCGTTAAGATATTGTGCACAGTATGGTACTAAGGGCTGATCCCCCTAAGTACGAGAAGAAGGTCCATAGTCTTATGACTGTTAAAGGTTTCAAGCATAACTGTTGTTAACCTAGGACATAGTTCAAGGTCTTATGACCGTCAGAATTCTTTTGATTCTTGTTATTCACTCTTGATTCAAAAGTTGAGTTTTTTTTTGTTCAGATGTCTTTGATTTATTCGCATGTTATTATACTGTTATTTCATTTTTATACTTGTGGGCATTTGTGCTCACTCTTGCTTAATAATAACATTGCAGTTAAGAACGAAAGAACTGATGAACCTTCCACTAGTAAAGGCAAGGGCAAAGTTAGCAAGTGACGAAAACATGTTGTTTTATTTGACGATTTATTTGTTTAAGACTTGAGTTAATGTTATTGTTTAAGACTTATTTGTTTATGATTCTGCACAAATGTTTAAGGTTAGTTTAACCTGGGATTGTATTATTATTATTCAGATGTTGTAACCCTTAAGGGAAGATTTTAATTCTATCTATAGCATGGTTTGCATTTTTTCTATGGGTAGATAGATAAATGATATTTGTATCGTGAACACTGAATCCTGTGGAAATGGAAGTACCGGATTTGGGGGTGTCACAGGTTGGTATCAAAGCTGTAGGTTATGAACCTTTGGTGGGGGAACAACCTTAGGTAGTAACCTTATAGAAAGAAGATAGTAAAGGAAAACTCTTATCGAGTTTTAAGAAATGAATTTTTGTAATTCATTAAAGATAATAAAATACATTATGAGTTTATGTGTTAATTTATGTGCTCGTTAGTACGACTTAGAACTGAAACTTAAAATTTTGTTGTCAGGATGACGAATGTTGGAGAAACTAGTCAAGCTGGGGAGGAAGAACCCCGATTACCTATAGTACCTATAGAGGAGGAGCCCCGAGACATACATGTTGTTAGGGAATAGTTAGTTCAGAGGGAGTCATCTCCATTGATCACCGTTGTTGGTTAGGAGCATGAGCCCGAGACTGATCCTGAGGAGGAGTTTGATGAGGAAGAGGAAGAAGAGGAGTTACCACGGTACACCGTTGATGCGGAGATGTATGACACATTATACGACCGTAACGTGGAATTACAAGACGAGGTTCAGGAATTGACTGAGCGAGCGACTGTTCAGCAGTCTACTTTAGAGGAGAAGGAGAGGGAGATTTTGACTCTTCACACACGATTGGGAAATGTAGAATGGGATTTGGTCCATGAGGAGGGTCAAACCGAAGATAAGACCGAGGAGAAAGAGAAGCTGAAAAAGGAACTGAAAGAAACCTCCGAAAGACTGAAACTAGCAGAGGAAGGATGGGTAAGAGAATCACGTCGAGCTAATCGTGCAGAAGATGATAGTCGTGCAAAGAAGGCAAAGCTTGAAGAGACATACTCCACACTTAATCATGCAATGGATGAGGCTCAGGAACGAGTTTTGAGATACCCCATCCAGTTCGAAGGACTTCCGTCGTATATGTTGGATCGCAGGACGATGTCTCGTATCATGGATGAGGAGCGTGGCAAGGTTATTCAGCACTTTGATAGACAGGATTAGAATCTGTTTAATTATGTGAAAGACTTAATTAGTTTTTATATGTAAATTCCGATGTGTTTATGAACGAAGGAATATGTTAATATTTTAAATCCGGTGGATTCTTTATTCCAGGATATTTGATGTTAATAGCAGTTATGCTATAGTTTAATGTTAAAACTTTGAGTTGAATTAAATATATTAAGTTGTTTGAGATGATGTGTTAAATTGTTGAGTAATGCCTTAACTATTTAGAGAAATAAATAAAGTTTTAATAAGCGTTTATTTTATCAGAAATATGCCGCCAAGGAGAAGACAACAACGTCAACCGGCTCAGGAAGAGTCAACCAATAATAACAATAACGCCAATGCTAATCCTGTTCAGCAGTTGGTGAACTTACTGACGGGAGGAATGAACAATCAACCTCAAGCTCCACCAAACACAACGTTTAAAGACTTCAAGGCGGTGGAACCGCCAGAGTTCAAAGGTTCTAGGAACCCAATGCAGGCTCAAACGCGGGTCATGGAAATGGAGAAAGTATTCGACGTTTTTAGGGTTAGAGAAGACCAGAAGATCGCTTTCGTAACGTTTATGCTGAAGTCTGAGGCTAGCTACTGGTGGCAAGCAAACAAAGTGCGAGGAGGTGAAGGTGTAATTACGTGGGAGAGATTTAAAGAAATGTTTTTCAAAATGTACTTCCCAACTAGTTTGCAGAATCAGATGAAAATTCAATTTCTGGAACTGAAGCAGGGAAACATGAGCATACCTGATTACGCTGCTAAATTCGATGAGTTGGCAAGGTTTGCCCCATACCAAGTACACACTGACGAAAGAAAGGCCAGAAGATTTGAACAAGGACTAAAGCCTTGGGTTTACAGTAAGGTGTCAATATTTCAGATAAACACATTTGCCGGAGTACTGGAAAAGGCCATCCTCGCTGAAGGTGGGAGCGATACGGTGACCAAGTACAATTAAGAGCAGAAGAAGAAGAAGAGTGAATGTGAAGGAAATAACAAGACTGGTGGGAGTAACACTGGGGGTAGTCATAATCAGAAGAGGAAGTGGACGGATAACTCGTTAGCTGAAAGTCAACAAGGAGGGCAGAAGAAGAAAATTGAAGCGTGCTCAAACTGCAAAAAAGCTCATCTGGGAGTTTGCATGAAAGGGAAGCGAGTGTGCTACAATTGTGGTCAGGAAGGCCACATAGCACCAAACTGTCAAAACCCAAAGAAGGGTGCTTGTTTTATCTGTGGTTCTAATGATCGTCTAGCAAGAGACTGCCCCAAGAAGGGATCAGGAGGAGCAGTGCAAGCAGGTAACCGTGGAAATAGCAGTGGAAATACCTCAACCATTACCGGACCACCTGCAACAAACTGACCGACCGCCAGAACTTTCAATATGACAGTGCAGGACGCAATCCAGTCTCGTGATGTCGTGTCAGGTATCATTCCGATCAATGAAATTAATGCTTATGTTTTATTTGATTCGGGTACTACTTGTTCCTTTATATCCGAAGACTTTGCTAATAGTTTAGATTTGCTTATGGATGAGTTGGAATATCCCATGAATATAGAAATTGCGAATAGAGAGATAATTCATGTTAAGTACGTGTTTAAGAACTGTAGGGTGGATATTAAGGGAAATATCATGAACATAGATCTTATCCCTATTCGGCTTGGGGAATTTGACGTTATTTTGGGTATGGATTGGTTATCAAATTTTGGGGCTGTAATTGACTGCCATAAGAAGCGTATTAACCATATGACTCCGTCAAAGGTTGTGTTTTATGGTAGCAAGTCGCCTAGACAAGCGAGTTGTCTGACGATGATGCAGGCTAGGAGGTTGTTAAGACAATGCTGTGTAGGATATCTAGCTTACATAGTCGATAGTCGAAAAGAGAATCCGAAGGTAAAAGAGATACCGATTGTGAGGGACATCGTCGATGTATTTCCAGACGATTTGCCAGGACTTCCACCAGATAGAGAGGTAGATTTCGTGATCGATTTGGCGCCCGGAACCGCTCCAATATCGAAGGAACCATACCGAATGGCACCAGTAGAGATGAAAGAACTGATGGCCCAACTACAAGAATTGCTGGACAAAAATTACATTCAACCGAGCGTATCGCCGTGGGGAGCGCCGGTGTTATTTGTGAAAAAGAAGGACAGATTGATGCGGCTCTGCATTGACTACATAGAACTGAACAAGGTCACGATTAAGAATAGATATCCATTACCAAGAATCGACGATCTGTTTGATCAATTAAAGGGAGCAAGATACTTTTCTAAGATAGACTTGAGGAGTGGTTATCACCAACTGAAGGTGAGGCCAGAGGATGTACCGAAGACAGCGTTCAGAATGCCATATGGTCACTACGAATTTTTAGTAATGTCGTTTGGTCTAACGAATGCTCCTGCAGCATTTATGGGACTAATGAATGGTGTGTTCAAGCCGTTTGTGGACAAATTCGTGGTGGTGTTTATAGACGACATTCTGGTATATTCCAAAACTAAAGAAGAACACAAAGAACATTTGAGGTTAACGTTGGAAGTATTGAGAAGGGAGAAGTTATACGCTAAATTTTCGAAATGCGAATTCTGGATCGAGTGAGTACAATTTTTTGGTCACGTGATCGATAAAAACGGAATTTCAGTAGATCTATCCAAAGTAGAAGCCGTGATTAACTGGGATCAGCCGAGAACGCCGTCAGAAGTAAGAAGTTTTCTTGGATTGGCGGGATATTATAGAAGATTCATTCAAGATTTTTCCAAGATCGCAACTCCATTAACGAATTTAACTCGAAAAACTGTGAAATTTGTTTGGACGGAGAAGTGTGAGGAGAGCTTTCAAGAATTAAAGAAGAGGTTGAGTACGGCACCTGTGTTATCTCTTCTGGATGATACAGGCAATTTTGTTATTTTTAGTGATGCGTCGCATAAAGGACTTGGCTGTGTGCTAATGCAAAACGGTAAAGTCATCGCGTATGCATCACGACAGTTGAAGGATTACGAGAAGGGATACCCGACCCATGATTTGGAGTTGGCTGCAGTTGTTTTTGCTTTAAAAATTTGGAGGCACTATCTCTACGGGAATAAGTGTGAGATATATACGGACCACAAGAGTCTGAAATATATTTTCACACAGAAGGATTTGAATATATGTCAAAGAAGATGGTTAGAATTAATTAAGGATTACGACTGTGAGATTTTATACCATCCGGGTAAAAGCAAATGTAGTTGCCGACGCCTTAAGTAGAAAGGGTCGTGAGAAATTGATGATGTTGACTGCTCAGGAGGAGCTAATCACAGAATTGGAGAAACTGGAGTTGGAAGTGAAGTATTCAACGGAGATTGATGAGAAGCTATTTCAGATGCAATCTCGTACAACTTTACTAGATAAAGTGAAGAGGCTCAGCTTCAGGTTGATGAATGCAAAAAGGTGGCAAAGAAGATATCTGAAGGGACCGAACCAAGATTTAAGATGGATAAGGAAGGAATACTGAGATTTGAGAGTAGAATTTAGGTATCGCCAGTACAAGAGATTAAGGAAGATATTTTAAGCGAGGCTCATAGTTCACAATATTCGATTCACCCTGGTAGTACCAAAATGTACCAAGATCTTAGACAACATTTTTGGTGGCCGAATTTGAAACGTGATGTTGCAGAATGTGTTGCCAAGTGTCTGACCTGTCAAAAAGTAAAAGTAGAACATCAGAGACCAAGTGGATTACTTCAACCGTTGGAAATCCCATAATGGAAATGGAAACATATTACAATGGACTTCGTGGTTGGCCTTCCGATGACTCAGAAAGGCTACGACGTAATATGGGTTATCGTTGACCGACTGACAAAATCTGCACACTTCCTTCCAATCAAAATAAGATTTAACTTAGATCAGTTGGCCAGGCTATACGTAAAAGAGATTGTTTTGAGGCACGGAGTTCTGGTATCAATTGTTTCAGATAGGGATCCGCGCTTCACATCAAATTTCTAGAAACGTCTTAAGGAATGCATGGGTACGCAATTGCGAATGAGTACAGCTTACCACCCTCAAACAGACGGACAGAGTGAGAGAACGATTCAGACATTAGAAGATATGCTAAGAGCTTGTGTGATGGACTTTAAAAGAAATTGGGATGATCACCTACCATTAGTAGAGTTCGGCTACAACAATAGTTACCACGCTAGTATTGGCATGCCACCTTAAGAAGCTTTATATGGCAGAAAGTTCAAAACTCCGCTTTATTGGGATGAAGTTGGTGAAAGACAATTGCTAGGGTCAGAATCAGTACAGCAGACAGCAGAAATAGTCAAAGTAATCCGAGCACGACTGGTAGGGGCTCAAGATCGACAGAAGAAATACGTTGATCCACATCGTAAAACTATCGAGTTTGAATCAGGTAGTTATGTTTTCTTGAAGGTCTCTCCCTGGAAAGGGAAGATCAGGTTCGGAAAGAAAGGAAAATTGAGCCCAAGATTCAATGGACCTTTTGAAGTACTGAGAAGAATCGGAGAAGTTGCATATGAGGTAGCCTTACCTCCAGCACTCGAGAATATCTATAACGTCTTCCATGTTTCGATGTTGCGACCCTACAAGCCTGATTACAAGTATGTAATTGAATATGAACCCTACATTTTGAGAAAGACTTATCTTACGAAGAAATTCCTGTCCAAATTGTCGACCGAAAAGAACAAGTTCTGAAAAATAAAAAAATTATATTCTTATGTGAATTTATGAGAGATTATTATATTTTATTTAATTAATTTAAATAAGATATTTGAATTGGGTGTGACAAGAATTAAACTATATGATAAAGCTTTATTAAATTAAATCGTTTTTGAAATCTATTCTAACTAACCAAACGGAGCCTTAATAGGAGCTATGGGCAGTTAACCCATGCTGGGTAACTGACCATAGTGCGCGTCAATTGCTTGATTAATATACGTATTGTAAGATCCCAAATTATTAATAAATAAAATTTAAATTTTCTCTATTTATTATTTTGAAATAGTAACGGTTAAATTGATTAATGAGGTTAGTTATGGGTAAAATGCGCAAATATTTCAAATAAGCAAATGGTCATAAAATATTCATTGTTGTCGGGAAATATTCGTTTGGTCGTGGAATATTCTTGTTATCGGAGAATATTCGTACGACGGTGCAGCCTTGTGTGGGCCCCATAACAGAAAGCGATTGGATGAAGAAAACGACAAAAATAAGTTGTTTATAAATAACGGCGTAGTTGTTACCGTTAATACTGTTAGAATACCCGGTGGTTAAAACACAGTAATACGTGTTGTTGCACAGTAGCACACGGTATTGCACCAATTATTGATTTTTACGTAAGAAGGCATTACTCAATAATTGTTACAGTAATTACCGTTCAGTATTTTATTTTATTGATTCAATAATTGCTGCGTTGATATTTTATATTATTGTTGTTTTAATAATTGTCACTACACAGTGTTTTCTATTATCGGAGCAATAATTCATATTATCTGAATAATATTATTAGATAACATTATTGGCAATGTATAGAAAGTTCTGTCTAAGGAGAGATTTGGTCATCTAATTGCGCGCCAGTAAGGAGAGATCCTTATTGGAAAGCCCCCTCTTTCTTGGGAACGGCCTGGTTGCCAATACTGTGATTCTGTAATATTATTTATGAATAATTAATTATTGATTTATATGATGAGGAAAATATTTATTTTATGTGGATATAGATGGAGAAAATTTTTAAAGTGGCAATTGTTAAAAATTGATATTTTATCTTTTCTGATAAAATAATATTTTATTATATTATTATAATATAATAATGATGATATTTTTACAATGAATGTGGGATATATGAGTATATGAGGAGAAAGAGTATTTTTGTTACAAAAGTTGTTTAAAACATGTTAAACATGTCTGTGGGCCCATTTCTTGACTGAAATTTGATTATAGACTGTAAAATCGTCCGTTTATAGATTTCGGTCAATTTCTGTTTGAAATTTCGAAAATCTTTCTTCTGCAAAGTTGTAGAGAATTGAATTTCCTATAAAAATCCGCGAGATTCGAATTTTCTGATAAAAGGGCTATTTATTATGAATTATTGAAGTTCCAAAATAATTGATTTTTAGAAGTTTTAATTATTATTTTGAAGAAAAACGGTTTTTGGCATTCAAGTGGGCTAACATGTGATATAAATGGGCTGAGATCAGTTGTCTAAGGTGGGCTTGACAATTGTATAAATATATTATTATTATATTAAATTTTCTGCTATGGTGTTCTAAGCATTTTCCTATAAATAGGGTGCTTAGGTTAGAATTGAAAATCACACCAGAAACTGAAAACTTATCTTTTTCTCTCTCGATATATTGAGCGTATTCTTGTGAGTATTTTAATACTTTGAGTGTTGCTATACGGTGCAAGTTCAAGTCATAGCCTATATTCGGTTTTTCAACTAGAAGTATTGTCTTGACGAGGTAAGAGATGTTATTTTATTCGAAAATGATATTATTTCTTCAATATCATTATATTGGTTGGAAATTTTTATCAAATTTGGAACGTTTTATGTCGGGGTGACTATTCACGAGTTACTATTCACGAGTTACTATTCACCGAAAAATAAAATTTTCTTCTTTTCGTCCAAAATATCTATTCTAGATACTAGCTTTGATTGTATCCATGCTTTGATCATTCTTGAATTTTACTTCACTATGATTATTTATAAGGTATTTTTGGACATGGATAAATCGAAATACGAATCCTAAATATTTGTTATTTTGTTTCACTGGATTCGTTTCCTTTAAAGTATTTTTCATCATCCTCAGTCCTAAGTGATGATATAACTGAATATCTTTGGCCTATAGTGCAAAGATGAATGATTTCTGATGAATATCTTTGGCCCGTAGTGCAAAGATGAACATGACCAACTGATGAATATCTTTGGCTTGTAGTGCAAAGACGATTATTGATTGATGTTATAGGGATAAAATATTGATGATGGACTTTTAAATTCATAGATAATAGTAGATTTCATTCTCTACGTAACTCTTCTATGTTGTCTATTGTATTCTATTAGATTTTTCCCTGTTGAAGACTAACGATAATTTGTTCTGTATTATCTTAGTCATAATATTCTTTACTAGGCTAGTTGAGCTCACCGTTTTCCTTTTTGTTCCATTTTTCTCAGGAGGCGAGAATGTAGCGAGTACTAGTCGGGGTATGGAATGATGGTTCTAGAAGTTATTTTAGTAGTCTTCACCATTTTTGTGAAATAATGTATCAATAATTGTAATGAGGACTTATTTGAGTGTGAATATTGTCTAGATGACAATATTTGTATTTAAACTCACAATTCTTGTGTTGTAATATTAAAAATGTAGTTGTTTCTGTACCATGTATTCTGGCGACTCAGAATGGGTGTTGTATACCTATTTTGGGGGCGTCACATGTATTCTCCTTCTTCCTTTTCATTATCTGGCTAAGTCCGGCATATAATAGAGAGGGAAAAGGGAGAGAGTCTGAGAAATTGATTTAGATAGTTTGACAATTGTTAAGGAATACTTTAATTCATCTCCTATTACTTTATCTACGCTTGGGTAATATCTTTAACCCAGTTTTTTTTACGTCATTGAAAGTTTCCATGAATATGACTCCTAAGTCTTCTGTAAAGTCTCTGTAATTGAAATTATGAGAGTTATGTGCATATATGTGTAAGATGTCGTTTTAATGTGTTTTAATATGTATTATATATAATTCCTTATCATCAGTTCATAATTTTATGTCGTTAATCTGATGACTTGCTATTTCAAAAATATACGGATTTTGGGTTTTTGGCTTTATGGCCTTATACGTGATTTTAGTATGTCAAACATAAATGTTTTCGTAGATTTTACACTCGTATATTATTGTGCATGTTAATACGATGAGACCAAACTTTAAATGAACAGATTTGGCGTTATAACGAATCCGTGGCGTTGAATTTTAGGAATTTATGTTAAAAACTTTAAGAACAGAGGAAAATTTTATGTTTTAATTCTGTGATTATATGTTTTAATGGGTTAACATCACTTTATAGATGTTGTATTATGATTATACATGAATTATAACATGTGTGTATGTCTAAATTCGTGTAGTAATAAATTAAATTGGAGTTTTTGGCTGTGTTCTGCAATTTTCGTGAATTGCAGAACAATTTCTGGCTCGCGGCGCCGCGGCGCCAGTCTCACGCCTAAACATGCGCACCGCAGCTCCACCGCGCCACAGCGCCAAGATTCCAGCTGCAGCGCCACGGCGCCGCAGCGTGGCAGCGTGGCAGCGTGAAGATCAAGTATAACAGTGGCGCCGCAGAGCCGCAGCGCCACTCTCCAGAATGTCCAAAAATGTAATTTTTTTTATGTTACGTCTAGCAATGTGTTAGTAAATTAATGTAATGAACATGTAAACATGTTAGAAATATAATGAAATGATAAAATAGTTGTTTAACATGTAAATAACATAATTACATGTGAATTGAATTATTGAATACACAATTAGCTTGATAATTCATGAAGTACAAATTATGTGACAAAGTGGTAAATTGATTAAGTATAGTCAATAATCAAAGTAGACAAAGAGAATGAGTTTATGATGATTAGTTAAGTTATAATTAACTGGTATTGTGAATGTGAATGGTATGTAGGATTTAATTCAAAGAACGAGATTAGTTAAAGTATAATCTACGCACGAGGCAAGTTTCCTAACCCTACTTGTCATTATTGTTCAAGCTTATTATTTATCTCGATTAAATTATCATTACTATTATTCAAGTTCAAATGTTATATTAAAGATTTATTATCTTTTCAAATCATGATTCAGTTATACAATAATTATCATATTGTATACTTCTTGAGATTATTATTCAAATTGAATATCATTATTGTTGAACCTTATTAGACTAGTGAAACCTTAATGATTCAACTAGTCCATAGTTGACGAGCGTTCTAAATTTCAGAACCCTTGATTAATTATCCAAACCAAACTTCCTTTGGTGCGAACTCGAATGTCAAACTGAGATGAACAACCCTGTATAGGGGATTATTTACGCGTTAGCGTTAAGATATTGATCCCCATAAGTACGAGAAGAAGGTCCATAGTCTTATGACTGTTAAAAGTTTCAAGCATAACCCTTGATAACCTAGGACATAGTTCAAGGTCTTATGACTCTCAGAATTCTTTTGATTCTTGTTATTCACTCTTGATTCAAAAGTTTAGTTTTTTTTTGTTCAGATGTCTTTGATTTATTCGCATGTTATTATACTGTTATTTCATTTTTATACTTGTGGGCATTTGTGCTCACTCTTGCTTAATAATAACATTGCAGTTAAGAACGAAAGAACTGATGAACCTTCCACTAGTAAAGGCAAGGGCAAAGTTAGTAAGTGACGAAGACCTGTTGTTTTATTTGACGATGTATTTGTTTAAGACTTGAGTTAATGTTATGTTTTAAGACTTATTTGTTTATGATTCCGCACAGATGTTTAAGGTTAGTTTAACCTGGGATTGTATTATTATTATTCAGATGTTGTAACCCTTAAGGGAAGATTTTAATTCTATCTATTGCATGGTTTGCATTTTTTTATGGGTAGATAGATAGATGATATTTGTATCATGAACACTGAATCCTGTGGAAATGGAAGTACCAGATTTGGGGGTGTCACAATCCTCCTACTAGCCCCTTCAATGATAAACATCTGTATCTTAGAAGGCAATGTGTTTTACAACAAATACCTTTTGCTTAGTAGGATTATAGAACATATACCCTAAATTTATTTTAGGATGTCCCACAAATCTGTACTTGTCCAATCTTGTCCCAAGCTTATCCTTTGAAACCTTTTTCAAAGCTGGACAACCCGTTATCTTAACATACTTAAGATTAGGAATCCTCCATGTCCATAACTTTTATGGAGTCTTGGGGTTGGATTTTGAGGTTACCTTTTCGTAGATATGCAGCCATTTCTAGGACATGACCCTATAAGGATACTGGAATGTCGGTAAAATCATTATGGACCGCACCATGTCCAACAAGGTACGATTTTTCCATTTAGATACATCAATCAATTATTGCGTTTCAGGAGACGTCTATTATACGAAAACCAATTAAGATGATCTAAAAACTTATTACACAAGTATTTATTTCTTGATCTAATCAAAAAATCTTAATACGTTGCCAATTTGTTTCCCTTTTGAATTCTTTGAACCTTTCAAATAATTCACGCTTGTATTTCAATAAATACACACATTCAACTCTTTGAATGATCATCTCCTTTTCTTATACTAGTTTGTTCAATTTGGAAAATTAATTTTACGTAAGTCAAGTATACAAAATCCATTAAGTAATATTCCAGTTCTATACAAGACATTGTTATTATAAATAGAACAACAATTGTTCTTAAATATAATACCAAAGATTTCATTGTCCAATAATAAAATGGAAATAATGTTTTTAACAAGAACTGGAATACAATAACAACTTATTGACATAATTAATAGATTTGATGTGACGCCCCCAAAACATGTATACATCACCCATCTTGAGTCGCTAGAAATATGGTACATAACTCAACTACAAACTTAATTATATAATTGTCGTCTCAATTATATGAATAACTTTGTCGTCCCAATTATTTATTTAATAATATAACATATTATATAGATGATACTGTGACAATAATTGAATCAATAATATGAGAGATATGATGATGCAATTACTGTAGCAATAATTGAGTATAACTGAGTGACTTCTTACTTAAGCATCAATAATCAATACCGTGTGCTATTATGCAACCACGCGTATTACTGTACTTTTACTACCGGGTAGTTCAACAGTTTTAACGGTAACACTTTCGCCGTTATTTTTATAAAATTATAATTCTGTCATTTTCTTACTACGACAATACTTTCGTTGTGGGGTCCACCAATGATTGTGCCGTCGTACGAATATTTCCTGTTAAAATGAATATTCCCCGACCAATCGAATATTCCCCGACACAACGAATATTTTATATCAACTTGCTTACTTTGTAAAATTTTCAAATATCACCCTTAACTTTAACCTTTATCAATTTACCCATTTACTAAATAGAATAATAATTATAAGAAAATTGAATACTTTTATTTCATAAAATTCGGGGTCCCACAATCTTCCCTCCTTATGAAATTTCGCCCTCGAAATTTACGTACCTGGTAGACCGAAGAGATAATAATACCTTGCTTTCTTTTCGGATTGTACCTTCCTAGTTATTTCATCTCTATCATGATTTTCCCATTTCTAATCTCCTGTATTTCAGATATCATTCTAGAATATAGTTTCAAAACAAGGGTTAGTTGACATACCACATATTATCCCTACACTCTGACCGACCAATTAAATACCAAATAAACTTAGGTAGGTCATACTAGCGAAGGAATTCCCCGTCTCACCCCTCCTAGTTCTTGTCTCACATCTCAGCCAGTGATCATATCCCTAAGCTCTGATACCAACTGTGATGCCCTCAAAATAGGTATACATCACCCATTTTGAGTCGCCAGATACATGGTACATAACTCAACTACAAACTTAATTATACAATTGTCGTGCAAAATACGACAAAACATAGTTGAGAGTTTAAACACGAATATTGCCTTCTAGACAATATCCACATTAATGGAGTCCTCATTACAATTATTATCACACTATTTTATAAAAATAGTGAGGACTACTATAGCTACCATCTCGGACCGTCAGTCCATTTCCCTACTCGTCCCAGCTATATTCTCATCTCCTTAAGAGAACGGTGAAAGAAAGGGTGAGCTCAACTAGTCCAGTAAGAAATATTATGACTAAGATAATGCAAAATAAATTATCCTTAGCCTTCAACAGTATAGCAACTGATAGAATATAACAGACAACAAGTTTTAGATCAACAACAGCAGCGGAATAAGCAATCCATTAGAAGAGTCAATTAGAGCATAAAATCTACTATCTTCTATGATTTAAAAAGTTTTTCATCACCTTTATCGCTGAGACTCAACTTAACAAATAAAATCGAATCATCCCTGCATCACGACCAAAGATATTCATGTAATCATAATTGGTCATGATTATAGCGAATAATCTCTAGTCATAATCATACCAACAATTGTCCATCAATGAACTACATGCCAATGAGGACTTTCACCACATTATTCGTCACATTACGGTCATGATTATACCGAATAATCCCTGGTCATAATCATACCAAGTCCATCTCTGCACGTAAGCCAAAGATAACTTTCATCACAATATAAGCATGAGGATGATGACAATGACATAATAATTCAATAAAACAAGTTCAATGATAAATTTTAAAAATTTATAATTTAAAATATCCAGAAATCAATAACGTCCAAATTGTCAACATGATACTACTTTGTAGAGTAAAATTCAAGAATCATATTCATGTACCAAAAATAATTTGAGCAGAAAAGAAATATATTTTTTGAATAAATAGTACCCCGTGAATAATATCCTGTGAATAGTACTCCGGGAATAGTACCTCGTGAATAGTACCCTGACATAAAAAGTATCCCAAATACCCGAGTGAATAATATTCGGGTGAATAGTAATTTAGGTGAATAGTAACTCGTGAATAGTACTCCGACACGAAAAGTGCCTCGAATACCTAAGTGAATATTACTAGAGTGAATAGTAATCGGGCGAATAGTAACCTGTGAATAGTAACTCGTAAATAAAATACTAAATAAAATGATATTTCATGACGAGTACAAAAGAAATGATATCTCATACGAGTATAATAGAATATATGAAACTGCATATGGATTTTCACCCGCAATGCGATAATCCAAGTGGACAGAACATTTCCACAATTTAATAAATAATGAATACGATGGATCATTCACCATTCATGGTGTAATCCACATAGACAGGTTATTCTAACATAATAATAAAGAATGGAATAACAGAAGAATTCACCATGCATGCGATAGACCGCACAGACAGGTTATTCTAACAGAATAATAAAGAATGGAACCAGGACATGCGTAATCCGCACAGACAGGATATTCTAACAGAATAATAAAGAATGGAACCAGGTCATGCGTAATACGCACAGACAAGATATTTCAACAGAATAATAAAGAATGGAATAACAACAAAATTCACCAGGCATGCGATAGACCGCACAGACAGGTTATTCCAACAGAATAATAAAGAATGGAATAACAGAAGAATCCACCAGGCATGCGATAGACCGCACGGACAGGTTATTCCCAACAAAATAATAAATAATGGAACCAGGTCATGCGTAATACGCATAGACAGGATATTCCAACAGAATAATAAAGAATGAAACCAGGTCATGCGTAATCCGCACAGACAGGATATTCCAACAGAATAATAAAGAATAGAATAACAAAAGAATTTCACCATGTATGCGGTACTTTGCATGGACAAATTATTCCAACATAATAATAAAGAATGGAATAACAGAAGAATTTCACCATGTATGTGGTACTTCGCATAGACAGGTTATTCCAACATAATAATAAAGATTGGAATAACAGAAGCTCTCTTCATGAATACAAAAGAAATAATACCCCTTACGAATATTAAACGAAAATAATATTCATACGAATATAAAAAATAATTTCTCTTCAAAATATGAAATAAATAATACCTCTTACCTTAGAAGAAAACTGGATACTGGAATAGTGAGGTAGCCTACTTCTCTTCTTCTTTCTCTCTATAATTTCTCTCTATAATAATTTCTCTTGTACAACTAAGTGAATTGGTGAGAAATGAAGGAAGAATGAGCTTCTATTTATAGGAAAATATAGTTTTAATAATTGCACATTTTTGGGCTCGAAATAATACAGTATAATACCTTCGTCTTTTTTTTTATTTTTAATTTAGTCCTGTAAGTATTATCAAACTTGCACCACCTCCCCTAATAGTAAATCATGTGAATCAATACTAAATCATGTGAATCAATGGTTCTAGACATGTGAAAATACGAATTACAGTATAGTACCTCCATCTATAACTCTATTTTTAATTTAGTCATGCAAGTATTATCAATCTTGCACTAATTCCCCTAATAGTAAATCGTGTTAATCAATAGTACACACATGTGAACACATACTTATAAGCATGTGAGCTAATAGCAATTAATTGCTCATTTATCAGGTGATTTACCCGATTGGTCAATATAACCTCTAGACATTAATTATCATCGAAATAAATGTCGATTTTCACTAAAACTAATAATTCCAACACAATGGAACTATTAATTTTATCTTTAATCAACACGAACTTATTCATCATTAATATTATAATTCACAATATTTAACAACCAGATCATTCTAAGGAAATAGGGGACTTTTCGATAAGGATTTCTCCCTATTGGCGCGCAATTAGATTATCTAACCTCTCTATGACAAAACTTCTAGACATTGTCAATATTGCAAATAATAATATGAATAACTTTGTCGTCTCAATTATTGATTTAATAAAATAACATATTATACAGATGATACTGTGACAATAATTGAATCAATAATATGAGAGATATGATGATGCAATTACTGTAGCAATAATTGAGTATATCTAAGTAACTTCTTACTTAAGCATCAATAATCAATACCGTGTGCTATTATGCAACCACGCGTATTACTGTACTTTTACTACCGGGTAGTTCAACAGTTTTAACGGTGACACTTTCGCCGTTATTTTTATAAAATGATAATTCTGTCATTTTCTTACTATGACAATACTTCTGTTGTGGGGTCCACCAATGATTGTGCCGTCGTACGAATATTTCCTGTTAAAATGAATATTCCCCGACCAATCGAATATTCCCTGAGTGAATAATACTAGATTGAATAGTAACCGGGTGAATAGTAACCTGTGAGTAGTAACTCGTAAATAAAATACCAAATAAAATGATATTTTATGACGAGTACAAAAGAAATTATATCTTATACGAGTATAATAGAATATATGAAACTGCATATGGATTTTCACCCGCCATGCGGTAATCCACGTAGACAAAACATTTCCACAATTTAATAAAGAATGAATACGAATGATCATTCACCATGCATGCTGTAATCCATATAGACAGGTTATTCCAACAGAATAATAAAGAATGGAATAACAGAATAATTCACCATGCATGCGATAGACCGCGTAGACAGGTTATTCTAACCTAATAATAAAGAATGGAACCAGGTCATGCGTAATCCGCACAGACAGGATATTCCAACAAAATAAGAAAAAATGGAACCAGGTAATGCGTAATACACACAGACAGGATATTCCAACAGAATAATAAAGAATGGAATAACAATATAATTCACCAGGCATGCGATAGACCGCACAGGCAGGTTATTCCAACAGAATAATAAAAAATGGAATAACAGAAGAATTCACCAGGCATGCGATAGACCGCACATATAGGTTATTCCCAACAGAATAATAAATTATGGAACCAGGTCATGCGTAATACGCACAGACAAGATATTCCAACAGAATAATAAAAAATGAAACCAGGTCATGCGTAATTCGCGCAGACGGGGTATTTCAATAGAATAATAAAGAATGAAATAACAGAAGAATTTCACTATGTGTGTGGTACTTTGCATAGACAGGTTATTCCAACATAATAATAAAGAATGGAATAACAGAATAATTTCACCATGTATGTGGTACTTCGCATAGACAGGTTGTTCCAACATAATAATAAAGAATGGAATAACAGAAGCTCTCTTCATGAATACGAAAAAAATAATACCCCTTACGAATATTAAACGAAAATAATATTCATACGAATATGAAAAATAATTTCTCTTCAAAATATGAAATAAATAATACCCTTACCTTTGAAGAAAACTGGATACTGGAATAGTGAGGTAGCCGACTTCTCTTCTACTTTCTCACTATAATTTCTCTCTATAATAATTGCTCTTGTACGACTTAGTGAATTGATGAGAAATGAAGGAAGAATGACCTTCTATTTATAGAAAAATATACTTTCAATAATTGCACATTTTTTGGCTCAAAATATTACAGTATAATACCTTCCTCTTTTTCTTTATTTTTAATTTATTCCTACAAGTATTATCAAACTTGCACCACCTCCTCTAATAGTAAATCATGTGAATCAATTATTCTAGACATGTGAAAATATGAATTACAGTATAGTACCTCTATCTATACCTCCATTTTTAATTTAGTCATGCAAGTATTATCAATCTTGCACCAATTCCCCTAATAGTAAATCATGTGAATCAATAGTACACACGTGTGAACACATAGTTATAAGCATGTGAATTAATAGCAATTAATTGCTCATTTATCAAGTGAATTACTCGATTGGTCAATATAACCTCCAGACATTAATTATCATCGAAATAAATGTCCATTTGTACTAACACTAATAATTCTAACACAATAGAACTATCAATTTCATCTTTAATCAACACGAACTTATTCATCATTAATATTATAATTCATAATATTTAACAACCAGATCATTTCCAAGAAATTAGAGGCTTTTCGATAAGGATTTTTCCCTATTGGCGCGCAATTAGATTATCTAACCTCTCCTTGATAGAACTTCTAGACATTGTCAATATTGCAAATAATAATATGAATAACTTTGTCGTCTCAATTATTGATTTAATAATATAACATGTTATACAGATGATACTGTGACAATAATTGAATCAATAATATGAGAGATATGATGCTGCAATTACTGTAGCAATAATTGAGTATAACTGAGTGACTTCTTACTTAAGCATCAATAATCAATACCGTGTGCTATTATGCAACCACGCGTATTACTCTACTTTTACTACCGGGTAGTTCAACAGTTTTAACGGTAACACTTTCGCCGTTATTTTTATAAAATGATAGTTCTGTCATTTTCTTACTATGACAATACTTCCGTTGTGGGGTCCACCAATGATTTTGTCGTCGTACGAATATTTCCTGTTAAAATGAATATTCCCCGACCAATCAAATATTCCCCGACACAACACATATTTTATATCAACTTGCTTACTTTGTAAAATTTTCAAATATCACCCTTAACTTTAACCTTTATCAATTTAACCATTTACTAAATAAAATAATAATTATAAGAAAATTGAATACTTTCATTTCATAAAATTCGGAGTCACACAATACCTTGCTTTTTTTTTGGATTATACCTTCCCGGTTATTTCCTCTCTATCATGATTTTCCCATTTCTCATCTCTTGTATTTCAGATATCATTCTAGAATATAGTTTCAAAACAAGGGTTAATTGACATACCACATATTATCCCTACACTCTGACCTACCAATTAAATACCAAATAAACTTGGGTAGGTCATACTAGCGAAGGAATTCCCCGTCTCTCCCCTCCTAGTTCTTGTCTCACATCTCAGCCAGGGATCATATCTCTAAGCTCTGATACCAACTGTGATGCCCTCAAAATAGGTATACATCACCCATTTTGAGTCGCCAGATACATGGTATATAACTCAACTACAAGCTTAATTATACAATTGTCGTGCAAAATACGACAAAACATAGCTGAGAGTTTAAACACGAATATTGCCTTCTAGACAATATCCACACTCAATGGAGTCCTCATTACAATTATTATCACACTATTTTATAAAAATAGCGAAGACTACTATAGCCACCATCTCGGACCATCAATCCATTCCCCGACTCGTCCCAGCTATATTCTCATCTCCTGAAGAGAACAGTGAAAGAAAGGGTGAGCTAAACTAGTCCAGTAAGAAATATTATGACTAAGATAATGCAGAATAAATTATGCTTAGCCTTCAACAGTATAACAACTGATAGAATATAATAGACAACAAGTTTTACATCAAAAATTGTAGCGGAATAAATAATCCATTATAAAAGTCAAGTAGAGCATAAAATCTACTATCTTCTATAATTTAAAAAGTTTTTCATTAACTTTATAGCTAAGACTCAGCTTAACAAATAAAATCGAATCATTCCTGTATTACGGCCAAGGATATTCATTTAATCATCAATGGTCATGATTATACCGAATAATCCCTGGTCATAATCATACCAACAACTGTCCATCAATGAACTACAGGCCAAAGAGGACTTTCACCATATCATTCGTCACATTACGGTCATGATTATATCGAATAATCCCTGGTCATAATCATACCAAATCCATCTCTACACGTAAGCTAAAGATGACTTTCATCACAATATAAGCATGAGGATGATGACAATGATATAATAATTCAATAAAACAAGTTCAAGGATAAATTTTAAAGATTTATAATTTAAAATATCCAGAAATCAATAACATCTAAATTGTCAACATGATACTGCTTTGTAAAATAAAATTCAAGAATAATATTCATGAACAAAAAATAATTTGGACAGAAAAGATATATATTTTTCGGGTAAATAATACCCCGTGAATAGTATCCCGTGAATAGTACTTCGAGAATAGTACCTCGTGAATAGTATCCCGACATGAAAAGTACTCCAAATACCAAAGTGAATAATATTTGGGTGAATAGTAATTTGGGTGAATAGTAATCTGTGAATAGTACCCCTACACGAAAAGTGCCCCGAATACCCGAGTGAATAATACTAGAGTGAATAGTAACCTGGTAAATAGCAACTCGTGAATAGTAACTCGTAAATAAAATACCAAATAAAATGATATTTCATGACGAGTACAAAAGAAATGATATCTCGTACGAGTATAATAGCATATACGAAACTGCAAATGGATTTTCACACGCCATGCGGTAATCCACGTAGACAGATCATTTCTACAATTTAATATATAATGAATACCAAGGATCATTCACCATGCATGCTGTAATCCACATAGACAGGTTATTCCAACAAAATAATAAAGAATGGAATAATAGAAGAATTCACCATGCATGTGATAGACCGCATTGACAGATTATTCTAACAGAATAGTAAAAAATGGAACCAGGTTATGCGTAATCCGCACAAACAGGATATTCCAATAGAATAATAAAGAATGGAACCAGGTCCTGTGCAATACGCACAGACAGGATATTCTAACAGAATAATAAAGAATGAAATAACAACAGAATTCACCAGACATGCGATAGACCGTACAGACAGGTTATTCCAACAGAATAATAAAGAATGGAATAACAGAAGAATTCACCAGGCATGCGATAGACCGCACAGATAGGTTATTCCCAATAGAATAATAAATAATAGAACCAGGTCATGCGTAATACGCACAGACAGGATGTTGCAACAGAATAATAAAGAATGGAACCAGGTCATGCGTAATCCACACAGATAGGATATTCTAACAAAATAATAAAGAATGGTATAACAGAAGAATTTTACCATATATGCGGTACTTCGCATAGACAAGTTATTCCAATAAAATAATAAAGAATGGAATAACAGAAGAATTTCACCATGTATGCGGTACTTCGTATAGACAGGTTATTCCAAAATATTATTAAAGAATATAATAACAGAAGCTCTCTTCATGAATACGAAAGAAATAATATCCCTTACGAATATTAAACGAAAATAATATTCATACGAATACGAAAAATAATTTCTCTTCAAATATGAAATAAATAATACCTCTTACCTTATAAGAAAACTGAATACTGAAATAGTGAGGTAGCAGACTTCTCTTCTTCTTTCTCTCTATAATTTCTCTCTATAATAATTACTCGTGTAAGACTTAGTGAATTGGTGATAAATGATGGAAGAATGAACTTCTATTTATAGAAAAATATAGTTTCAATAATTGCACATTTTTTGGCTCGAAATATTACAGTGTAATACCTTCATCTTTTCTTTTATTTTTAATTTAGTTCTGTAAGTATTATCATATACTTGCACCACCTCCCCTAATAGTAAATCATGTGAATCAATAGTTCTAGACATGTGAAAATATGAATTACAGTGTAGTACCTCCATCTATACCTCTATTTTTAATTTAGTCATACAAGTATTATCAATCTTACACCAATTCCTCTAATAGTAAATCATGTGAATCAATAGTACACACATATGAACACATAGTTATAAGCATGTAAATTAATAGCAATTAATTGCTCATTTATCCGGTGAATTACCCGATTGGTCAATATAACCTCCAAACATTAATTATCATCGAAATAAATGTTGATTTTCACTAACACTAATAATTTCAACACAATAGAACTATCAATTTCATCTTTAATCAACACGAACATATTCATCATTAATATTATAATTCACTGTATTTAACAACCAGATCATTCCCAAGAAAGTGGGTCTTTCCGATAAGGATTTCTCCCTATTGGCGCGCAATTAGATTATTTAACTTCTCATTGACAGAACTTCTAGACATTGTCAATATTGCAAATAATAATATGAATAACTTTGTCGTCTAAATTATTGATTTAATAATATAACATATTATACAGATAATACTGTGACAATAATTGAATCAATAATATGAGAGATATGATGCTGCAATTACTATAGCAATAATTGAAATAATTGAGTATAACTGAGTGACTTCTTATGTAACCATCAATAATCAATACCATGTGCTATTATGCAATCACGCGTATTACTGTACTTTTACTACCGGGTAGTTCAACAGTTTTAACGATAACACTTTCGCCGTTATTTTTATAAAATGATAATTCTGTCATTTTCTTACTACGACAATACTTCCGTTGTGAGATCCACCAATGATTGTGCCGTTGTACGAATATTCCCTGTTAAAACGAATATTTTCCGACCAATCAAATATTCCCCGACACAACGAATATTTTATATCGACTTGCTTACTTTGTAAAATTTTTAAATATCACCATTAACTTTAACCTTTATCAATTTAACCATTTACTACATAGAATAATAATTATAGAAAAATTGAATACTTTTATTTTATAAAATTTGGGGTCTCACATTTGCCCGTAGGCAATGCTAAACAATAAGTTTCTATGGCTAATGTAGCAACCTTTGCTTCATTTTCTACACATATGATTACTTATCTTTGTTTAACTTTCTACTTCTGCTTGGTCCCTTCATAAATCTATATTTATGATAACCAAAGCCTGTATCCTATACCCAAGTAGAACTTTGACTTAAATAAATATTTATTTCAATTATGACCAAAAACTATATTTGTAACCGAAGCTTCACTAAGCTTCTTCTAGTTAGCCTCTACATTGCAATTTTTTTCTAGTGTCCAGGCTTATTGCAGTGGAAGCAAACTCCTTTGCTATCCGTATCAGTTTTATTCTTATTATCCTTTAATTTTTTTTTCTATTTAACTTCTTTGAATAGTTCTTCTTTTCAGAAGATCCTTTGGCCCCTACCAGTAAGACTTGATCTTTCTTGGTTAGAAAGTGACTCTCAACATTTTTCAACATGTTAAGCAGTCAGCGAGGCTGATATCTAGCTTGTTCATATGAAAAATTCACAACAATTATGAAATGAGTCAAGGAGTGAGTGCAAGATCAAATCTTGGCTCAACTCTCCATCCATGACAAAATATGTTGTCCTAATTAATCAATCAAATTGATAATGTTAAGGACTTTTATATGTACTATAGTGTCATCGGTCATTCTAGATCGGAAAAGCTCCTTAGATATCTGATATCTATCAGTTTTACTTTCCTCACCATCAACTACTTGATGTGCAGGAATATAGTAGGCGCATCCATAGTTTCACGCTGACGCTGAAGCACGTTACTCATGGATGCGAGAATGATGCATTGAGCCAACTGTGCATCATCTTGTCAATTTTAAAAGTAGCAATCTCTTCCTCAAAGGCATTGTCTGCAACCATTGCAGGGATAGGCATATTAAGGACATAAGATAGCTTTTCAGCCATGAGAACTGTTCTCAAATTTCTTAACCAATTCATTTAATTCGGTTCGGTTAAATAACATCTAATATGCTTCACACTGATAGAAATTTAGACATTATAAAATTCTATAAATGAATTTATAATTAACAACATTTTAGCATACATTCTTTTATTAATTACCAAAATAATTTAGGTCTTATTTTAAATTGGTATCTCCCACTATTTTTATCAAACTATATTACCCTCACTTATATAGTTCGGCAAAATCTAATTAAAGATTTGCTAGTGAGAATAAGGATCCCATTTCAAATGTATATAGCCTTGTGGTGACACAACAAACTATATATAAATAAATAGGTAAACAACTCTTGTCAATTACATCAATTATACAACTCCTAGTATTTTGCCTTTTAGATTAATTTGATCAAGTGGTGGCACATTCGAATCAAAATTATCCAAGTCAAGTCCAACCTAGTACTCCATATATTCAAAAAATAAAAATATTGTCCTTGTGGTGACATAACAAAATAACATTGTTCAAATTTTTTTATAAGCATCAAATGTGATAAAATTAACATCTCAAAGAATTAAGATAAGCCTTGTGGTGACACAACAAGCTTATAATAATTAATTGATACTCTATTATTTTTATCATGCTAGTAGGCGACATTCGATACTCCAAATATCTTTGAATGCTTAGGACTTAATATAAAAGATTTGAGGGGTTTATTATTATTTTGTCTCATCTTGTTTAGCGCGCATGCATAAACACACATACACACACACACACACACACACACACACACACACACACATATATATATATATATATATATATATATATATAAAGCATAAGCATGCACATATAGAATACTATATTCTACCCGGATTGATTATTGACTTTTATTCTAGTTTGGTTCACTAGAGTCACCAAGTGAACCAATAGGTCAAACCCTAGGGGTGAAAGAATTAATATTTAAATATAACTATTATATTTAAATTCGGGCTCCATTACAAACGGGTCTTCAAGCGCTCCTTCCTCTTTGATATCCAATTCTTCAAAATTAATTCTAATTATTCCTATTACAAAACTATTTAAAATAAATAGAAACCTTGATCAGCAGTCAAGGGTAAGTATATCGGAGGAAGTCAGAATTTACATTAAGAAAAATTTAGAGAAGACGAGGTACGTAGACCCCATTTAATAAAATACATTCATTCATGCATCCAACTAAAATAAAATTCAATCACATTGGCCAATAGTCCATAATCAATCCTATTTATTATCATACACATCACCATATGCATTAATAAATAACATTCATCTCATGAATAATAAACATTCAATATATATATTGATATCATTTAATGGACAAATTTAGTTAGCATAAAATCTATTTTTGAATCAAAATAATCTCCTTTATTTTGATCCAAATTTAAATCAAAATAAACCTCTTTTATTTTAATTTATCTAATTTTGAATAAAATAAACTATTTATTTTAATTAAAATCTTTAATAAAAATAACTTATTTATTTTAATTAATTATGGAATCTAATTCCAAGTACAAAAAACTCATTTATAAAAGAAAACATGGATTCTCTTTCCTATTCACAAATAAACTCTTTTATTTTGAATAATATAAAATCTTAATCCATATCTAAAAAAAACTCATTTATTTAAGGAAATACGGATTCTATTTCCTATTCACAAATAAACTCTTTTATTTAAGAAAACATGCAATCCTTTTTCAACTACAATTAGTTATCATGGAATCCAATTTCAACTCTAATTAGTTATCATGAAATCTAATTTTAAAATTTAAATAAATATTTTATTTTAATTATATATATATATATATATATATATATATATATATATATATATATATATATATATATAATATTATCCGTACAGCGTATGCATGATTCAACGTTTTCGAAGAAAGAAAAAAAAACAGGCTTCGCGAATTTTTTTTTTCTTTATAAAATAATAATTTTATACAATAAATTATGTCCAATTAAATTGTTCTAAGCACATATCAAATTAAAATAATTAATAATTTGCATAAAGGTTTGGCTTTGATACCACTGTTAGGTTTGTAATATTCATGAACGCAATCAAATTGCACAAAAAAAGCGAAAACGTGGAAAATTAGAGTTTTAAAATATTACAAACCATATACCCGGATCATCCTTTATGCACAGTTATTAATTAAGCAAACAGATAAAGAATGATTATCATACCCTTGAAAATTCGATCTTCCTCAAGTACAAGTTCACCTCCAAATCTTTTTCGTGTTCAACTTGAATCCACCGGATTGGGTTCCTTCCTTTGATCAACGTTAGTCACACAAGTGTTTGGCATCTAGAGGTGATCCACCAAGGAAGAAGAAATATTCAATAAGAAAGGTGTTTGACAAAATCCTAGTTTTTCTATCTCTCATAGAAAAAGCGTACTCTCTAACAATTGGAATTACGTATTCACGTGTTTGTCAAAGTGTCAACCCCTACCCATAATAAGACTCCTCTTATTCATAGATGTGGGCAACCCTCCTTAACAATTAAGGAATTGGGTTTTATTTTAATTATTAAATTCCTTTAATTAATTAGGCTCCTAATCTTATTAGGAATAATTAATTAAACTCTTTTAATTAATTAGTCTCCTAATCTTACTAGGATATTTGAGAGTACTTTTATTAATTAATTCCCAAACTCCTTTAGGAATTAAATAATAATAATAATAATAATAATAATAATAATAATAATAATAATAATAATAATAATAATAATAATAATAATAATATTCCTCTTAGTAATTTATATTTAATATTTTCAAAATATTAAATAATAAATATTAAGCTATTTAATTTATTCTATCACCATAGATTAAATTAAATATACTTAACTTATTATTACGATTATGACATTTGCTTCTTAAATAATTATTCTTCCTTTTATGGTGTGACCCTTTAGGTTCTCCATATTAAACCGGTTGTGAATAAATCAATTAAAACAATTCTAATCTTATTTAAATAAAAAAATTAAACTACTAATTTATTTAAATAAATAATATTTATTCTACAATAGGGATAAGCCTCCCTAGCAATTAACGACTTTCCAGATAATATAGATTTCAACATTAATCATAAAAGAACATTTGAGTAAATAGTTACCGTACAATTCCATCCTTCCACCATACAATGTCCCAATTAAATATAAGACATGAAATTATTGTCAAGTCTTAATTTATTAACTTATATGTATTTCAACTCTTAAATGCACAACTCGAAATAATGCAAATTAAAAACTCCTTTCTATTTTCATTCTGCCTTGGCCAAGGACAACTAGGTTGTTATTTATCGAATCACATAGGACATTTCTCTTCTTTTACTAGAAGCGGTAGATTCTTTATTGATCATACATTATTTTCATGTATAACTTATTATATCCAAGCATACCCTTTGATATACCCTAAGTGTAACAACCCCAAAATAGGTCCATTCCATCCAACCTATTCTGAGTCGCCAAATACATGGTACAGAAAATAACTATAACTTTATTACAATAATTGTCGCGCAAAATACAACAACACATATGCTGTGAGTTTGGATACAAATATATACCAAATGTGACTTATATCCCAACCGTGGATAGCACCTCATAATGACACCTTACATAAAGGTATAGTCAAAAACTGTTTTAGAAATTAGAATCTTTGTGAAGTGCTCAAGGAAACCTTCGTACATGGGAGACCATGCGTCTAGGTTATGATAGATATCATATGGCCACATAATTATCCTTGGTTGACCCAATAGACCCCAAAGAAAAACGAGAAGATTACTATCATATTCTTCCCAATGGTGAGTCTTCTCTTGACTTATCATTATCTCCACTGTTTCTAACTGAGAATTATACTTCAAACAAACACCAAGATTATATAGGTAGTGCTCGTATATATACTCAGCAAGTGGATGAGCACATCCCTGTCTTATGATGACACGAGGTTGTATGTCGTTAGACATCTTGTATGATAGTGACAAACCACCCTTCCAACATTGGGTACACCTTACCCTATTGGATTCACCAAATAAAACTACTAAATGAACTTTTCTATACTGCTTCGGGAGAACATTCACAGCTAGAGACCACTGTTCTATTTCCCCGTTACCCTCGCTCGACCCAGCTACACTCTTATTACCTAAAAGGAATTATGAGCAGAAGGGTGAGCACAACTAGCCCAATAAAGAATATCATGACTAAAGATAAATAAATTATCAATAGTCTTCATCAGTAATAAATCAGAGATTTAGAACATATGGTAGATGATAAAAAATTTCAACCATAGTTGCAGCGGAACGAGCAATCAATTAGAAGAGTCAAATAGACCATAAAGTCTATTATCTTCTCCATGTTAAAAATCCACCAATAATGTTTTATCCTTGTAATATCACTCAACAGTTCCTTTCTACAATCATATGAATAACTCATAATCATAATTGTGATTCTAAATTCCTCTTCGTACCTAGGACGAAGATAATTTTCATCACATGTCTTTACCTGAAACATCAAAGATCATGGTTATACCAAATCACATTTCCTGTTTATAATCATACTAATAACTTCATCTTTGTACTACGGCCAAAGATATTCATTTGTATCACCAGTTGGTCATGTTCATCTCAACATCTGTTCATCTTTGTACTACTGGCCAAAGATATTCAACAATATGTCATCTTTGCACTACGGGCCAAAGATATTCATCAACAATTCTTCTTTGCAGTACAGGCCAAAGATATTCATCAACAATTCATCTTTGCACTACAGGCCAAAGATATTCCTCAACAGTTCATATTTGCACTACAGGCCAAATATATTAATATCTCAAAGAAATATATAATCATTTCAGAATTTATATAAACAATAATTATAACCATGTTGATCAATTCACCTTTTCACTTAAGCTAAAGATATTCAATTATAAATTCAATGGTCATGATCATACCAGTCACAATTCAACTTTGCACTACTGGCCAAAGAGAACCCATAGTCTTGATCATACCAATAATCTACCCATCTTTACACTCAAATGAAAGAGAATTTCAACATCAGGGTTATAAAAACGTTATATATGATAATAAAAATAATATAATCAACATATAGATTTATTTTCAAGAGTAATATTCATAAATCAACTATAATTTGGTTAGAAAAAGAAACCAATTTTGTCGTGAATAGTAACTCGTGAATAGTAACTCATGAATAGTAACTCGTGAATAGTAACCCATGAATAGTAACTCATGAATAGTAACCCCGACATGAAAAAGGTAGAAATTCCACAATAATATACATACCAATATTTCGATATAATGATATTGAAAGAATAATATTTCTTAAGCTTATAAATAATTTATTTAATTTGTTTACACTTTACTAATTAATGCATTTAATCATCATAAAATGTCAACTCTTACGATTTCATCATCAATAACCAAAACCCTCATAAAAAATCTGCATATACCTCATATAGGATTCCCAAGCCACAAAATCCTATTTTCTAATTTTCTTTCTTCACAAAACATATTTAATTCATTTACTCATAACTAGACTATTTTCATGAAAAAAATACCAAATCAGTTCCAAAAATATTTTTTTTAGGATTTAGTATAATATAGTCCCATAGTGAACATATATTTTTCTCAGAATTTTTAAAAGTCATTTACTATTTTTCATATGGCCAAAACAGCCGAATATTTAGACATTTATCAAAAATTGTAGTTTTATCTAAAATTTCTGAAATTCACAGAGTATACTCCTATCATATACATGTACTCCCAATAAAAAATTCATCAATTTTGGAGTTAACCACAAGGAGTTATAAGCGGTTACTTTTAAAATAGTCTTTTCTCATAAAATTCATAACTCTTAATCTATACATCCAAAAATTACCATTTTTGGACACAATCAAGAAAACTCATCAAAATATCATTTCAAATTTTTTCAAAATTTTTGAAGGTCAGAAAAATTATGAAACTGAAAAACATAACAACCCTTAAAATCCCTTACTATCCCTTACCTCAAAAGAGCAGTACTTCTGATCGGTATAAGGCTGAAGAAAACTTGCACTGATGAATAGAAACTCTCAAAGTATCTAAATACTAACAAAATATGCTTCATAATATAGAGAGAGAAAGCTTATGTTTCTGGTGTGATTTTCAATTCTAACTTAGCCCTCTATTTATAGGAAAATGATAGCACGCCGAAGTAGACTTAACCTGCAACCTGATGGTTTTACCTGCTACTATTCCCACCCACCACATTTGAATAAAAATCTCAGCACATTTCTTCACCAATCAAGAGTGGGGCCTACCAATTCTAGAATTTTTTACCAAAATGATAAACTCCGAAAATTCAATAATTTCTGAACCAGTCATCTCGGAAAATTCATAATAAATCATACGTTCATTTTTAACGGTTCAAAATTTGTGGACATATACTCAACTTATATATGTATAACATATCCAAAAATTACCACGATCCAACGGTCGGATTAAAAATTATAACCCCCGCAAAATATATCAAAAACCCTAATTTAATTTTCAATACCTCCGTTCCGACAAAAATATAGATAAAACACCTCAACATTAACTCCTTCATTTTTAACCACAAAAATATATCCCTCATTTATATCCACATAAAATAAATATTTCCTTATCATATGAATCAATAATTAATTATTCACAGATAATATTATAGAATCACATTTATGACAACCAGGCTGTTCCCAAGAAAGAAGGGGCTTTCCAATAAGAATTTCTCCTTACTGGCGCGCAATTAGATGACCAAACCTCTCCTTAGACAGAACTTTCTAGACATTGCCAATAATGTTATCTAATAATATTATTCAAATAATATGAATTATTGATCTGATAATGGGAAATACTGTGCAGTGATAATTTTTGAACAACAATAATATAAAATTTCAACGCAGCAATTATTGAATCAATAAAATAAAATATTGAACAGTAATTACTGTAACAATTATTGAGTAGTGCCTTCTTACGTAAGAATCAATAATTCAAAACTACTGTGCAATACCGTGTGCTACTGTGCAATAACGCGTATTACTGTATTTTAACCACCGGGTATTCCAACAGTGTTAACGGTAACAACTACGCCATTATTTGTAAAAACTCAAATTTATCGTTTTCTTCATCCGACAGTTATTCGTTATGGGGCCCACAAATAGCTGCGCCGTCGTACGAATATTCCCCGACAGAAAGAATATTCCACGACCAGACGAATATTCTCCGACAGCAATGATTATTTTATAACCACTTGCTTATTTTGAAAAAAAAATCACATTTCACCCATAACTTTAAACTTTTATCAATTTAACCATTTACTGAATAGTAATTATAAGAAAAATTGAATACTTTTATTTTATAAAATTTGGGGTCTTACACTAAGGGTCTTAAGGAATAAGTCAAAGTATAACTCATTATACACAAGATACTATGATGATCTCATGTCCAAGGATCACTTTTACTCCTATCACTACAGGAATTCCTATTGACATATAAGTAAAACTCCATTAGGTATTCCTTAGTGAGCCACGTTCAGTGTACTTATTCTCTAATAAGCACATATATATTTGCTTTAGTATCTCCACACAAATGATCATGGGATCAATCATCCTCATCCAATGAGCAAGCAACGTATGTACCAATCTATTTAGATTCACTAATCCCCAATTTAGTAATCTAATGATTAGGAACTATTTTAGTTTTTAGCTTTCTAAGAATTTAGATCTCATTAGAATGATCATCATCATTATTCTAAAAGCATTTCTAAAAACTATGAGTTTATCACATATTTTAAAACAGCATCATGTAGATAATTAAAAGCATTTAATTAAATTAATATATTTTATTAATAAATGAATAAGATTGTTACAAAGTATATACTTTATCATCAAACATGATTGGCTTGTGTGCATACTACTTACAAATTCTTCTTAAGTTTTATATGTTAAAAACAAAATTTAATGAGAATAGAAGTAAAATGTGTTAAGAATGAGTTTCATATGGTTGAAATCATGAGAAATGAAGAAAGAAGAATTAGAAGTTTAGTTTATAAATTTCTTAAGGAAGTATAAGTTTCGTAATGAATTTGAACGATCCGAATGAATCATATGAACGATTCGGTGATATTAGTAAGGAATGGTGTTTTATAACACCAAATTTCAAGAAAAAGTAAAATCATAATCAAAGTATGGATTAAAAATGAAGAACGAACGAAGAACAGGAAAAACGTTGTTGATGGACAAATTTAAAACCATCCTAGTATAACTTGTTGTTGATGGACAAGTTTAAAACCATTGCGTATAAATTAGTTGCTTATTGCTTGGTCAGGAACGGTATAAACGTTCATGAAGAACAAATTAAACTTACCTATAATGAAGCTATGAAGAAAATTTCATAAAAGACGAACGAGAAATAGAAAGTATGTAAATGAACCCGAATGTGTAGGGTTTCATAAGAATGTAAGAAAACATAGAAAACATGAGTCATGGTGTGACGCCCCCAAAATAGGTATACCTCACCCATTCTGAGTCGCCAAATACATGGTACAGAAATAAATACAACTTCAGTAATACAATTGTCGTGCAGAATACGACAACACATATACTATGAGTTTGAATACAAATATTGTTTACTAGAGAGTATACAAACTCAAAAGGAGTCATCATTATAATTATCACACTATTTTACAAAATAGTGAGGACTACTAATGCAACCATCTGAACCGTCAATCCATTCCCCGACTAGTCCCAGCTATATTCTCATTTCTTGAAGAGAACAGAGAAAGAAAGGGTGAGCTCAACTAGCCCAGTAAGAAATATTATGACTAAGATAGTGTACAACAAATTATCATTAGTTTTCAACAGGAAAAAATTTGATAAAATATAATAGACAACAAGTTTTAGATCAAACAACTGCAGCGGAAAAAGCAATCCATTAGAAGAGTCAAGTAGAGCATAAAACCTACTATCTTCTATGATTTAAAAGATTTATCATCAATTTTATTGCCGAGATTCAGGTTAATAAATAATCCACATCATCGAATCATCCCTGCACTACGGGCCGAAGATAATCGTGTTTTCATCAACGATCATGATCATGCCATAAAATAATTCATCTTTTCACCCTTGGCCGAAGAGAACCCATGGCCATAATCATACCAAAAATTGTCCATCAATGCACTACGGGCCAATGAGGACTTTTACCACATCATTTGTAACATTACGGTCATGATTATACCGAATAATCCCTGGTCATAATCATATCAAGTCCATCTATGCACTACAGGCCACAGATAACTTTCAACAGAATATAAACAAGATGATGATGACAATGATATCATAATTCAATTAAACAAGTTCAAGGATAAATTTTAAAGATTTATAATTTAATTTATCCAGAAATCAATAACGTCCAAATTGTCAACATGATACTACTTTGTGGAGTAAAATTCAAGAATAATACTCAGTTGGTCATGTTCATCGCAACACGTGTTCATCTTTGCACTACGGGCCAAAGATATTCATCAGGTAATCATTCATCTTTGCACTACAGGCCAAATATATTCAGTAATATCATCATTTGGGACTGAAGATGATGAAAAATATCTTAAAAAAAATGAATCCAGTGAGATAAAAGAACAAATATTAGGGATTCGTATTACAGTTTATCCAAGTTCAATAATACTCTGAAATAACCAATTTCGAAGCAGAATTCAAAAATAATGATCAAAACATGGATACAATCAAAGATAGTAACCATAATAGCCATCTTGGATAAAAAGAAGAAAATTTTATTTTTCGGTGAATAGTGTCGTATTCGTGAATAGTGCCGTATACGTGAATAGTAACTCCGACACAAAAAGTTCTAAATTTGATAAAAAGTTCAAACCAATATTTTGGCATGATATTGAAAGAAATAATATCATTTACGAATAAAATAACATCTCTTATCTCAGAATAACCGTACTTCTGGCTGAATTTCGGATATAGTGCTGACAGAAATTTGTACTGATTAGCAACTCTCAAAGTATCAAAATACGCTCGAGAATATAGAGAGAGAAAGAGAGAAAACTTATGAATTCTGGTGAGATTTTCAATTCTAACTTAGCCCTCTATTTATAGGAAAATGTTAGCACGCCGAAGCAGACATGACCTGCAACCTGATGGCTTTACCTGCTACTATTGCCACCCACCACATTTGAAATAAAATTCAGCACATTTCTTCACCAACCACAAGTGGGCCCCACTCCATTCTAGATTTTTCCACTAAAATAATTTATAAACCTAATTTCTGAATTAGTCACCTCTTAAAATTCATAACAAATCATACGTTCATTTTTAACGGTTCAAAATTTGTGGACATATACTTAACTTATATATGTATAACATATCCAAAAATCACAACGATCCAATGGTCAGATTAAAAATTATAACTCACGCAATATATCTGAAAAATACTGATTTGATTTTTAATACCTCCATTCCGATAGAAATACTAATAAAACACCTCAACATTAATTCCTTCAATAATAACCACATAAATAAATCCATCATTTATATCCACATCAAATAAATATTTTCTTATTATATAAATCAATAATTAATTATTCACAAATAATATTACAGAATCATAATTATGACAACCAGACCGTTCATAGGAAAGAGGGGGCTTTCTAATAAGGATTTCTCCTTACTGGCGCGCAATTAGGTGACCAAACCACTCATTGACAGAACTTTCTAGACATTGCCAATAATGCTATCTAATAATATTATTCGAATAATATGAATTATTGATCTGATAATGGAAAATACTGTGCAGTGACAATTATTGAACAACAATAATATAAAATTTTAACGTAGCAATTATTGAATCAATAAAATAAAATATTGAACAGTAATTACTGTAACAATTATTGAGTAGTGCCTTCTTACGTAAGAATCAATAATTCAAAAATATTGTGCAATATTGTGTGCTACTGTGCAACAACGCGTATTACTTTACTTTACCCATCGGGTATTCCAACAATGTTAATGGTAACAACTACGCCGTTATTTATAAAAACTCAATTTTGTCATTTTTTTATCCGACAGTTATTCTGTTATGGGGCCCACGACTAAACGAATATTCCCCGATAGAAAGAATATTCCACGACTAAACGAATATTCCCCGACAACAATGAATATTTTATAACCACTTGCGTATTTTAAAAAAAAATTCATATATCACCCTTAACTTTAACTTTTATTAATTTAACCATTTACTGAATAGTAATTATAAGAAAAATTGAATACTGTTATTTCATAAAATTCGGGGTCTTACAATCTCCTCTCCTTATGAAATTTCGTCCCCGAAATTTACGTACGTACCTGATATGCCGAACAGATGGGAATACCTCGTCAGATTCTAACTCTTGAGGTATAACCTTTAACCGTAGAATATATTCCTTCTTATCCAAGATTTTAACATGTATCTCCTTATACGTTAAATCTTCCACCATCTCGTCCGATTCTTAATCAAAAATGTGGTTCGGATCATCCATATATTTACGTAACATCGATACGAAATAAACGTTATGAACACGCGACATACTTGGCACTTAAAACGAGTCTATAGGTCACAGTTCCTACTCGATCGAGGATTTCAAATACACCAATAAAATTGAGGGTTGAGATTTTCTCTCTTCATCGACTCTTGCTCCTAGAATAACGCCCTCTTGAACCTTCTTCTTTACATTCATCAACTCTGAGTCTGTAGCTTGAGCGGCTTTAACTTTATCGATTTAAAGTCGGTTCTAATCGTATATTTGCTATCTTCACGTAGGTTCGTATATTCACACTCATAAATACATACGATCTTCTGCTCAACGAGTCAGCTACCACGTTCGCTTTCCTCATGATGGTATTAAATGGTATAATTGTAATCTTCAACAGCTCGAGCCAACGTCTTAAGCGCATAATACGTTCGTTTTAGGTGAAGAAATATTTTAAGGGTTTTAGAAATGGGTTTTATACTGGGGTCAAATTTAAACGTTGAGCGCAAGTAGGAGAAATAAAAAAATATATAGAACTGGTATTGAATAAGGTATAAACTTCGCAAGGGTTTATGATTAACTTACCCGTGATAACTTCGTTCGGGTTCCTCGACAAACGCTCTTACTTAAACTACCGACTTTGACTTGTCTGGGACATCCTTCGACATCATTATCCCCGCTGGACTTGACTTCACTACAGGCCAAAATCGAGCTAGGTGACCTTCTATTCCGTAATTGAAACACACTTTGGGTTGCTGCATACAGTTTGGACGGATGTGTCCCTGTTGTCCGCATTTGAAACATACGACCGGTGGTCGTTCTTCTTCTTTTGAAACGGGTGCTGGTATTGCTGTCTTTCCATTATTATTGAACCTCCTCTTCTTGAAATTTCTACTTTTATTATCTTGGCCATGATTACCACCGAAGTGGTTACCATTCTTGGCATGATAATTTCCTCCACGATTGTTGTCACCGCTTTGATGACTGCTACAATTGGTATTATCATTTTGCCAGCTACTTTCTCTTGGTTGGGTTGACTCGTTATCGCGCTCCAATAACTGAGCCCTATTTACAACATCTGAATACAAATACAATTTGTGAGAAATTAGGTATTGACATATCTCGGGTTTCAAACCTCTTAGAAATGTCGGCGTCATTCTCTCCTCGTTATCAACTAAGTGGGATGCAAACCGGGATAACTTGGCAAACTTAGCTTCGTACTGCGACACAGTCGTATTGTTTTGCTCCAGCTTGATGAATTCCACTTCCTTCATATGACGAATACTTTCGGTAAAGTACTTGTCATTGAACAATTCTTTGAACTTCTCCCAAAACATCTTGAGTGCGTCAGGCTGGGTACGTTTTACAGATTCCCACCAATGATCTGCTTCTTCACGCAATATAAAGGTGGCGAATGGAACCTTTTGCTCCTCTGAGCATTCTAAGACATCAAATATCTTGGTGATCTGCTTTATCCATGTCTCTGCCTTAAGTGGTTATGGCTTTCCCAAAAACTCCGGTGGTCCTAGCTCCTTGAACTGCTTAGCGGTGACCAACCGTAGGTTGCCAGTGTTTCCACCTGCATTATGAACAGGAGTCTCTTTCGTTTGGTGTTGCATGAATTCTAAAAAGCTCCTAAACGTACCGTAGTTCGTCATTTGGTCGGTGCCGTTGTTCACCTGAGGATTGTTTCCTTCCTGATGCACATAATCCTGAGTATTGATCTGTGGTGACTCAACGGTCTCCTGTGCTCCATTGTTATTCTCAACATTCTCGGATGTCATTTTCAAATACTGTCACAAAACAAGGGTTAATTGACATGTAATATATTTTTCCTATATTCTGACCGACCAAACAAATACCAAATAAACTTAGTCAGGTCATACTAGCAAAGGAATTCTTCGTCTCTCCCCTCCTAGTTCTTGTCTCACATCTCAGCCAGGGATCATATCCCTAAGCTCTGATACCAAATGTGACGCCCCCAAAATAGGTATACCTCATCAATTATGAGTCGCCAAATACATGGTACAGAAACAAATACAACTTCAGTAATACAACTGTCGTGCAGAATACGACAACACATATACTGTGAGTTTGAATACAAATATTATTTACTAGAGAGTATACAAACTCAAAAGGAGTCCTCATTACAATTATCACACTATTTCACAGAATAGTGAGGACTACTAATGCAACCATCTAGACCGTCAATCCATTTCTCGACTAGTCCCAGCTATATTCTTATTTCCTGAAGAGAACAGTGAAAGAAAGGGTGAGCTCAACTAGCCCGGTAAGAAATATTATGACTAAGATAGTGTACAACAAGTTATCATTAGTCTTCAACAGGAAAAAAATTGATAAAATATAATAGATAACAAGTTTTAGATCAACAACTGCAGTGGAAAAAGAAATCCATTAGAATAGTCAAGTAGAGCATAAAACCTACTATCTTCTATGATTTAAAAGATTTATCATCAATTTTATTACTGAGATTCAGCTTAATAAATAATCCACATCATCGAATCATCCCTGCACTACGGGCCAAAGATAATCGTGATTTCATCAACGGTCGTTATCATGCCATAAAATAATTCATCTTTGCACCCTTGGCCGAAGAGAATCTATGGTCATAATCATACCAAAAATTGTTCATCAATGCACTACGGGCCAATGAGGACTTTTACCACATCATTTGTAACATTACGGTCATGATTATACCAAATAATCCCTGGTCATAATCATACCAAGTCCATCTATGCACTACAGGCCACAGATGACTTTCAACAGAATATAAACATGATGATGATGACAGTGATATAATAATTCAATTAAACAAGTTCAAGGATAAATTTTAAAGATTTATAATTTAATTTATTCAGAAATCAATAACGTCCAAATTGTCAACATGATACTACTTTGTGGAGTAAAATTCAAGAATAATACTCAGTTGGTCATGTGCATCTCAACACCTGTTCATCTTTGCACTACGGGCCAAAGATATTCATCAGGTAATCATTCATCTTTGCACTACAGGCCAAATATATTCAGTAATATCATCATTTGGGACTGAGGATGATGAAAAATATCTTAAAGAAAACGAATCCAGTGAAATAAAAGAACAAATATTAGGAATTCGTATTACAGTTTACCCAATTTTAATAATACTCTGAAATAACCAATTTCGAAGCAGAATTCAAAAATAATGATCAAAACATGGATACAATCAAAGATAGTAACCATAATAGCCATCTTGGATAAAAAGAAGAAAATTTCATTTTTCGGTGAATAGTGTCGTAATCGTGAATAGTGTCGTATACGTTAATAGTGTCATATACATGAATAGTAATCCCGACACAAAAAGTTCTAAATTTGATATAAAGTTCAGACTAATATTTCGGCATGATATTGAAAGAAATAATATCATTTACGAATAAAATAACATCCCTTACCTCAGAATAATCGTACTTCTGACAAAATTTCGGATATAGTGCTGACATAAACTTGTACTGAATAGCAACTCTCAAAGTATTAAAATACTCACAAAATACACTCGAGAATATAGAGAGAGAAAGAGAGAAAACTTATGAATTCTGGTGTGATTTTCAATTCTAACTTAGCCCTCTATTTATAGCAACATGTTAGCACGCCGAAGCAGACTTGACCTGCAACCTGATGGCTTTACCTGCTACTATTGCCATCCAACACATTGGAAATAAATGTCAGCACATTTCTTCACCAACCACATGTGGGTGCCACTCAATTCTAGAATTTTCCACCAAAATTTTTTATAAACCTAATATTCGAATCAGTCACCTCTTAAAATTCATAACAAATCATACGTTCATTTTTAACGGTTCAAAATTTGTGGACATATACTCAACTTATATATGTATAACATATCCAAAAATCACAACAATCCAACGGTCGGATTAAAAATTATAACTCACGCAATATATCTGAAAAATACTTATTTAATTTTTAATACCTCCATTCCGACAGAAATACTGATAAAACACCTCAGCATTAATTTCTTCAATAATAACCACATAAATAAATTCATCATTTATATCCACATCAAATAAATATTTCCTTATCATATAAATCAATAATTAATTATTTAAAAATAATATTACAGAATCACAATTATGACAACCAGGCCGTTTCCAGGAAAGAGGGGGCTTTTCAATAAGGATTTCTCCTTACTGGCGCGCAATTAGGTGACAAAACCTCTCTTTGACAGAACTTTCTAGACATTGCCAATAATGCTATCTAATAATATTATTCGAATAATATGAATTATTGATCTGATAATGGGAAATACTGTGCAGTGACAATTATTGAACAACAATAATATAAAATTTTAACGTAGCAATTATTGAATCAGTAAAATAAAATATTGAACAGTAATTACTGTAACAATTATTGAGTAGTGCCTTCTTATGTAAGAATCAATAATTCAAAAATACTGTGCAATACCGTGTGCTACTGTGCAACAACGCGTATTACTTTACTTTACCCACAGGGTATTCCAACAGTGTTAACAGTAACAACTACGCCGTTATTTATAAAAACTTAATTTTGTCATTTTCTTCATCCGATAGTTATTCTGTTATGGGGCCCACAAATGGCTGCGTCATCGTACAAATATTCCCCGACAGAACTAATATTCCATGACTAAATGAATATTCCCCGACAACAATGAATATTTTATAACCACTTACGTATTTTGAAGAAAATTTCATATATCACCCTTAACTTTAACTTTATCAATTTAACCATTTACTGAATAGTTATTATAAGAAAAATTGAATACTTTTATTTCATAAAATTTGGGGTCTTACACATGGACTCAAAAACGATTGAGTTCTGTGCTTAGATGAAAGAATTACAGACGAACAGACGAAGAACGTTAATAACGTAAAACGAACGAATGATGAAGATTAAGAAAATTGAATGACATGTTAACGAATTCAAAATAAAATTTTGTCCAAGGGAAGTTGAAGTACGTAAGATAAGGAAGAGAATGACTTCGAACGACCTCGTTTTGAGCTATAATGAAGAAGTTATTAAATCATAAACTAAGCGTCTCAAACTTGATTCAAGACTTAGAAAAAATTTAGAAATTTTAAGCCTGGCGTCGCAGCGCCAGTCATTCCTTGGGAGGTGGTGCTGCAACGTCAACCCGAGCAACCAACCACTGCTGAGTGGTGTCGCAACGCGAGAGATATAGAGGGATTTGGTGCCGCAGCGCCAGACCAAGGAAGAAAGTACTGGAGAGAAGAGAGTTTAAATGCTCAACTCTTGGCGGAAGTCTAAGGAAAGATAAAGAACATATAGTTCAATTAATTTAACAAATAATCAAGTGAATTAAACTTTTAATCAGGATTGAACGGGATTAAAAGACAACGAATGTAAACGCTGATTACGTAACCGATATCCGGGAACCATTGTCACGATAAAATGAACGTGTGGGATTGCTATGATTGTAATTCCTTAGACGTTGACGAATGTAGTAAGTAAGAGATGAATTATCGAGAAAGCCGTGACAAACGATAATAAGGGTAATAAAAGTCTGAATGTGAGTCGAATAGAGAATGTTATAATAAAGTAAGTGTTAAACACTTTAGCCGACGTGAGGGTTGAGTGTACGCGAATATTAAGAGGAAAGAACCTTCACTCCATGTATGGTTTGACCGTAAGGTAATAAAGAATGAAGAAATTGAATTAAAGACAATAACGTATAACGTAAAGAAGGCGAGTTAATGATTATAACTTGGATAACGTTCCGAGTCAAATGAATTGGACGTTGTAAGATATGAATAAGGTAATGTAAAATGCTTAACTCTATAAATGCGTAGAATTAATATTGGATGATCGTTCTACGTATACAAAAGACTGTATGACTTAGACGATAAGAAATGAATGTTGAGGTATAGCATTTAGTTGCCAAAAAGCCATAAGGAATAAGAAATTGACTTAACGAACATTATACTTCAATGGTTCGGATAAGTTAAGATAAGTTTAGGTTGTGGTACAATCGTAATCTTTGATGGTTGACATATGGGAGCTGGGCTAAACAGTTCTTTTAGAGAGCGGAGGTATATATGAAACTGGCAACAGATCTAACTCACTGTGAAAGATAGTGTAGATGAAACGGGAACTTGTTTGTTGGTTGTTTGTGAGAAACCACTCAGAGTACCATATGGACTACTAGCAGAGACACATTGTGTGTTGAGTCCTAGAAGAGTTATAAGAAGAAGATAAGAATGTAAATCATAAAAGATGATGATTCAATGAGTAAGACATCTCTGTATGTCATGAAACCGTAAACCGATAAAGAAAGTGGGTCGCGTAAAGTCAGATTACAAGACACGAACCCTAAGAAGTAAAGAAAAGTTTAAATCAATGCGTAAGTCAAGGATATGACTAATTGGTGTATATTTTATTTCCTTATGTATTATATAGGAATTAGAATGAGCAGTTTAACGTAAACTTTAAGCTGTAGCTATGCATAAGGCAAATTTTCTAACTTCATTCATATTTTAAATGGATGCTAGTTTCTTAAACTTTCTCAGATGTTGAACATAAGAAGTTTTGTCTATGTGCAAATGTGCGATATTTGTATAAGGTGGTAGGATATATGAGGCCTTGTGCCACAATTTGAACACTTTGGTGTTTCTATGAGATAAATTGTTCTGTGATTGAACTGTTCAATATGAGTATGTTCTGTTTATACATGAACCGTTATTGTTAAGTCTGTACTAATGATTCTAGCATGACATGATATGTATATATGGAAAAGGCAGAAGAATGAAAGTATTTCAAAGTGAATGTGACTAATGTTTTAAAATGATAGGAATCGAGATTATTCCTGTTATTCAAGCTGCTTCATAACTTTTGTTCGGTTATTGAAGTCTTAAAAGAATGTTTAAAATCTTGAAGTTGTTTATTCAACTGTTATGACTTGTTGGGCAATTGAAAGCTCACACTTGCTTTAAATAAAAAATATTTTTAGTGCACGAGTAGAAGAACTTAAGGATCCTGTAAATATCAAGTTGATCGGTGTCCAGATGAAGTTCCATTCATTATATGAATGAGCGTGAAAATCAAGTGAAGAATTGTAATGTAGAATAGTTTAATTAAACTATAGATTAGTTTAATGAATCGTTACGTATCTTTGGTGGCGGATAAAAGTCACTCTTGTAAGATGGAAAGAATAATGTAATTACCATTATTTGTAATGAACGAGATTATAAGGTAATAGAACGTGGTATTTGAGAATGTATATTGTTATATTTCACTATATAATGATGTATGTTTGGAAGAAGATGTTCTCGTGATGCACGGAATCCGGGTGTGAAGATGTACTCGGGGCATTACACTTTTCCTAACAAAATTTTCCTATATTTATTCCTATATAATCATATCTAGTATCAACTACAAAATCTTCAGTATATTAAGTTATGACTTCCTATTTATAACCCTAATTAGGGTTAAGATTTTAGGGTTACCAAATCTAGAATTAGGACTTCCTAATTAACATTAGGGTTTCCTAACTAATCGTTAGGGTTTACTAATAATACACCTTCTCTGATCAGTACTTACCCTTAACCAAATATTCCAGAATACAATTATAATAATAACTATATTATTAACCAAAGTCATACTAGGATTTCGATCAGGTATTCATTATTACCTTCTTTACACTGTTAGTCAATAAATTGACTAGCCTATTGAATTCATACCCCGCATGCTCAAAATAATTACCAAAACTAAATAAATAATTTTTTTTCTTCGTAAAATCATTTAAAATTTCGGGTCCTTACAGTTATACGGGTTTAAGGCCCCAAAATAGTAAAAAATCATGCATGTGGTGTTCGGGCTTACTTCGATGGCTATCATTCCCGTAAAAAGTCCGACACTTATATATATTTATATATACTGTTAAAGATGCTTCACATCTTGAATAAAATCAAATCTAGTCGAATATAGAATAAAATGGAAGTATCAAAGGCCTCAATTCCTATGCGAGCATAAGGGTTTAAAAACTTGTTTTCAAAACATCACTTTAATAATCTTTACTTAAAATTGAATTTTTATATAATTCAAACCCTTTGTATATAGGTGCAAAAGAGGCATAACACTACTTTCAAATAAAGCACAAAACATCTTTTTCGATCCAAAGCTTTCAAACGCACACATACACACACAATGTATAGGGAATGAAAAGACGCGATAACAGTGTTTCACGGAAGTCTGGGGTTCCTAACACCTTTCTCTCTCGTAAGAAACCCCCGAGCTCTATGAATGTCTGTTTCCAGACCAATTAAACGGAGTCACATATTGGGCCATATTGTAAAACATTTAAAACTCTGGTTGAGCTGGTACAACCATTTAACTCATACCAACTGGCGACTCTGTCTAATTCGGTCCAATCAAATAAAATCAAACTTTTCAAATTATCGACATTGTATGTTGGTATCTTCCTAAAATCTCACCCTTTAAAGAAAGATAAATTAAACCACATAGAAAAAATTAAGGGTAGAAAACCATACCTAGGAATTGAGGATTTTTCCCAGCGTCGACATGTGGCGACTTTATTGGGGACAGTAGAGGGCTTAAGCCGCATTTCAATCTTTTCAATTCCCTTTTATCTAAATGTGTGGGAATGATATCTTTACATTGAATGGGTGTGAATGAATGTTTAATTACTGCTCTTTATATTAGTGTTTTGCACAATGCCATCATACATAACAATGAGACGCGATGAATGTATGTTGTGTAGTCCCTCCATTAGGAGGTAATCCGATTAGTTGTTGATTACTGGACTCAAAGGAGAATAATCCCGCGAGGCTCACGAAAGGTACAACTCAAATCTACTCCAGTTGAAAGATTGGATTAACTTCCCATCTAGTAGATTGTGATGATCTGGGAACCTTCATGCTTAAAAGCCCGTGAGAGTAAACCTAAGATAGGTTAGCCTCTAATAAACCAAACATGAAGGAAAGTCTCTTCATGCCTTTCCCTTTTAATTCAATGTAAATTTCAATTCCATGTAAATATCTATTAAATGTAAATATTATTTCCATTCCTTGTCAATTCCATTGATATACGTATATCAAATCATGTCATGCTATCCTATCATCAAAATAACGGACATCTATTTTTGTAGGAAAATATTAAAAAAAACCCTAAAATTGACACATTGCGTGAGCATGCATACTCTTCGGGTTTATCAAGATTAAACTACCTACTTTTATTGTATGCAAGATTGGCCCCATTATTAGATCAAATTCTAAGAAGGCACAATGCCTATCCACTAATATGGAGGAAAGTACCTAATAGGGGTCAGGTTTTGTGTCTCGAGATGAATTCAAGGGACTCAGAAATCAGATAGCAGAACTAGCTGACTTCCTAAAAGAGTAGAGTAAAAATACTCAGAGTCAACAGATATCCACTCAACCAGAGTCCTTCGTATAAGGTGGCAGCCAGGATACTGACAAGAAAAAGGAATCACAGCTCAAACCTCAATCCAATAAGAAAACAAACAAAACCCCTGAAATCAACAATCTCAAAGAAAAGCGATAAACTAGTGACATCAGAAGGAAAGTCCAACAAATGGAAGAAACCATCCGGTCTATTAAAGGGACTGGACCATATGGGAGTGTTAACTACTCAGACATCAGCATCTTTCCTGGGGCCCATTATCCAGAAAAGTTCCAGATTCCGGAATTTGAAAATACGATGAATTGGGATATCCTTACACTCATTTAAAAGTATTCATCGAAGAACTCAGAGCCTATGTAGAGGATGAAAAGCTGAGAGTGTAGTTATTTAAGAAAAGTCTGACCGGAGAGGCCAGAGCCTAGTACGCTCGACGGGATAACTCTAAAATTCATAGCTTTGAAGAGCTAGCCCACGCCTTCTTAAATCAATACAGATTCCAGTCACAAATGGCTCCTGACAGATATCAAATTACCAAAGTTAAAAAGTAGAACCGTGAATCTTTTCGTGAATATGTCTAAAGATGGATACGTCTGGCAGCGTAGGTCATTCCATCAGTGACAGAAACTGAGATGGTAATGACATTTATTAATATAAAGGAAGATCCATTCTATGAAAGAGTCCTAGCAGGCATAGGAAAACCATTCTAAAAAGTGATTAAGCATGGAGAAATGGCTGAGATGGGATTAAAGTATGGAAAGATTAAAGACCTCACTGCTTTGGAACCGTGGCTAAGCATATTCAGGCCAAAATTTACGGGAATAATCCTTGGAGAGTTCATAAGAAGAAGGAAGAAGATGTATCCTTAATACTCCAAGGTCAAACTCAGAGAGGCAATCAAAACCTGCCCATTCAAAGGAAAAATTATTCCCCTTTCCAAACATCTGTACAACCTTTAAATCCACCATTCCAAAAAATTAGAGAGGTTAGACGTTGAAGAACATTTAAACCCTTAGGGGACTCACTTAAGAATATAATAAAGCTTCTGACAGCACATAAGAAAATTTATCAGCTTCTTCCCTCAGCCAATCCAAATGGGAAGAGTTTTGACCCAAGAAAGAAATGTGCTTCCCATTTTGGGGCTCCTAGTCATGATGCCCAAGAATGTTGGTCTCTAAAGCACAAGATCCAAGATATGATAGACAATGGTGAGATTATGGTAACAACACCAGAGCAGCCACATTTTCAAGATAACCCTTTGCCTCAACACAATAAGGAGGGAGTCAACATGATCAGTATGGGGAGTGGAGAAGGTTCCAAACAAGCAAGGATATCTTTGACAAATGGGAGTATTTAGAATGTCAGTTTATGATAGAATGATAAATGAAGTCTATCAAAGAATATATTAGTCAACTGGTATAACTGATGGTATATCAACACCAAGTGACGCGATAGTTGATAACTTAAGTCAGTCAGCGGAGAACAAATCCTCCTACCACCAAAATTCTTCTATAAGCAAGGAAGGATCACTATCGATTCCATGAACATAAAACCTGGGCAGACAAAGTTGCCAGGGAAGAATGATTTTGAGCTCATAGAGAGTTTTCCTTCAAAAGAAAGTTCGCTTCTTTGAATCAGCCTATGGAAGAAATTCTCCAAATGTTGATCAACGAGTGAAGACTCATAAAGTTATTACCCCCAATGGACCCTCGATCAAGGAAGTTTAACTCTTACAAAATATGTCAATATCATTCCAACACTCCTAGTTATGATACATAAGAATGTTTTGGACTTCGTTATCTAATTCAAAACCTAATTGAAAGCGGTGAGCTGCTAAAAGCAAGTCAAGATAATGGTTTTCCTGATGAAGAAGGAATATTTCCTCCCCTGGCATGGAGTCTAAAGGAAGTTGTAGCAGTTATTTCCTGTGAGAATGATATAATTACAATATCCTTGACAATTCTAGAAAAGGGGGATCTAAGAGGAAAAAATTCTGTGAAAGTGGTTGCACCAAAAACACTGATGTTGCCATTCAAACCACAATATCCCTTTATCAACTTAAAAAACGTCCCATGGAATTATGGGGAGTATGAGGGATCAACATCAAATCACATTGCTGCTATATCAAAGGAAGACCCGATGTATCTACCTTAACAAGTAATAAAGCCATTCACTAAAACAAAGGGTAAAGTGCCCGATGAGAAAATTGAAGAATTCCTCAAAAAAATGAGGCATAATGAAGCCAAGGTAGTGCAAAGTTTAAAAGAGGAACCCCAATAGATATCTATTCTAGATTTGGTATTATCCTCAGAGGATCATCGCAAGATCTTAATGCATGTATTGGAAGAAGCGCATTTGCCAAAGGTAGCGGATACATAAAAGTTCCATCACCTTATAGATCACATTTTCAATAGAAATATGATTTATTTCATTGATGATGACATACCAGCAGAAGGGACTGGTCATTGTAAGTCATTGCATATAGCAGTGATATTTTCTGGATATGTGATAGGAGGTGTGTTGATAGATGGAGGATATTCCCAGAATATTTGTCCTTATGACACTTTGGAAAGAATGAAGATCAATCCATATAGAATTCAGAGCAGTCATATAGTCATAAGTGCCTTCAATGGGTCTCGACGAGATGTTGTAGGAGAAATCGAACTTCTAGTAGAGATTGGTCCACATATATATATATATATATATATATATATATATATATATATATATATATATATACATATCCTTCCAAGTGTTGAACATCACCACGAGATATGGTTAAATGCTTATTTGGTCACTGTACTATATGTCAACTTAAAAGTGAGTCACTAAACCAATTTTTCTTATAGTCAACTCACTATACCTTACTTTACTAACAAAAATTAGAATTTTTGTTAGCGGGGTTAAGTTTTTGAACGAAAAAGTGACGTGGAAAAATATTAAATTACTGAATCCTTGTCATTACACACATAAGCTATAGCTCACCCAATTTGACCCAACTTATGCCGATGCCCACCCAGCCCACCCGATCCGATCCTACCCATCTCATTTCATTAACGTTAAATAAACAGTTCAGTTCAGTTCAAAAGGGGCTTAAATTAGGGTTCTTCGTTAGAGTAAAAAGTTTAGTTCAAATTGGTGAATCCTTAAATTATTTAAGAGTAAGAGAGTTATACTAAAGTGTGTGTAGAGAAGATGAGTTCTTCAAGTGGGGTAGAGAGCTCTTATAAAAGAAAAATGGTGAGCATATCTGCAGATTCGTAACGCGACACTGCCTCATTCAATCCCATCGTCTACAGATGTGGAATAGTTGCACCCATATGGGAAGCATGGAAAGATGGTACCCTAGATCCAAGTACACAATTTGTTGGTTGTAGCAGGTATAAGGTATGTGAATTTTGCAATCTTTTTTTAAAAAAAATTATATGAAATAAAAAAATGGGATTTAAATGTCACAAATCTTCCTCTATTGTATCTTCTAAGCAAGAGCCAAAGATGTATTATCGATTTTTCAAGTGGTGTGACCCTCTATTTGAGGGATGAACTATGCTCAGCGAATGAATAAATACAACGATTGAAATTATTTGAGAATGGAAGTGAATCAAGTGTGCTCAAAGAATTGAAGAGGGAAAATTCCCAAAAAACAAAAAAAAATAAGAAGGATGTGGCTTTTTCTAATTTATTCATGGATGATGTTTTTATTTTTTTTTGTAGTAATAGTGGTTTAAACCAACATTGTGCAAAATGATTGTAATATTTTGGGATGGTTTATGTGTTTTATTGTTATTGTGGAAGTTTGATGTTTGAAGGTTATGATTGTAAATGAGGAAGTTTGGATTTTGAATCCCTAATTTTAATGAATTGAATGGAAAAATAGAGGAGTTTACTCTTTTTGTGTATTTGGTATGGTAATCTAACTAAAATTTGGTAATCTAACTAACATTTGGTATTTGGTATGTCAGAAATAGAACTGCACCATAGTTATAAAGCTAAACAGAGTATTGGTATGACAACATTTTACTAAAATGCTATGGCATTTATTAACTTCTATTAGAAACAGAATTGCACCATTTATCAGTAATTATTATCCAATAGAAAATGTCACAACCAAACTGTAATTTATCTTTAACCAAACCACAACAATAAATGTCACACCCAAACTAAAATATATTGTTTTGTGCAAATCAGACTAAAATACATTTATAAACAGTGAATAACATTGATAACCATCTGTAGCATTACAGTAAATCTAGTTGGCTTCCTTGCATTAGTAGGTACTATTTAGCAAAAAACAATCAGCAAATTGTACCAACTAAAAAGCTATACTATACATATACATATATAATCAGTTATCCCATACCAATTCTAAAACTATACCCAAAGTGTATGACCAACTTTCCCATATATATATAACCCTATATACCAAATATTATGACCAGCTATTCCAAAACACTATGCAAAAGAGTTGGCAAAGTATACCAAAAGTACACCAAAATATATAACTTATTAATCATTTTTCTTGCATGCTACTACTACTATTTTGTGTTATTTCCATCCTTCTGCCTTGGTGTTTTAAATGGCATGCATGTTGAAGATTGTGACCCTCTAGTGTATGCTTCTTTTTTCCTTGTATTTTCCTGGTTTGGTGGTGTAGAAGATGGTGGAGTGCTTGCTTATCTGTGCATTGTATTTTCCTGGTTTGGTTGTGTAGAAGCTAGTGGAGTGCAACCTTCCCCAGTTGTTGTTGAGGTCTTCTTCTTTCTCACAAGGGTTGGAGTTGGCATCTGTTTAGAACAAATAGGAATAATTTAATGTTTGTTAGATTTAACACTTATGAACAATACTAAATAATAAACATAGGTAACTTCTTTAGCAATTTCTTTTAACTTGCACATATAAAGGTAATTTCTTTAGTAATATTTTTTAACTTCAAATACTATCAATTAAAGTAAGAAATTGAGAAAGAATTGGGTAGAACTTATACTTACGAAGGTAACTTTGTCTTTTCTAGTTTTGCTTGCATTGTCAACCCTTTTAACTATTTCAGTACGCTATGGAATAGAATAGGAATAGTCAATAAAAAATTGCAAAGATATGAAAATGGGTATATAAAAAAAATAAAACTTACCGCATTTTAAGTAGGTGGATTCACTTGCTTTTGTGCTCTTATTTTTTGCCTTAGGGACTGAAGGTTATGGGTATGTAGGTAATGTCCAGGCAGAGTTGGGTGCTTTGGACACCTAAGTCAACTGTGACCATCTCCCTTGCATATGCTGCAGTGCATCTTCCTCCCTTTCCTTGACACCCTACCCACTTTCCCACTATTATTTGCTCCATCCTCCTACTCCTCTTTTCTTCTTAAAATTTATGGCCTTACTTCTTTTTCATTGGTGGTGGTAACAAGATATCACAATTAGTAAAGTCCCAAAAATCTTTCCCATTCAATACTTCTAAGGTATGAGAATAAGTATTAATGTAAGTGTCCCTAGTGTACCAGTGAGCGACATAATCTATTAGGTTTTCATATATAGAATGAATTTCCCTAACAACATGATAACAAGGGATTCTTGTCAAATCCCACACCCTACATGCATAACTTTTCTCCACAAGGTTAACAATGTGTCTTTCTCTCCCTCTCTCCTTCACTTGGAACTTTAACTATCCATCCCATAAAGTTTCACAATGTGTAGATTCTAAGATAGCACCATCCAATTTCTTCTTAATCCTTAGGCTGATTAATTATTTAGTCTTCAATATTTCATCTCTTTTTTTGTGCAACCTCACCATAATTTTATCATGTATCTCAGCTAGCATGTGTAACATTGTCATATATCTTGCCTTTATGATCCATGCATTAAATCACTCAGACATGTTCTTATCCACATTGTTAGTCTTTGAGTGAGTCTCAAAGAATGCCTTGGACTAAACCTTGGGATCTTGCTCTCAAAGTTTGTCATGTACAGGAATTGATACCCTTTTATCCTCTGTCATTGTCCTTTTGTGTGCTACAGTATGAGTTTCCATGGCTGCCTCCCAAAAAGTTATTTTAAGAGCTTGGGAATGATAGTTCTTCCTCCAATTTGCATAGATGTGCCTTGTACAGTTTCTTTGCTCTGCACGAGGATGAAGATCTTGAATAGGTCCTTTTAACTCCTGAAAATATCAACTATTAGATAAATGTACAAAGATGTGAATTATAATTATTATCAAATATTAACAAAGATGTTAACCTTTTGTTGGTAGATATTAAAGTAAGCCAATTGCCATCTCCCAATGTAAGATCAGACACCAACAACTGTATGAACCTAGTCCAAATGTCATTATTTTGACTCTCCACCACCCCCATAGCTATAGGAAACATTTGATTGTTTCCATCCCTGCCAAATGTAGATAGAAGCTATCCACCACACATTGTTTTCAAAAAATAGCCATCCAAGCCAATAACAGGCCTACATCCACCTTTCCAAGCATTTTTCAAAGCATCATAACAAATATAAAATCTCTTAAATCTTGGCACATCTTCAAGATTCAATATTGTTATTTTTATGTCAACTGTGTTATTCTATTACTCTTCACTATCTCAGCCCCAAAGTCTCACATCCTTGCATAATGATCCTCCATAACCTGTTGAATCCCATGCAGTGCTAAATATCATAGAGGAGAGAAAGGGGGGAGGCATGTAATCATTACACCACTTTAGTAGGTGACTAACTTGCTAGGTGTCAAGCTTTGGTCTCATTCTTATCTTTTTCATCCAACCCACAAGTTAAACCAAGAGTGCAAGCAAGCTTATAATGATAAGGAGAGAGAGAAAGAGTGAGACATTGGATGATGATTATAGATATACATAATATATCTATACTTAATTTACTAACAAAAATCTATTTTGTTCTTTCTTTCATTTTATTTCCTAAGTTAGCTATCAAAACAAAGTAAGAGAGACAGAGAGAGAGAGCCAAGAGGGTTTCGGCCACAATAGGGAAAGAGATAGGGAGAGTTTTGATAGTTTCCAAGTTCCGTAATCTAAGTATTAGGAAGAAGAAGAAGAGGAATCAAGAGAAGGTATAAGAAATCCCTACTTTTATAGTTTAATTTCTCTTTGTGATGATTTGAGTTTTGATATTTGTAAAACTATAATCTTGAGGCTTAAAACCTTAGATCTTGGTGTTTAAAAGTGTTTTATGTTTAGATCCAACTCTTTTGTAGATCAAATGTGGAAGCTAAACTAAGAAATATGAGTTAGGCTTTTCAAAAGATAGAAAATCAAATTTTTCTTCGCTTTTGTTGTGTTTGATCTTGTGTTTGTTGATTATTTGGCGAATTAAACCATGGATCATGTTAGATCCATGATTATATGAGTTATTTTGAGTTAATATGATGAGTTATGTTGGTTTTATGAGAGATCATGAAAGTTTTCATACAAAACATAAAGAGTTGAAAAATAGATTTTTGAGAAAACAAAGTATGATATGGAAATGACCATATCTCTCATTCTACTTTGAATTTTTGAGTGTGGTCAAGTCCTAGAGTTAGATATATGAGTCTTCTAATATATCCAAGTGGAATCACTGAAAAAGGGTTTGTATATTTTCGTGTGCAATGATTTTAGTAAAGGATGAAAAATCTAGAAATGCTTAAAAAGCTGCTGCCCAAAATATTCGAAGGGCTGTTTTGGCCACTTATTTAATGAAATAAAATCCGGCCTTTTGGGGGATGATAATATATGGGATAAAGTCGGTTGTGTCCAAAAATGAGCTCATTCCGACTTAAAATGAGCAAGTTATGACTATTTCAATTTTTGCGCTTTCCCGACAAAAATTGCTATAACCGGAGTTGTATAACTCCGATGGCCTTGAAATATAAACTGTAAGCTCAAGTTAACATGTGTAAGATCCTGCCAAGAGTTGGGAATTTTTGAAGTTAAGTACGAGGTAGCTAATTTCTTAAAGAACTAACTAGAAATTGATTTTTGAAAAATACTTGAGGGAGTTGAAAATTTCCTCAAAAATACTTTTTGTGTATGGAATATATGTATATATGATTGGCCAAAAGATTAGAAAAAAATAAGCTGATTTCATATTTTCGTAAATAGTGTATTTCAACTTCCCGAAATGAACATTTCAGGTTGCTGAAAAGGGAAACTGAAATGTCAAGAAGTGAAGTCAGTTTTGTTTTAGCTTGCTGAAATAGAAACTGAAATGATATATTAAGTCTACTGCGTTCATAAATAGTTTGTCAAGTTATATTACGAACTTATAAATGAACGAGTAAGTGTTAAGTCTAAGATATTATAGTGTACTCACTAATGATAGGTTATGTGATTTCTTGTTAAATTGCTATAAGTAAGATATGTGATACTAATTAAGAGATCGATTTTATCAATGATAGGTCTTACAAAAGAAGTTAACTTAGATTGCGTAGCAGTAGTCAACGAATCAGGCAAGTTCCTAACTCAACTTGAGTTACTATTTTTCAAGCATTGTAGTGAATAATTATTGATAGTTATTCATATCTATAATGATTATTGTAATTCAAACGTAGTGCAATTGATTCTTATTCTATTATTTGAATTGTTTATAAATCATGTCTCAGCTAATTGTTTTGGCGAGACTAATATTTGTTAAAGCATGAAATGTTCTATTTATTATGAACTGAATTATTATTGGAAGATCTATGCCATTGGTTTCGGCTAGATTAGTATTGTTATTAATTATTGAAATCATAGTATTTATTTGAAAGTAATCCAAGCCATATTGTTGTGGTACGGACTCGTGATGTAAGACTGAGATGAACAAATTTTAATGTCGTAAATCGACCTATGCGCTATTATTGAGTATTATGCATAATATAGGGTACAAAGGAGTTGGTCACTCCAGGTACTTGCAGAAGAGTATAGTTTAGTTTTTATAACTAATTTATATTCTTGTGGAATAATTTAGTTTAAATAACTAAATGATTCCTCTAGTAGTTCATGATCCTTTTGTGATCACTCAACATGAAATCTGCGTATATCCCACTTTATTGAATATTGTTGCAGTATTGTTAATTCTTATTATTCAATTGAATATTATTGAATCTTTGAAAGAATTTTACTCTTTCATCTCTGATATGTTATTCAGTATGAAATGGGAGAAAGTTTTATTATTGAGATTGAATTATTATTCAGCTACTTCGAAATCTTTTGATTATTGTTGAAGTTGTAAAGAAGCTAGACTCTTCTATTCATGATATATATCATTTGTTGTATATTTTAACTTGTTGGGCAAACTCGTTGCTCACTCTTGCTTAAATAAAATATTTCAGTTAATGCCGATGTAGCAGAAGGTTCTAATAGGAACAAAGGCAAAGGCAAGGCTCAGGAGTAGTTAGTGTCAACTTTTAATGGTTATGTTTTATTATGTAATTAATTATGTAAACCTTTTGATTATATAAGGGTATGTAAGTTATGTCAAGGTTAGTTAATCTGGGATATTGTTATAAGTTGTATTAAAGAATATTATGAATGATGTTTTTCTTTAACGAATGAGTAGTTAGATGTGATATATATGATGGATCGTGAGCACCAAACCCGAGATGAGGGATGTAATAACCCGATATTTTTTATATAAATAGATAAGAAATTTTGCATATAAATTTTTTTTTACAATGAGAATAAGTGTCAAGTATTGTGATGTTAAATGCGAATATATTTATTACTTGAAAAATTATAAATAATTTTAGAATTATTAATTACTACAAATTATATTCTTATGGTAATTAATTTCTGTAAGCAGAAATATTTTTATTATTTATTTTTCCTGAAAATATAATTAATATATTAAGTGACAATTAGAATTATAATAATAAATATGTTATTATATGAATTTGTTCAGAATATTTAAGTTAATTATTTTAACTTGATAATTGATGTTGTGTACGAAGGATAAGTCAGAAATGGAATCCAAACCCTAAACTTGGATTTTTATCCAGGAATGAGAATAATAATGTAATATTAATTATATTTTAATTTTCAGTGCTTAAATATATACCGTATATCTGTAGACTGTTAATGTTGGTCAATTGTGGTAAATTGGGTCATAACCTAATATTGTTTTGTGAAACCCTAATTGTTAAACTCAATTATGAGTTAAGACTGAGTAGTAATTGTGTTATATGAATTCTTCTGCGTATTAGAATTTCTGTAATTATAAGAAACCCTAATTATTGTTTTATGCTAATAATTAGGAAAAATCCTAATTATTTATTTGAAAACCCTAATTGCAAATTTTAGAATCCCTAATTATTATTTTGTGAATTATAAAGATAATTAGGAAACTTAATTAATTTGGGAACCCTAATAATATTTAGAAACCCTAATTTAAAAACCCTAATTTCTATTAAAAATCCTAATTTAATTAGTATGTTTTAAATTAAAATTGTATTACACTTTAAATTTTAAATTGTCCAAACCCTATAAATTATTTGGAAAATTGTAAGATTTTCAATCTAGTGAATAAACCCTAGATTTAATCACCTTGTACAAGAATGCCCTTGAAATTATATGAGAAATTACCGAAATACCCTTTTTGTCTCTTTAGTGTATTATTAGTGAATTATTGTGCATTATTGCTATCAAAACATGAAAAACATCCTACCCTGCCAATTTTGCATCCAAGACTCAATTATATTCAGATTTAATCAACCATTTTGAGCATTTAATGCATCTAATTTGGTTTATATATAGATTGGAGAGAGAATTAAGGCATTTTGTACACTAAAAATTGCCCAACTCTCATTCTTGAGCTTCTCTCTCTAAAACCTACGAATTATTGTAGTATTTCAGTCCCAAAACAAAGCCCTACTACCAATCATAACAAATCATAAGCCAAAAATCAAGAATCAAAGCTTAGAAAAGGTATAAACTCTAGCTTGATTTTTTTTTTTAATTTTTGGTGTTAGATGTTATGTTTAAATGTTAGAACATGTTTATTATAGTGTCTAAGGATGATCTGGGTTGCTAGATGTTGGATCCATAACATTTAGAAGCTCAGATTTAAAGATTTCCAAAATCTAGAAATTTCATTTTCTGTGATTTTTTGGCAAATGTCAAGCCTTATATCTTTGTGATCTTTAATGTTTTTTGTGTTCTAAAAGTTCATATGTGTAGCTTGTTATGTGGTCTTTAATCTGAAAAACGAATCAGGTCCATATCTATTGTGGATCAAAAGTTATTTAAGGTCAAAGTGGGTTGACCGGCATTGACCGGCTGTTCTTCAAACCCAGAAAATATTCTAAGTTTCTAGAAAATATTTTTTGGCAAATGTCAGAGCTTATAAATATTTTCTCGATCATGATTTTTGTTGTTTAAAAGTTGTTATGTGTAGTCGGATATGTCTTCTTTAATATGCAAAAAGAATCAAGTTCATAGCTTTTGTAGATCGGGAGTTATTCATGGTCAAAACCCGTTGACCGAAAACACTTAAGAACACAAACCCAGAATTTTTTTGAGCAGATTCCGTGTTGAAATTTGACCAGCTAGATCTTGCTCATGTTATCATGTTAATGTGTTATGATGCTTTTTAGTTGTAGTCCTACATATTTTCTACACACTCCAATTGATAGATCACACAAACAATTCACAGATTTATCATTTTCTTCATCCGACAGTTATTCGTTATGGGGCCCACAAATAGCTGCGCCGTCGTACGAATATTCCCCGACAGAAAGAATATTCCACGACCAGACGAATATTCTCCGACAGCAATGATTATTTTATAACCACTTGCTTATTTTGAAAAAAAAATCACATTTCACCCATAACTTTAAACTTTTATCAATTTAACCATTTACTGAATAGTAATTAGAAGAAAAATTGAATACTTTTATTTTATAAAATTTGGGGTCTTACACTAAGGGTCTTAAGGAATAAGTCAAAGTATAACTCATTATACACAAGATACTATGATGATCTCATGTCCAATGATCACTTTTACTCCTATCACTACAGGAATTCCTATTGACAGATAAGTAAAACTCCATTAGGTATTCCTTAGTGAGCCACGTTCAGTGTACTTATTCTCTAATAAGCACATATATATTTGCTTTAGTGTCTCCACACAAATGATCATGGGATCAATCATCCTCATCCAATGAGCAAGCAACGTATGTACCAATCTATTTAGATTCACTAATCCCCAATTTAGTAATCTAATGATTAGGAACTATTTTAGTTTTTAGCTTTCTAAGAATTTAGATCTCATTAGAATGATCATCATCATTATTCTAAAAGCATTTCTAAAAACTATGAGTTTATCACATATTTTAAAACAGCATCATGTAGATAATTAAAAGCATTTAATTAAATTAATATGTTTTATTAATAAATGAATAAGATTGTTACAAAGTATATACTTTATCATCAAACATGATTGGCTTGTGTGCATACTACTTACAAATTCTTCTTAAGTTTTATATGTTAAAAACAAAATTTAATGAGAATAGAAGTAAAATGTGTTAAGAATGAGTTTCATATGGTTGAAATCATGAGAAATGAAGAAAGAAGAATTAGAAGTTTAGTTTATAAATTTCTGAAGGAAGTATAAGTTTCGTAATGAATTTGAACGATCCGAATGAATCATATGAACGATTCGGTGATATTAGTAAGGAATGGTGTTTTATAACACCAAATTTCAAGAAAAAGTAAAATCATAATCAAAGTATGGATTAAAAATGAAGAACGAACGAAGAACAGGAAAAACGTTGTTGATGGACAAATTTAAAACCATCCTAGTATAACTTGTTGTTGATGGACAAGTTTAAAACCATTGCGTATAAATTAGTTGCTTATTGCTTGGTCAGGAACGGTATAAACGTTCATGAAGAACAAATTAAACTTACCTATAATGAAGCTATGAAGAAAATTTCATAAAAGACGAACGAGAAATAGAAAGTATGTAAATGAACCCGAATGTGTAGGGTTTCATAAGAATGTAAGAAAACATAGAAAACATGAGTCATGGTGTGACGCCCCCAAAATAGGTATACCTCACCCATTCTGAGTCGCCAAATACATGGTACAAAAATAAATACAACTTCAGTAATACAATTGTCGTGCAGAATACGACAACACATATACTATGAGTTTGAATACAAATATTGTTTACTAGAGAGTATACAAACTCAAAAAGAGTCATCATTATAATTATCACACTATTTTACAAAATAGTGAGGACTACTAATGCAACCATCTGGACCGTCAATCCATTCCCCGACTAGTCCCAGCTATATTCTCATTTCTTGAAGAGAACAGAGAAAGAAAGGGTGAGCTCAACTAGCCCAGTAAGAAATATTATGACTAAGATAGTGTACAACAAATTATCATTAGTTTTCAACAGGAAAAAATTTGATAAAATATAATAGACAACAACTTTTAGATCAAACAACTACAGCGGAAAAAGCAATCCATTAGAAGAGTCAAGTAGAACATAAAACCTACTATCTTCTATGATTTAAAAGATTTATCATCAATTTTATTGCCGAGATTCAGCTTAATAAATAATCCACATCATCGAATCATCCCTGCACTACGGGCCGAAGATAATCGTGTTTTCATCAACGATCATGATCATGCCATAAAATAATTCATCTTTTCACCCTTGGCCGAAGAGAACCCATGGCCATAATCATACCAAAAATTGTCCATCAATGCACTACGGGCCAATGAGGACTTTTACCACATCATTTGTAACATTACGGTCATGATTATACCGAATAATCCCTGGTCATAATCATATCAAGTCCATCTATGCACTACAGGCCACAGATAACTTTCAACAGAATATAAACAAGATGATGATGACAATGATATCATAATTCAATTAAACAAGTTCGAGGATAAATTTTAAAGATTTATAATTTAATTTATCCAGAAATCAATAACGTCCAAATTGTCAACATGATACTACTTTGTGGAGTAAAATTCAAGAATAATACTCAGTTGGTCATGTTCATCTCAACACGTGTTCATCTTTGCACTACGGGCCAAAGATATTCATCAGGTAATCATTCATCTTTGCACTACAAGCCAAATATATTCAGTAATATCATCATTTGGGACTGAGGATGATGAAAAATATCTTAAAAAAAATGAATCCAGTGAGATAAAAGAACAAATATTAGGGATTCGTATTACAGTTTATCCAAGTTCAATAATACTCTGAAATAACCAATTTCGAAGCAGAATTCAAAAATAATGATCAAAACATGGATACAATCAAAGATAGTAACCATAATAGCCATCTTGGATAAAAAGAAGAAAATTTTATTTTTCGGTGAATAGTGTCGTATTCGTGAATAGTGCCGTATACGTGAATAGTAACTCCGACACAAAAAGTTCTAAATTTGATAAAAAGTTCAAACCAATATTTTGGCATGATATTGAAAGAAATAATATCATTTACGAATAAAATAACATCTCTTATCTCAGAATAACCGTACTTCTGGCTGAATTTCGGATATAGTGCTGACAGAAACTTGCACTGATTAGCAACTCTCAAAGTATCAAAATACGCTCGAGAATATAGAGAGAGAAAGAGAGAAAACTTATGAATTCTGGTGTGATTTTCAATTCTAACTTAGCTCTCTATTTATAGGAAAATGTTAGCACGCCGAAGCAGACATGACCTGCAACCTGATGGCTTTACCTGCTACTATTGCCACCCACCACATTTGAAATAAAATTCAGCACATTTCTTCACCAACCACAAGTGGGCCCCACTCCATTCTAGATTTTTCCACGAAAATAATTTATAAACCTAATTTCTGAATTAGTCACCTCTTAAAATTCATAACAAATCATACGTTCATTTTTAACGGTTCAAAATTTGTGGACATATACTTAACTTATATATGTATAACATATCCAAAAATCACAACGATCCAATGGTCAGATTAAAAATTATAACTCACGCAATATATCTGAAAAATACTGATTTGATTTTTAATACCTCCATTCCGATAGAAATACTAATAAAACACCTCAACATTAATTCCTTCAATAATAACCACATAAATAAATCCATTATTTATATCCACATCAAATAAATATTTTCTTATTATATAAATCAATAATTAATTATTCACAAATAATATTACAGAATCACAATTATGACAACCAGACCGTTCCTAGGAAAGAGGGGGCTTTCTAATAAGGATTTCTCCTTACTGGCGCGCAATTAGGTGACCAAACCTCTCATTGACATAACTTTCTAGACATTGCCAATAATGCTATCTAATAATATTATTCGAATAATATGAATTATTGATCTGATAATGGAAAATACTGTGCAGTGACAATTATTGAACAACAATAATATAAAATTTTAACGTAGCAATTATTGAATCAATAAAATAAAATATTGAACAGTAATTACTGTAACAATTATTGAGTAGTGCCTTCTTACGTAAGAATCAATAATTCAAAAATATTGTGCAATATTGTGTGCTACTGTGCAACAACGCGTATTACTTTACTTTACCCATCGGGTATTCCAACAATGTTAATGGCAACAACTACGCCGTTATTTATAAAAACTCAATTTTGTCATTTTTTTATCCGACAGTTATTCTGTTATGGGGCCCACGACTAAACGAATATTCCCCGATAGAAAGAATATTCCACGACTAAACGAATATTCCCCGACAACAATGAATATTTTATAACCACTTGCGTATTTTAAAAAAAAATTCATATATCACCCTTAACTTTAACTTTTATTAATTTAACCATTTACTGAATAGTAATTATAAGAAAAATTGAATACTGTTATTTCATAAAATTCGGGGTCTTACAATCTCCTCTCCTTATGAAATTTCGTCCCCGAAATTTACGTACGTACCTGATATGCCGAACAGATGGGAATACCTCGTCAGATTCTAACTCTTGAGGTATAACCTTTAACCGTAGAATATATTCCTTCTTATCCAAGATTTTAACATGTATCTCCTTATACGTTAAATCTTCCGCTATCTCGTCCGATTCTTAATCAAAAATGTGGTTCGGATCATCCATATATTTACGTAACATCGATACGAAATAAACGTTATGAACACGCGACATACTTGGCACTTAAAACGAGTCTATAGGTCACAGTTCCTACTCGATCGAGGATTTCAAATACACCAATAAAATTGAGGGTTGAGATTTTCTCTCTTCATCGACTCTTGCTCCTAGAATAACGCCCTCTTGAACCTTCTTCTTTACATTCATCAACTCCGAGTCTGTAGCTTGAGCGGCTTTAACTTTATCGATTTAAAGTCGGTTCTAATCGTATATTTGCTATCTTCACGTAGGTTCGTATATTCACACTCATAAATACATACGATCTTCTGCTCAACGAGTCAGCTACCACGTTCGCTTTCCTCACGATGGTATTAAATGGTATAATTGTAATCTTCAACAGCTCGAGCCAACGTCTTAAGCGCATAATACGTTCGTTTTAGGTAAAGAAATATTTTAAGGGTTTTAGAAATGTGTTTTATACTGGGGTCAAATTTAAACGTTGAGCGCAAGTAGGAGAAATAAAAAAATATATAGAACTGGTATTGAATAAGGTATAAACTTCGCAAGGGTTTATGATTAACTTACCCGTGATAACTTCGTTCGGGTTCCTCGACAAACGCTCTTACTTAAACTACCGACTTTGACTTGTCTGGGACATCCTTCGACATCATTATCCCCGCTGGACTTGACTTCACTACAGGCCAAAATCGAGCTAGGTGACCTTCTATTCCGTAATTGAAACACACTTTGGGTTGCTGCATACAGTTTGGACGGATGTGTCCCTGTTGTCCGCATTTGAAACATACGACCGGTGGTCGTTCTTCTTCTTTTGAAACGGGTGCTGGTGTTGCTGTCTTTCCATTATTATTGAACCTCCTCTTCTTGAAATTTCTACTTTTATTATCTTGGCCATGATTACCACCGAAGTGGTTACCATTCTTGGCATGATAATTTCCTCCACGATTGTTGTCACCGCTTTGATGACTGCTACAATTGGTATTATCATTTTGCCAGCTACTTTCTCTTGGTTGGGTTGACTCGTTATCGCGCTCCAATAACTGAGCCCTATTTACAACATCTGAATACAAATACAATTTGTGAGAAATTAGGTATTGACATATCTCGGGTTTCAAACCTCTTAGAAATGTCGGCGTCATTCTCTCCTCGTTATCAACTAAGTGGGATGCAAACCGGGATAACTTGGCAAACTTAGCTTCGTACTGCGACACAGTCGTATTGTTTTGCTCCAGCTTGATGAATTCCACTTCCTTCATATGACGAATACTTTCGGCAAAGTACTTGTCATTGAACAATTCTTTGAACTTCTCCCAAAACATCTTGAGTGCGTCAGGCTGGGTACGTTTTACAGATTCCCACCAATGATCTGCTTCTTCACGCAACATAAAGGTGGCGAATGGAACCTTTTGCTCCTCTGAGCATTCTAAGACATCAAATATCTTGGTGATCTGCTTTATCCATGTCTCTGCCTTAAGTGGTTATGGCTTTCCCAAAAACTCCGGTGGTCCTAGCTCCTTGAACTGCTTAGCGGTGACCAACCGTAGGTTGCCAGTGTTTCCACCTGCATTATGAACAGGAGTTTCTTTCGTTTGGTGTTGCATGAATTCTAAAAAGCTCCTAAACGTACCGTAGTTCGTCATTTGGTCGGTGTCGTTGTTCACCTGAGGATTGTTTCCTTCCTGATGCACATAATCCTGAGTATTGATCTGTGGTGACTCAACGGTCTCCTATGCTCCATTGTTATTCTCAACATTCTCGGATGTCATTTTCAAATACTGTCACAAAACAAGGGTTAATTGACATGTAACATATTTTCCCTATATTCTGACCGACCAAACAAATACCAAATAAACTTAGTCAGGTCATACTAGCAAAGGAATTCTTCGTCTCTCCCCTCCTAGTTCTTGTCTCACATCTCAGCCAGGGATCATATCCCTAAGCTCTGATACCAAATGTGACGCCCCCAAAATAGGTATACCTCACCAATTATGAGTCGCCAAATACATGGTACAGAAACAAATACAACTTCAGTAATACAATTGTCGTGCAGAATACGACAACACATATACTGTGAGTTTGAATACAAATATTATTTACTAGAGAGTATACAAACTCAAAAGGAGTCCTCATTACAATTATCACACTATTTCACAGAATAGTGAGGACTACTAATGCAACCATCTAGACCGTCAATCCATTTCTCGACTAGTCCCAGCTATATTCTTATTTCCTGAAGAGAACAGTGAAAGAAAGGGTGAGCTCAACTAGCCCGGTAAGAAATATTATGACTAAGATAGTGTACAACAATTTATCATTAGTCTTCAACAGGAAAAAATTTGATAAAATATAATAGATAACAAGTTTTAGATCAACAACTGCAGTGGAAAAAGAAATCCATTAGAATAGTCAAGTAGAGCATAATACCTACTATCTTCTATGATTTAAAAGATTTATCATCAATTTTATTGCTGAGATTCAGCTTAATAAATAATCCACATCATCGAATCATCCCTGCACTACGGGCCAAAGATAATCGTGATTTCATCAACGGTCGTTATCATGCCATAAAATAATTCATCTTTGCACCCTTGGCCGAAGAGAATCCATGGTCATAATCATACCAAAAATTGTTCATCAATGCACTACGGGCCAATGAGGACTTTTACCACATCATTTGTAACATTACGGTCATGATTATACCGAATAATCCCTGGTCATAATCATACCAAGTCCATCTATGCACTACAGGCCACAGATGACTTTCAACAGAATATAAACATGATGATGATGACAGTGATATAATAATTCAATTAAACAAGTTCAAGGATAAATTTTAAAGATTTATAATTTAATTTATCCAGAAATCAATAACGTCCAAATTGTCAACATGATACTACTTTGTGGAGTAAAATTCAAGAATAATACTCAGTTGGTCATGTGCATCTCAACACCTGTTCATCTTTGCACTACAGGCCAAAGATATTCATCAGGTAATCATTCATCTTTGCACTACAGGCCAAATATATTCAGTAATATCATCATTTGGGACTGAGGATGATGAAAAATATCTTAAAGAAAACGAATCTAGTGAAATAAAAGAACAAATATTAGAAATTCGTATTACAGTTTATCCAATTTCAATAATACTCTGAAATAACCAATTTCGAAGCAGAATTCAAAAATAATGATCAAAACATGGATACAATCAAAGATAGTAACCATAATATCCATCTTGGATAAAAAGAAGAAAATTTCATTTTTCGGTGAATAGTGTCGTAATCGTGAATAGTGTCGTATACGTTAATAGTGTCGTATATATGAATAGTAATCCCGACACAAAAAGTTCTAAATTTGATATAAAGTTCAAACTAATATTTCGGCATGATATTGAAAGAAATAATATCATTTACGAATAAAATAACATCCCTTACCTCAGAATAATCGTACTTCTGACAAAATTTCGGATATAGTGCTGACATAAACTTGTACTGAATAGCAACTCTCAAAGTATCAAAATACTCACAAAATACACTCGAGAATATAGAGAGAGAAAGAGAGAAAACTTATGAATTCTGGTGTGATTTTCAATTCTAACTTAGCCCTCTATTTATAGCAACATGTTAGCACGCCGAAGCAGACTTGACCTGCAACCTGATGGCTTTACCTGCTACTATTGCCATCCAACACATTGGAAATAAATGTCAGCACATTTCTTCACCAACCACATGTGGGGCCCACTCAATTCTAGAATTTTCCACCAAAATTTTTTATAAACCTAATATTCGAATCAGTCACCTCTTAAAATTCATAACAAATCATACGTTCATTTTTAACGGTTCAAAATTTGTGGACATATACTCAACTTATATATGTATAACATATCCAAAAATCACAACAATCCAACGGTCGGATTAAAAATTATAACTCACGCAATATATCTGAAAAATACTTATTTAATTTTTAATACCTCCATTCCGACAGAAATACTGATAAAACACCTCAGCATTAATTTCTTCAATAATAACCACATAAATAAATCCATCATTTATATCCACATCAAATAAATATTTTCTTATCATATAAATCAATAATTAATTATTTAAAAATAATATTACAGAATCACAATTATGACAACCAGGCCGTTTCCAGGAAAGAGGGGGCTTTTCAATAAGGATTTCTCCTTACTGGCGCACAATTAGGTGACAAAACCTCTCTTTGACAGAACTTTCTAGACATTGCCAATAATGCTATCTAATAATATTATTCGAATAATATGAATTATTGATCTGATAATGGAAAATACTGTGCAGTGACAATTATTGAACAACAATAATATAAAATTTTAACGTAGCAATTATTGAATCAGTAAAATAAAATATTGAACAATAATTACTGTAACAATTATTGAGTAGTGCCTTCTTATGTAAGAATCAATAATTCAAAAATACTGTGCAATACCGTGTGCTACTGTGCAACAACGCGTATTACTTTACTTTACCCACAGGGTATTTCAACAGTGTTAACAGTAACAACTACGCCGTTATTTATAAAAACTTAATTTTGTCATTTTCTTCATCCGATAGTTATTCTGTTATGGGGCCCACAAATGGCTGCGTCGTCGTACAAATATTCCCCGACAGAACTAATATTCCATGACTAAATGAATATTCCCCGACAACAATGAATATTTTATAACCACTTACGTATTTTGAAGAAAATTTCATATATCACCCTTAACTTTAACTTTATCAATTTAACCATTTACTGAATAGTTATTATAAGAAAAATTGAATACTTTTATTTCATAAAATTTGGGGTCTTACACATGGACTCAAAAACGATTGAGTTCTGTGCTTAGATGAAAGAATTACAGACGAACAGACGAAGAACGTTAATAACGTAAAACGAACGAATGATGAAGATTAAGAAAATTGAATGACATGTTAACGGATTCAGAATAAAATTTTGTCCAAGGGAAGTTGAAGTACGTAAGATAAGGAAGAGAATGACTTCGAACGACCTCGTTTTGAGCTATAATGAAGAAGTTATTAAATCATAAACTAAGCGTCTCAAACTTGATTCAAGACTTAGAAAAAATTTAGAAATTTTAAGGCTGGCGTCGCAGCGCCAGTCATTCCTTGGGAGGTGGCGCTGCAACGTCAACCCGAGCAACCAACCACTGCTGAGTGGTGTCGCAACGCGAGAGATATAGAGGGATTTGGTGCCGCAGCGCCAGACCAAGGAAGAAAGTACTGGAGAGAAGAGAGTTTAAATGCTCAACTCTTGGCGGAAGTCTAAGGAAAGATAAAGAACATATAGTTCAATTAATTTAACAAATAATCAAGTGAATTAAACTTTTAATCAGGATTGAACGGGATTAAAAGACAACGAATGTAAACGCTGATTACGTAACCGATATCCGGGAACCATTGTCACGATAAAATGAACGTGTGGGATTGCTATGATTGTAATTCCTTAGACGTTGACGAATGTAGTAAGTAAGAGATGAATTATCGAGAAAGCCGTGACAAACGATAATAAGGGTAATAAAAGTCTGAATGTGAGTCGAATAGAGAATGTTATAATAAAGTAAGTGTTAAACACTTTAGCCGACGTGAGGGTTGAGTGTACGCGAATATTAAGAGGAAAGAACCTTCACTCCGTGTATGGTTTGACCGTAAGGTAATAAAGAATGAAGAAATTGAATTAAAGACAATAACGTATAACGTAAAGAAGCCGAGTTAATGATTATAACTTGGATAACGTTCCGAGTCAAATGAATTGGACGTTGTAAGATATGAATAAGGTAATGTAAAATGCTTAACTCTATAAATGCGTAGAATTAATATTGGATGATCGTTCTACGTATACAAAAGACTGTATGACTTAGACGATAAGAAATGAATGTTGAGGTATAGCATTTAGTTGCCAAAAAGCCATAAGGAATAAGAAATTGACTTAACGAACATTATACTTCAATGGTTCGGATAAGTTAAGATAAGTTTAGGTTGTGGTACAATCGTAATCTTTGATGGTTGACATATGGGAGCTGGGCTAAACAGTTCTTTTAGAGAGCGGAGGTATATATGAAACTGGCAACAGATCTAACTCACTGTGAAAGATAGTGTAGATGAAACAGGAACTTGTTTGTTGGTTGTTTGTGAGAAACCACTCAGAGTACCATATGGACTACTAGCAGAGACACATTGTGTGTTGAGTCCTAGAAGAGTTATAAGAAGAAGATAAGAATGTAAATCATAAAAGATGATGATTCAATGAGTAAGACATCTCTGTATGTCATGAAACCGTAAACCGATAAAGAAAGTGGTTCGCGTAAAGTCAGATTACAAGACACGAACCCTAAGAAGTAAAGAAAAGTTTAAATCAATGCGTAAGTCAAGGATATGACTAATTGGTGTATATTTTATTTCCTTATGTATTATATAGGAATTAGAATGAGCAGTTTAACGTAAACTTTAAGCTGTAGCTATGCATAAGGCAAATTTTCTAACTTCATTCATATTTTAAATGGATGCTAGTTTCTTAAACTTTCTCAGATGTTGAACATAAGAAGTTTTGTCTATGTGCAAATGTGCGATATTTGTATAAGGTGGTAGGATATATGAGGCCTTGTGCCACAATTTGAACACTTTGGTGTTTCTATGAGATAAATTGTTCTGTGATTGAACTGTTCAATATGAGTATGTTCTGTTTATACATGAACCGTTATTGTTAAGTCTGTACTAATGATTCTAGCATGACATGATATGTATATATGGAAAAGGCAGAAGAATGAAAGTATTTCAAAGTGAATGTGACTAATGTTTTAAAATGATAGGAATCGAGATTATTCCTGTTATTCAAGCTGCTTCATAACTTTTGTTCGGTTATTGAAGTCTTAAAAGAATGTTTAAAATCTTGAAGTTGTTTATTCAACTGTTATGACTTGTTGGGCAATTGAAAGCTCACACTTGCTTTAAATAAAAAATATTTTTAGTGCACGAGTAGAAGAACTTAAGGATCCTGTAAATATCAAGTTGATCGGTGTCCAGATGAAGTTCCATTCATTATATGAATGAGCGTGAAAATCAAGTGAAGAATTGTAATGTAGAATAGTTTAATTAAACTATAGATTAGTTTAATGAATTGTTACGTATCTTTGGTGGCGGATAAAAGTCACTCTTGTAAGATGGAAAGAATAATGTAATTACCATTATTTGTAATGAACGAGATTATAAGGTAATAGAACATGGTATTTGAGAATGTATATTGTTATATTTCACTATATAATGATGTATGTTTGGAAGAAGATGTACTCGTGATGCACGGAATCCGGGTGTGAAGTTGTACTCGGGGCATTACACTTTTCCTAACAAAATTTTCCTATATTTATTCCTATATAATCATATCTAGTATCAACTACAAAATCTTCAGTATATTAAGTTATGACTTCCTATTTATAACCCTAATTAGGGTTAAGATTTTAGGGTTACCAAATCTAGAATTAGGACTTCCTAATTAACATTAGGGTTTCCTAACTAATCGTTAGGGTTTACTAATAATACACCTTCTCTGATCAGTACTTACCCTTAACCAAATATTCCAGAATACAATTATAATAATAACTATATTATTAACCAAAGTCATACTAGGATTTCGATCAGGTATTCATTATTACCTTCTTTACACTGTTAGTCAATAAATTGACTAGCCTATTGAATTCATACCCCGCATGCTCAAAATAATTACCAAAACTAAATAAATAATTTTTTTTCTTCGTAAAATCATTTAAAATTTCGGGTCCTTACAGTTATACGGGTTTAAGGCCCCAAAATAGTAAAAAATCATGCATGTGGTGTTCGGGCTTACTTCGATGGCTATCATTCCCGTAAAAAGTCCGACACTTATATATATTTATATATACTGTTAAAGATGCTTCACATCTTGAATAAAATCAAATCTAGTCGAATATAGAATAAAATGGAAGTATCAAAGGCCTCAATTCCTATGCGAGCATAAGGGTTTAAAAACTTGTTTTCAAAACATCACTTTAATAATCTTTACTTAAAATTGAATTTTTATATAATTCAAACCCTTTGTATATAGGTGCAAAAGAGGCATAACACTACTTTCAAATAAAGCACAAAACATCTTTTTCGATCCAAAGCTTTCAAACGCACACATACACACACAATGTATAGGGAATGAAAAGACGCGGTAACAGTGTTTCACGGAAGTCTGGGGTTCCTAACACCTTTCTCTCTCGTAAGAAACCCCCGAGCTCTATGAATGTCTGTTTCCAGACCAATTAAACGGAGTCACATATTGGGCCATATTGTAAAACATTTAAAACTCTGGTTGAGCTGGTACAACCATTTAACTCATACCAACTGGCGACTCTGTCTAATTCGGTCCAATCAAATAAAATCAAACTTTTCAAATTATCGACATTGTATGTTGGTATCTTCCTAAAATCTCACCCTTTAAAGAAAGATAAATTAAACCACATAGAAAAAATTAAGGGTAGAAAACCATACCTAGGAATTGAGGATTTTTCCCGGCGTCGACATGTGGCGACTCTATTGGGGACAGTAGAGGGCTTAAGCCGCATTTCAATCTTTTCAATTCCCTTTTATCTAAATGTGTGGGAATGATATCTTTACATTGAATGGGTGTGAATGAATGTTTAATTATTGCTCTTTATATTAGTGTTTTGCACAATGCCATCATACATAACAATGAGACGCGATGAATGTATGTTGTGTAGTCCCTCCATTAGGAGGTAATCCCATTAGTTGTTGATTACTGGACTCAAAGGAGAATAATCCCGCGAGGCTCACGAAAGGTACAACTCAAATCTACTCCAGTTGAAAGATTGGATTAACTTCCCATCTAGTAGATTGTGATGATCTGGGAACCTTCATGCTTAAAAGCCCGTGAGAGTAAACCTAAGATAGGTTAGCCTCTAATAAACCAAACATGAAGGAAAGTCTCTTCATGCCTTTCCCTTTTAATTCAATGTAAATTTCAATTCCATGTAAATATCTATTAAATGTAAATATTATTTCCATTCCTTGTCAATTCCATTGATATACGTATATCAAATCATGTCATGCTATCCTATCATCAAAATAAACGGACATCTATTTTTGTAGGAAAATATTAAAAAAAAACCCTAAAATTGACACATTGCGTGAGCATGCATACTCTTCGGGTTTATCAAGATTAAACTACCTACTTTTATTGTATGCAAGATTGGCCCCATTATTAGATCAAATTCTAAGAAGGCACAATGCCTATCCACTAATATGGAGGAAAGTACCTAATAGGGGTCAGGTTTTGTGTCTCGAGATGAATTCAAGGGACTCAGAAGTCAGATAGCAGAACTAGCTGACTTCCTAAAAGAGTAGAGTAAAAATACTCAGAGTCAACAGATATCCACTCAACCAGAGTCCTTCGCATAAGGTGGCAGCCGGGATACTGACAAGAAAAAGGAATCACAGCTCAAACCTCAATCCAATAAGAAAACAAACAAAACCCCTGAAATCAACAATCTCAAAGAAAAGCGATAAACTAGTGACATCAGAAGGAAAGTCCAACAAATGGAAGAAACCATCCGGTCTATTAAAGGGACTGGACCATATGGGAGTGTTAACTACTCAGACATCAGCATCTTTCCTGGGGCCCATTATCCAGAAAAGTTCCAGATTCCAGAATTTGAAAATACGATGAATTGGGATATCCTTACACTCATTTAAAAGTATTCATCGAAGAACTCAGAGCCTATGTAGAGGATGAAAAGCTGAGAGTGTAGTTATTTAAGAAAAGTCTGACCGGAGAGGCCAGAGCCTAGTACGCTCGACGGGATAACTCTAAAATTCATAGCTTTGAAGAGCTAGCCCACGCCTTCTTAAATCAATACAGATTCCAGTCACAAATGGCTCCTGACAGATATCAAATTACCAAAGTTAAAAAGTAGAACCGTGAATCTTTTCGTGAATATGTCTAAAGATGGATACGTCTGGCAGCGTAGGTCATTCCATCAGTGACAGAAACTGAGATGGTAATGACATTTATTAATATAAAGGAAGATCCATTCTATGAAAGAGTCCTAGTAGGCATAGGAAAACCATTCTAAAAAGTGATTAAGCATGGAGAAATGGCTGAGATGGGATTAAAGTATGGAAAGATTAAAGACCTCACTGCTTTGGAACCGTGGCTAAGCATATTCAGGCCAAAAATTATGGGAATAATCCTTGGAGAGTTCATAAGAAGAAGGAAGAAGATGTATCCTTAATACTCCAAGGTCAAACTCAGAGAGGCAATCAAAACTTGCCCATTCAAAGGAAAAATTATTCCCCTTTCCAAACATCTGTACAACCTTTAAATCCACCATTCCAAAAAATTAGAGAGGTTAGACGTTGAAGAACATTTAAACCCTTAGGGGACTCACTTAAGAATATAATAAAGCTTCTGACAGCACATAAGAAAATTTATCAGCTTCTTCCCTCAGCCAATCCAAATGGGAAGAGTTTTGACCCAAGAAAGAAATGTGCTTCCCATTTTGGGGCTCCTAGTCATGATGCCCAAGAATGTTGGTCTCTAAAGCACAAGATCCAAGATATGATAGACAATGGTGAGATTATGGTAACAACACCAGAGCAGCCACATTTTCAAGATAACCCTTTGCCTCAACACAATAAGGAGGGAGTCAACATGATCAGTATGGGGAGTGGAGAAGGTTCCAAACAAGCAAGGATATCTTTGACAAATGGGAGTATTTAGAATGTCAGTTTATGATAGAATGATAAATGAAGTCTATCAAAGAATATATTAGTCAACTGGTATAACTGATGGTATATCAACACCAAGTGACGCGATAGTTGATAACTTAAGTCAGTCAGCGGAGAACAAATCCTCCTACCACCAAAATTCTTCTATAAGCAAGGAAAGATCACTATCGATTCCATGAACATAAAACCTGGGCAGACAAAGTTGCCAGGGAAGAATGATTTTGAGCTCATAGAGAGTTTTCCTTCAAAAGAAAGTTCGCTTCTTTGAATCAGCCTATGGAAGAAATTCTCCAAATGTTGATCAACGAGTGAAGACTCATAAAGTTATTACCCCCAATGGACCCTCGATCAAGGAAGTTTAACTCTTACAAAATATGTCAATATCATTCCAACACTCCTAGTTATGATACATAAGAATGTTTTGGACTTCGTTATCTAATTCAAAACCTAATTGAAAGCGGTGAGCTGCTAAAAGCAAGTCAAGATAATGGTTTTCCTGATGAAGAAGGAATATTTCCTCCCCTGGCATGGAGTCTAAAGGAAGTTGTAGCAGTTATTTCCTGTGAGAATGATATAATTACAATATCCTTGACAATTCTAGAAAAGGGGGATCTAAGAGGAAAAAATTCTGTGAAAGTGGTTGCACCAAAAACACTGATGTTGCCATTCAAACCACAATATCCCTTTATCAACTTAAAAAACGTCCCATGGAATTATGGGGAGTATGAGGGATCAACATCAAATCACATTGCTGCTATATCAAAGGAAGACCCGATGTATCTACCTTAACAAGTAATAAAGCCATTCACTAAAACAAAGGGTAAAGTGCCCGATGAGAAAATTGAAGAATTCCTCAAAAAAATGAGGCATAATGAAGCCAAGGTAGTGCAAAGTTTAAAAGAGGAACCCCAATAGATATCTATTCTAGATTTGGTATTATCCTCAGAGGATCATCGCAAGATCTTAATGCATGTATTGGAAGAAGCGCATTTGCCAAAGGTAGTGGATACGTAAAAGTTCCATCACCTTATAGATCACATTTTCAATAGAAATATGATTTATTTCATTGATGATGACATACCAGCAGAAGGGACTGGTCATTGTAAGTCATTGCATATAGCAGTGATATTTTCTGGATATGTGATAGGAGGTGTGTTGATAGATGGAGGATATTCCCAGAATATTTGTCCTTATGACACTTTGGAAAGAATGAAGATCAATCCATATAGAATTCAGAGCAGTCATATAGTCATAAGTGCCTTCAATGGGTCTCGACGAGATGTTGTAGGAGAAATCGAACTTCTAGTAGAGATTGGTCCACATATATATATATATATATATATATATATATATATATATATATATATACATATCCTTCCAAGTGTTGAACATCACCACGAGATATGGTTAAATGCTTATTTGGTCACTGTACTATATGTCAACTTAAAAGTGAGTCACTAAACCAATTTTTCTTATAGTCAACTCACTATACCTTACTTTACTAACAAAAATTAGAATTTTTGTTAGCGGGGTTAAGTTTTTGAACGAAAAAGTGACGTGGAAAAATATTAAATTACTGAATCCTTGTCATTACACACATAAGCTATAGCTCACCCAATTTGACCCAACTTATGCCGATGCCCACCCAGCCCACCCGATCCGATCCTACCCATCTCATTTCATTAACGTTAAATAAACAGTTCAGTTCAGTTCAAAAGGGGCTTAACTTAGGGTTCTTCGTTAGAGTAAAAAGTTTAGTTCAAATTGGTGAATCCTTAAATTATTTAAGAGTAAGAGAGTTATACTAAAGTGTGTGTAGAGAAGATGAGTTCTTCAAGTGGGGTAGAGAGCTCTTATAAAAGAAAAATGGTGAGCATATCTGCAGATTCGTAACGCGACACTGCCTCATTCAATCCCATCGTCTACAGATGTGGAATAGTTGCACCCATATGGGAAGCATGGAAAGATGGTACCCTAGATCCAAGTACACAATTTGTTGGTTGTAGCAGGTATAAGTTATGTGAATTTTGCAATCTTTTTTTAAAAAAAATTATATGAAATAAAAAAATGGGATTTAAATGTCACAAATCTTCCTCTATTGTATCTTCTAAGCAAGAGCCAAAGATGTATTATCGATTTTTCAAGTGGTGTGACCCTCTATTTGAGGGATGAACTATGCTCAGCGAATGAATAAATACAACGATTGAAATTATTTGAGAATGGAAGTGAATCAAGTGTGCTCAAAGAATTGAAGAGGGAAAATTCCCAAAAAACAAAAAAAAATAAGAAGGATGTGGCTTTTTCTAATTTGTTCATGGATGATGTTTTTATTTTTTTTGTAGTAATAGTGGTTTAAACCAACATTGTGCAAAATGATTGTAATATTTTGGGATGGTTTATGTGTTTTATTGTTATTGTGGAAGTTTGATGTTTGAAGGTTATGATCGTAAATGAGGAAGTCTGGATTTTGAATCCCTAATTTTAATGAATTGAATGGAAAAATAGAGGAGTTTACTCTTTTTGTGTATTTGGTATGGTAATCTAACTAAAATTTGGTAATCTAACTAACATTTGGTATTTGGTATGTCAGAAATAGAACTGCACCATAGTTATAAAGCTAAACAGAGTATTGGTATGACAACATTTTACTAAAATGCTATGGCATTTATTAACTTCTATTAGAAACAGAATTGCACCATTTATCAGTAATTATTATCCAATAGAAAATGTCACAACCAAACTGTAATTTATCTTTAACCAAACCACAACAATAAATGTCACACCCAAACTAAAATATATTGTTTTGTGCAAATCAGACTAAAATACATTTATAAACAGTGAATAACATTGATAACCATCTGTAGCATTACAGTAAATCTAGTTGGCTTCCTTGCATTAGTAGGTACTATTTAGCAAAAAACAATCAGCAAATTGTACCAACTAAAAAGCTATACTATACATATACATATATAATCAGTTATCCCATACCAATTCTAAAACTATACCCAAAGTGTATGACCAACTTTCCCATATATATATAACCCTATATACCAAAATATTATGACCAGCTATTCCAAAACACTATGCAAAAGAGTTGGCAAAGTATACCAAAAGTACACCAAAATATATAACTTATTAATCATTTTTCTTGCATGCTACTACTACTATTTTGTGTTATTTCCATCCTTCTGCCTTGGTGTTTTAAATGGCCTGCATGTTGAAGATTGTGACCCTCTAGTGTATGCTTCTTTTTTCCTTGTATTTTCCTGGTTTGGTGGTGTAGAAGATGGTGGAGTGCTTGCTTATCTGTGCATTGTATTTTCCTGGTTTGGTTGTGTAGAAGCTAGTGGAGTGCAACCTTCCCCAGTTGTTGTTGAGGTCTTCTTCTTTCTCACAAGGGTTGGAGTTGGCATCTGTTTAGAACAAATAGGAACAGTTAATGTTTGTTAGATTTAACACTTATGAACAATACTAAATAATAAACATAGGTAACTTCTTTAGCAATTTCTTTTAACTTGCACATATAAAGGTAATTTCTTTAGTAATATTTTTTAACTTCAAATACTATCAATTAAAGTAAGAAATTGAGAAAGAATTGGGTAGAACTTATACTTACGAAGGTAACTTTGTATTTTCTAGTTTTGCTTGCATTGTCAACCCTTTTAACTATTTCAGTACGCTATGGAATAGAATAGGAATAGTCAATAAAAAATTGCAAAGATATGAAAATGGGTATATAAAAAAAATAAAACTTACCGCATTTTAAGTAGGTGGATTCACTTGCTTTTGTGCTCTTATTTTTTGCCTTAGGGACTGAAGGTTATGGGTATGTAGGTAATGTCCAGGCAGAGTTGGGTGCTTTGGACACCTAAGTCAACTGTGACCATCTCCCTTGCATATGCTGCAGTGCATCTTCCTCCCTTTCCTTGACACCCTACCCACTTTCCCACTATTATTTGCTCCATCCTCCTACTCCTCTTTTCTTCTTAAAATTTATGGCCTTACTTCTTTTTCATTGGTGGTGGTAACAAGATATCACAATTAGTAAAGTCCCAAAAATCTTTCCCATTCAATACTTCTAAGGTATGAGAATAAGTATTAATGTAAGTGTCCCTAGTGTACCAGTGAGCGACATAATCTATTAGGTTTTCATATATAGAATGAATTTCCCTAACAACATGATAACAAGGGATTCTTGTCAAATCCCACACCCTACATGCATAACTTTTCTCCACAAGGTTAACAATGTGTCTTCCTCTCCCTCTCTCCTTCACTTGGAACTTTAACTATCCATCCCATAAAGTTTCACAATGTGTAGATTCTAAGATAGCACCATCCAATTTCTTCTTAATCCTTAGGCTGATTAATTATTTAGTCTTCAATATTTCATCTCTTTTTTTGTGCAACCTCACCATAATTTTATCATGTATCTCAGCTAGCATGTGTAACATTGTCATATATCTTGCCTTTATGATCCATGCATTAAATCACTCAGACATGTTCTTATCCACATTGTTAGTCTTTGAGTGAGTCTCAAAGAATGCCTTGGACTAAACCTTGGGATCTTGCTCTCAAAGTTTGTCATGTACAGGAATTGATACCCTTTTATCCTCTGTCATTGTCCTTTTGTGTGCTACAGTATGAGTTTCCATGGCTGCCTCCCAAAAAGTTATTTTAAGAGCTTGGGAATGATAGTTCTTCCTCCAATTTGCATAGATGTGCCTTGTACAGTTTCTTTGCTCTGCACGAGGATGAAGATCTTGAATAGGTCCTTTTAACTCCTGAAAATATCAACTATTAGATAAATGTACAAAGATGTGAATTATAATTATTATCAAATATTAACAAAGATGTTAACCTTTTGTTGGTAGATATTAAAGTAAGCCCATTGCCATCTCCCAATGTAAGATCAGACACCAACAACTGTATGAACCTAGTCCAAATGTCATTATTTTGACTCTCCACCACCCCCATAGCTATAGGAAACATTTGATTGTTTCCATCCCTGCCAAATGTAGATAGAAGCTATCCACCACACATTGTTTTCAAAAAATAGCCATCCAAGCCAATAACAGGCCTACATCCACCTTTCCAAGCATTTTTCAAAGCATCATAACAAATATAAAATCTCTTAAATCTTGGCACATCTTCAAGATTCAATATTGTTATTTTTATGTCAACTGTGTTATTCTATTACTCTTCACTATCTCAGCCCCAAAGTCTCACATCCTTGCATAATGATCCTCCATAACCTGTTGAATCCCATGCAGTGCTAAATATCATAGAGGAGAGAAAGGGGGGAGGCATGTAATCATTACACCACTTTAGTAGGTGACTAACTTGCTAGGTGTCAAGCTTTGGTCTCATTCTTATCTTTTTCATCCAACCCACAAGTTAAACCAAGAGTGCAAGCAAGCTTATAATGATAAGGAGAGAGAGAAAGAGTGAGACATTGGATGATGATTATAGATATACATAATATATCTATACTTAATTTACTAACAAAAATCTATTTTGTTCTTTCTTTCATTTTATTTCCTAAGTTAGCTATCAAAACAAAGTAAGAGAGACAGAGAGAGAGAGCCAAGAGGGTTTCGGCCATAATAGGGAAAGAGATAGGGAGAGTTTTGATAGTTTCCAAGTTCCGTAATCTAAGTATTAGGAAGAAGAAGAAGAGGAATCAAGAGAAGGTATAAGAAATCCCTACTTTTATAGTTTAATTTCTCTTTGTGATGATTTAAGTTTTGATATTTGTAAAACTATGATCTTGAGGCTTAAAACCTTAGATCTTGGTGTTTAAAAGTGTTTTATGTTTAGATCCAACTCTTTTGTAGATCAAAAGTGGAAGCTAAACTAAGAAATATGAGTTAGGCTTTTCAAAAGATAGAAAATCAAATTTTTCTTCGCTTTTGTTGTGTTTGATCTTGTGTTTGTTGATTATTTGGCGAATTAAACCATGGATCATGTTAGATCCATGAGTATATGAGTTATTTTGAGTTAATATGATGAGTTATGTTGGTTTTATGAGAGATCATGAAAGTTTTCATACAAAACATAAAGAGTTGAAAAACAGATTTTTGAGAAAACAAAGTATGATATGGAAATGACCATATCTCTCATTCTACTTTGAATTTTTGAGTGTGGTCAAGTCCTAGAGTTAGATATATGAGTCTTCTAATATATCCAAGTGGAATCACTGAAAAGGGTTTGTATATTTTCGTGTGCAATGATTTTAGTAAAGGATGAAAAATCTAGAAATGCTTAAAAAACTGCTGCCCAAAATATTCGAAGGGCTGTTTTGGCCACTTATTTAATGAAATAAAATCCGGCCTTTTGGGGATGACAATATATGGGATAAAGTCGGTTGTGTCCAAAAATGAGCTCATTCCGACTTAAAATGAGCAAGTTATGACTATTTCAATTTTTACGCTTTCCCGACAAAAATTGCTATAACCGGAGTTGTATAACTCCGATGGCCTTGAAATATAAACTGTAAGCTCAAGTTAACATGTGTAAGATCCTGCCAAGAGTTGGGAATTTTTGAAGTTAAGTACGAAGTAGCTAATTTCTTAAAAAACTAACTAGAAATTGATTTTTGAAAAATACTTGAGGGAGTTGAAAATTTCCTCAAAAATACTTTTTGTGTATGGAATATATTTATATATGATTGGCCGAAAGATTAGAAAAAAATAAGCTGATTTCATATTTTCGTGAATAGTGTATTTCAACTTCCCGAAATGAACATTTCAGGTTGCTGAAAAGGGAAACTGAAATGTCAGGAAGTGAAGTCAGTTTTGTTTTAGCTTGCTGAAATAGAAACTGAAATGATATATTAAGTCTACTGAGTTCATAAATAGTTTGTCAAGTTATATTACGAACTTATAAATGAACGAGTAAGTGTTAAGTCTAAGATATTATAGTGTACTCACTAATGATAGGTTATGTGATTTCATGTTAAATTGCTATAAGTAAGATATGTGATACTAATTAAGAGATCGATTTTATCAATGATAGGTCTTACAAAAGAAGTTAACTTAGATTGCGTAGCAGTAGTCAACGAATCAGGTAAGTTCCTAACTCAACTTGAGTTACTATTTTTCAAGCATTGTAGTGAATAATTATTGATAGTTATTCACATCTATAATGATTATTGTAATTCGAACGTAGTGCAATTGATTCTTATTGTATTATTTGAATTCTTTATAAATCATGTCTCAGCTAATTATTTTGGCGAGACTAATATTTGTTAAAGCATGGAATGTTCTATTTATTATGAACTGAATTATTATTGGAAGATCTATGCCATTGGTTTCGGCTAGATTAGTATTGTTATTAATTATTGAAATCATAGTATTTATTTGAAAGTAATCCAAGCCATATTGTTGTGGTACGAACTCGTGATGTAAGACTAAGATGAACAAATTTTAATGTCGTAAATCGACCTATGCGTTATTATTGAGTATTATGCATAATATAGGGTACAAAGGAGTTGGCCACTCCAGGTACTTGCAGAAGAGTATAGTTTAGTTTTTATAACTAATTTATATTCTTGTGGAATAATTTAGTTTAAATAACTAAATGATTCCTCTAGTAGTTCATGATCCTTTTGTGATCACTCAGCATGAAATCTGGGTATATCCCACTTTATTGAATATTGTTGCAGTATTGTTAATTCTTATTATTCAATTGAATATTATTGAATCTTTGAAAGAATTTTACTCTTTCATCTCTGATATGTTATTCAGTATGAAATGGGAGAAAGTTTAATTATTGAGATTGAATTATTATTCAGTTACTTCGAAATCTTTTGATTATTGTTGAAGCTCTAAAGAAGCTAGACTCTTCTATTCATGATATATATCATTTGTTGTATATTTTAACTTGTTGGGCAAACTCGTTGCTCACTCTTGCTTAAATAAAATATTTCAGTTAATGCCGATGTAGCAGAAGGTTCTAATAGGAACAAAGGCAAAGGCAAGGCTCAGGAGTAGTTAGTGTCAACTTTTAATGGTTATGTTTTATTATGTAATTAATTATGTAAAGCTTTTGATTATATAAGGGTATGTAAGTTATGTCAAGGTTAGTTAATCTGGGATATTGTTATAAGTTGTATTAAAGAATATTATGAATGATGTTTTTCTTTAACGAATGAGTAGTTAGATGTGATATATATGATGGATCGTGAGCACCAAACCCGAGATGAGGGATGTAATAACCCGATATTTTTTATATAAATAGATAAGAAATTTTGCATATAAATTTTTTTTTACAATGAGAATAAGTGTCAAGTATTGTGATGTTAAATGCGAATATATTTATTACTTGAAAAATTATAAATAATTTTAGAATTATTAATTACTACAAATTATATTCTTATGGTAATTAATTTCTGTAAGCAGAAATATTTTTATTATTTATTTTTCCTGAAAATATAATTAATATATTATTTAAATAATATATTAAGTGACAATTAGAATTATAATAATAAATATGTTATTATATGAATTTGTTCAGAATATTTAAGTTAATTATTTTAACTTGATAATTGATGTTGTGTACGAAGGATAAGTCAGAAATGGAATCCAAACCCTAAACTTGGATTTTTATCCAGGAATGAGAATAATAATGTAATATTAATTATATTTTAATTTTCAGTGCTTAAATATATACCGTATATCTGTAGACTGTTAATGTTGGTCAATTGTGGTAAATTGGGTCATAACCTAATGTTGTTTTGTGAAACCCTAATTGTTAAACTCAATTATGAGTTAAGACTGAGTAGTAATTGTGTTATATGAATTCTTCTGCGTATTAGAATTTCTGTAATTATAAGAAACCCTAATTATTGTTTTATGCTGATAATTAGGAAAAATCCTAATTATTTATTTGAAAACCCTAATTGCAAATTTTAGAAACCCTAATTATTATTTTGTGAATTATAAAGATAATTAGGAAACTTAATTAATTTGGGAACCCTAATAATATTTAGAAACCCTAATTTAAAAACCCTAATTTCTATTAAAAATCCTAATTTAATTAGTATGTTTTAAATTAAAATTGTATTACACTTTAAATTTTAAATTGTCCAAACCCTATAAATTATTTGGAAAATTGTAAGATTTTCAATCTAGTGAATAAACCCTAGATTTAATCACCTTGTACAAGAATGCCCTTGAAATTATATGAGAAATTACCGAAATGCCCTTTTTGTCTCTTTAGTGTATTATTAGTGAATTATTGTGCATTGTTGCTATCAAAACATGACAAACATCCTACCCTACCAATTTTGCATCCAAGACTCAATTATATTCAGATTCAATCAACCATTTTGAGCATTTAATGCATCTAATTTGGTTTATATATAGATTGGAGAGAGAATTAAGGCATTTTGTACACTAAAAATTGCCCAACTCTCATCCTTGAGCTTCTCTCTCTAAAACCTACGAATTATTGTAGTATTTCAGTCCCAAAACAAAGCCCTACTACCAATCATAACAAATCATAAGCCAAAAATCAAGAATCAAAGCTTAGAAAAGGTATAAACTCTAGCTTGATTTTTTTTTAATTTTTGGTGTTAGATGTTATGTTTAAATGTTAGAACATGTTTATTATAGTGTCTAAGGATGATCTGGGTTGCTACATGTTGGATCCATAACATTTAGAAGCTCAGATTTAAAGATTTCCAAAATCTAGAAATTTCATTTTCTGTGATTTTTTGGCAAATGTCAAGCCTTATATCTCTGTGATCTTTAATGTTTTTTGTGTTCTAAAAGTTCATATGTGTAGCTTGTTATGTGGTCTTTAATCTGAAAAACGAATCAGGTCCATATCTATTGTGGATCAAAAGTTATTTAAGGTTAAAGTGGGTTGACCGGCATTGACCGGCTGTTCTTCAAACCCAGAAAATATTCTAAGTTTCTAGAAAATATTTTTTGGCAAATGTCAGAGCTTATAAATATTTTCTCGATCATGATTTTTGTTGTTTAAAAGTTGTTATGTGTAGTCGGATATGTCTTCTTTAATATGCAAAAAGAATCAAGTTCATAGCTTTTGTAGATCGGGAGTTATTCATGGTCAAAACCCGTTGACCGAAAACACTTAAGAACACAAACCCAGAATTTTTTTGAGCAGATTCCGTGTTGAAATTTGACCAGCTAGATCTTGCTCATGTTATCATGTTAATGTGTTATGATGCTTTTTAGTTGTAGTCCTACATATTTTCTACACACTCCAATTGATAGATCACACAAACAATTCACAGATTGAAAGTTATAAGGATCCAAAGTAGACAACTCGACTGTTCTTCAGTCGAAGAACAGCCTTGTCAGACTTTTTGATGGCTAATAACTCTTAGATCTGATGTTTTTTAGTCATGATGTTTGTTGGTAATTGTAGTATTACATGAGCACTACAAGATTCAAGTGTTAGATTGCCCAGAAACGTAATGGATTGAGAATTATAATCGGTCAAACTAGGCACCTTGATAACTGTCTTGTCAGTGTTCTTGAGGCTCAAGAACACCTAAGGCAACAGATAAGCGTCGCTAAAGCCTTTAGCGACGGTTTTGATTTATTTTAAAATTTTCAATTTCTGAAAATTCCGAAAATGATTTAAAAATTAGAAAAATTAGATTTTAATTATTAAAAATACTTAATAAATTCTGAAAAATTATTTTAAAGTCTGAAAAATAGTTTTTAACTATTTTGAGTATATTTCAAAAATATTTAGTATTTTTGGAATATAAAAAGGTATTTATTTATTTAATTATAATATTAAATAAATTATTTTAATTCATGAAAAATTATATTATTGTGTTAGAAAATATTTTAAGTTATTTTTGATGAATTTTAATATTTTGTGATGAAATTTCATTAATTAATTAATATTAATGATGTTTAAGTTATTTAATAAATGTATGAAATAATTATGGAAAATAGAATTAATGATTTTAAAAATTATTTATAGTATCATAAAATATTTTGAGTTATAAAATATGACTTTGGATATTTTGTCATGAAAAATATTATTAATTTAATATTAATGATATTAATATAATATTGATGATATTTAGTTTATTTAATAATTATATTAAATAAATAGTTTAAAAATGGTTTTATTTATTTAAAAATCATTTAAAAAGGATATAAATGAATTAAAAATATTTTAAGTTATAATAAATGACTTTTAATATTTGGATAAATAGTGCATTGATATTTTAATATTAATAGTAATTATTTAAAAATAATTTTAAATGTTTTAAAAATCATTTAAGAGTAATATAAATGTTTTAAAAGCATTTTGAGTTATTATACATAACTTTAATATTTTGGCAACAGTTTCATTAATAATTTAATATTGATTAAATGTTAATGATAATAAAATTATTTGATGTTTAAATCATTTAAATATGATTCCGATATTTGAAAATTCATGATAAATTATAATAAATGTTTTAAAATTATATTAAGTCATTTAAAAATAATATGACTGATACTTACGGATATTGAAATACAGTATAGAGTCTTAGACTCAATAATTATCCAATAAAGCTGTCGGTACACCGACATGTTTCAGAAATTCATCTAGACTTAGATATTTTAACTGTATTAATGATTAATTATGATTCAATGATTGTTGGATATGTGTGATAATGTGATTAGGTTATGTGCTGACTACGAAATGCAGTACAATATGTTATAGTATATTATTCTAATCGAACGAATGATCTTATTACTGATAGGTCGCTGTATAAAAGATTAATCTAAGTTACGTTATTGTAAGCAGCAGCTCAGGCAAGTATCCTACCTTTGCATTTCCTTTATGCAATGGACATGAGTAAGAAGTTTCCGAATTAAATTATTATTATGTTATATTATCAACTCTACTGCGACATATTCTATATCCGCTCATTATTTATCAACATGTTAGTATATGGTAATTCAGATATATATTATGTTCGTCAATTTCTATAAAATGGTTATATAAGTGTCCCCACTTGGATAATCATTGTATTTAATCACATGTTGATATACCTTTGTCAATTACCCTTATATATATAGGTTGAATTATAGATTATTGTTGAACAAGATAAAACCTTTGCTTTAGAACCCAGAAAAGTATGAACATCCCTTACATAGGGAAAACTTTTATGCGCCCAAGGCGGAGAGAGTTCTTGAAATGTAGTATTGGTCAATGCAGGGCACAACGGCTGATCACCCCCGTGTCCGTAAGTTATGACAGTTTGCAGATGAATTTCTGTTTAACCTTTTCGAAAAAAGAAAATAATGTTCATGATATGTCACTTAACCCTACTTATAGTCAATACGTAGTTTCAAAAATGTGAAAGAGAGTTGTTATGTTATTATTATTCTTGGTACAGCTTACTTCAGAACTGTCGATTCGTTGTGTAAGTGTCTTTCAAAGAAAACATTTAATTCTTTCAGCTAATATATATTATTGTTATTACTTGCTGGGCACTCAAATGCTCATTCATGCTTAATTTAAAAGTTTTCAGTTAAGTTTGAAGAACCAGAAAGCTCATGCAGAAATAAAGGAAAAGGAAAGCTAACTAAATAAGATTTATGGTAGTTGCTGTAATAGTTTATATTATTAAGACAATGATATATATATATATATATATATATAAATAATATCATGTATTGTATGGAATGTACTTTAAGGTCTCGTACCTGGGGAGATAAACTCTGATAATTATGTAAATTAAGTTGTTATTCATATTATTGTTATTATTATTCGTAGAATTTCGCTCATAGAAATGGTATCGTGAAGCACCGAGTTCGGGTTTTAAGTACCCGAATTTGGGGACGTCACAAGGGAACCCAGATTTGGGGGCGTCACAAGTTGATATCAGAGCTGTAGGTTATAAACCTTAGGTGGGGGGAAAAGCCTTAGGAATATAACCATAAATAGGATAGACAAAACTAGTTTAGAGTTCTAAGTGATGTATTAGGAAAATCCATCAATAGTAAGAGATGGGGACACTCAGTGTTTATGGATTATGTTTGATAGTTATTTACTAATGAAGTTATTTAAAACTGGTGACAGGATGTCAGGAGATGATAAGATGGTTACGGAAGTGTTAGCAGCTGCACCAATGCCATTAGCCGAGGTGCCAGCTTAGAGTGAGTCAGCTGAGGAAGTTTTAAGAGACGAACCTGCGATAAATCTAGCAAGCGATCATGATGAGTACCCCGAGATGGAGCTGGATGAAGAGGAAGAAGTATATTCCAAAGAAACTAAGGTCGGGCCAGAAATAAAGATCAAAGATGGGGAAGAAGGAAAAGTAGCAATCGAAGAAGGTCAAACATCTGCGAAAGTTCAAGACTTAAGGACTAAAGTACTTCTCCTGGAGGAATTATGGAAGACAGAAAGAGCATTACATGAGATGACAGAAGAACAAAATAATCTAAAGGCACAAGTCGTTAGAATGAGGGTTAAGTGTAATGTATCATCTAAAGATGTAAGTACAAAAAAGAAGGGTAATAAAAGGAAAAAGAATAACGATAGTGACAACAACTCATAGAATTCACATTCAAAGAAGAAGCAAGCATGTGACAAGTGTGGAAAGAACCATTCAGGGGAATATATGTGGGGTAAGAATGTGTGTTACAATTGTGATAAAGAAGGGCATCTATCACCAAATTGTCCTAAACCAAAGAAAGGAAGATGTTTTGCATGTGGTGGAACGGGTCATAGGGTTAAGACTTGTCCTAAAAAGAAGGCAGATGGAGGAAGTGGACGGAAGAAAGATTAAGTGTTAGGAGTATAATCTTTTGGAGTATAATATTCTCTTTGGTATGAATATCAAGATAATTTTTTTTATGTCTCAACTTTTTGTGTAAAGTTGTAGTAGTGAATCCCGACTTTTGTCACACGGGGATAGTAATCGTTTGTAGTAGTTTGCACTATGTACTGAAAAGTACTATGTACTATTTGCATGAATATAAATGCAATGATGTGATTATATGTTTGAATAAGTAATTAAATTATGAGAATTAAATTATTAAGATGATTATCTGAAGAATTTGATAATTTAGTAAGTTGGATTAAATAATCCAGGAAGCTGAAATTGGTTTAAGTTTAAAATTTTGACTACTATTAATAAGACATTGCATAAAGACAAAGTATGAGTGTAAGTCTTTAATTCATCAGATAATGCCGCCAAGACGACAATATCGTAACCAAAGGGAGGAGCGGTCTGTGAATAATGAAGGAGATCAAGCTGATCCAATGCAGAACTTCGCAGACATGCTAGCTCAAGCTATGCAAACTAGAGCCCCAACAGCAAGAAATCGACCAGCTAATCAATTAGCTAACTTTAAAGACTTTAAGGCCGTAGGACCGCCCGAATTCAAGGGAACCATTGACCCTATAGAAGCCCAAACATGGGTAAATGAGATGGAGAAAGCTTTTGTTATTTCTAGAGTAGCGGAGGAGCAAAAGACAGATTTTGCTACCTATTTGATGAAGGGTGAGGCGAATTACTGGTGGGAGACAAACAAAGCTAGAGCTGGTACAACAGTAGTAACTTGGACAAGGTTTAAGGAGTTACTTTTCAAAAATTATTTCTCAGAAAGTATGCAAGCAAGAATGGAAGTAAACTTTTTGGAGTTGAAGTAGGAGAATATGTCGGTTGCAGAATACACCGCCAAATTGAACGAACTAGCGAGATTTGCTCCGCATCAGGTGGACACTGAAGTAAGAAAGGCGCGAAGGTTTGAAAATGGACTGAAGCCAGGGATATATAGCAAGGTAGCTATGTTGCAGATTAAGAAATTTTCGTCCCTTTAGGAAAAAGCAATCATCGCCGAAGGAGGAAGTGAAGCTGTGTCAAGGTATCATCAAGAGAATAAGAATAAGACAAATGAAGGAGGTAGAAGTGGAGGAAGTAACTCTAATAAGCGTAAGTGGAAGGACAATACTGAATCTGGAGACAAGTCAGGAGATAATAGGAAGAAAGGTGAGGCATGTGCAAATTGCGGTAAAAAGCATCAGGGAGTATGTTTGAAGGGAAAAGGAGTGTGTTTTAACTATGGACAAGAGGGACACATCTCCCCAAATTGTCCAAGTCCAAAGAAGATACCAGGTTGTTTTTTATGTGGATCGCTAGATCATCAAATTCGTAACTGTCCAAAGAAAAATGCAGAAAGAGGAAGCAACAATAGAGGAAACAGTAGTGGAACACTGGCGATCAAAGGACCTGCTCAGCCGGGAAGACCGACAGCGTGCACGTTCAACATGACATTGCAAGATGCAGTAGCTGCCCGAGAGGTGGTGATAGGTAATGATTTATTTGAATAAATAAATTACGCGAGAAATATTGGGGAGATATAGCTGTGAATGGTTTTCTTTTATAGATCCCAAGTCACAAATTAGTATATGAAACACAAATTAATATTTTGTTGATATAAATGAATTGATGATACAACTTTAAAAGATATTAGAGAGTAAGAAAGTGGTGATTCCGAGGACGGAATCCTTATAAGGAGGGGAGAATGTGAGAACCCAGAATTTCACATAATTTAAAATTTTTGAATAATTTTTTTTTAATGAAAGTATTTGAATCATATAAGTTTATATGATAATTAAGCTAGATATTTAAACTAAGAAGTATACTTAATCATTTTCAAGGAAGAGTAATGAAAGTTATGTAAGAAATTAACATAGCTTGAATGTTAGCCTTGATTACTAAATTAAAAGGATTTATAATCCTTAAGTAATTGATTATTGATATGAGTATGTATGTGTTTATAACTTATTAAGTTAATTTGTGATAATAAGTTATTAAACTAGGAGAAATATGTTAGGACATATGTGAATTAGGTACGTGATTGCGTAAATATGTATTATATAATGTGTGTACATTTATTTTGTAAAGAGATGAAGAATAAAGTTATGTAACCTAATACATATGTTAGGTATGATAATTAAATAACCTAATGGGTTATGATTTAAGAGAATGATAGTATATAAAAACATATACTAATCCTTAGAGATTTATTTTATACGTCTCTATTAATTAATTTTATAACCTAAGAATAGCAAGTCTAATTGGGTTATGAAAATTAAAGATATGTGAGTAAGAAATTAACTTACTAATGTGTGCAAGGGAACCTTAATTAAATAATGGGGAATGAATAAAAATTAATAAGTATAAACTATGTTGAATTTCAAGCCCAAAGAATTAGAATTTCTAGCCTTAGTAATTAATTGATTGGCCCAACACTTAGCCCAATTGGGAGGGAACCTTTTGGCCCATTAAGTAAGCTAAATGGAGCTTCAAAGATAATAATAAAATGGGGCCCAAGAAGGCCATCATGGCCAAAAATATCATAGAGGAGAGAAAGGGGGGAGGCATGTAATCATTACACCACTTTAGTAGCTGACTAACTTGCTAGGTGTCAAGCTTTGGTCTCATTCTTATTTTTTTCATCCAACCCACAAGTTAAACCAAGAGTGCAAGAAAGCTTATAATGATAAGGAGAGAGAGGAAGAGTGAGACATTGGATGATGATTATAGATATACATAATATATCTATACTTAATTTACTAACAAAAATCTATTTTGTTCTTTCTTTCATTTTATTTCCTAAGTTAGCTATCAAAATGAAGTAAGAGAGAGAGAGATAGAGAGCCAAGAGGGTTTCGGCCATAATAGGGAAAGAGATAGGGAGAGTTTTTATAGTGTCCAAGTTCCATAATCTAAGTATTATGAAGAAGAAGAAGAGGAATCAAGAGAAGGTATAAGAAATTCCTACTTTTATAGTTTAATTTCTCTTTGTAATGATTTGAGTTTTGATTTTTATAAAACTATGATCTTGAGGCTTAAAACCTTAGATCTTGGTGTTTAAAAGTGTTTTATGTTTAGATCCAACTCTTTTGTAGATCAAATGTGGAAGCTAAACTAAGAAATATGAGTTAGGCTTTTCAAAAGATAGAAAATCAAATTTTTCTTCGCTTTTGTTGTGTTTGATCTTGTGTTTGTTAATTATTTGGCGAATTAAACCATGGATCATGTTAGATCTATGAGTATATGAGTTATTTTGAGTTAATATGATGAGTTATGTTGGTTTTATGAGAGATCATGAAAGTTTTCATACAAAACATAAAGAGTTGAAAAACAGATTTTTGAGAAAACAAAGTATGATATGGAAATGACCATATCTCTCATTCTACTTTGAATTTTTGAGTGTGGTCAAGTCCTAGAGTTAGATATATGAGTCTTCTAATATATCCAAGTGGAATCACTGAAAAGGGTTTGTATATTTTCGTGTGCAATGATTTTAGTAAAGGATGAAAAATCTAGAAATGCTTAAAAAGCTGCTGCCCAAAATATTCGAAGGGCTGTTTTGGCCACTTATTTAATGAAATAAAATCTGGCCTTTTGGGGATGACAATATATGGGATAAAGTCGGTTGTGTCCAAAAATGAGCTCATTCCGACTTAAAATGAGCAAGTTATGACTATTTCAATTTTTACGCTTTCCCGACAAAAATTGCTATAACCGGAGTTGTATAACTCCGATGGCCTTGAAATATAAACTGTAAGCTCAAGTTAACATGTGTAAGATCCTGCCAAGAGTTGGGAATTTTTGAAGTTAAGTACGAAGTAGCTAATTTCTTAAAAAACTAACTAGAAATTGATTTTTGAAAAATACTTGAGGGAGTTGAAAATTTCCTCAAAAATACTTTTTGTGTATGGAATATATTTATATATGATTGGCCAAAAGATTAGAAAAAAATAAGCTGATTTCATATTTTCATGAATAGTGTATTTCAACTTCCCGAAATGAACATTTCAGGTTGCTGAAAAGGGAAACTGAAATGTCAGGAAGTGAAGTCAGTTTTGTTTTAGCTTGCTGAAATAGAAACTGAAATGATATATTAAGTCTACTGAGTTCATAAATAGTTTGTCAAGTTATATTACGAACTTATAAATGAACGAGTAAGTGTTAAGTCTAAGATATTATAGTGTACTCACTAATGATAGGTTATGTGATTTCATGTTAAATTGCTATAAGTAAGATATGTGATACTAATTAAGAGATCGATTTTATCAATGATAGGTCTTACAAAAGAAGTTAACTTAGATTGCGTAGCAGTAGTCAACGAATCAGGCAAGTTCCTAACTCAACTTGAGTTACTATTTTTCAAGCATTGTAGTGAATAATTATTGATAGTTATTCACATCTATAATGATTATTGTAATTCGAACGTAGTGCAATTGATTCTTATTCTATTATTTGAATTGTTTATAAATCATGTCTCAGCTAATTATTTTGGCGAGACTAATATTTGTTAAAGCATGGAATGTTCTATTTATTATGAACTGAATTATTATTGGAAGATCTATGCCATTGGTTTCGGCTAGATTAGTATTGTTATTAATTATTGAAATCATAGTATTTATTTGAAAGTAATCCAAGCCATATTGTTGTGGTACGAACTCGTGATGTAAGACTAAGATGAACAAATTTTAATGTCGTAAATCGACCTATGCGTTATTATTGAGTATTATGCATAATATAGGGTACAAAGGAGTTGGCCACTCCAGGTACTTGCAGAAGAGTATAGTTTAGTTTTTATAACTAATTTATATTCTTGTGGAATAATTTAGTTTAAATAACTAAATGATTCCTCTAGTAGTTCATGATCCTTTTGTGATCACTCAGCATGAAATCTGGGTATATCCCACTTTATTGAATATTGTTGCAGTATTGTTAATTCTTATTATTCAATTGAATATTATTGAATCTTTGAAAGAATTTTACTCTTTCATCTCTGATATGTTATTCAGTATGAAATGGGAGAAAGTTTAATTATTGAGATTGAATTATTATTCAGTTACTTCGAAATCTTTTGATTATTGTTGAAGTTCTAAAGAAGCTAGACTCTTCTATTCATGATATATATCATTTGTTGTATATTTTAACTTGTTGGGCAAACTCGTTGCTCACTCTTGCTTAAATAAAATATTTCAGTTAATGCCGATGTAGCAGAAGGTTCTAATAGGAACAAAGGCAAAGGCAAGGCTCAGGAGTAGTTAGTGTCAACTTTTAATGGTTATGTTTTATTATGTAATTAATTATGTAAACCTTTTGATTATATAAGGGTATGTAAGTTATGTCAAGGTTAGTTAACCTGTGATATTGTTATAAGTTGTATTAAAGAATGTTATGAATGATGTTTTTCATTAACGAATGGGCAGTTAGATGTGATATATATGATGGATCGTGAGCACCAAACCCGAGGTTAGGGAACCCGAATTTGGGGGCGTCACATGTCCCTTGCCTTTACACCAGTGCAGCTGCGCTGGTGCTCGACTGCAAAAAATCCAGTGGCGCAGCTGCACCATTTCTGACTGTGGTAACGGCGCAACTGCGTCATGCACAGACAAAAACTGCAGCAGCTGCTCTGCTACACGGTTGAAACCCAAAACAAACCAAAACACTACAAATTTCACAAACCTAAACATCTAAAACTCTGAAATAACATCCATAAACATGCAATACCATATAATAACAACATAAACACTCTATATAAACAATTTTGAAGAATTAAAATCCCAATTTTTCCCAAATTTCTTCATTTTTACACTATTAGCGAATTCGATCACCACTAATTCGTTTCTCCATCAATTGACACGATTCCAACTACGCCGCTTTCGTTTCTTAACATACAAACATATTCTAACTTATATTTGCATATTACAACACGTATAGGGCATAAAATTTGGTTCTTTCTAAAGCCACATCATATAAACATATCACTATTATTTATTTTTCTTACTACAAACCCATTTACATGAATTATAATCATCAAACCACACTCTCATGTGATGATTAACAGATTATATACCTTACATACATGTATATATATCAATCCACGTGATTTAGAAATTTACAGAAAATAATCCTTGAAGACTCAAAGCATGAACAATAGGAGTAGAGTATACCTTTAATCCTTGACTATATGCTAGCAAAAGATGACAACAAGGTTTAGCAATCCTCTCCTTCCTCTTGAAATCTCAGAGAATTCTCTCTTCAAAACCACTGAACTTCTCTCACCCTCTGTGTTTTCTCCTTAGCCAAATACGTGAATAAGAAAATTGAACGCTAGCCTTAGGAAATAATATGTGTAAAACATAAACTGACTCCCACTAACCCACGTTCTCTTTCAGCTATAAAAATAAAAAGTTTACATCAGTTGAATAAGCCAAAGGCCACAAGGCCTTGTTTGGCTAAGCACCTATTTCCCAAACTAATTTATTTTAATATTATTATATTATATAGTTTCATGTCACACCTTTAGTTGATTAATTTAAATAACTTAGTTTAGTTAATTTAAATAACTTATAAAAATCATAATAAAAATCTTATTATCATTATACTTATAAATAAATAAATAATCATATATCTAATTTAATTAATAAATTAGAAACATAACTTTATTTAATTAATTTATTTTCTTTTATATCAAACAATTTATTTAATTTAATTATTTTCTTAAATTAAATCCCTCAATAAAATTATCATTATTCAATTTAATTAGCATTAATCAATTTAGTTACTAAATTAATTCACCACAATTATCAATTATTTATTTTCTTCAATAAATAAATTATTTAAAATGATTATCTAATTCTATAAATATTTAAATTAAATTACAAATTTCTCGATCGTTACAAAATTCATGAAACTATGCTAAAGATGAAGAACGTGTGTTCTTAATGAAATATGTATGTTATGGCTTAGTTGGAGTCAAAGTTTAGTTATGAAATCATGATGATAACCTTAAATTGATGATTGTTTGTGTTAATACATTGAGAAAAGAAAAGATTGCAAGTAGAATGAATCGTTCTAGTCAAGAAACAAATTTGTAGCGAATGAATTCGCTAAATATGTTTAAAACATGAAAGTATAGCATGAATAGTGAATTGGAAGCCTTAAAGTGAATTGTTAATGTTCTTGAAGTATTATAATTATTCTGTAGATGAGTAGTTCAGTGTTTCACGAGTTCATAGAGTCGAAAACCAACTAATTTTGACTTAAAATGAAGAAGTTATGAAGATTTGAAGTATGTACATTGAGAAAACTGTAATCTGGACGAAGCCAAGCGCGGGCGCACAACTGGGCGCTGCTAGATGGCATGGGGGCGCCCATAGTGTGTCAAGTGTGACTATTTTGACATATTTTGGTAAATTGGCCATAACTTTCTCATACGAACTCTGATTGAGACGATTCAAGATTATCCGAAACGAGGACGGATAGACCTTCAACTTTTTATTTTTTAAGTGTTTCAATTTGAGGTCGTTAGAAGGGGTTAAAAATTTCCATCTTTGGGACTGTTATATTTTCGGAGGCAATCAGAGGGTGTCGGGCATGCACGTATGCAAGTGTACTACTTTTTATGATAAAAGATGTTATTCTAAGTTATAAAACATGAATGTTAGTAAATATAATGATGCTTATTATTGATAAGTGATGTATTAGATAAGTAGTATATGCATACTAAGCATACACAAGAGAGACAAATTGGGCGTGTGACGAATAAACATCAAAACGCCTTGACAAGTGTTAACGAACGTAAAAAGTGTTTTAAGTCAAATGAAATGAACATTATAAGATATAAAGTGGGGTTAATATAAAACAAATAATGATTCATAGCAAGACTTAAACACTTGAATGAACTTCGAGTTTGAAATATAGTGAGATGTAAGTCGAAAGTTAATACAATCAAATTGAACATTGTGTATTGATAATAGGAAGGGTTATGAGATATAGAGTAAAGTTTACATTACAACTACTATGCATTGGTATGTGACTAATAGTTGATGTGCATGATTATATAATTGTGTAGGGCATGTGAAGTGCAGATAGTTGTAAGCTGTTAAACTATTATTGGTAAACAACGATCAAGGCAAGTCTTTCAGTTCCTATTTGCTATGTGAACTTGATGATGAACTATTTTAAATCTTTATTGCAAATAGCATGATGTGTTATATATATATTGAAAGTATGAAACGTTAAAATCAATTTATGACTACGTTGATTGAGTAATGAATGCTGATTGAGTAAGGAAATCAATCTTTATACTTGTTATATGAACTGTAGCATGTATGTTATCTTAGTCCAATGTTTAAGAGATGTATGGTAAGTGTGACACCCCCAAAATAGGTCCACATAATCCATTCTGAGTCGCCAAATACATGGCATAGAAAATAACTACAAACTTGATTATTACAATTGTTGTGCAAAATACGACAACACATATATTGTGAATTTTAATGCAAATATTGTCTTCTAGACAATATCCAAACTCAAATAAAGTCTTCATTATAACTATTGACACACTATTTTACAAAATAGTGAGGACTATTAGAACAACTGTCTTGAACCATCACTCCACATCCCGACTGTGACAATCCCAAAATGGGTTCATTCCATCCAACCTATTCTGAGTCACCAAATACATGATACAGAAAATAACTACAACTTTATTACAACTATTGTCGTGCAAAATACAACAACATATATGCTGTAAGTTTAGATACAAATATATACCAAATGTGACTCATGTCCCAACCGTGAACAGCACCTCACAATGACACCTTACATAAAGGTATAGTCAAAAACTGTTTTAGAAATTAGAATATTTGGGAAGTGCTCAAGGAAACCTTCGTACATGGGAGGCCATGCTTCTAGGTTATGATAGATATCATATGGCCACAGAATTATCCTTGGTTGGCTCAATATACCCCAAAGAAAAACGAGAATATTACTATCATATTCTTCCCAATGGTGAGTCTTCTCTTGACTTATCATTATCTCCACTGTCTCTAATTGAGAATTATACTTCAAACAAACACCAAGATTATATAGGTAGTGCTCGTAAATATACTCAGCAAGTGGATGAGCACAATCCTGTCTTATGATGACACGAGGTTGTATGTCATTAGACATCTTGTATGATAGTGGCAAAACACCCTTCCAACGTTGGGTTCACCTCACCCTAGTTGATTCACCAAATATAACTACTAAATAATGACCACCGTTCCATTCCCCTGTTACCCCACGCTCGACCCAGCTACACTTTTATTACCTGAAAGGAATTGTGAAGCAAAACGGTGAGCACAACTAGCTCAGTAAAAAATATCATAACTAAAGATAATTAAATTATCAATAGCCTTCATCAATAATAAATCAGAGATTTAGAACATATGGTAGATGATAAAAAAATTTCAACCATAGTTGCAGCGGAACGAGCAATCCATTAGAAGAGTTAAATAGACTACAAAGTCTATTATCTTCTCCATGTTAAAAATCCACCAACAATGTTTTATCCCTGTAACATCAATCAACAATTCTGGTCCACAATCATATGAATAACTCATAATCATAATTGTAGTTCTAAATTCATCTTCTCATCCAGGACGAAAATAATTTTCATCACCTATCTTTACCTGAAACATCAAAGATCATGGTTATACCAAATCACATTTCCTGTTCATAATTATACTAATAACTTCATCTTTGCACTACGGCTAAAGATATTCATTTGTATCACCAGTTGGTCATGTTCATCTCAACACATGTTCATCTTTTCACTACTGGCTAAAGATATTCAACAACATGTCATATTTGCACTATGGGCCAAAGATATTCATCAACAATTCATCTTTGCACTACTGGCCAAAGATATTCAACCACAGGTCATCTTTACACTATGGGCCAAAGATATTCATCATCAGTTCATCTTTGCACTACAGGCCAAAGATATTCAACAACAGTTCATATTTGCACTACAGGCCAAATGTATTCATCAACAGTTCATATTTGCACTATAGGCCAAATATATTAATATTTCAAAGAAATATATAATCATTTCAGAATTTATATAAACAATAATTATAACCATGTTGATCAATTCCCCTTTACACTTAAGCTAAAGATATTCAATTATAAATTCAATGGTCATGATCATACCAGTCAACAATTCAACTTTGCACTACTAGCCAAAAGAAACCCATAGTCATGATCATACCAAAAATCTACCCATCTTTACACTCAAGTCAAAGAGAAATATCATCATTAGGGTTATAAAAATGTTATATATGATAATAAAATCAATATAATCAACATATAGATTTAATCTCAAGAGTAATATTCATAAATCAACTATAATTTGGTCAGAAAAAAAATAATTTTGTCGTGGATAGTAACTCGTGAATAGTAACTCATGAATAGTAACTTGTGAATAGTAACTCATGAATAGTAACTCGTGAATAGTAACTCATGAATAGTAACTCGACATGAAAAAAGTAGAAATTCCACAATAAAATCCATACTAATATTTCGGTATAATGATATTAAAAGAATAATATTTCTTAAGCTTATAAACAATTTATTTTAATTGTTTACACTTTACTAATTAATGAATTTAATCATCATAAAATGCCAACTCTTAAGATTTCATCACCAATAACCAAAACTCTCATAAAAAATATGCATATAACTCATATATGATTCTCTAGCCATAAAATCATATTTTCTAATTTTCTTACTTCACATAACATATTTAATTCATTTACTCATAACTAGACCATTTTCATAAAAAATACCAAATCAGACCCAAAAATATTTCTTTTCTGGGATTTAGCAGAATATAGTCCCATATTGAACATATATTTTTCCCGGAATTTTTAAAATTCATTTACTATTTTTCCTATGGCCAAAACTGTCGAATATTTAGACATTTATCATAAATTGTACTTTTATCCAAAAATTCCGAAATTCACAGAGTACACTGACATTATATAGATGTACTCCCAATAAAATTTTCATCAATTTTGGAGTTAACCACAAGGAGTTATAAGCAGTTACTTTTAAAATAGTCTTTTCTCATAAAATTCATAACTCTTAATCTATACACCCAAAAATTACCATTTTTGGACACAATCAATAAAACTCATCAAAATATCATTTCAAATTTTTTTAGAATTTTTGAAGGTCTAAAAAATTACGAAACTGAAAAATATAACAACCCTTAAAATCCCTTACTATCCCGTACCTCAAAAGAGCAGCACTTCTGACTGGATATATGATATGATGCTGAAAGAAACTTGCACTGATGAATAGCAACTCACCATGTATCTAAATACTCACAAAATACACTCGATAATCTAGAGATAAAAAGAGAGAAAACTTATGAATTCTGGTGTGATTTTCAATTCTAGCTTAGCCCTCTATTTATAGAAAAATATTAGCACGCCGAAGCAGACTTGACCTGCTACCTGATGGCTTTACCTGCTACTATTCCATCCATAAAAAATCAGCCATTTCCCCAACAACCAAAAGTGGAGCCCACCAATTTCTAGAATTTTCTACCAAAATCATTTATAAACCTAATTTTCGAATTAGTCACCTCTTAAAATTCATAACAAATCATTCGTTCATTTTTAACGGTTCAAAATTTGTGAAAATATACTCAACTTATATATGTATAACATATCCAAAAATCACAACGATCTAACGGTCAGATTAAAAATTATAACTTACACAATAAAGCTGTAAGAACACTGATTTGATCTTTTAACACCTCCAATCCGACAAAATACCTCAACATTAATTCCTTCATTTATAACAACGTAAATAAATCCATCATTTATGTCCACATCAAATAAATATTTCATTATCATATAAATCAATAATTAATTATTCACAAATAATATTACAGAATCACATTTATGACAACTACGCAGTTTCCAGGAAAGAGGGGGCTTTCCGATAAGAATTTCTCCTTACTGGCGTGCAATTAGATGACCAAACCTCTCCTTAGACAGAACTTTCTAGACATTACCAATAATGCTATCTAATAATATTATTCAAATAATATGAATTATTGATCTGATAATAGAAAATACTGTGCAGCGACAATTATTGAAACAACAATAATATAAAATATCAACGTAGCAATTATTGAATCAATAAAATAAAATATTAAACAGTAATTACTGTAACAAATATATAGTAGTGCCTTCTTACATAAGAATCAATAATTGAAAAAAATATTGTGCAATCCGTGTGCTACTGTGCAACTATGCGTATTACTGTATTTTAATCACCGGGTATTCCAACAGTGTTAACGGTAACAACTACGCCGTTATTTATAAAAACTCAATTTTGTCATTTTTTCATCCGACAGTTATTCTGTTATGGGGCCCACAAATGGCTGCGCCGTCGTACGAATATTCCCCGACAGAAAGAATATTTCACAACCAAACGAATATTCCCTGACAACAATGATTATTTTATAACCACTTATTTATTTTGAAAATTTTTTACATTTCACCCATAACTTTAACTTTTTATCAATTTAACCATTTATTGAATTGTAATTATAAGAAAAATTGAATACTTTTATTTCATAAAATTCAGGGTCTTACAATCTCCCCTCCTTGTGAAATTTCGTCTCCGAAATTTACGTACCTGGTATTTCGAAAAGTTGAGAATACCTTGCTTTCATTTCAGATTCTATCTCCCGGGTTATCATGATTTCTCCATTGCTCATCTCCCGTGATAACTTCATTTGGGTTCTTCACTTGTTGAGAAGTCATGACAACCGCTCTCCCTTGAACTACCCGACTTTGACTTGTCTGGGGCAGCATTTGGCGTCATCACTACCGTTGGAATATACTTTTTTATAGGGCATATTCCTCCCTCAACTGCCTCATCGTACTCCTGATTCATGATCTGTGTAAAACCCCGACTTTTATAAAATAAAAGTCTAATTTAATTTATGACTATTATTTTTTATTTTTAATTTAAATTGTAAAATGTTAAATTGATAAATGGTCAAATAAACAATTAATCGGATAAATGAGCTAATAAAAGAGGGAGATTAAATCTTCTAGAAGGGTGGCATGTGAGTGGCGGCTAGATGAGGGGTGATATGCTGAATTATTTTCAGATGATTCCAATTTCTCATTATGCACCAAACTTTTCCCCATTGGTCAATTCTTTTATTGGTGGGACAAGGATGTTGGCCTTTTATTTTGGCTAAGTAAGCCAAATGTTCAGCATTTTTCATGTCATTTTTCTCACTTCCTCCCGTAGCCATGCTAAGAAGAAGAAAAGAGAGAAAGAAAGGGAGAGAGAAATAAATGGGTTTGATGATAAAGTTTTTTGAGAGCTAAGGGAAGCATCAAGGATGTAGAGGAGATTATCTTAACCATCTCTAGCACATCATCTAACATCTTAGAGGAGGAAAATCTAGGAAGTAAGTTCTTAAAACCTTAAATCTCTATTTTTTATTCTCTTTCAGCTTCATATCGTGTTAGATGTTATTTTGAGTTGTATGTGTAAAGAATCTTCTTAATAATGATTCTCAGAAGCTAAATGAACTCTTAAGAGCATCCAAGTGAAACCAAAACACACAAAATTCGAACCTATGTATAAAGGGTGGAAAGATTGACAAAGAACCATGTTAGATAGTTTTTGGACTGAGTTTGAGAACCTTGTATTCTTATGTTTTATGTTTGAAAGATTAGTTTGATAATTTTATGTTATATTTCTCTGAGTTTAGAACATAACCTAACTTGAATGAACCAAATTAGAGTTAAAACGAATTCGTGGTGAAAGTTTTTGTAAAACATGTTAAACGATGAAAAACTTAGTCTTGGGGGATTTTGGAGCCAAATTTGGGATTAATTAATGAATCTGAAAAATTATGAAATCCTGGGGGGTTTTCTAGAGCATGTTACAAGCTTTCCATAGCCTCGAAAACGGACTAATTCCGATAACGGATGAAGAAGTTATGAAGATTTGAAGTATGTGTGTCAAAAGTTGCAAAATTTGGAAAATTGGAGTTAAGTGTCAAGGGTCGAACGCCTAGGCGCTAGACTCGGCACTTAGAATCTGTTCTTGGGCGCCTAGGCGCTTGCCCAAGGCCAAATTTGGGCGCCTAGGCGCTGGTCAAGTGTTTAGCCAAAATCTGTCCGGATGTCCTTTAGTAAATTGGACATACCTTTTTCATACGAACTCCGATTGAGGAGATTAAAGATGATCCGAAACGAGGACGAATAGACCTATAACTTTTGTTCTTTAAGTGTTTCAATTTGAGGTCATTAGAATGGGTCAAAATGGTTATCTTTGGGACTGCTATATTTTCAGAGGCAATCGGAGGACGTCGGGCATGCACGTTTGCAACGTGTAATGTTTTCGATGATAAAGGATGTTGTTCTAAGTCGTAAAACATGAACATTATTAAATATAATGATATTATACAAAGACAACTTAAATGAATAATGAATTATTAGTTGATGTATATGTTATTCGAGATAATTATGATTTGATGTTGATCCTTCCTTTTAATAGAATTTAAATTGTTTATAAGTAAGGTATTGATTTGATTCTTACGTAAGAAGTCACTCGGTATTTATTTCAATAATTGCCACAGTAGTTATTACACAGTGACTCATATTATTTGATATAATATAATTAAACTAGTTGGAAGTATTGTGAGTCTACGTTAATAATTGTGAATGATTATTGAAAGATTGAAATGTGTAAATAATTGATGAATAAAAGGTGTTGATTAAAGATAAGTATGATATACAGATGTTTGTTCAATTATTTTCCTTTTACAAAAGTAAGTTTGGCAGGACTTGCCGACACTCTACTTTTTCTAAAGTAGTATGGACCACAACTCTATTATTGAACAAATATTGTTAAAACGTGTACAAGTTGGTTTAATTTTCTCGGCGGGACCATAAATTTCACTACCATTATTATATACCTCTTTGGTTATTTTGTCAAAGCAGGTGTGCTAGTTGTTTACTAAATTTTTAGTATAAATAGGTTGCTCGGTGAGTAACTAAACACACACGATCACTACACTAAAAATATAGAATTCTATTACTTCAATATTGTGAGTATAATATTGTGAGTATTTCTATTGAGTGTAATATTACTCCAAGTGTAGATAAGGAATGCAAGCATTGTTTAAGATGATTAATTTCATAGAAATCAGAATCAAGTCACATGCTAAGGTAAGGGATATCATTATTGTGGTAAGAGAGTATCATTTTTATGGTAAAAGGAATATCATTTTCTTTCATACTCCATATTATGGTAGGATATTATTATTCGTTTATTCAGTTTATCATTAAATGGTGAAAAGTCCTGAAAGGATTAGAATACCCTTAATAGTTTGTTCTTCATCTATTATTATGTTATCGTACTATTCTGACGATTTATGTTTATTCATTATATATATCGTTGTCATCATTCTCATGCTTATATTGTGTTGAAAGTCATCTATGGCCAGTAGTGCATAGATGGACTTGTTATGATTATGACCAGGGATTATTCGGTATAATCATGACCGTAATGTTACAAATGATGTGGTAAAAGTCATCTTTGGGCCGTAGTGCATAGATGGACTTGGTATGATTATGACCAGGGATTATTCGGCATAATCATGACCGTAATTGAAAACACGAATATCCTGGCCCCGTAGTGAATGGATAATTCGTGGTCGTGATACTATTAAGCTGAGTCTCAACATTATTGGTTTTATAGTTCTATATCTTTAGCCTGTAGTGCAAAGATGGACTGTTGATTATTAGTTTTATAGTTGTATATCTTTGGCCTGTAGTGCAAAGATGGACTGTTGGATATTGGTTTTACAGTTGTATATCTTTGGCATGTAGTGCAAAGTTGAACTGTTGTTTACTTGATTATAAATATGAATTGTGATTTAATTATAATCTGCGGTGGTTTAGGTGAAGACAGGTGATGAGAGTTCTCTTTGTCTTGAGTTTAACCTATGAACGGTTAATGATTATTACAGGGATGAAATATTAACGATGGACTTTTAATCTAGAGGAAATAGTAGACATTATGTTCTACTTGACTCTTCTAATAGATTGTTGATTCCGCTGCTATTATGATTGGAAACTTTTATCTTCTACCATATGTTCTAAATATCAAAATTATTATTGATGAAGACTATTGATAATTTAATTATCTTAAGTTATGATATTCTTTACTGGACTATTTGTGCTCACCCTTTTCCTTCGCCACCCCTTTCAGGTAATAAAAGTGTAGCTGGGACTAGCAGAGAAAACATGGGTATAAAGCGGTGATACGAATTAGTCACAAGCCTAATCAAATTATGAAACGGTGTGCCATAATAATTGTACTGAGAACTTAAAATGTGTGTGACATGTTTTATACAACATTTGATATTTAATTTTGGTGAACAACAATAGGGTGAAGCGAATCAGAATTTGGAAGCGTCAAAGGTGCACTCCATTAGAATGAGGAGAACATAAATCTTCTCGTGTTCCTTCGGAGACTTGATATAATTGCTGTTGTACTTTATATGGCATTGTAATAAGTTAAAAATGAATATTGTCATATTATATACGTAATAATATTTGTATTGAAACTCATAGTATATGAGTCGTCGTATTTTGCACGACAGTTGTATAAATGGAGTTGTAAGTAGTGTATATTTTTGGCGACCCAAGATGGCTGAGGTATACCCATTTTGGGAGCGTCACAATCTGAATCATCAATCTTCGATCCATAACGAATTCAGGTTAACCGCTCTGTACCGGGTAATTCAAAACTTGATGTTGGGTTCTCCCAATTGCTTTCCAAAAGAGAAATTCATATCATCTATTTTAGCCTTCTTAGATCGGACATCTCTTTCCACAATATCCACGTGTCATGCGGCTTTTGCCCATGCATCACTTATTCTCACTCGTTCAGTTTTTTCTTCTTTCAGCTCAGATTCCATCTTTATCATCTTATACTCTGCCAAAGAATGCTTCTGTTCAAGCATCACATATCGGGTAACACAAGCTTGAATTTTTGCATCCTTTTGTTCCACGAGTGCCTGTCGTTCTTCAGCCTGCTCTTCTAACTCATGAATACGATTTTGCAATTCTACATTTTGATCATATAATACCTCTAACAAACTCTCCTCGGGTACCTCTTCTTCCTCTTCTTCCTCACTCTCAGCTGTTACCTCTGCGACCATTTCGGGTGCAACTATCAAATCTTCACTCACCACATGGATTTCTCTAATTCCTTCTTCATCTAACATCACATTATCATGGTTAGTGATTAGAGGTATCCCCACAGTCTCATTCACTCCATTGTTAGCATTCTCAGCTGCCATTCTCAAATACTGCCATAAAACAAGGGTTAATTAAGTAAATTAACGTATCACATAATATTTGTATATTATGACCGACAAACAATTAAGCTTAGGTAGGACACACTAGTGAAGAATTTACTCATCTCTCCCCTCCTAGTCCTATTTCCCGATCTCTGCCAGAGATCATATCCCTAAGCTCTGATACCAAATGTGACAACCCAAAAATAGGTTCATTCCATCCAACCTATTCTGAGTCGCCAAATACATTGTACAAAAAACAACTACAACTTTATTACAACAATTGTCGTGCAAAATACAACAACATATATGCTGTGAGTTTGGATACAAATTTATACCAAATGTGACTCATGTCCCAACCGTGGATAGCACCTCACAATGACACCTTACATAAAGGTATAGTCAAAAACTGTTTTAGAAATTATAATCTTTGGGAAGTGCTCAAGGAAACCTCCGTACATGGGAGGCCATGCTTCTAGGTTATGATATATATCATATGGCCACAGAATTATCCTTGGTTGACCCAATATACCCCAAAGAAAAACGAGAAGATTACTATCATATTCTTCCCAATGGTGAGTCTTATCTTGACTTATCATTATCTCCACTATCTCTAATTTAGAATTATACTTCAAACAAAAACCAAGATTATATAGGTAGTGCTCGTAAATATACTCAGCAAGTGGATGAGCACAATCCTGTCTTCTGATGACACGAGGTTGTATATCATTAGACATCTTGTATGATAGTGGCAAAACACCCTTCTAACGTTGGGTTCGCCTCACCCTAGTTGATTCACCAAATATAACTACTAAATGATGACCACCGTTCCATTCCCCTGTTACCCCCGCTCGACCCAGCTACACTCTTATTACCTGAAAGGAATTATGAAGCAAAAGGGTGAGCACAACTAGCTCAGTAAAGAATATCATAACTAAAGATAATTAAATTATCAATAGCCTTCATCAATAATAAATCAGAGATTTAGAACATATGTAGATGATAAAAAAATTTCAACCATAGTTGCAGCGGAACGAGCAATCCATTAGAAGAGTCAAATAGACTACAAAGTATATTATCTTCTCCATGTTAAAAATCCACCAACAATGTTTTATCCCTGTAACATCAATCAACAATGCTGGTCCACAATCATATGAATAACTCATAATCATAATTGTAGTTCTAAATTCCTCTTCTCATCCAGGACGAAGATAATTTGCATCACCTATCTTTACCTGAAACATCAAAGATCATGGTTACACTAAATCACATTTCATGTTCATAATCATACTAATAACTTCATCTTTGCACTACGGCCAAAGATATTCATTTGTATCACCAGTTGGTCATGTTCAACTCAACACATGTTCATCTTTGCACAACTGGCAAATGATATTCAACAACATGTCATCTTTGTACTACGGGCCAAAGATATTCATCAACAATTCATCTTTGCACTGCTGGCCAAAGATATTCAACCACAGGTCATCTTTGCACTATGGGCCAAAGATATTCATCACCAGTTCATCTTTGCACTACAGGCCAAAGATATTCAACAATAGTTCATATTTGCACTACAGGCCAAATATATTCATTAACAGTTTATATTTGCACTACATGCCAAATATATTAATATTTCAAAGAAGTATATAATCATTTCAGAATTTATATAAACAATAATTATAATAATGTTGATCAATTCACCTTTGCACTTAAGTTAAAGATATTCAATTATAAATTCAATGGTCATGATCATACCAGTCAACAATTCAACTTTGCACAACTAGCCAAAAGAAACCTATAGTCATGATCATACCAAAAATCTACTCATCTTTACACTCAAGTCAAAGAGAAATATCATCATTAGGGTTATAAAAATGTTATATATGATAATAAAATCAATATAATCAACATATAGATTTAATCTCAAGAGTAATATTCATAAATCAACTATAATTTTGTCAAAAAAAGAAACCAATTTTGTCGTGAATAGTAACTCACGAATAGTAACTCATGAATAGTAACTCGAGAATAGTAACTCATGAATAGTAACTCGACATGAAAAAGGTAGAAATTCCACAATAAAATCAATACCAATATTTCGGTATAATGATATTAAAAGAATAATATTTCTTAAGCTTATAAACAATTTATTTTAATTGTTTACACTTTACTAATTAATGAATTTAATCATCATAAAATGCCAACTCTTAAGATTTCATCACCAATAACCAAAAACCTCATAAAAAATCTGCATATAACTCGTATATGATTCTCTAGCCATAAAATCATATTTTCTAATTTTCTTACTTCACATAACATATTTAATTCATTTACTCATAACTAGACCATTTTCATAAAAAATACCAAATCAGTCCCAAAAATATTTCTTTCATGGGATTTAGCAGAATATAGTCCCATATTGAACATATATTTTTCCCAGAATTTTTAAAATTCATTTACTATTTTTTATATGGCCAAAACTGCCGAATATTTAGATATTTATCATAAATTATACTTTTATCCAAAAATTCTGAAATTCACAGAGTACACTGACATTATATAGATGTACTCCCAATAAAAATTTCATCAATTTTGGAGTTAACCACAAAGAGTTATAAACGGTTACTTTTAAAATAGTCTTTTCTCATAAAATTCATAACTCTTAATCTATACATCCAAAAATCACCATTTTTGGACACAATCAATAAAACTCATCAAAATATCATTTCAAATTTTTTTAGAATTTTTGAAGGTCTGAAAAATTACGAAACTGAAAAATATAACAACCCTTAAAATCCCTTACTATCCCTTACCTCAAAAGAGCAGCACTTCTGACTGGATATAGGATATGATGCTGAAAGAAACTTACACTGATGAATAGAAAAAGAGTGAAAATTTATGAATTCTGGTGTGATTTTCAATTCTAACTTAGCCCTCTATTTATAGAAAATGTTAGCACGCCGAAGCATACTTGACCTGCTACCTGATGACTTTACCTGCTACTATTCCACCCATAAAAAATCAGTCATCTTCCCCAACAACCAAAAGTGGGGCCCACCCATTTCTAGAATTTTCTACCAAAATTATTTATAAACCTAATTTCTGAATCAGCCACCTCTTAAAATTCATAACAAATCATTCGTTCATTTTTAACGGTTCAAAATTTGTGAACATATACTCAACTTATATATGTATAACATATCCAAAAATCACAACGATCCAACGGTCAGATTAAAAATTATAACTCACACAATAAAGCTGTAAGAACACTGATTTGATCTTTTAATACCTCCAATCCGACAAAATACCTCAACATTAATTCCTTCATTTATAACAACATAAATTAATCCATCATTTATATCCACATCAAATAAATATTTCATTATCATATAAATCAATAATTAATTAATCACAAATAATATTACAGAATCACATTTATGATAACTACGCAGTTTCCAGGAAAGAGGGGGCTTTCCGATAAGGATTTCTCCTTATTGGCGCGCAATTAGATGACCAAACCTCTAATTAGACAGAACTTTCTAGACATTGCCAATAATGCTATCTAATAATATTATTCTAATAATATGAATTATTGATCTGATAATAGAAAATACTGTGCAGCGACAATTATTGAAACAACAATAATATAAAATATTAATGTAGCAATTATTGAATCAATAAAATAAAATATTAAACAGTAATTACTGTAACAATTATTGAGTAGTGCCTTCTTACATAAGAATCAATAATTGAAAAAAATATTGTGCAATACCGTGTGCTACTGTGTAACTACGCATATTACTATATTTTAACCACCGTGTATTCCAACAGTGTTAACGGTAACAACTACGCCGTTATTTATAAAAACTCAATTTTGTCATTTTTTTCATCAGACAGTTATTCTGTTATGGGGCCCACAAATGGCTGCGCCGTCGTACGAATATTCCCCGACAGAAAGAATATTCCACGACCAAATGAATATTCTCCTACAACAATGATTATTTTATAACCACTTGTTTATTTTGAAAATTTTTTACATTTCACCCATAACGTTAACTTTTTATCAATTTAACCATTTACTGAATTATAATTATAAGAAAAATCGAATACTTTTATTTCGTAAAATTCGGGGTCTTACACCGACTAGTTTCCGTTATATTCTCGCCTTCTCAAAAGACAAGTACTTCTGACTGAAATATCAGATAGAATGCTAAAGAAAACTTGCACTGTTTATCAACTCTCAAAGTATCTAAATACTCATAAAAATACGCTCGATATTATAGAGAGAGAAAACTTCTTATTCTGGTGTGATTTTCAATCTAACATAAGCATCCTATTTATAGAAAAATGCTTAGAACGCCAAAGAAGAAAATTTAATAAAATAATATTAAAAAACAAAATTCACGCCCACCCTTGACCAAATTAATCAGCACACCAGTGGGGCCCACCAACATAAAAAATGTTTTTCTTTTAAAATGTATTTATAACCCTAAAAATCAATTCAGACCCAATATTCTTAAACTTCAATAATTCATAGTAAATAGCCATTTTATCAGAAAAATACGAATTTTATATCCATTCCACAAAAAATTTAATTCTCTACAACTTTGTAGAAGAAAGTTTTTTCAAATTCTAAACGAAAAATGACCGAAATTCACATACAAATGATTTTTAACACCTCTATTCTGACAAAAGCTGATAAAACACCTCAACATTAATTCCTTCATTTATATCAACATAAATATTTCCTTATCATATCAATAATTAATTAATTATTCATAAATAATATTACAGAACTACAATATTGACAACCGGGTCATTCTCATAAAAGAGGGGGCCTTTTGGTAAGGATTTTTCCTTACTGGAGCGTAATTAAATAACCCTTCCTAGATAGAACTTCCTTAGACATTGCCAATAATACTATCTAATAATATTATTTAAATAATATAAATTATTGATCTGTTAATTTGAAATATTGTGCAATGACAATTATTGAATCAATAATATAAAATATAAATGTAGCAATTATTGAATCAATAAAATAAAATATTAAACAATAATTACTGTAACAATTATTGAGTAGTGACTTCTTACGTAAGAATCAATAATTAGAATTATTGTACAATACCGTATGCTAATGTGCAACACCGCGTATTACTATATTTTAACCACCGGGTATTCCAATAGTTTTTACGGTAACAACTACGCCGTTATTTATAAAAAACTCATACTTGTCGTTTTCTTCATTCGACAGTTTTTGGTTATGGGGCCCACAAATGGCTGCGCCTCGTAAGAATATTCCCCGACAGCAAAAATATTTCAATACCAAACGAATATTCCTCGACAGCAATGAGTATTTTATAACCACTTACTTATTTAAAATACTTGCGCATTTTACCCATAATTAACCACATTAATCAAATCAACCCCTTACTATTTCAAAATAATAAAGGAAATTTAATTTAATAAAAAGTTGGGGTCTTACAATAAACATGTTATTATGTGCTACGTGATGCATGAAAACTGTTAGATTTGCTGGGCTGTCGAGCTCAACCTTACGAATAACCATTTTTACAGGTTAAGGATTGAAGGTAACACTATGTGCGACTTGAATGATGTGGATCAGAAATAATACACGAAGATTAATATTTTAGCTAAAGATTGTTATTTCTTTAAACCATGATTAAGATTCATGAGATGTACTCAATGTTTTATGATGTATATTTTTTGTTGAGTTATAAAGTTAAAGTTTGAGTTGTCCGATGTATAAAGGATATCGATTTAATATGTAAGTAATATATATTAACTCTGATAAAGTGAATCATGGATTATATATGATTCAAAGATATGTAGCTGATAAATGTTTTGATTTAGGGAATTAAAGTAAGAAGATAGAAAAGTTTAAATTATTCTGCATTTTATTAAGTTTAACATCGAATAATGATGTAAAATCAGAAGTTAGACGTGTTATTAACGACCGAAGTCGATAATTGAATTGTATGAATTTTGGGGTCGTTACAGGTGGTATCAAAGTTGTAGGTTATAAACATTAGGTAAGAGTACCCTAGGCTATAACCTTAGATAATAAAGTAGAAGATGATAAAGAATAAACTCAGATAGAGTTTGATCAATAAGAAATAAATTTAAGAAATGTATAGATAAAGGATTAAAATATATATGAGAAGGTTCAAAAAGGAATCTTGAAGACTTATAAAAGACATGAATATGGAGTTACTTGACTCTAGTAGTAAGATGTTAAGTGTTGTTAAATATACGATGTCTACAAGATGAAGGTGATTAAAGTAATAATAATGAACTCAATTAGAGTTTAATTAATGATATAGTAAGAGAATGCTTATTAAACAAGTTAAGATAATATGTTTGGGTTCAAAGAAGAACCTGAAGAGTTAAAATTGAGTCAAATAATCCTAAGAGTACTTTGTTAGTTTCCGGAGGCACAATAGTTATCTAAAAAGGGGGGGGTTGAATAGATATATAAAATTCTTTTCAAAATACTTTGTTAGTTTTGTTAATGATTTAAACACAGCGGAATTATGATTTATTTAATCTCCCTTTTAGAAATAGTGAGTTAATGAGAGTGAGGCAGTTATAACATTTAAGGCAATTATAGCAGTTATAGCAAGAATGTAAGAGACACGACAATTTTAAGTGGTTTAGAGCACTTAAAGCTCCTAGTCCACTCTTCTACTCCTTGAGTAGGAAATCCACTAAGGATATCTTTTACACTTTCTGAATCTCACAGATTCCTTCTTGACTAGCAGTCTAGGTACTTCTTAATTCACTCTTGAACTCTTCAAGTCTAGCAGACTTGATTCTTCACAGTTCACTTAGAACTTTTTAAGTCCTTCTGACATAGAACTCTTACTTCAGTTGATTGGTAGTTGTTAAGTTCTTGATTGATGCTACTCAGTTGTCGTTAAGCACTTGTTCGAATGAACTGAGTAGCTGAGCAAGCTTTCTTCTTTTCTCAGAGCATAGAGTTGAGCGTTGAGTGTTTTTTAGCGTTTTGTTTAATGCTTGCTTGCTTTTCTCATCTGCTGAAGTTTTGCATATATGTGATCTTTGAAATCTATCCGTTGAAGCCATTTGTTGAAGCATTAAATGCATTTGACATTTCTAAACTTTGATGGAGACTTTTTTGCACACCTTCTAAATTGCATTCTAGCCCACTGACACAGTAGACTACTTTCTCACCTACACATGAAAAGGTGTTTTCCTCTGTCCTATGGTCCTTTCCTTAGCTTCTTCAATATGTTTCTTTTATTGTATACGGACTGGTGAGGACTTCAACGTTTAAAACCTATTCCATATTTGTTGGAATTTATCTCCAAATAAAAAGGTATGGCTCGATGCTTATGAGACAAGGCAGATGATACTTTACGATTTAGATCGTGATGTCTTGTAACCTTGGTGCTTAATCTGATGCTATCAAAAGAGAGCACTACGATTTCTCTTAAAGACTTGCACACTACGATCTTCACTTGCTTGTCTTGCAGGCTCTATGTTTTCGAGAGCACACTACGATCTCTTGGTTAGCTTTGCAAACGTTGGGACCACTCTACGCTTTACAGAGAGGCCCTTCAAGGCAGGCAAACTACGATATTTGATGCTCTATGATTCTACCTTGGCTTCGGCAAGTTCGCTAGACTACGATCTTATTGATGCCTATCCATTACATTTCAAGACATAGATCAACCTAACATCTTTGATCTCTTTATCTATACATTCATTTATAGAATGATAAACGTTAAAAGCTTAGATCAACCTAACAAATTTGATCTATCACTAAGTCCTTGTACATATATTATTGGAACGACTTTATATGTAATCATGAGCATTTATTTTAAACATCAAATCAAAATATGCACTCTCCCAACAATCTACCACTATTTGATGTTGACATAACCAAGGAGATTTGGGGTCATGATTATTAGTTTATAGATCTATTTGCATAAAAGTAAATATGACTTAATATTTCAGTGAGCAGCTGAAATTTCTAGAGAATAAGCATGAATTTTTTGATGTTTGAGGAATAAATATTACAATTTAGCTTTACATCAATAAGAATTTAAATTTTAACTTATCTATATTTCTTTGATCTTTTATGTGGAGGATTGGCATACTCCTCAGCTCTTCTTTTTCTGCTTGCTTCTTCCCTCCTGACTAGATCTTCCAGCTCACTTGGGCTTAGCCTAGGATTGTGATCATGCCTATTCATGAATGCAAGATCTCCAAAAGGCATTCTTAGGCCTGTGGTGGTCACGTTTTGTGAGCTGGTAGTTGGCCCTATACTCCTTAAAGGTTGAGCTATGGTAATTTGCTCTTGATCAAATCGTTGAGTTTGATGGCCAGATCGTGGAGTCTGTTGGTGATAATTCCTTGGAGGAGGGCTCCGTGATGATTGAGCTAAGAATGTACCTCTGCCTCTGCCTTTGCCTTGATCTCCTTTCCCTTTATTCTCCCCCTTTATGTCAGCATCAAGGGTTCGAATGTCTTCTGAGAGGCGAGTCACTCCTTGGACAAGCTCGTTGAGTTGGCTTTGGGTTTGAGCAATGTCATCTCAATTCTCTTTGATCAGAGCATCATATCAAGCTTCCCTTTGTCAGAGGACGATTAGAACATTGGCAGTCTGCTGTCCTTGGTTGTCGCAGAATTGTTGGAATTCTTTTACGACAGTTTGCAGATTGATGATGCTCTCCAATATAAGTTTATTCTGGGCTTCTTGAGTTGTTTGTAAGACAAGAACAACATCTCTGTGTCTTTTAGCTGCTAGAAAGTGAATCTCATCCCTGTTCTTTATGCTCTTGATCATTTCCTTGATGATCTCCCTCAGCTTCTTTGTGAGCTAAGAACTTAGGGTGCTTGGGAGACTATTTCCAGCACTGATCATTTTAGTTAGTCTAAGTTGAATGAGTTTTGTGTGAGCTTCAAGACTGTCATCTATATCCTTAATTATTTTCTTTGACACTTCGGGTCACTCATATTTGGTGGGCAGATATGAAAGGAGTTCACTAAGTTGTGGAATGTGTGGATTTGGGGATGTTCTCTTGTATTGATCTTGTAAGGAGTAGATGGCAAGATCAAGGTTGAAGTATTCATTTGTGGACAAAGAGGGAATATCTGATTGAGGGGACTTTGTTTGGGCGTCTGGAGTAGGTGGCTCTACGATCTGAGCGTGGGACTCTACGATGGGGCTAGAGTTAGTAATTGTAGAGATGAGAGGAGTTGGAATCAATATGAAGTTGGGCATATTTGGTTTATCAACTACAGAATATTGGGGTTCTGTAACTGGAAATTGGTTAGTGGATTGTGGACCAGTTCCAACCAACTTGGGAACTCATAGAACTGGCTAAAGAATGATGGTGGATGGTGATTAATCCTGAAAGAGACTGGGATAGATAGTACCTCATGCTCAATCCTTGACGAAGGGCCGTTTGGAATTAGTTATCTGGCAAAGTTGAAGCTGCCTTGAAATCCATGAGCTAGCACTAAGATTGCAGGCTATGCTTTGAAGCTCCAGAACATGTGATTCCAGGAGTTGAGAATTTGAGCTCTGTGAAAGGGCATCATGGGTAGATAAGAGAACAACTGATCGTAGATAGCTTTCCTATACCCATCACAGCCCACAACTATGATCTCAATCTCATCATCATCCTCTTCTTCTCTATCTTCGTCTGAGGACTCCATAATATCAATGACTTCTTTTTAACTTTCTAGGTCAGGAACTCTCTCATTCTCTTCAGGAACAGCTTATTCTGACATGGGATGTCATGAGGCTTCCCCTTAATATGATCATCCATCAGTAGGACTAATAGCTCCCCCTCAGCTGTAGCATTTTCCAGGGTGAGAGCTTCAGGTATCTCCCCCTCAGCTTGAGCTATGTCCTTTTGGCTTTCTTTGGATAGTTCCTTTTCAGCAGTCATCTTTTTGTCTTCCTCTTTGAGTACTCCTTCATTGACAAGGATGTACTTTTTAACCAATTTTTGTCTTGGTTTTCTAGGTTGAGCTGCAGTCTCAAGACTTTCTTCAGTTTTAGCTCTGTCCTGTTGATCAGCCAGAATATCTGGTGCAGCAACTTCCTTGGTCAAGGTATTCAGTCTGGTCTCTACGATCGGTAGAGACTCTACGATCGAAGAGACAGATGACATCTTGGACTTGTGACTGTTTTTGTTCTTCTTCAGCAGCTGTGAGATGGTAGCTCTGTCTTCATCTACCTCTGCCTGCTGTTCTTTTCTTCTTAGGATCCTCAGAGCTTCAATGTCATAAGACTCTAAAAGTATATCAGTGGTTGATCCATGGGGTTCTTCTGCCAATCTAGCCTTTAGCTTTCTCTTGCCCTTACTTTTTCTGACCAAGGCAGTGGGTTCTTCCTTATTGATTTGTTCTCCATCTTCTTCAGTCTCCTTGACCATAAACATGTTTCTAGGAATCCCTGATTCCTTTGCATCAGCAGTCCTACCACTGAACTCAGACATCATACGTACGTTCTCTGCTGGATTCCTTTTCTAGTTCTCGAATAGTTGTTGGGTCATCCGTCTGCTTGGCTTGATGGACTCTCCTTCATCGTCCCTAATCTTGTCACCCAATGTAGACCATAAGATTATACTTATGAATCGTCTGTAGAGCATCTTTAGAGAGATCTTTGACTTCTTCGAGCTAAGGATCCATTTCCCAATCCATTCAAGTAGTAGAGTTCCATAGTTAAGTTGTATCCCACAACTTATGGTAGTCATGAGCTTGAGTTGCACCTCATTTACAGAATCATGGCAGGAGCTCTTGCAGCATATACACTTCCCAATAATATCGGCCAAAAATTCATACCTCTGAGGAAAGTCCTTCTTCTTGTATCCTTTGATAGTGGGGAATTTCTTGTGATGCATCCTCTTAAGTCCTTCATGGAAATCGATGCCATCTAAAAATGAAAACCCTTCAGATTTAAAACCTAAGGCTAGGTTGATGTCCTCAGATTTTAGCTTGATTTCCACGTCCTTGACTTTCATCGTGATGACTTCATTCTCGAACGCACCATTCTTGTAGAATTCTTTTATTAGCTTCAGGTAGATCCATGTGCTCGTACCTAGAGCGTCTTTGAGATCAGCCTTCTTTATCAATGTCAGAGTTTTGTGAAATTTGGGTTCAACTGCTTTGAACTCATCGAAGCAGAGTCTGTAGCTGGAGATGACGTTGGAGGCTGCCATTGATTTCTTTGCAAGGAGTATGGTTCTATGAAATTTCTTAAGAGTTAGGGTTTCTACTTGTAGAGAGAAAGAGAGAGATAAGCTTTTTGAACTTCAGATTTTAAAAAGGAATTTTCAAACTGTACGTATAACTTTCCTCTCTCCATTTTGTTTAGTGGGGCTGGTGTCAAATTCTGCTTGGCTCTACGAATTTGACTGAGGAAGATTGTACTGATTTGCCCTTAGCTCCTTCTGAGCTAGTGTGTCCTTAGGGAGGACTACGATCGATGACGTAGGCTTTGTGATTGTTGAGTCTGCTCTTCGTTCGTCGAGTCTGTTTAGTAATCATTGAGTCTGAACTTTATTCGTCGAGTTTGAACTGCGATCGTCGTGTCTACTCAGCAATCGTCGTGTCTGCTCAGCAACCGTCGTGTCTGCTCAGTAATCGTCGAGTCTGAACTGCGATCGTCGTGTTTGCTCATCAACCGTCGTGTCTGCTCAGCAATCGTCGAGTCTGAACTGCGATCGTCGTGTCTACCTGGGTCCTTGTGATGGACTTTTGACTTAGCATTCTTCTCGATTTAAGGTAACTCAGGAAGGGCCAACCTCATAGAGTGAATCAAGGGTTAGGTTTGTTCCTGAGGCACTTATCAAAGAGATTTCTTTGTTTTGAACTATATCATCACATGATGTTCCTTTATTTTGTTGATGAGGCTCTACCATCGTTGAGTCTGCACTGCGATCGTTGAGTCTACACTATGATCGTTGTCTTTTATGTCACTGCAGCTCTACGATCATGGACTTCCTTTGATCATGTATACGATTTCAAACATAGGCTTTATATCTGTATGGTTAGCATAAACTAGAGCATATTTTTCATGGTTGTAAGTTAAGCATGCCTAGCTCACTTATTAACTTGTTAAACCTGGATTCATCTAGAGGCTTTGTAAAGACATCAACAACTTGATTTTTAGTAGGGATATATTGTAAAGATATGGTTCTATTTTGCACATGATCCCTAATGAAATGATACCTTATTTCTATATACTTAATCCTAGAGTGCATGACAAGATTATGAGTTATTGATATGGCACTTGTGTTATTACAATGAATAGGTATGGATTTGAATTCAAACCCATAATCTGCTAGCTAATTTTTCATCCATAGGATCTGAGCACAGCAGCTGCCAGTAGCAATGTATTTAGCTTCTGCAGTTGAAGTAGATATTGAGTTTTGCTTCTTGCTAAACCAAGACACAAGTTTATTTTCTAGCAACTGACAGGTGCCACTAGTACTCTTTATATCTATTTTGCAGCCTACAAAATCAGCATCTGTGTATCCTGTTAGTTCAAATGAGGACTCTTTGGGATACCAAAGCCCCAAGTGAAGTGTACCCTTGAGATACATAAAAATCCTCTTTACAGCAGTTAAATGTGATTCCGTTGGATTAGCCTAAAATCTAGCACATATGCATGTTGCAAACATTATGTCTGGTCTACTTGCAGTTAGATACGGAAGAGAGCCTATCATACCTCTATATTGGGTTATATCAATACTTTTACCTTATTCATCTTTGTCAAGCTTGGTTGCAGGAGTAATTGGGGTTTTCATGGGAGAGACTGATTCCATGCCATACTTCTTAAGTAAATCTTTAATGTAATTGGCTTGGTTTATGAAGATTCCTTTATCAGTCTGCTTTACTTGCAGTCCAAGGAAGAAGTTCAGCTCACCCATCATACTTATTTCAAACTTGCTTTGCATAAGCTTGGAGAATCTCTTACATAGCTTTTCATCAGTAGAACCAAAAATAATATCATCAACATATATTTGAACTAATAAGACTTTGCCTTTATCCTTTCTAAGAAATAATGTGGTATCTACTCTACCTCTAGTGAACCAATTTTCAATAAGAATGTTAGTTAGTGTTTCATACCATGCTCTAGGTGCTTATTTAAGACTATATAAGGATTTGTCTAATCTATAAACATAATTGGAAAGAGTTTGATTGATGAAACCTGGAGGTTTCTCTACATAGACTTCTTCTTAAAGTTCTCCATTTAGGAATGCACTTTTGACATCCATCTGAAAGACCTTGAATTTCATGTGAGCAGCAAAGGCCAGGAATATTCTGATGGGTTCTAGTTTGGCAACATGTACAAATGTCTCATCGTAGTCAATGTCTTCTTCCTGAGAGTAACCCTTGGCCACTAGTGTTGCCTTTTTCCTGGTTATTGCTCTATCTTCATCCATTTTGTTTCTGAAGACCCACTTGGTTCCAATGACAGGATGACTTTTTGGTCTTAGAACCAGTCTCCATACTTTGCTTCTTTCAAACTGATTAAGTTCTTCCTATATAGCTTCTATCCAGCTGGAATCTTCCACAGCATACTCTATCTTCTTCGATTCCATTTGTGACAGGAAGCTCAGATCGAAACATTCATTTTGAGTGGCAGCCCTTGTTTTGACTCTTGCACTAGGATCTCCAATGATTAAGTCTTGAGTGTGATCTTTTACCCATCTATTTTCTGTTGGAACATTTGTCCTGATGCCTTCTTATCTGAGATCTTCAAGATCAATTTCTGCTTCTTGATGTGGGGGTTCGTTGTCTTGTGTGGACCTCTCTACGATCTCATTTCCTTGCTCAATGATTTCATTGTCTATGACTACGATCATGGTGTTAAGCTCGATGACCTCGTTTGTAGTGTCTGGATTATCGTTCGTAGTGTCTTGAGACACAGTTTTGTCCAAGTCTGTTTCATCAAAGATGATGTTGATTGAGACTTCCACACTTAGTGTTTTCTTGTTGAACACTCTATAGGCTTTATTGTCTGTGGCATATCCAAGAAAGATTCCTTCATCTGACTTGGGTTGGAACTTTGTCAGATACTACTTCCCATTGTTGAGAATGTAGCATGCACTACCGAATACATGGAAGTAGCTGACATTTGGCTTTCGTCCTTTCCACAGTTCGTAGGGTGTCTTCTTGATTGTAGAGTGTATCAGTGATCTGTTCTGCGTGTAGCATACAGTGTTGACAGCTTCTGCCCAGAAGTATTCAGGCAGATGGGCTACTGCTAGTAAAGTTCTTCCAACCTCTATCAACGTTCTGTTCTTTCTCTTAACTACTCCATTTTGTTGAGGAGTTCATGGAGCTGAGAAGTTATGACTGATGTCATTGTCTGAACAGAACTGGTCCATTTCTGAGAAATTAAATTCTCTACCATGATCACTCCTAATAGCCTTGATTTTTTCCCCTTTCTCGTTCATCACCAGTCTGAACATCTTGATCAGTTGGGAGCTTATTTCATCTTTCGAGGTTAGAAAGAATACCCATGTAAATCGGGTGTAGTCGTCCACTATGACCAGAGAGTATCTCTTCCTTCCAAGGCTCGATATTGGAATTGGCCCAAATAGATCCATGTGAAGTAGCTGCATGGGCTTGTCAATTGAGTTGGAAGTTTTGCTCTTGAATGAGCTTCTGGTCTGCTTTCCAAGTTGACAGGTATTGTACGGCCTTTCCTTGACGAAGCTTAACTTGGGTAAGCCTGCTACTAGATCTTTTGAGGCTAGTTTGGATATACTCTTGAAATTGAGATGAGACAGTCTTCTATGCTTTAGCTAGAAAGCATATTGTCTCGTCTGAGCTCAGTTGTCCAAGATTTACTGTGTAGACATTTCCTTCTCTCGTCCCGGTTACCTTTACAACATATGTCTTCAAATCTCTGACTTGACACTGATTGTTGAGGAATGTTACTTGATGACCCTTGTCGTAGAGTTGGCTAATGCTTAGAAGATTGTGTTATAGTCCTTCCACATATGCCACTTTACTTAAGGACACTGCACCATTCCCAGCTGAGTCATATCCTCTTGTCTTGCCAGAACCATTGTCTCCAAAGATGACTGAAGGACCCTCCTTCTCTATGTAGTTGGACATAAGGGCCTTGTTCCCAGTCATGTGCCTTGAGCATCCACTGTCCAGATACCAGGTTGATATCGTGGAGCTCTTTTCCCGTGGTAGCATAAAACTTTCATTTTGGTACCCATACTGGCATGGGTCCTACTTTGTTAGGGTGACGAACGAGATATTTGTAATTTAATTTTAATATTTATTGAATTAAATAAATATATTCGATGATTTAATTATTAGATTAAATAATTAATTGATGAAGTTGTGGTAGATTAATTTAATTATAAGTGTTATATTTATTAAATTAATATGGAGAATTTTATTATTCAAAGTATCTAATTATGTGAGTTTATTGAATTAAAAGAAATATTTAATAAGCCTAATATTATTTTATTTAAATTAATAATTAATGAGAAAATTAATAATTTGACATAATTAATAAATGAGACATTTAATTATGTGACTATGTGAACTAATGAGAAATTATCATATTTTATTTAAATTAAAGTAAATAAGATATTTGATTTATTTTATAAAGGGGTATGACACTATTAAACTATAGGATAAAAGATTTATTAAATTAAATGGATTTGAGCCATTTAAGGCTAGCTAAACGAAGCCTTATTGGGAGTTGGGAGCAGTTAACCCATGATCGGGTTGACTGACCACAACTGCGTCAGTTCCTAATTATTATATATGTCTTCTTCCTTCTTTCATTTGGCTAAGTCTGGAAAAAGAAAAATCAGAGAGAAATTGAGAAATTTTGAGGGAGATTGTAAGTGTGTAATTGAACAAGTACCTGAGAAAGGATCATCTAGGACCATCGCGACTAATCTATACTTTGGGTAATCTCTTCAACCTAGTTTTTATTTACGCCATTTAAAGTTTCATGAAAATGGCTTTCAAATTAACTCTTAAAATCTCTATAGTTGGAAAGAATAATGATTATGTGTTTATGTATGTGATAAGATGTTATCATATCATGTTTTACTATATATTGTATATTTTCGCAACGTCAGTTTAATAAAAACATGTCGTATATACTTTCTTCAAAATACAGAGTGTGAAATATGGTCATATGGCCCTTACATGCAATTTTAATATGTTAATCATATGTTGTATCATAAATTTTACACTCGTATATAATTATGCATGATAAAACGAAGAAAACAAACTTCAAATGAATAGATTCGGTGTTATAACGAACCCGTAGTGTTGATTTTCATGTTTTGTGTTCAAAACTTTCAAAAACATCAAGAACAGTAAATTATATATTTTGATTCTGCAAATTATGTGTTTTAACATGTTAAAATCATGCTAGAAGGGTTATGTAGTAGTTATATGTGTATTACAATGTATGGGCATGTCTAAATTCATGTAAGAATAAATTAATTGGAGGTTTTGGCCATATTCTGCAATTTTTCGCGAATGGCAGAACTGGTACTGATTCACCCCACCGCGGCGCCAGTTCCATGCCTTAAGTCCCGCGCCACCTCGCCAAAGCGCCGAGGGCAAGCCTATCAGTGGCGCCGCTGCGCCACTCTGTAGATTGTCCAGAAATGAAAATTTTAAATTAGTTGAGAAATGTGATAGTAACCTAATCTAACAAACATAAAAGTATGTTAGAAGTATAACGAGATATTAAAATAAGTTATCAACATGTCAATAACGCAGTTACGCGTGGATTGAATGATTAAATGTATAGTAAACTTATTGTTCTTGAAGTGTAAAATTATGTGACAATAAGTGTGGTAATTTGACTAAGTATAGTCATAATCCAAATTAGACGAAAAGAATGAACTTGTGATGACTAGTTACGTTTTAATTGACTAGTATTGTAAATATGAATGGTATGTAGGATTAAATCGAGGAACGAGTATAATTAACATGTAATCTACGCACGAGGCAAGTTTCCTAACCTTACTTCTTATTGTTATTTAAGTTTATAAATATACATCGAGCAAATTCTCGTTATTATTAATCAAGTTCAATTTGTTATATTAAAGGTTGTTTATCTTTTCAAAGTATGATTCTGTTGTACAATACTTGTTCTATTACATACCTCTTGAGATTGTTATTCGATTTAAATATCATTTATTGTTGAACCTTGCTAGACTAGTGAACCCTTATTGATTCAACTAGTCCATAGTTGCTGAATGTTCTAAATTTCAGAACCCTTATTGAATTATCCAATCCAAACTTCCTTTGGTGCGGACTCTAATGTCAAACTGAGATGAACAACCCTGTATAGGGATTACTTATGCATTATCGTTAAGATATTGTGCACAGTATGGTACTAAGGGTTGATCTCCCTAAGTACGAGTAGAAGAGTCCATAGTCTTATGACTGTTAAAGTTTTCAAGTATAACCCTTGATAACCTAGGACATAGGTCAAGGTCTTATGACCCTCAGAAATCTTTAGATTCTTGTTATTCATTCTTGATTCAAAAGTTGAGTTTTATTCTAGAAGTCTTTGATTCACTCACATGTTATTATATTGTTATTTCATTATTATACTTGTGGGAAATCATGTTTACTCTTGCGTAATAATAACATTGCAGTTAAGAATGAAAGGTCCGACGAGCCTTCTACTAGCAAAGGCAAGGGCAAGATTAACAAGTGATGAAGACTTGTTGTTTTATGTGATGATGTTTTCTGTTTTAGACTTATGTTAATGTTGTGTAAGATGATTAATTGTTTATGTTTCCGCAGTTAAGAATTAAGGTTAGTATGACCTGGATTTGTTTATTTTTATTATATAACTCCTTAAGGAGAGGATTTATTTCTATCTATTTATGGTTTCATTTATTATGGGTAGATAGACATATGATGTTTGTATAGTGAACACCAAATTATGTGGGAATTGAAGTACTCAGATTTGGGGGTGACACAGGTTAGTATCAGAGCTGTAGGTTATGAACCTTAGGTGGGGAAACAACCTTAGGTAGTAGCCTTATAGGAAGAACATAGTGATGGAAAAACTCTTATCGAGTTCTAAGAAATGAATTTCTTAATTCATTGAAGATAATAAAAGACTATATGTGCTTATGTGTTAAATTGTGTGCTCACTAGTACGACTTAGTAACTAAAACTTGAAACTGTGTTGTCAGGATGTCGGATGTTGGAGGAGCTAGTCGAGCTGAGGAGGAGGAACCCCGAGTACCCACAGAGGAGGAGCCTCGAGACATTCATGTCGTCAGGGAGCAGTTGGTACAGAGAGAGCCATCTCCGTTGATCACTGTTGTTGGTCAGGAGTATGAGCCTGAGACTGATCCAGAGGAAGATCCTGAGGAGGAAGAGGAAGAAGAGGAGTTTCCACCAAACTCCGTCGATGATGAGATGTACGACGAGTTATATGACCGTAACGTAGAGTTACGTGACACTATCTAGGATCTGACTGAGCAGGCTATTATTCAGCAGATTAATTACCATCGAGCAGAAGGATAGGGAGGTTGTGACTCTTCACACACGTATAGGAAACATGGAGTGGGATTTGGTTCACGAGAAGGGTCAAACCGAGGAGAAGTCCGAAGAGATAAAGAAGTTGAAGAAGGAACTAAAAGAGAGCTCAGAAAGGCTGACCATAGCAGAGGAGGGCTGGGTAAGAGAATCATGTCGTGCTGATCTTGCAGAAGAGGATTGTCGTGCGAAGAAGGCTAAGCTTGGGGAGACGTACTCTACACTTCAAAATACAATGGATGAGGCTCAAGATCGAGTTATGAGATACCCAATACAGTTCAAATGATTACCATCGTACATGCTAGATCGCCGGACGATGTCTCGCATTATGGAAGAGGAACATAGCAAGGCTATTCAGCGCCTTAACAGGCAGTGATAGAATTGGTTTAATTATGTGAAAAACTTATCTGATATTTAGATGTATTTTCGATGTGTTTTAAATAAAGGAATATTTTAATGTTTTTTAATCCTGTGGATTCTTTATTGCAGGATAGTTGATGTAAATAGCAGTGATGCTATCGTTTGATGTTAAAACTTTTGATTTAAATAAGTATATCAAGTTGTTTTAGATAATGTGTTAAGTGAGTACGTTAGATTGTTGAGTTAAGCCCTAACTATTTCGAGAATTTAATAAAGATCTAATAAGCATATATTTTAACAAATATATGACACCGAGAAGAAGACAAAATCGTCAACAAGCTCAAGAAGAATTAATGAATAACAATAACAACAACAATGCCAATGCAAACCCCGTTTAGCAATTGGTGAACTTATTAACTTGAGCGATGCATAATCAACCTCAAGCTCCACCGAATAATACATTTAGGGATTTCAAGGCAGTGGGACCGCCAGAGTTTAAAGGCTCATGAACCCGATAGAAGCTCAGACTTGGGTTATGGAGAAGGAGAAAGTTTTTGATGTCACCAGAGTCAGGGAGGAACAGAAAACCGCCTATGCAACGTTCATGTTGAAATCTGAAGCCAGTTATTGGTGGCAAACAAACAAGGTCCGTGGAGGATAAGGTGTGATTACCTGGGAGAGGTTCAAGGAGATGTTTTTTGAGATCTATTTTCCTACCAGCTAGCAGAACCAAATGGAAGTTGAGTTTCTGGAGTTGAAACAGGGGAATATGTCCGTACCAGACTATGCGAAAATATTTAATGAGTTGGCTATGTTTACCACATATGAAGTGCACATAGATGAGAGAAAAGAAAGAAGGTTTGAACAAGGATTAAAGCCCTAGTTGTATAGTAAAGTGTCGTTGTTTCAGTTGAAGACATTCACTGGAGTACTGGAGAAAGCCATACTCGCTGAAGGTAGAAGCGATGCGGTAACCAAATATAATCAGGATCAGAAGAAGTAGGAGAGTGAAAATGAAGGAATCAACAAGGCTAGTGGAAGTAACACGGGGATGTGGTAATAATCAGAAGAGAAGGTGGTCTAACAACTCATCAACTGAAAATCAACAAGGAGGTTAGAAGAAGAGGATCGAAGTGTGCCCGACTTGCGGGAAAGCTCATTTGGGAGTGTGTATGAAGGGTAAACGAGTATGCTACAATTGTGTTCAGGAAGGCCACATAGCACCCAACTGTCCTAACCCAAAGAAGGGTGCCTGTTTCACTTGTGGCTCAAAGGATCATCTTGCAAGGGACTGTGCTAAGGAGGGATCTAGAGGGCCAGGATCAGGATGAAATAGAGGAAACATCGGTGGAAGTGCCCTGACTATCACAGGACCAACCGTAACCAACCGACCGACCGACAAGACATTCAACATGACAGTACAGGATGCAGTGCAGTCTTGTGATGTGGTGTCAGGTATCACTCCGATCAATAAAGTTCATGATTATGTATTATTTGATTCGGGTGCTACTTGTTCATTTATATCCGATGACTTTGCTAAGAACTTAGAATTACCAACGAATGAGTTAGAACACCCCATGAACATAGAAATTTAGAATAGAGATATAATCCCTATTAAGTACGTACATAAGAACTGTAGAGTGGATATTAAGTGTAATATCATGAACGTAGATCTTATCCCTATTCGACTTGAAGAATTTGACGTTATCTTGGGAATGGACTGGTTATTCAATTACGGGGCTGTAATTGATTGTCAGAAGAAGTGTATTAACCTTGTGACTCCGTCAAAGGTTGTGTTTTATGGTAGCAAGTCGCCTAGAAAAGCGAGTTATCTGACAATGATGCAGACCAAATAGTTGTTAAGACAAGGCTGTGTAGATATTTAGCTTACATAGTTGATAGTCGTAAAGAGAATCCGAAAGTAGAGGAGATGCCAGTAGTAAGGGACTTCACAGACGTATTTCTGGACAATTTGACAGGACTTCCACCAGATAGAGAAGATAAGTTCGTGATCGATTTGGCGCCAGGAATGGCTCCAATATCGAAGGCACCGTACCAAATGGCACTGGTGGAGATGAAAGAATTGATGGTACAACTACAAGAATTACTGGAAAAGAAGTACATCAAACCAAGTGTATCACCATGGGGAGCACCAGTGTTATTTGTGAAGAAGAAGGACGGGACGATGAAACTCTGCATTGATTACTGAGATTTGAATAAGGTCACAATTAAGAATAGATATCCCATTACCGAGGATCGTTGACTTGTTTGATCAATTGAAGGGAACGAAATACTTTTCCAAGATAGACTTGAGGAGTGGTTATCATCAATTGAAGGTGAGACCAGAGGACGTACCAAAGACAGCGTTCAGAACATGATATGGTCACTATGAATTTTTGGTAATGTCATTTGGTCTAACAAATGCTCATGCAGCATTTATGGGCTTAATGAATGGAGTGTTCAAGCCGTTTTTAGACAAATTCGTGGTGGTATTTATAGATGATATTTTGGTATATTCGAAAACCAAGGAAGAACATGAAGAGCATTTAAAATTAACGTTAGAGGCGTTGAGAAGGGAGAAGTTGTATGCCAAGTTTTTGAAATGCAAATTTTGGATCGAGCGGGTATAATTTCTAGGACACGTGATTAATAAAGACGGAATTTCGATAGATCCATCCAAAGTCGAAGCCGTGATAAACTGGGATCAGCCAAGAACGCCGTCGGAAGTATGAAGTTTTCTTGGATTGGCAGGATATTACAGAAGAATCATTCAAGACTTTTCGAAGATCGCAACTCCGTTAACGAATTTGACTCAAAAAGCTGTGAAATTTATTTGGACAGAGAAGTGTGAGGAAAGCTTTCAAGAATTGAAGAAGAGGTTGAGTACAGCACCTGTGTGGTCTCTTCCAGATGATACAGGAAATTTTTGTTGTTTATAGTGATGCGTCACATAAAGGATTTAGTTGCCTGCTTATGCAAAATGACAGTCATTGCGTATGCGTCACGACAACTGAAGGATTTTAAGAAGGGGTATCCGACCCACGACTTGGAGTTGGCTGCAGTGGTTTTCGCTTTGAAAATCTAGAGGCACTATCTCTATGGGGAGAAGTGTGAAATATATACAGACCATAAGAGTCTGAAATATATTTTTACACAGAAGGACTTGAATATGTGCCAAAGAAGGTGGTTGGAGTTAATTAAGGACTATGATTGTGAGATTTTATACCATCCGGGTAAGGCAAATGTGGTTGCCGATGCCTTAAGTAAAAAGGGTCGAGAGAAATTGATGATGTTGACCGCTCAGGAGGAGCTAATTTCAAAAATGAAGAAACTGGAGTTGGAAGTGAAGTTTCCTATAGAAATTGATGAGAAGTTATTTCAGATGAAATCTGGTACAACCCTACTGGATAAAGTTAAGGAGGCTCAACTTCAGGACGAAGAATGTAAAAAGGTAAAAAAGAAGATATCCGAAGGAACCGAACCGAGATTCAAGATGGATAAGGAAGGAATATTAAGATTTGAAAGTAGAATTTGGGTACCACCAATACTAGAAATTAAGGAAGACATTTTGAGCGAGGCTCGTAGTTCACGATATTCAATTCACCGTAGTAGTACCAAGATCTTCGACAACATTTCTGGTGGCCAAATCTGAAACGAAATATTGTAGAGTGTGTTGCCAAGTGTCTGACTTGTCAGAAAGTGAAAGAAGAACATTAGAGGCCGAGTGGGTTACTACAACCGTTGGAGACTTCGTGGTTGGCCTTCCGATAACCCATAAAGGCTATGACGCAATATGGGTTATCGTTGACCGATTGACGGAATTCGAACACTTCCTTCCGATCAAAATCAGATTCAACTTAGATCAGTTGGCAAGGTTATATGCGAAAGAAATTGTTTTGAGGCACGGAGTTTCAGTGTTAATTATTTCCAATAGGGATCCGCACTTTACATCGAACTTCTGGAAACGTTTACAAGAATGCATGGGTACGTAATTGTGAATGAGTACGGCATATCACCCTCAAACAGATGGGCAGAGTGAAAGAACGATACAAACATTAGAAGATATGTTAAGAACTTGTGTAATGGACTTTAAAGGAAATTGGGATGATCACCTACCGCTCGTAGAGTTCAGCTACAACAACAGTTACCATGCTAGTATTGGCATGCCACCTTATGAAGCGTTATACAGTAGAAAGTGCAGAACTCCGCTATATTGGGATGAAGTTGGTGAGAGATAATTACTAGGTCCAGAATTAGTACAGTAGACAGCAGAAATAGTCAAAGTGATCCGAACAAGACTTGTAGCAGCTCAAGATAGGCAGAAGAAATACGTCGATCCACACCGTAAAAATGTTGAGTTTGAATCGGGGTAGTTATGTGTTCTTGAAGGTCTCTCCTTGGAAGGGAAAGATCAGGTTCGAAAAGAAAGGGAAATTAAGCCCAAGATTTATTGGACCCTTTGAAGTATTGCAAAGAATCAGAGAAGTTGTGTATGAGGGAGCCTTACCTCCAGCACTCGAGAATGTCCACAACGTTTACCATGTTTCAATTTTACGACCCTACAAATCCGATTACAAGCATGTAATTGAATACGAACCACTACATTTTGAAAAATATTTATCTTACGAAGAAATTCCTATTCAGATTGTCGACAGAAAAGAACAAGTTCTCATAAATAAAGTAATACCTTCTGTTAAGATAATTTGGAGGAACCACAACACTGAAGAGGCTACGTGGGAACTTAAAGAGAATATGATGAAAAATTATCCTCATTTATTTACTTAAATTATGTGTAAGCGATTCTGGGGACATAATCTTTGTAAGGGGGGAGAATGTAACGAGTCAAATTGATTGAGTCGTGATTTTGGGAACAGAATCCTTTTAAGGAGGGAAAGATATGACGAACGAGATTTTTGTAATTTAATTTTAATATTTATTGAATTAAATAAATATTTTCGATGATTTAATTATTAGATTAAATAATTAATTGATGAAGTTGTGGTAGATAAATTTAATTATATGTGTTATATTTATTAAATTAATGTGGAGAATGTTATTATTCAAAGTATATAATTATATGAGTTTATTGAATTAAAAGAAATATATAATAAGCCTAATATTATTTTATTTAAATTAATAATTAACGAGAAAATTAATAATTTGACATAATTAATAAATGAGACAATTAATTATGTGACTATATGAACTAATGAGAAATTATCATATTTTATTTAAATTAAAGTAAGTAAGATATTTGATTTATTTTATAAAGGGGTATGACACTATTAAACTATAGGATACAAGATTTATTAAATTAAATGGATTTGAGCCATTTAAGGCTAGCCAAACGAAGTCTTATTGGGAGTTGGGAGCAGTTAACCCAAGATCGGGTTAACTGATCACAACTGCGTCAGTTCCTAATTATTATATACGCTTTCTTCCTTCTTTCATTTTGCTAAGTCTGGAAAAAGAAAAATCGGAGAGAAATTGAGAAATTTTAAGGGAAATTGTAAATGTGTAATTGAATAAGTTTGTGAGAAAGGATCATCTAGGACCATCGCTACTAATCTATACTTTGGGTAATCTCTCCAACCAAGTTTTTATTTACGTCATTTAAAGTTTCATGAAAATGGCTTTCAAATTAACTGTTAAAATCTCTATAGTTGGAAAGAGTAATGATTATGTGTTTATGTATGTGATAAGATGTTATCATATCATGTTTTACTATATGTTGTATATTTCCATAACAATAGTTTCATAAAAACATGTCGTATATACTTTCTTCAAAATACAGAGTATAAAATATGGCCATATGGCCCTTACATGCACTTTTAATACGTTAATCATATGTTGTATGATAAAATTTACACTCGTATATAATTATGCATGATAAAACAAAGAAAACAAACTTCAAATGAACAGATTCAGTGTTATAACGAACTCGTAGTGTTGATTTTCATGTTTTGTGTTCAAAACTTTCAAAAACATCAAGAACAGTAAATTATATGTTTTGATTATGTAAATTATGTGTTTTAACATGTTAAAATCATGCTAGAAGGGTTAAGTAGTAGTTATATGTATATTACAATGTTTGGGTATATCTAAATTAGTGTACGAATAAATTAATTGGATGTTTTGATCATGTTCTATAAATTTTTGCGAATTGTAGAACTGGTACTGGTTCACCGCGGCGCCAGTTCCATGCCTTATGTCCCGCGCCGCAGAGCCACCTCGCCCAAGGCCGAGCCGCAGCGCCGAGGACATGCCTATCAGTGGCGCCGTAACGCCACTCTGTAGATTGTCCAGAAATGAAAATTTTAAATTGTTCACGTTGAGAAATGTGATTGTAACCTAATCTAACGAACATAAAAGTATGTTAGAAGTATAACGATATATTAAAATAAGTTATCAACATGTCAATAACACAGTTACATATGGATTGAATGATTAAACACATAGTAAACTTATTGTTCGTGAAGTGAAAAATTATGTGACAATAAGTGTGGTAATTTGACTAAGTATAGTCATAATCCAAGTTAGATGAAAAGAATGAACTTATGATAACTAGTTACATTTTAATTGACTGGTATTGTGAATATGAATGGTATGTAGGATTGAATCGAGGAACAAGTATAATTATCGTGTAATCTACTCACCATGCAAGTTTCCTAACCTTACTTGTTATTGTTATTTAAGTTTATAAATATACATCGAGTAAATTCTCGTTATTATTAATCAAGTTCAATTTGTTATATTAAAGATTATTTATCTTTTCAAAGTATGATTGTGTTATACAATACTTGTTCTATTGTATACCTCTTGAGACTGTTATTCGATTTAAATATCATTTATTGTTGAACCTTGTTAGACTAGTGAACCCTTATTGATTCGACTAGTTCATAGTTGATGAATGTTCTAAATTTTAGAACCCTTATTGAATTATCCAAACCAAACTTCCTTTGGTGCAGACTCTAATGTCAAACTGAGATGAACAACCATGTATAGGGATTACTTATGCGTTAGCATTAATATATTTTGCACGATATGGTTCTAAGGGTTGATCCCCCTAAGTATGAGTAGAAGAGTCCATAGTCTTATGACTATTAAAGGTTTCAAGTATAGCCCTTGATAACCTAGGACATAGTTCAAGGTCTTTTGACCCTCAAAAATCTTTTGATTCTTGTTATTCATTCTTGATTCAAAAGTTTAGTTTTATTCCAGAAGTCTTTGATTCACTCGCATGTTATTATATTGTTATTTCATTATTATATTTGTGGGCAATCATGCGCACTCTTGCGTAATAATAACATTGCAGTTAAGAACGAAAGGTTCGACGAGCCTTCTACTAGCAAAGGCAAGGGCGATATTAGCAAGTGATGAAGACTTGTTATTTTATGGGATGATGTATTTCTGTTTTAGACTTATGTTAATGTTGTGTAAGATGATTAATTTTTTATGTTTCTGCAGTTAAGATTTTAGGTTAGTATAACCTGGTATTTATATATTTTTATGATGTAACTCCTTAAGGAGAGGATTTATTTCTATCTATTTATGTTTTCATTTATTATGGGTAGATAGACATTTGATGTTTGTATAGTGAACACCAAATCAAGTGAGAATTGAAGTACCCGGATTTGGGGGTGTCACAGTTAGTTCCCTTGGGAACCCAAATCTGCTTGATTTTGGGTCTCACATGTATTGAATTATAATTGTATTTTGCAGTCTTGTGACCAACCTTATTCCACACAACACATATAATGTGATGCATGCTTGTGTGTGTGTGAGGATTCTTCTTCCATTTGGATTTTTGTGGATCTTTAGTTATCCTTCTGTTAAACTGATTCTCCTTCTTTCATGTGTACTTGTGTTTCATGATTTGTTAGGAGTGTGCCTTTCCTCTACTGTTCCTTCCCAGTTGGTTCGTGGAGTTGATTTTACTCGACTCTACGATCCTTCGAGGTTGGTTAGTAGTGGCTAAGTTACTCTTCTCTCTTCTAAAACCCAGGCCAGCATGAGATCCTTTACTCCTTGTAATATGGATTGAATCAGTAGAGCAAGGTTGGGCTAGTTCTTCCTTCTGTGAGGATTTCACAAATTTAATGCCTCTACTAAAACTTGAAGCATTGCTGGTGCTAGTTTCCTTTATCTTTTCCACATATGGCTCTGAGGTGGATTACCCAAAGCCTAAGCATGTTCTGTCAGATGCATTTCTCCGACTAGAGAGCAGGGAGTCCATGGATGATGAGGATTTATTCCATGTAGAGATAGTCTTTTCTAGTTCCTCAATTTTAGAGGTTAGACTTGACTCTCTTTGTGTATTGAGCTCATTGGTCTATTTTAAGAGCTTATTCTCAGCCTCAAGCTTGGAGAGAGAGTCAGTACTTAGAATGGTTGTTTCCAATTCTTCTTGAACTTTCTTTTTCTCCTCTTGAAGAAGTGAATAATCCTTCGACAGAATTCTGAACCATTTCATGTATTGATGCAGATCATATGTTATGCCATGCAGTGCAGTTCTTAAATCATCAATGTCTACATCAAGAGAGTTAAAGTCAAATACCTCATCGATACTTACTTCATGTATGTTGGAGTTCTATTTGTCCTTTGCATGTTTGGCCATCGGGCACAGATTTTCTATTTGAGGATCTTCATCATCTCCAGATTCGGAAGATGAGTCATTGTCTAAATCACTCCACGATCCTCTAGCTATAAGGCCTTTGTCTTTCTTCTGAGGCCCTTTATTGCCTTTGTATTCCTTCTTTGGATGCGATTTTTTCTTTAGTTATTCTCTGAAGGGTTTGTTACAGTTAGCAATGAAATGGCCAGGCTTCTTGCAATTGTAGCATAGATCATTCATCTGCTCCTGGCTGCTATAATTGCTAACTTTCTTTGGCTTGTTTGTTTTGCCTTGACGCATAAACCTTCTGAGTCTTTTCACCAGCATTGCAAAATCCTCATTATAGTCAGAGTCATTCTCGGTGTTGATTTTGAAGATGTGTTCAATTTCTTTGAGAGCAACACCCTTATCCTTCTTTCTTCCTTCTGATAGAGTCTCTACTCGTTGAGTCAGCTCCAGTTCGTATGTAAGAAGGTTACCATATAACTGTTGAACAGTTATCTCACGAAGATTCTTTAACTCTCTAATCGCAGTGGTTTTGGAATCCCACTTGCTTGGTAAGGCTCTCATGAATTTTATGATCAGATCTTTATTAAGGTAGATCTTTACATAGGCTCGTAGAGAGTTGAGCAGTACATTGAATCTCTCGTACGTGTGCAAACATCTCGTACTGCTGAGTCAGGAGAGATTGTTTGTTTTCTCTGACTTCTTTTGTTCCTTCGTGCATGATGATCAATGCTTCACAAACCTCCTTTTCTGTTTTGCTGTTGACCACATTTTCAAACAGATCATCTTTTAACGATTGGAACAAAATGTTATTGGCATTTTTGTCAAGTTGAACAGCTCTATTTTCGTTATTTGTCAAATCCTCTTTGACTTTGATTTGTATTCTGTTTGGATTGTCTGTAGTTGGTGCAAGATTTGTTGGAACGTAGGGCCCATTCTAAGCAGTTTCAAATAGATCTTCATCTATTGAATCCATATATGCTTGCATCTGAACTTTCTAGTTGGTAAATTTTCCTTTATTGCACATTGGTGGCTTGCTGCCTCCTCCAGTCTTTTATTCACTAGGTAGATGTGTCATTGGATCTACTTAAGCTTTGTATGCTATATGGTAGAACCTGCTATGATACCAATTGTTAGTTCCCGGAGGCACAATAGTTATCTAGAAGGGGGGTTGAATAGATATTTAAAATTATTTTTGAAATACTTCGTTAGTTTTGTTAACGATTTAAACATAACCGAATTATGATTTGTTTAATCTCCCTTTTAGAAATAGTGAGTTAATGAGAGTGAGGCAGTTATAACAGTTAAGGCAGTTATAGCAGTTATAGCGAGAATGTAAGAGACACGACAATTTTAAGTGGTTCAGAGCACTAAGGATGTCTTTTACACTTTTTGAATCTCATAGATTCCTTCTATACTAGCAGTCTAGGCACTTCTCAGTTCACTTTTGAACTCTTTAAGTCCGGTAGACTTGGTTCTTCACAGTTCACTTATAACTCTTCAAGTCCTTCTGACTTGGAACTCTTACTTCAGTTGATTGGTAGTTGTTAAGTTCTTGATTGATGCTACTCAGTTGCCGTTAAGCACTTGTTCGAACGAACTGAGTAGCTGAGCAAGCTTTCTCTTTTTCTTAGATCGAAGAGTTTAGCGTTGAGTGTTCTTTAGCGTTTTGTTCAATGCTTGCTTGCTTTTATCATCTGCTGATGTTTTACATATATGTGATCTTTAAAATCTTTCCGTTGAAGCCATTTGTTGAAGCATTAATTGCGTCTTACATTTCTAAACTTTGATGGAGACTTTTATGCACACCTTCTGAATTGCATTCTGGCCCACTGACATAGCAGACTGCTTTCTCACCTAACACCTGAAAATGTGTTTTCCTCTATCCTATGGTCCTTTCCTTAGCTTCTTCAATACGTTTCTTTTGTTGTATACTAAGGATATCTTTTGTGCCGTTGGGACTGGTGAGGACTTCAACGTTTAAAACCTATTCCATATTTGTTGGAATTTATCTCCAAACAAAAAGGTAAGGCTCGATGCTTCTGACACAAGGCAGATGATACTCTATGATTCAGATCGTGGTGTCTTGTCACCTTGGTGCTTGATCTGATGCTATCAAAAGAGAGCACTACAATTTCTCTTAAAGACTTGCACACTATGATCTGCACTTGCTTGTCTTGTAGGCTTTACGTTTCTGAGAGCACACTACGATCTCTGAGTTGGCTTGGCAAATATTGGGACCACTCTACGATTTACAGAGAGGCCCTTCAAGGTAGGCACACTACGATCTTCGATGCTCTACGATTCTACATTGGCTTCGGCAAGTTCACTAGACTATGATCTTGTTGATGCCTATCTATTACATTTCAAGATATAGATCAACCTAACATCTTTGAACTCTTCATCTATACATTCGTTTATAGAATTATAAACATTAAAAGCTTAGATCAACCTAACAAATTTGATCTATCACTAAGTCCTTGTACATATATTCCCGGAAGGAATTTACATATAATCATGAGCATTTACTTTAAATATCAAATCAAAATATGTACTCTCCCAACATACTTAATTAAAGAGGAAATAGTGAGAATCGTGAAACCAAAACGATCATAATATAAAAAAAGGAATCATAAAGAAGATGATTGTATAATAAGATCACGACGTGATCTGATTAAGTTGTAAAATGATAGATGATTTGTAATAAATGAATAGTTATAGCTTTATACTATAAGAGAATGTACTATGAAATAGTACGAGGCAAACTCACGAGGAGTTATAAGTGATGAAATACGAAAAATTCGTATCGAGTAAAGAGAAAGTTATGAGCAAGATAGAGTTAGGTGGGATTTCAATTGAGGACTCATGTGATAGCTGAGTTGTACAAACCTTTGTAAGGGTGAGGGTCTTGTGCTTGCACTCAGTTTATCACATTGATAATCATTGGAATGTTGGTGTCGTGCTATCAATGTATATGTGGAGAAAAGATGATTCTTTTATCATGTGTATATTTGATAGTTAGAGACTATTAAGATTAGTAAGATGTTATTAGGATTATGTGCAAGTTCTTAAAACTTATACTTCTGGTAAGTTGATGACTCATAATCATATGTACGTTTTTGAACCCCTAAGCGTATGGACAGTCCCTGATTGGTTCTTGGACTACGTATTGCTAGGACAAGTTCTTAAACTCATATTATTGTGGCAAGTTCCTGAACTTCCAAAGTGTGGTAAGTTTGATGAACTATACTAGGGGTATAGAAAGTTTGTAAATTGAGATATAAGAATATTTAGTATAAGAGCATTAGTGGTGCCAGAAATAAAACGAATTAGTAAGTAATGAAGTAATGGAGTAAAGATTGAAGATGATGAAGAAAAATTGATATCCCAAATCTTCTAGCTTAGCTAGATTTTTGAAATTTATTGACTTCGTGCTGATGTTTGCACTTTTGTTTTCATGAAAAATAATGGATTAAATGATTGAACCAGTGAATTTTAAAATCAATACCATTAATCGTATGTCTATGCTAATTGTTTCGGCTAGAAAAAATGATTTAAAAATATCAGAATACATTTTTTTCCACAGTCATTAAAGCATCACTAACTATGATGCTGATATGATAAACGAGGAAGTCATCAATGCAATTGAACCTGATGTTGGAAGTGATCATAGGATCGTCAGCCCACTATGGTATGATGTAGCATGACGAAGTCATAAAATGACAGAATCATCAACATATTATTAAAATAGTATGGTATCTTGACCATCATAAAAATGATTTTTGGGTTTTCTTTAAACTAAGAAATATATGCAACATGAATTGGCTAAAACTATTTTGATTGATGTCCAAATTGTTGTAGAAGTCTATGCGATTTGATTCAGTTAGACGAATATTGAAAGATGTTCATAAAATTCAAGCGTTCTTTGTCAAACTATACTAAACCAAATTATTTTGGTGCGGATTCAGATATTAAGAAGCTGAGGTGAACAACCTTATAAAGGGGGACATGTTATCAGAGACAATGGTTTCGAAAGTAACGCATATAGTCGTTACGATGTTAAGAAGTAATACGTTGTGCACGACGTAGTGGTACGATAGGCTGATCACCTAAAGTACTTGCATAGGGTGTTTTCAGTCTTTGTGATTGATAAACATTCTGTTAAAAGGGTTTAAAGTGTGAAGAACCGGGGGTGAAGCACTATTAAACCTAGAGATGAGTCCGTGGTCTTGTGACCCCTCAGCATGGTTGGATAATCTTTTAAAATCCTGAGTTATTCATACTGCTTCCCAATTATTGAGCAATTATGAAAGATTCATGTTATTCTGAAGTGAATGTGGAAAGGAGGATGTGCATTTGAAAGAACTAAGTTGTAGAATGTAACATCTAATGATCAATATATTGAACAAGTAAGAAAAGAAATTCTGAAACAAGAAGGGGAGGAGTAAATTGAGAAAACTATAGTAATTCCAAGAAAGAAATGAAATTCTGAAAAGAGAAAGGATGAAGTTATCTAAAGAAAATGTGAAATTCATAGAAGAGAAAGATGTGAAGAATGCAATGATTTTTTTTAGAAAGATCCCTAGAGAGGTGGAAGTGGTCATAGAACCAACTAAATGAATAAAAGATTAACATAAACTCTATCTTGATAGATTGAATGAATAAAGATTAATAAATAAAATTTCGATATCCCGAGTGTTTATGAGTTAAGTATATGATAATGATTCTTAGAAAAGGTAATGAGCGGATTAAAAAACATTTAATGAGACACCCCAAAATCCTGGTACTTCATTTCCACAAGATTTGGTGTTCACTTAATTAAAACATTCATTTATAACTACCCAATCATAATAAAATTAAATAATAAACCTGCCTATACAGGCTTACATTAAATAAAAATTTCTCAGGTTATCTAACCTTTACTAATAATCATTCATGCGAAAAATTTAAATAATCTTCAATACAAAACTTAAGCCAAAGTCTGATAATAAAACTATCAAAACGATTACAAGTCTTCAGTACTTGTTCATCTTTCCATTTCCTTTACTGGTGCTAGGTACGACACCTTTTTTATCTTTAGCTGTAAGGATTATACAGGAAAGAGTGAGCAAACAAAGCTCACTTAGAATAACAACAAATAAAACTTCAAACCTTTACATCACTTGCCAAATACTAGGCTCAATAGAACTGAATCATAGTTCTATTAACATTCTTAAATACATCACTGAAGGTCTAATGACCACGAACAATATCCATAGTTATAAGTAATCTTTCAACTTTAACTTTAACAGTCATAAGACTATAAGGACTCCACGTACTTAGGGGGATCAATCCTTCGTACAATGTATTGTGCACAAACATTTCAGCGCAAAGTATAAACTAAGCGTAACCCCTATAAATAGGGTTGTTCATCTCAGTATTTCGAGTACAAGTCCACCCCAAAGTCAGTTTGGTTTGGATACACTTCAAGGTAATTTGGAATTCAACGGACATCAACTAAGGATTAGTTGAATAAAAAGGTAATAACACTATGTTATTGAATAATCATAACTGAATAAACATTTCATTCTAAGTTCATGCTTTAGGAATAATCTAATAGCATAACGATTGAATAATATATCATACCTTGCTTTGAACAACATTCAGCTAAGGTTACATCTTAGAATTGAATATCAAGCATGCATGACAAATAATAACTTGAACGATAAATTAGTTCATCAGAATAAAGATATTTGCATGCTAAAAATACAAGCTTAGGTTTAGAAAAACTTGCACAACATAATAATGGAACTAGCTCCACAAAACGGTTGAATTAGGAGAACTTGCAAAATTGTAAATAAACTAGCCCGACGAAATTGTGGAGATAGAAAACTTACATCATCATGAATAACTAGATACAATCAATTTGCTCAACGAAAGTAATTTACTCAATAAGGTATAGAATTAAGAAACTTGAATAACGAAGGTTTAGGATTAGAAAACTTGCCTTGCGCGTAGATTAAACTGTTATAATCCAAATCACAATATCCTATATACATATGTTATCATAACATTATCAGTCATTATCAACTCTACATCACGTATGGTTTAGATGTCTAACCACGTAATCAAATTATATTCTTAAACGATGGTAAACTCGTTAAGTATTATCACCATGCTTGTTCATACACTATAATAACAGAAATACATTTACATATAGCATTACAACTAACAATTTCAGACTTTGTGTCAGACAAAAGTCGTTTTTGAACATTCTGCTAAGTGGCGCCGCGGCGCCACAGTTTGAATTATAGGCCGCCCTTCGGCGCTGAGGTGGTGCTTCGGCGCGAGAGTTACATAAGGCCTCAGCACTGCGGAGCGAAGTCTAGCGCTCCGGCGCTGACTTCTGCGCTGCGATACGAAGTCTGGGGCTGGGGCTCTGATTTTGGCGCTAAGGCGTCGAGACTCACAGATCACCAAACCGAAGAACAGAACAACTAAATTTCTGTCTATTTAACACTGCTAACATCTAAATTAACATGTATCAGTTACAAAATTTGCGCATAAATGTTATGAACCATACATGTACAAATTTTACACAACTAAACAACAAATTTGGAAAGATTAAATTCTTGAAAACAATGTTTTGAACAAAAACTCCATTGTTGATATATTTTGACACCGTGAACACTGTAAGTCCATATAACAAACCCATATGATTATTTTGACTATGATTTCCTGAAAATCATACCCAATTGACATACATGGCGTTCAATTTCACAGTTAGCATACAATCACATACTACTTTTGTTGTCATACAAAACATATGTTCATACATGTTTTCACTGTAGCAACCAGTTTATTTTCTTGCAGACTTAATTTAATATACAATCATATATATATATATATATATATATATATATATATATATATATATATACACACACATATATATGCTAGTAATTACGGATAACTTCCTAACAAATTTTAAAAACATGGTTTATAGGAATTTTGGTAAAAACCATATTCACAGTGATATTCAAGAAAACACAAACTACCAAGTTCACAGGAAACATGGCTTAAACATATATACGTACATACACTAAGGTTATAGGAACATACTTTTTGTTGTTTAAGAATTACTTGTTAACAGAACTTACTTTGGACAATCACACACTTGGCTTCCTCTCAAACTCTCTGAACTTCTTTTATTTTCTTCTCTCAGTTTAGCAGATAACTCAAAGCATAAACTGACAATCAAGCCAATTCATAATATACGTATACTAAAATAAAAACCAACGTACGTCTTTTCAATTATTTTAAAAACTGACGCTCACTAATGATTTTTATTAAATTATCAGTTACATAACTATATATATATATATATATATATATATATATATATATATATATATATATATATATATATATATATATATAATAACAATTTAAATTAAAAAGAAATCTAAAAGTCATAGGGCTTTATTTGGCAAACCATTTAAATTAAACACTTAATAATCTTAAGCATTGTTTGGATAAAACTAACTTAAATTACTTTAATTTATTTTAATAACTCCTTATAATATAGTTATTTGTCACACTTTATTTAACTAAGTTTTCATACTTAATAATTAATTCAAATAACAATTTATTGAATAAATCATTTAATCACATACTCAACACAAATAATTTACTTAACTCATTAATTATTTATTTAACAAACAATTTAACTAACTCAAATCAAATTAAACAAATACAAATATGTATTCAACAATAAACACATTCAATAAATATTTATATAAATAAATAAATATTTATAACTTACAATCAAAATTCTGGAATGTTACATCATTCCCCTCTTAAAAGGATTATGTCCCTAGAATCACAACTCAAACAACACATTCGCTACATTCTTCCCTACTTATAAAGATTCTGTCCCCAGAATCGAAGACCCAGTCTAAACAAATAACTCAGGGTACTCTTTCATTATTTTCTCTTCGAGTTTCTACGTAGCTCCTTCAGCATTGTGGTTCCTCCATATCACCTTCACATAAGGTATCACTTTATTCTTGAGCACTTGTTCTTTCCTATCTACTATCTGGATAGGAATCTCTTCATAAGACAAATCTTTCTCGAACTGCAACGGTTCGTACTTGATCACGTGTTTGTAATCGGGCTTATACGGTCGTAACACCGAAACATGAAAAACATTGTGAATGTTTTCCAACTCTGGAGGTAGAGTTATCTCGTAAGCAACCTCTCCAACTCTTCGCAGCACTTCAAAAGGTCCAATAAATCTCGGGCTGAGCTTTCCCTTTTTACCGAAACGAATTTTCCTCTTATAGAGAGAAACTTTTAGGAATATGAAAGTTCCTACGTCAAATGCACGATCTTATCTGTGTCGATCAACATACTTCTTCTGTCGGTCTTGAGCAGCTAACAATCTTGTCCTGATGAGTTTGACAACCTCAGCAGTTTGTTGTACCAGTTCTGGTCCTAACAGTTGGCGTTCACCGACTTCATCTCAGCACAGTGGAGTTCTGTAGTTTTTACCGTATAATGCTTCATAAGGCGGCATGCCGAAGCTCGCGTGGTAACTATTGTTGTAGGCAAATTCCACCAACGGTAAATGATCTTCCCAGCTTCCTTTGAAGTCCATGATGCATGCTCTCAGCATATCTTCCAATGTTTGGATCGTTCGTTTGCTTTGGCCATCTGTTTGTGGATGATAAGTCGTACTCATTCGCAATTACGTTCTCATGCATTCTTGTAGTCTCTTCCAGAAGTTTGACATGAATCGCAGGTCTCTATCGGACACAATTGACACTAGCACTCCATATCTCGAAACGATCTCTTTAACGTACAATCTTGCCAACTGATCAAGATTGAACCTAATATTTATTGGTAAAAAGTGTGCTGATTTGTTAGTCTGTCCACTATCACCCAAATCGCATCGCATCCTCTCTGAGTAGTTGGAAGGCCCACCACAAAATCCATTGTGATGTATTCCCACTTCCATTCTGGTATTTCTAACGGTTGAAGTAATCCGCTGGGTCTTTGATGTTTGGCCTTTACTTTATAACATGTCAAATATTTCGCCACGCATTCTACAACATCCCTTTTCTTATTTGGCCACCAAAAATGTCGGCGTAAGTCTTGAAACATCTTCGTACTTCCTGGATGAATCAAATATCTTGAGCTATGAGCTTCGGTCAAGATTTCGTCTTTAATCTCTGGTGCTACTGGAACCCAGATTCTTCCCTCGTACCGTAGTAGTCCTTCGGTATCGATCTTGTATTTCTCATCACTACCCTCAACCAAATTCTCTTTGATTTTCTCACATTCTTCATCTCGTAGTTGAGCGTTCTTCACCTTGTCCACTAAAGTTAAACTGGTTTCTATCTGGAATAGTCGTTCCTTGGATTCTTGCAGAAACTTGATTTCCAACTCTAACTTTTCCATTGCTGAAATGAGGTCCTCTTGAGTGGTTATCAGCATCAACTTTTCCCGTCCTTTCCTGCTCTTGTAGTTGCACCATCAGTTCTTTCATCTCTACCGGAGCCATTCTGTACGGGGCCTTCGATATCGGTGCAGTTCTTGGCGCTAAGTCGGTCACGAACTCAATCTCTCTATCAGGCGGAAGTCCTAGCAAATCTTTTGGAAACACATCTTCATACTCCCTCACCACTAGTATCTCTTCCAGTTTCACACCCTTCTTCTGAGTATCGACTATGTAAGCTAAATAACCCACACAGCCTTGACTCAACAACTTCTTGGCATGCATAATTGTCAGACATTTCATTTATCTAAGCGATTTGCTACCATAGAAAACTACCTTTGATAGAGTCATAAGGTTTACACACTTCTTTTGTCAATCAATTACTGCTCCATACTTGAACAACCAATCCATTCCCAAAATTACATCAAACTCTCTGAGTCTAATAGGGATTAAATCTGCCATCATGATATTCCCCTTAATGTTCACTCTACATTTCTTGTATATGAACCTAACTGGAATCACTTCCCTATTCGTAATGTTTATGTTCAAAGGGAAATTCAGTTCTTCTCTAGGCAATTCTAACCTCTTAGAAAATTCATCAGATATAAACGAACAAGTAGCACCCGAATCAAACAATACATATGCATCAATATCATTGATTGGGATAATACTTGACACCACAACTTTTGATTGCACAACATCTTGCACAGTCATACTAAATGTTATGGATGTGGGTTTGTTTGATGATGTAGGTCCAACAATGGCCCATGTTCCTCCATTGTTACCTCCATTGCTTCTTGCTGTTTCTCCAACCTTCTTCTTAAGGCATTCACGAGCAAAGTGATCCATGGATCCGCACGTGAAACAGATATTCTTCTTGGGTTAGGTGCAATTCAGGGCGATGTGACCCTCCTGGCCACAGTTGAAACATGCCCATTTCCCCATCAAGCACACACCCTTATGAAACCTCCCGCATATAGCACATGCTTCAAACTTCCCAAATTGCTGGTTACCTTGCTAGTTTCCAGCGGTCACGTTTTCGTTCCACTTCCTCTTCAGATTGTTATTATTGCCATTTCCACTGCCTCCACTACCATTCTTCACTTCCACCTCATTCTTCTTCTTCTTTTGTTCTTGATTAAATTTTGTCACTGCCTCGCCTCCACCTTCAGCGAGTACTACCTTCTCCATCACTGCTACAAACATCTTCAATTGGAACAGAGAGACCCTATAGTACAGTCAGGGCTTCAGTCCCTATTCAAACCTCTTCGCCTTGCGTTCGTCTGTACTGACTTGATATGGCATAAATCTCGCCAACTTGTTGAATTTCACAGCATACTCAGACACCGTCATCGTTCCCTACTTCAGTTCCAAAAACTGAACCTCTACCTGACTCTTCAAACTTTCTAGAAAATAGGTCTCGAAGAATATCTCCTTAAACCTATCCCAGGTCATCACTCCTAGTCCTTCCCGAGTTTTATTGGCTTGCCACCAATAACGAGCATCTACTTTCAATATGAATGTTGCGAAAGCAGTCTTCTGATCATCCCCTACCCTAGCGACCTCGAATACCTTTTCTATTTCCATAATCTAGGTATGTGCCTAGACTGGATTCATGGACCCACGAAATTCAGGTGGTCTAACCGCCTTGAAATCCTTAAACGTCGTACCTTGGTTCTGAGGTTAATTCTGCAACGCTCCTGTTAGTAACGTCACTAGTTGTTGGACGGGATTAGCATCAACATTGTTATTGTTAGTTCCCTCATTGGTTCTCTGTCGGGGTGGTTCAAGTATGGGAGGCATTTTCTGTTAAAAAAACATCTACTAGACTATTACTCAACTTCTTTAAGTATTTTCTAATTAACTTGCCTCCATAAAAGAAATAACCACATAACACATAACACTTTGAATAAAATAATAACTTTTATTTATTCATCATCTCTTCGAATACATAAAAATAATAGCATCACTACTATTTACATTCATTTCCTGAACTACAAAAGTTACAGGACAACATCATCATTATCATATTCCATGGTTACTTAACACTAGGGATTTAAACATTATTTAACACTTTTTACATGTATAACAGGAACATTTCCTACAATGATCTCTTAAGATACTCTATAGCCTTCCGACGCTCTTCTTCCATAACCCGGAACATTGTTCAGTGATCTAACACGTACGATGGCAGAGTCTCAAACTGAATTGGATAACCCATGACTCGATCTTAAGCTCGATTGATCACGGCGTTGAATACTTTATCCATCTCCTCCATCTTCATCCTCTTTTCTTGTGCATCTCTTACTGCTATCTCGGTTCATTGATAGGCTTCCTCGTATGCGTCTTCAGCTCTTTCCCTCTTAGTGACTTCTTCCTTCATCTTGTTCTTCAATTCTACAATCACCTCGATCAGTTGTTCTTTCTCTCCTTTAGTCTGTATCAGCTTCTCTTCAACATTAGTTAGACGTTCATCACGATCCTGAATGTCGTCGTCCTTATGTGTCATTGTAGTCTATTGTTCCGCTACAATCTCCTGCAACTCCTTGACTGTATCCTGAAGTTCCACATTACGGTCGTACACTTCATCATACATACGAGAAACCATTGAGGTTAGTGGAGTCTCTTCCTCCTCGTCCTCGCCATCCTCATCCTCCTATGGCAACTCCACGGGATCTTCCTCATCCGTCTCTACATCATCATCCTCATCTTCAACCACTATGACCAATGGGGCTGACTCCCGCGGCAGTAGTTGTTCCCAAACAATCTGAATGTCGCGAGACTCCTCCTCTATAGGCATCTGAGGTCCTTCCTCCCTAGCCTGATTGGATTCTCCGATATTAGTTGTGACGCCCCCAAATTTGGGTACTTGAAACCCAAACTCGGGGGCGTCACAGGTTGGTATCAAAGCTTTAAGGTTAGAATCCTTAGGTGGAATCGACCTTAGGCTATAACCTTAGGACAAGGAGGAAACGTTGAAAATACAAATAACTCATATAGAGTTTAAAAGAAGATGAATTGAATAAATTCATCGTTAAACAAAATAAAAGATAACTTTTATAAAACTATTGTTTGTTATGTGTATATACTATATGCTAATCAGGATAATTTTGTGTGTACATGTCTGGTGGAAAAGGCTTGTTATATGCTTATAGCATGAAGAAGGATCAAATCCATACAACCGAGCTAATATCGAAGCCAATAGCTGAAATAGGGGCTCACAATGAAACCAACTCGGATGAGGTGGTTATTTTGGAAAACGTAGTACCAGATCCAGAGATGTTAGAGTTGACAAATAGTGATATGGACACTAAAGTTGAAGCTGATCAAGCATCAACGGAGGTATAAGATCTGAGGAACAAGGTTTATTCTCTGGAAAAGTTGTGGGAAATAGAAAAGCTGCTAAATAGTCAACTGCGTCAGGCGTTAATACAAACAATAGAAGAACAAGATAAGCTTAAAATCTAAATTGATTAGATGGGAGCCGCAAGCAACACATCGCGTGCAGCTACGAGTAAGAAGGGAAAAGGAAAGATAGAAGACCATGACATAGGAAAACCCAATAAGAAAAAAAGGAAAAGAATATGTTACATTTGCGGCTATGAGGGACATACCACTTTGTATTGTTCCGACTATAAACTAGGAGCATGTTTTATCTGTGGGATAGAAGGTCATCAGGCGAAGGGTTGTCCAAGGAAAAGGAATAGTAAATAGGTAGTATAGGTTCTGTTGTGTAGGTCTGTTTAATGTAATAGATATGACAAGTATGTCTGTGTAATGTAATGTTCCCAACTTTTGTATTAGTCAAGGCTGTAAATCCCGACTTTTATTGTCATAAAGGGATAGCTGATGTTTAAACAGTATGTGCTATGTTATGTAAAATATTCGCTAAATGAATATGAATCTATGTTTAAGTAATGAACCAAGTTTAATATATATAACTTATATGATAGGGTTAAGAATGTAAGTTAAATTTATGATTTTATTTAATCAGATAATGCCGCCAAGACGTCGAACTCGAAATCAAAGGGCAGAAGAATCTGTCAACAACGCTGAGGGACAACAGCAAAACCCGATGCAAAACTTTGCAAACATGGTAGCTCAGGCTATGCAGCAGGGAATACCAGCCGTAAGGAACCAGCCAGATAATCGCTTGGCAAAATTTAAAGACTTCAAGGCAGTAGGACCACCGGAATGTAGGGGATCAGCTGACCCTATAGAAGCCCAGACATGGGTTAATGAGATAGAAAAGGCATTCGTAATTGCTAGGGTAGATGAGGGGCAAAAGACCGTTTTTACCACTTATATGATGAAAATGGAGGCTAACTTTTGGTGGGAGGAAAATCAAACTAGGGCAGGAAAAGGAGTAGTTACTTGGGCTAGGTTTAAGACTTTATTTTTTGAAAACTATCTCTCAGCTAGTATGCAGGCTAGGATGGAGGTGAAATTTCTAGAGTTGAAGCAGGATAACATGACTGTTGCAGAGTATGCCGCATAGTTTAATGAGTTGGCTAGGTTCGCTCCACATCAAGTCGATACAGAGGCTAGGAAGGCAAGGAGGTTTGAGCTGGGCTTAAAACCCTGGCTCTTCAACAAGGTGGCACTGTTGCAAATTAATACTTTTGCAGCACTCATGGAAAAGGCTATCATAGCTGAGGAGGGGAGTGAGGCCATAAGCCTCTACAACAAGGAGAAGATGAACAAAAGCAAGGCTAGAGGAGCTATGAAGGTGGAAGGTAATAGTGGAAATAGGGGTGAGAAAAGAAAGGGGAATTTTTCTGGGAATGTTCAGGTGAAGCAGGAAGGTGTGAAGAAACAGACTGTGCAGTGTAAAAATTGCGGGAAGAATCACTCTGGTGAGTGTCTGAAGGGTAAGTTTGTATGTTACAAATGCGGGCAGGAGGGCCATATCTCTCCCAACTGCCCCAACCCAAGGATGAACAGTGGGTGTTTTCTATGTGGATCGACTGAACATAAGGTGAAGGATTGTCCAAAGAGGAAAATGGAGGCAGGGAGTGTAACCACGGGAAAAGGCAGCGGGACTCTGGCAATCACAGGACCGACTTCAACCAACAAACCAACCGCGATAGTCTTCAACATGACGGTTCAGGATAATGTGGCAGCTGGAAATGGGACTCCAGGTATTATTTGAATAACTTTTATTTTCGTATATATTTGATTTTCCTTTATATAGCAAATTATTTTATAAATAAATTTTGAAGGAGGAATTTGAGTTCTTTTAGAAATAAAATTTCCGTTCAATCAGATAGACAAGCTTAATATGAATAGTTAAAGATTTGTTCGATCAATTATGATCGAGATCTACTTGCAGTGATTGTGTAGGCTATGTACCCTTGTATGCATGAGTTTTAAAACGGTGATTCTGTGGACGGAATCCTTATAAGGGATGGTGAATGTAATAACCCGATATTTTTCATATAAATAAATAAGAAATTTTTCATATAATTTTTTTTTTATTTTAATGATGAGAATATGTGTCAAGTAATGTATGATAAATGTAAATATATTTATTACCTATAAATAATTTTAGAATTATTAATCACTACAAATTATATTCTTATAGTAATTAAATTTCTGCAGCAGAAATATTTTATTAATTATTTTTCCATAAAACATGATTTTTTATTATTTAAATAATATATGAAATGATTAATAGAATTATAATAATAAATATTTTATTATATGAATTTGTTCAGAATATTTAAGTTAATTATTTTAGCTTAATTATTGATGTTGTTTATGAAAGATAAATCAGATATGGAATCCAAACCCTAAATTTGGATTTTTATCAAATGATGAGAATAATAATATAATATTAATTATATTTTAATTTTTTAGTGCTATAAATATGTACTGTATATCTGTAGACTGATAATGGTAGGCCAAATGTGGTAAATTATGTCATAACCCTCATATCGTGTTATTAAACCCTAATTGTTAAACTCGGTTATGAGTTTAAGACTGAGCAGTAATTGTGTTATATGAATTTTACTGTGTATTATAGAATTTCTGTAATTAGGAGAAACCCTACTTATTATTTAAAAATCCTAATTTGCTAAAATTAGAAATCCTAATTATTATTTTAGTAAATCATAATGTTAATTAGGAAACCCTAATTGTTAATTTGGGAACCCTATTAGTATTAAGGAACCCTAATTTAAAAACACTAATTTTCTATTAAAAACCCTAATTTTAAATTAGTGTGTTCTAATTAATATTTTATTACACTTTAATTTTAATCTTTCAGACCCTAGAAATTATTTGGGAAACTTTAAGATGTAAAATCTAGTGATTAAACCCTAGATTCAAGCACCTTGGACAAGAATACCCTTGAGATTAAAATAAAATTACTAAAGTACCCTTTTGTCTTATTTGTGAATTATTGCTAGCAAATCCTTGCAAAATCTGCAGCCACCCTACCCTAGACCTACCTATGAGCCTACAATCTATAACACATCACATGATCAGCCATCCCATACATTGCATACATGATTTGCTAGATTTAAGAGAGAAAAAGTGCTCATTTTTGGCCTAATTTGTTCACAAATACATAGCCATATTCTCTCAAGACCAAACCTCCAAAATTTCCGTGCTAGATCAGTCCCCAATCAAGCCCCACGAACACTAACATCAAATCAGAAGCATATAAATCATAATTGGAGCATAAATAGGTAAACATTAATTTAGAAATTTGACTTTTGATCTTGTGTTAGATGTTATGATTTATTGTTAAAACATGTTATTTGTAGTCCATATAGTTGATATGGGTTGGTATTTGTTAGATCCATAACATCAAAGTGCTCAAAATTAAGTTTTTCAAAAATTTGGAAATTGAAAAAAATAGGGGTCTGACAGTGAATGTCAGTCCCCATCAATGTTGATCTGTTATGTGTTTTTGTGTTTTGAAAGTTTGTACTTGCAGTCCGTTAGGAGATCTTTAATGTGGAACTTGATTCAGGTCCATATCTGTTGTAGATTAAAAGATATTCATGGTCAAAGTGAGTTGACCGATCAGAAATTCTGAGTTTCTGGGCAACCCAGAAACCCAGAATTTCTGACAGTCATTTTTAGAGCTTCTGTTCTTGCTGATCCGTTATAGTATGGATATGTTCTTGTTATATACTTGTAGACTGACATGAGTACTACATATATATGTTTTTATATTACCCAAATACGTAACAGAATCGAATTGAGAGTTGGTCAAACTAGGGTTGACGAAACTGCTCAAGAACATTTCTGGAAAACCCAAAAATGTTCAAGAACAGTTTCTGGGCACTACCTTGACTGGCCCATAGATCTTTCTTGTGTTGATGTTGTGATAATCGTATGTTATTTTATTGTACCTTGACATACCTACTATATCATTGAACCTTAATATCACTTTAACCAAGACTAGAACATAGAACTAATCTAGCACAAAGATGGACCCTTGAAGCTGCTGGGTTTCTGGGTAGCCAAATCTGGTCTGACAACAACTTTGGAGGTTCATATCTTTCTAATCTGTTAAGGTATGACATAGATAATGCTTGATTCATGTAGTATTACAAAAACACTATAAGATCAAGGTTTAACTTGGCCCAGAAACGTATTACAGAAAGAATAAATCTTGGTCAAAGGAGGCCACTTGGGAACTGACAAGATTTTCATGATGAACATGAAGAACACCTATAGCGACGGTTCTGTCGCTATAGGTAGTCTTTAACGACAGATTAATTACTAAAATTATTATTTTACTAAATAATTATAAAAAATGGCTTTTAATTATGGAAAATACATAATAAATTATTAAAAATTATATTAAAGTCAGAAAATTAGTTTTTTTTTTATTTTAAATATATTTTATATATATTTAATATTTTTAAAATATAAAAGGTATTTAATTTATTTAAGCATAATATTAAATAAATTATTTAAAAATAATTTTAACACATGAAAAATTATTTAAAAATATATTATGGTATAAGAAAAATATTTGAAGTTATTTTAATGACTTTTAATATTTTGTGATAAATTTCATTAATAAATTAATATTAATGATATTTATTTATTTAATAAATATATTAAATAATTTAGTTTAAAAATGATTTTATTATTATAAAAATCATTTTAAATGAAAATAAAATGTTTAAAGGTATTGTAAGTTATAAAATATAACTTTTGATATTTAAAGATAAATTTTATTAATTATTTAATATATTACTAATATTAAGTTTATTTAATAATTATATTAAATAATTAGTTTAAAAATGGTTTTATTGAATTAAAAATCATTTAAAAAGGAAATAAATGAATTAAAAATATTTTAAGTTATAATAAATTGTAATAAACATTTAAAAATTACTGTAAGTCATTTTAAAAATAATATGACTGATATTTTCAGTTATTGAACTACAGAATAGAGTTTTAGACTCGATAAGTACCCGGTAAGGCTGTCGGTACGCCGAAATGTTTCAGAAATTGTCCTGAACTTAGATAATTTGACTTGATAAGTGTTCATTTGTGATTCAATGGTTGTTAAACATATGTGACAATGTGATTAGATAATGTGCGGACTGCAAGAAGCAGTGTTATGTGTTACGATATATTATTCTAATCGAACGAATGATCTTATTACTGATAAGTCGCTGTATAAAAGATTAATCTAAGTTGTGTTTTTGTAAGCAGCAGCTCAGGTAAGTATCCTACCTTTGCATTTCCTTTATGCAATGGGCATGAGTAAGAATGTTTCAGAATTATATTATTACAGTATAGATTATTAACCCTATACTATATACGCTCATTGATTATCAACATGTTAGTATATTATAATTCAGATATATATATTCTGTTCGTTAATTTCTATAAATGGTTATACAACTGTCCTCACTTGGATAATCATTGTATTTAATCACATGTTGATACACCTTTGTAATTACCCATATATATATATATATATATATATATATATATATATATATATATATATGTTGAATTATAGATTATTGTTGAACAAGATAAAACTTTTGGTTTAGAACCCAGCAAGTATGAACATCCCGTACACCGGAAAATTTTTTATGCACCCAACGTGGACAGAGTGAACGATAACATCGTTCTTGCATGTAGTATTGATCAATACAGGACATAGCGGGCTGAGCACCCCCGTGCCCGTAAGTTATGACGGTTTACAGATGAAATTCTGCTAAACCTATTCGAAAATTAAAAACAATGTTCATGGTATGTTATCTTAAACCCAATTATAGTCATTACGTAGTTTCAAAAAATTTGATAGAGAATTGTTATGTTATTATTATCGGTTCAGATTACTTCACAACTATTGACTTGTTGTCTAAGGGTAGTACAAAGAAAATATTTAACCCTTTCAGCTAATATTTATAATTGTTATTATTTGTTGGGCACTCAAATGCTCACTCTTGCTTAAATTAAATGTTTTTAGTTAAGTATGATCAACCCGAAGGCTCAGGCAAGAACAAGGGGAAAGGAAAGCTGTTCGAATGAGATTTCTAATATGTTGTGTAATAGTTATAGTTTATTAAGACAATGTTACTTATTATCTATGATGTATTGAATGTTTAAAGGTCTCACCCTTGGGAGTAAACTTTGATGCATATGTAAATTAAGTTTGAATTTTATATTATTATTATTATTATTATTAGTATTATTCAGCTTATAGAAATGGTATCCTGAAGCACCGAGTTCGGGTTTTAAGTTCCCGAATTTGGGGGCGTCACATTAGTCAACCTGACAACAAAATTTTAAGTTTTAACCATTAATCATTGCTATTCGACACTCATGAGCACATAACTTATAAACACATAAGCCCATAGGTGTTTTATTACTTCTTCTTTAAAACTCGATAAGAGTTTATCATCACTATCTCTTCAAAGGTTACTTCCTACGGCTTTTCCCCCACCTAAGGTTCATAACCTAATGCTTTGATACCAACTTGAGACACCCCCAAATCCTGGTACTTCATTTTCTCAAGATTTGGTGTTCACTTAATCAAAACATTAATTTATAACTACCTAATCATAATAAAAATGAATAATAAACCTTCCCATACATGCTTACATTAAATAAAAATCTCCTAGTTATCTAACCTTTACAAACAATCATTCATGCGGAAAATTTAAATAATCTTCATTACAAAACTTAAGCCAAAGTCTGATAATAAAACTATCAAAACGATTACAAGTCTTCACTACTCGTTCATCTTTCCATTTCCTTTACTGGTGCTAGGTATGACACCCTTTTCATCTTTAGCTGTAAGGATTATACAGGAAAGAGTGAGCAAACAAGGCTCACTTGGAATAAAAACAAAATAAAACTTCAAAACTTTACATCATTTGCCAAATATTAGGCTCAATAGAACTGAATCATTGTTCTATTAACATTCTTAAATACATCAATGGGGGTCTAATGACCACGAACCATGTCCACAGTTATAAGTAATCTTTCAACTTTAACAGTCATAAGACTATAAGGACTCCACGTACTTAGGGGGATCAATCCTTCGTACAATGTATTGTGCACAAACATTTCAGCGCAAAGTATAAACTAAGCGTAACCCCTATAAATAGGGTTGTTCATCTCAGTATTTCGAGTACAAGTCCACCCCAAAGTCAGTTTGGTTTGGATACACTTCAAGGTAATTTGGAATTCAACGGACATCAACTAAGGATTAGTTGAATAAAAAGGTAATAACACTATGTTATTGAATAATCATAATTGAATAAACATTTCATTCTAAGTTCATGCTTTAGGAATAATCTAATAGCATAACGATTGAATAATATATCATACCTTGCTTTGAACAACATTCAGCTAAGGTTACATCTTAGAATTGAATATCAAGCATGCATGACAAATAATAACTTGAACGATAAATTAGTTCATCAGAATAAAGATATTTGCATGCTAAAAATACAAGCTTAGGTTTAGAAAAACTTGCACAACATAATAATGGAACTAGCTCCACAAAACGGTTGAATTAGGAGAACTTGCAAAATTGTAAATAAACTAGCCCGACGAAATTGTGGAGATAGAAAACTTACATCATCATGAATAACTAGATACAATCAATTTGCTCAACGAAAGTAATTTACTCAATAAGGTATAGAATTAAGAAACTTGAATAACGAAGGTTTAGGATTAGAAAACTTGCCTTGCGCGTAGATTAAACTGTTATAATCCAAATCACAATATCCTATATACATATGTTATCATAACATTATCTGTCATTATCAACTCTACATCACGTATGGTTTAGATGTCTAACCACATAATCAAATTATATTCTTAAACGATGGGAAACTCGTTAAGTATTATCACCATGCTTGTTCATACACTATAATAACAGAAATACATTTACATATAGCATTACAACTAACAATTTCAGACTTTGTGTCAGACAAAAGTCGTTTTTGAACATTCTGCTAAGTGGCGCCGCGGCGCCACAGTTTGAATTATAGGCCGCCCTTCGGCGCTGAGGTGGCGCTTCGGCGCGAGAGTTACACAAGGCCTCAGCACTGCAGAGCGAAGTCTAGCGCTCCGGCGCTGACTTCTGCGCTGCGATACGAAGTCTGGGGCTAGGGCTCTGATTTTGGCGCTAAGGCGTCGAGACTCACAGATCACCAAACCGAAGAACATAACAACTAAATTTCTGTCTATTTAACACTGCTAACATCTAAATTACATGTATCAGTTACAAAATTTGCGCATAAATGTTATGAACCATACATGTACAAATTTTACACAACTAAACAACAAATTTGGAAAGATTAAATTCTTGAAAACAATGTTTTGAACAAAAACTCCATTGTTGATATATTTTGACACCGTGAACACTGTAAGTCCATATAACAAACCCATATGATTATTTTGACTACGATTTCTTGAAAATCATACCCAATTGACATACACGGCGTTCAATTTCACAGTTAGCATACAATCACATACTACTTTCGTTGTCATACAAAACATACGTTCATACATGTTTTCACTGTAACAACCAATTTATTTTCTTGCAGACTAAATTTAATATACAAGCATATATATATATATATATATATATATATATATATATATATATATATATATATATATATATATATATATGCTAGTAATAACAATCAAAATTACGGATAACTTCCTAACAAATTTTAAAAACATGGTTTATAGGAATTTTGGTAAAAACCTTATGCACAGTGATATTCAAGAAAACAGAGACTACCAAGTTCACAGGAAATATGGCTTAAACATATATACGTACATACACTAAGGTTATAGGAGCATACCTTTTGTTGTTTAAGAATTACTTGTTAACAGAACTTGCTTTGGAGAATCACACACTTGGCTTCCTCTTAAACTCTCTAAACTTTTTTTATTTTCTTCTCTCAGTTTAGCAGATAACTCAAAGCGTAAACTGACAATCAAGCAAATTCATAGTATAGGTATACTAAAATAAAAACCAACGTACGTCTTTTCAATTATTTTAAAAACTAACGCTCACTAATGATTTTTATTAAATTATCAGTTACATAACTAATATATATATATATATATATATATATATATATATATATATATATATATATATATATTATTTTATTTATTTAACAATTTAAATTAAAAAGAAATCTAAAAGTCATAGGACTTTGTTTGGCAAACCATTTAAATTAAACACTTAATAATTTTAAGCATTGTTTGGATAAAACTAACTTAAATTACTTTAATTTATTTTAATAACTCCTTATAATATAGTTATTTTGTCACATTTTATTTAACTAAGTTTTCATACTTAATTAATTAATTCAGATAACAATTTATTGAATAAATCATTTAATCACATACTCAACACAAATAATTTCTTTAACTCATTAATTATTTATTTAACAAATAATTTAACCAAATAATTTATTTATATAAATAAATAAATATTTATAACTTATAATCAAAATTCTGGAATGTTGCATATAACGCTCAAAATATAATTGAGTCTAAGTAAATGTTATGAAATAAAACTTACAAGAATTTATTGTGAAGAATGGTTGGAGTCGTAATAAATAAAATCTATATTAAGGTAATGTGTTGAAGATATTCAACGATAAATTTTGAAAAGAGATTTGGTGAAAACCGAGTAAGGGAGGTTTCGTTGATTTCGAGAACGGAATCCTTATAAAGGGGGAATGATGTGACAGCCCGAATTTTCGTAAGTTATTAAAATAAGTATTTAATAATTAAAATTCTTATTATGAGATGTATATATTTTGAATTATGTGTTTTGGTGTGAGGAAATTATATTTATATGAGATTTAATAGTTGATTAAACTATTAAAGAAAGTGAAGAAAATTAGTTAAGAAAAAAGAATATAGTGGCAAAAGAAATTAACTAAATAATATTAGTTAATTAAGATGAAAATTATATTATGAAATAATATAATTTAATTGGTATACCTTGTTGGTAATGAAATTATTATGAATTTAGTCTCGTAAATAAAGCGAGTAATTCACTTAATTTAAATAATGAATTAATGTAAATATAATTATTTTAATAAAGTGGGAAGGTAATATATTAGATGTAAGAGTAATGCGTTTATGTAATGGCTTAATATATTATATTTAGCTAATTGAATGTAAATAGAGTATGAGAATGAGAAGAACCAATGAAATTATAAATAAATATTGGTGTTAGGATTAATGAAGTAAATAAATATCTAAATTATGATTAAAAGTATAGATCAAACAAATTGTCTTGGGATAATTTATAAAAGGAAAGAAAATTGTATAAATATACCTAATAATTGTATAATTTATTAAAATAATTAGTTAAATAAATATTAATTATTTTAATGGAAATATTTAGTTGATTAAAAGTGTTTTACTTATGAGTGTAATTCCATAAGTCATATGGGTAAATAGATGGGAAGAGTGTTTGCTGAATAATTTATCAATAAAAAAAATAAAATGAAGTGTGACATGTTGGAGGAATTAAAGAAAAAAAAATATTGTATAGTATGAAAATGAAATAAAATGAAGATAAGTCAAATGAGTTTATTTGAGGTCAAGTCAAACATGGCCTAGACCTTTTGTTTTCTATAACAGTTGGGGCTTTTGAGTGTATAACCGATACAAGTTAAGATCCCGTAAGTGTTTCATCAGTTTATTCTTCCTTCACATGAGTAAAGAAAACACAGAGAGAAAGATGGAGCTTAGAGAGTAATTGAGAAGAGGGAAGAGACACTATGAGAATCAAGAGGAAAAAGAGGATTAAACAAGGAGATCCAATTATCTAACTAGAGTTAAGAAGAATCAAAGGTAAATTCCTAAGTTTCTAGTTTTTAGTTTTTATTTTCTAAAGTATTTGTAATTAGGTTTTTGGTGGTTGAATTTGTTGAAGTATAGTTTGTATATGTTTATGGGTATATATATTATTTTATATATCATCTATAAGCAATTTTTAGGTAATTGAATTCATGAAACTATGCTAAAGACGAAGAACGTGTGTTCTTAATGAAATATGTATGTTATGGCTTAGTTGGAGTCAAAGTTTAGTTATGAAATCATTATGAAAGCCTTAAATTAATGACAATTTGTATTAATACATTGAGAAACGAAAAGATTGCAAGTAGAATGAATCGTTTTGGTCAAGAAACAAATTCATAACGAAAGAATTCACAAAATATGTTTAAAATATGAAAGTATAGCATGAACAGTTGCATTCATATGGTTCAAGCAAGAGTGAGCCTAACTATGTAATAATCCATTAGTTACTATATAACTAAATAAGAAATTTTTCATATAAATTTTTTATTTATTTTAAAAGTGGGAATATGTGTCAGGTAATGTGTATGTATATTAGTGATAAATACAAATTTATTTATTTCCTGAATAATTACAAATAAATTTTTAAAGATTTATTAATCATTATAAACTATATTTTTATAGTAATTAATTTTATAGTAGAAATGATTTTAGTATTTATTTTCCATAAAAATAAATTTATATATTATTTAAATAATATATGAAATGATTATTAGTATCATTATAATAATTATTTTATTATGTGAATTTATTTAGATTAGTGAAGTTAATTAATTTAACTTAATTAATAATATTTTATATGCAAGATAAATTAGATATGGAATCCAAGCCCTAATTTTGGATTTTGATCAAGGAATGAGAATAATAATATAATATTATTTTTATATCAGTGCTATAAATATATACTTTATGCATAGACTGATAATGGTTGGTCAATTGTGGCATAGCATGTCAATACCCTAATATTACTTTGTTAAACCCTAGTTCAAAAGTTAAATATGCGTTCAAGACTGTATAGTAATTGTGTTATATGATTTATGTTGTGTATTATAGGATTTTATGTTAATTAGGAAAAATCCTAATAAATTTTTGGAAATCCTAACTAACTAGAAACCCTAATTCTAAAATTAGTAACCCTAATTAGTAATTTGAAACCCTAATTACTAAATTAGTAATCTTAATTATAATTTGTGAAGCTTAAACTTAATTTTCGTGATCCATGTAATTAGGAAATTAAACACAATTACGAAACCCTAATTTTCAAAAATTAGAAAGTTAAATTGTTATTTTTATTATTTTTTTAACCCTAAATAAAAATCCTAGAAAAGCAAATTTTTGAAAACCTTAAGATTAAACCCTAAGGGTCAAACCCTAAGGGTTTGCCACGATTACATTGATGCCATTACAATTCCAAGCCAATTGATCAAAATGCCCCTCTTGCATTATTGAAGCTTACTTGAATATCTAGCAATAATTGGAGTTGTTGGCCAACTCTTGACCAGCCATGTGACATAAAATAACACAAATCAGCAGCCATATCTCAGCCATGTTCATTACATCAATATATATATATATATATATATATATATATATATATATATATATATATATATATATATAGATCAAGAGAGAGAAAAGCTCATAAATTGCTTCATTTGTACACTTACACTCAACCAACTCTCTCTCACTCTCAAAACCTACGAATTTCTATAGCATTTCAGTTCTAAAACCAAGCCCCACGAATTCCATTAACAGATCAGTAGCCTAGAATCAAAGTTTGTTCATAGAAGGTATAAACCCTAATCGAAAAAGTTGACCTTGATCCTCTTTTAGATGTCAATTTTTTTATGTTAAACATGTTAGATGTAGTGTATAATGATGATCTGGGTTGCTAGATGTTAGATCCATAACATCTACAGACTCGAATTTTGTGTTTTGAAAAATCTAGATTTTTTTTTTGTTGATTGACAACCAAATGTCTGGTCTTGTAGATCTCTTGTTGTTAATGATTTTTGTTGTTTTAAGCTTTAATCTTGTAGTATGCTATGAGATTTGTATTCTGGAACTTGATTCAAGGTCAGAGCATGAACCGATTGCATGATATGGGTGGTCAAACCCCGTTGATCGACCATAACTGGACAAAAATCTGGGTAACCCAGATCTTGCCCAGAACGGTCTGACAAGAACTTTGTGGCCTCTGATCTTACTATTTGTTGTTGATTTGTTATTTTTGATGCATCTAAGTTATAGTATGTTGGTTAGACTATATTATCATGCCTTAAGATCACTTAATAATCAACCAGGTGGATCTTAGTGGACGGTCAAACCAAGCTGGACGAACATGAAAGCTGTTTGCTGGGTAACACAGAAAACGCTTGAACATGTCGTCTGACATGGTTTGACCGGCACATATCTGATTGATGTGTTGTTGTTATAAGTGTTTTATGTAATATATATGTACCCCTACATGTTATCTACACACTGCAAGTTTTAAATCTCAAAACCCGTACATGAACAACAAGTTGTGGAAGCCCAAATGTGAACATTCGAACTGTTCTTCATTTCTAGGTAACCCAAAAATGAAGAACAACTCTGACAGTCCCTTTGAAGGCTTAGATCTTACATTTGGTACATGTTGTAGCCATGTTTATTGTTGGATCATGTACTCTTACACTAGTACTACAAGATCTGATACTTAATTGGTCCAGAAACACATATCATGCACACTGATTAATTAATGGTCAAACATGGTCTCTCGAAACTAGCTATAAATGTTCTTGAGGACTCAAGAACACCTAATGCAACACTTTCTGTCACTAAAGGCTATAGCGACAGATGTTTTAATTTTATTTAATTTATTTTCCAAAAATTATTTAAAAATAGAAATTAATTATTAAAAATTTCAAAAAATAGTTTTAAAATTTATTTTAAGTTATAAAAATTAACTTTTAATAATTTGACATACTTCTCATAAATATTAATATTTATTTGGATATTATTAATATTTTATTTATTTAATAAATGTATTAAATAAATTAACTAAAAATAATTTTAATATATTAAAAATCATTTTAAATGATAAAAAGGTATTTAATAATATTTTAAGTTATAAAATATAAATTTTAATATTTTAAGGCAAATTTCATTAATTATTTAATATTAATGATATTAAATTTATTTAACAATTATATTAAATAAATTAATTAAAAATGATTTTAATATTATAAAAATCATTTTAAATGAAAATAAATAGTTTAAAAATATTTTAAGTTATAAAATATAATTTTTGATATTTATAGGTAAATTTCATTTATAATTTAATATTAAATGATATTAGAGTTATTTAATACTAATATTAAATAAATAATTTAAAAATAGTTTTATTGATTTAAAAATCATTTAAAAAGGAAATAAATGAATTAAAAATATTTTAAGTTATAATTAATGACTTTTAATATTTTGATAAATAATACATTAATACTTAAATATTAATGATAATTATTTTAAAAGGATTTTAATTGTTTTAAACATCATTTAAGGGTAATAATAATACTTTAAAAATATTTTAAGTTATAATTAATGACTTTTAATATTTTGATAAATAAGACATTAATAATTAAATATTAATGATAATTATTTAAAAATAATTTTTATAAAATCATTTAAGGGTAATAAAAATATTTTAAAAATATTTTGAGTTATTATAAATAACTTTAATATTTTGGCAATGGTTTCATTAATAATTTAATATTAATTAAATATTAATGATAATAGAATTATTTAATATTTAAATCATTTAAAAATGATTCCAGTGTTTGAAAATTCACGATAAATTATAATAATTATTTAAAAATTATTATAAGGCTATGAAAAATAATTCGACTGATATTTAAAATATCTAAACGAATATTGAACTACACGATAGAGTCCTAGACTCGATAATTACCTAATAAAGTCGTCGGTACACCGAAATATTTTAAAAATTGATTTGAACTTATATAATTTAACTAGATACGTGTTTATTTGTGAACCAATGACTATTAAACCTATGTGATTAGGTTATGTGTTGACTGCAAATAGCAGTACTATGGGATATGATATATTATTCTAATTGAACGGATGATCTTATTAATGTTAGGTTTCAGTATAAAAGATAAAACTAGTTGCATTATTGTAAGCAGCAGCTCAGGCAAGTATCCTAACTTTGTATTTACTTTATGCAATGGACATGAGTAAGAATGTTTTAGAATTATATTATCATTATGCCAGATTATTAACTCTATTGTTATTGATTATGTATCCATACACGTTCTTAAATTATTCGATCATTGTTTATCAATACTATATTGTTGTACGATTCATATATTTATTATGTTCGTTAATTTCTAAATATGGTTAGGCAGGTGTCCTCACTTGGATAATCATTGTATTTAATCACATGTTGATACATATTTATTAGTTTCCAGTATGTATACGTTTACTTAAAAAGCCATCTAAGCTATTCGATTCAGCTAGACATAAACTTAAAAATATTGTTGAACAAGATAGAACTTTATTGTATCCAACCAAATTGTTTTGGTTCGGATTCCAGACTAAGTATGAATATCCCGTACATGGGAAACTTTTATGCGCCAAAGGCGGATAAGATGAACGATAATCTCGTTCTTGCATGTAGTATTGATCAATACAGGGCATAACGGGCTGATCACCCCCCCCCCCGGTGCCTGTAAGTTATGACAATTTGCAGGTGAAGTTCTGTTTAAGCTTTTCCAAAATTGAAAACACAATTCATAATCTGTCGAATGATTTCTATTTATATTCAGTACGTAGTTTCAAAATTTTAATATAGAATAGATATGTCGTTATTATTGGTTCAGCTTACTTCACAACTGTTGATTCGTTGTAGAAGTGTCATTCAAAGAAAACATTTACCTCGTTCAGCTAACACTTATTATTTACTATTACTTGCTGGGCAATCGAATGCTCATCCTTGCTTTAAATTTAAATGTTTTTAGCTAAGTGTGATCAGCCAGAAAGCTCTGCCAAGAACAAAGAAAAAGGAAAGGTTACAGAATAAGTTCTATGCTATCATGTGTAATAATTAGACTTTAGAAATACTATGATATTAATTATTAGAATGTAATGTAATGTTTAAAGGTCACGTACCTGGGATTCGAACTCTGATATATAAATTAAGTTTAGTATTTATATTATTGTTATAATTATTTATATTATTTCGCTCATAGAAATGGTATCATGAAGCACTGAGTTCGGGTTTCAAGTACCTGAATTTGAGGGCGTCACAGGTTGGTATCAGAGCTTAGGGTTAGAAACTTTAGGTGGGATAGACCTTAGGCTATAACCTTAGAACATAGAGAAACGTCAAAAATACAAATAACTCGTATAGAGTTTAAAAAGGAGATGAATTGAATAAATTCATCACAAATCAAAATAAAAGATAATTATATAAAACTATTATTTGTTGTGTGTATATACTATATGCTAATCAGGATAATTTATGTGTGTAGATGTCAGGTGGAAAAGAATTAGGATACCCTCAAAATGTAAAGAAGGAGCCAATATCAAAGGCAATAGCTGAATTAGAGGCTCATAGTGCAAGCAACCCTGATGAGGTGGTGATATTGGAAAACATAGTACCAGATCCAAAAATAATAGAACTGACAGATAGTGATTCAGACACTAAAATTGGAGTTGATCAAGCATCAATGGATGTGTAGAATCTGAAGAACAAGGTTTCTTCTCTAGAAAAGTTGTGGAAAATAGAAAAGCTGTTAAATAATCAATTGCGAAAAGCATTAATAGAAATAATGGAAGAACAAGATAAACTTAAAATCCAAATTGATCAGATAGGAGTCAAAAGCAACAAATCGGGTGCAGCTCCAAGCAAGAAAGGGAAAAGAAAGGTGAAAGACCGCGACTTAGGAAATCCTGTTAGCAATCAAGGGAACCTTAATCGAATAGAAAAGTGTACCAATTGTGATCAGAAACATGAAGGCATATGCCGAAAAAGAGAGAAGATTTGTTACAATTGCAGACATGAGGGACATTTCTCTCCTCATTGTCCCAATCCAAAGCAAGGCGTATATTTTATCTGTGCGATAGAAGGTCATCAGGCGAAAGGTTGTCCAAGATCCAGAAAAAGGCGTAGTGAACAAGTAGTATAAGTACTGTAAGATTATGCATGTTCTATGATAAGTATATCTGTATAATATAATATTCTCAACTTTTGTATAAGTTGTACGAGTAAATCCTGACTTTTGTTGTCATAAAGGGATAACATTGTGTGCTATGTTATGTAAAGAACTATAAATTAGTTGAATCAATGTGAATCTATGTTTAATTAATGAAATATTTTTTGTATAAAACTTCATGTTATGTGTTAAACTTTTACAATAAGGTTTAGAATGTAAGTTAAATTTATGATTTTATTTAATCAGATAATATCGCCATGACGTTGAACTCAAAATCAAAGGGCAGAACAATCTGTCAACAATGCTGGAGGACAACAACCAGACCCAATGCAGAACTTTGCGAACATGGTAGCTCAAGCCATGCAGCAGGGAATACCAGCCGCAGGGAACCAGCTAGACAATCGTTTGGCAAACTTTAAGGACTTCAAAGCGGTCAGACCGCCAGAATTCAGGGGAACAGCTGATCCTATAGAAGCACAAACTTGGGTTAAGGAAATTAAAAAAGTGTTTGTGATAGCTAGGGTAGCTGAGGGGTAAAAGATCACTTTTTCCACTTATATGATGAAAGGGGAGGCAAATTTCTGGTGGGAAGCAAATCAAGCGAGGGCAGGTGAAGGTGTAGTTACATGGGCTAGGTTTAAAACTCTATTTTTTGAAAACTATCTCTCAGTGAGTATGCAGGCTAGGATGGAGGTGAAATTTCTAGAGTTAAAGCAGAATAATATGACTGTTGCGGAGTATGCCGCAAAATTTAATGAATTGGCTAGGTTCGCTCAACACCAGATGGATACGGAGGCTATGAAGGCAAGAAGGTTTAAGCTGGGATTAAAACCCTAGCTCTATAACAAGGTGGCAGTGTTGCAGATAAGCACTTTTGCAACACTCATGGAAAAGGCTATCATAGCCGAAGAAGGGAGTGAGGTCATGAGCCTCTATAATAAGAAAAAAAAGAGTAAGGGCAAGGCCGAAGGAGCTGTGAAGGTGGAAAGTAATAGTGGAAATAGGAATGTGAAAATAAAAGGGAGCAATTTTGGGAATGTTCAAGTGAAGCAGGAAGGTGTTAAGAAGCAGGTAGTTCAGTGTAGAAACTGTGGGAAGAATCACTCAGGTGAGTGTCTAAAGGGAAAATTTGTTTGTTACAAGTGTGGGCAGGAGGGTCATATCTCTCCTAACTACCCCAATCTAAGGATGAACTGTGGGTGTTTTCTATGCGGATCGATGGAGCATAAGGTGAAGGATTGTACGGAAAGGAAAATGGATGCATGGAGTGTGACTATGGGTAAAGGCAGCGGGACTCTGGCGATCACGGGACCAACATCATTAAACAAACCAACAAAATCAACCGCGAGAGTCTTCAACATGACGGTTCGGGATGCCGTGGCAGCTGGTGATGGAACTCCATGTATTATTCGAATAAACTTTATTTTCTTATATATGATTTTTCTATGAATAGCAAATTATTTTATAATGAAATTTTGAAGGAGGAATTTGAGTTCTATTAGAAATCAAAATTCCGTTTAATCAGTTAGACAAGCTTTGTGATAAATAGTTAAAGATCGGTTCGATCGAATTTGATCGAGATCTATTTGAAATGACTATGTATGCTATGTAATCTTATATGTATAAGTTTTAAAATGGTGATTTTGGGGACAAAATCTTTATAAGGGAGGGTGAATGTAATAACCCGTTAGTTTCTATATAACTAAATAAAGAATTTTGCATATAAATTTTTTATTTATTTTAAAAGTGGGAATATGTGTCAGGTAATGTGTATGTATATTAGTGATAAATAAAAATTCATTTATTTCCTGAATAAACATTTTTAAAGATTTATTAATAATTATAAACTATATTTTTATAGTAACTAATTTTATAGTAGAAATGATTTTAGTATTTATTTTCCATGAAAATAAATTTATATATTATTTAAATAATATATGAAATGATTATTAGTATTATTATAATAATTATTTTATTATGTGAATTTATTTAGATTAGTGAAGTTAATTATTTTAACTTAATTAATAATGTTTTATATGCAAGATAAATCAAATATGGAATCCAAACCCTAATTTTAGATTTTGATCAAGGAATGAGAATAATAATATAATATTATTTTTATATCAATGCTATATATATGTACTTTATGCATAGACTGAAAATGGTTTGTCAATTATGGTATAGCATGTCAGAACCCTAATATTACTTTGTTAAACCCTAGTTCAAAAGTTAAATATGTGTTCAAGACTGTATAGTAATTGTGTTATATGATTTATGTTGTGTATTATAGGATTTTATGTTAATTAGGAAAAACCCTAATAAATTTTTGGAAGCCCTAATTAACTCAAAACCCTATTTCTAAAATTAGTAACCCTAATTAATAATTTGAAACCCTAATTACTATTGTAAGCTATAATTACTAAATTAGTAATCTTAATTATAATTTGTGAAGCTTAAACTTAATTTTCATGATCCATGTAATTCAAAAATTAAACACAATTACGAAACCCTAATTTTCAAAAATTAGAAAGTTAAATTGTTATTTTTATTATTTTGTTAACCCTAAATAAAAATCCTAGAAAAGCAAATTTTTGAAAACCTTAAGGTTAAACCCTAAGGGTCAAACCCTAAGGGTTTACCAAGATTACGTTAATGCCATTAAAATTTCAAGTCAATTGACAAAAATGCCCCTCTTGCATTATTGAAGCTTACTTGAATATATAGTAATAATTGGAGTTGTTGGCCAACTCTTAACCAGCCATGTGACATAAAATAACACAAATCAGCAACCATATCTCAGCCATGTTCATTACATCAATATATATATATATATAGATCAAGAGAGAGAAAAGCTCATAAATTTCTTCATTTGTACACTTACACTCAACCAACCCTCTCTCTCTCAAAACCTACGAATTTCTATAGCATTTCAGTTCTAAAACCAAGCCCCACGAATTCTATTAACAGATCAGTAGCCTAGAATCAAAGTTTGTTCATAGAAGGTATAAATCCTAATTTAAAATTTTGACTTTGATCCTCTGTTAGATGTTAGTTTTTTTTATGTTAAATATGTTATATGTAGTGTATAATGATGATCTGGGTTGCTAGATGTTAGATCCATAACATCTAGAGGCTCGGATTTGGTGTTTTTACAAATCTGGAATTTTTTTTATGTTGACTGATAACCAAATTTCAGGTTTTCTAGATCTCTTGATGTTAATGATTTTTGTTGTTTTAAGCTTTAATCTTGTAGTATGCTATAAGATCTGTATTCTGGAACTTGATTCAATGTCAGAGCATGAACCGATTGCATGATATGGGTGGTCAAACTCCATTGACCGACCATGACTGGACAAAATCTGGGTAACCCAGAATATATCTGCTTGATGCGTTGTTGTTATAAGTGTTTTATGTAATATATATGTACCCCTGCATGTTATCTAAACACTACAAGTCTTAAATCGGAAAACCCGTACATGAAAAACAAGTTGTGGAAGCCCAAATGTGGGCAGTCGAACTGTTCTTCATTTCTGGGTAACCCAGAAATGAAGAACAACTGTTGAAGAATAACTCTGACAGCCCCTTTGAAAGCTTAGATCTTACATTTGGTACATGTTGTGGCCATGTTTATTGTTGGATCATGTACTCTTACACTAGTACTGCAAGATCTGATACTTAGTTGGTCCAGAAACGCATATCACACTTATTAATTAATGGTCAAACATGATCCCTCGAAACTGGCTATGAATATTCTTGAGGACTCAAGAACACCTAAGGCGGCGCTTTCTATCGCAAAAGGCTATATCGATAGATATTTTAATTTTATTTAATTTATTTTCCAAAAAATATTTAAAAATAGAAATTAATTATTAAAAATTTCAAAAAATAGTTTTAAAAATTATTTTAAGTTATAAAAATTAACTTTTAATAATTTGACATATTTCTCATAAATATTAATATTTATTTGGATGATGTTAATATTTTATTTATTTAATAAAAGCATTAAATAAATTAATTAAAAATGATTTTAATATATTAAAAATCATTTTAAATGATAAAAAGGTATTTAAAAATATTTTAAGTTATAAAATATAACTTTTAATATTTTAAGACAAATTTTATTAATTATTTAATATTAATAATATTAGATTTATTTAAAAATTATATTAAATAAATTAATTAAAAAAGATTTTAATATTATAAAAATCATTGTAAATGAAAATAAATAGTTTAAAAATATTTTAAGTTATAAAATATAACTTTTGATATTTAAAGGTAAATTTTATTAATAATTTAATATTAAATGATATTAGAGTTATTTAATAATATTATTAAATAAATAATTTAAAAATGGTTTTATTGATTTAAAAATCATTTAAAAAGGAAATAAATGAATTAAACATATTTTAAGTTATAAATAATTACTTTTAAAATTTTGATAAATAATACATTAATACTTAAATATTAATGATAATTATTTAAAAATAATTTTAATTATTTTAAAAATCATTTAAGGGTAATATTAATACTTTAAAAATATTTTAAGTTATAATAAATGACTTTTAATATTTTGATAAATAAGTCATTAATAATTAAATATTAATGGTATTTATTTAAAAATGATTTTTTTTGTTTTAAAAATCAGTTAAGGGCAATAAAAATATTTTAAAAATATTTTGAGTTATTATAAAATATATATAATATTTTGAGTTATTATAAATATTTTGGCAAGTATTAATTAAATATTAATGATAATAGAATTATTTAATATTTAAATCATTTAAAAATGATTCCACTGTTTGAAAATTCATGATAAATTATAATAATTATTTAAAAATTATTATAAGGCTATGAAAAATAATTCGACTGATATCTAAAATATCTAAACGAATACTGAACAACACGATTGAGTCTTAGACTCGATAATTACTCGATAAAGTCGTCGGTACACCGAAATATTTCAGAAATTGATCTGGAGTTATACAATTTGACTAGATACGTGTTTATTTGTGAACCAATGACTGTTAAACCTATGTGACAATGTGATTAGGTTATGTACTGACTGCAAATAGCAGTACTATATATCTGATATGATATATTATTCTAATCGAACGAATGATCTTACTAATGATAGGTTTCGGTATAAAAGATAAAACTAGTTGCATTATTGTAAGCAGCAACTCAAGTAAGTATCCTAACTTTGCATTTACTTTATGCAATGGACATGAGTAAGAAAGTTTTAGAATTATATTATCATTATGCCTTATTATTAACTCTATTGTTATCGATTATGTATCCAATCTTTGTATTAATATAAGTTCTTAAATTATCCGATCATTGTTTATCAATACAGTATTACTGTATGATTCAAATACTTATTATGTTCGTTAATTTCTAAATATGGTTAGACATGTATCCTCACTTGGATAATCATTGTATTTAATCACATGTTGATGCATACTTATTGGTTTCCAGTATGTATACGTTTACTTAAAAAGCCCTCTAAGCTATTCGATTCAACTAGACATAAACTTAAAAATATTGTTAAACAAGATAGAACTTTATTGTATCCAACCAGATTGTTTTGGTTTGGATTCCTGACTAAGTATGAACATCCCATACATAGGAAATTTTTGTGCGCCAATGGCAGATATGATAAATGATAATATCGTTCTTGCATGTAGTATTGATCAATACAGTGCATAACGGGCTGATCACTATAATGATCGAGAAATTTGTAATTTGATTTAAATATTTATTGAATTAAATAAATATTTTAAATAATTTATTTATTTAGGAAAATAAAGAATTGATGAGTTGTGGTGAATTAATTTAGTAACTAAATTGATTAATAATTATTAAATTGAATAATGGTGATAATTTTATCTAATGGATTAAATTTAAGGAAATAAATAAATTAAATAAAGTGATGTTTCTAATTTATTAATTAAATTAGATATATAATTATTTATTAATTATAAGTATAATGATAATAAAGTTTTTATTATTATTATAAGCTATCTGAATTAATTAAATTAATTTAGTGGTGTAACAAAGTAACTATATAATATGAATAATATAATAATAATTTAACGTGGGGGAATTTTGGTTAGCCAAACTTGGCCTTGTGGCCTTTGGCTTTTTCCAACCGACACTTGTTGTTATTTTCCAACGGATGAGTACGTGGGGTGGCTAGTTTATTATGCACATTCTATTTCTATGCCCAAAGCTAACTAGATAGCATAGAAGGTTTGAGAGAGAAGAGAGAAAAACACTGAGTTCTTGGTGATTGGTAAGAGGAAGAAGGGAATTGTTAAACCTAGTCACCATCCTTTGGTAGCATACAATCAAAGTGAAGGTATAACTTACTTCAATTCTAATTTTCAGTCTTGTAATTTTGTATTCTCTGAAGTTGGTTTTGTGGAATTATTGTACAAGATGTTTTTGATTATATATATATATATATATATATATATATATATATATATATATATATATATATATATATATATATATATATATATATGTATACTCTTGAGAAATTAGTTGGTTATCATCTGTTATTGTATATCAGTTATCAAATTCGTGTAAATTGGGTAAAGGAAAAATCACAGTGTTTATGTTCATATAATTTGGCTTTAGTAAGTACAAAATGTTATGCCTTATATGTGATATATTCTGCAAATTGATGTTAGATTATGCTAGTTCATTAAGAAACGCTCATAACGTAATTTGAACGGAGTAGTTCGGACAAGAATCGAAGTCACAGTGTTCAATTTTGTGAAGAAACTCAAAAATGGAGTTTTAGTATAAAAATATGAATTTTGAGAAATTAAACTAGTTTTAGTGGATGTTAAATTGTTCTAATTGGTTGTAAATGTTAGCAAACATGTTTGTAATAGTCTGTACCAATTGTAGATGTTAATTTTACTATTTTGTGGGTGAAATTCGGGTTTGTTGGGCTAAAGTCGGCTACTATTCATCAGTCGTCTCTGCGTCTGTATGTGCACCGGCACAACTGCGTCGGTGCCAAGGCCAAAAACGGCGCAGCTGCGCCATACCCTGAGCTGTGACAATGAAGTATGTTTATTTGCAAGTCATGCGTAATGGGCTTATATTAGTTTAGCATGCATGTTAATGATGTTGAGGCATAACATAAACTACTAAAATAGATTGTCATGTGTTTTAATACAAAGTGTAAAAGATTTTTAAGTGATTGTCAATTGAGTTATAAAATGAAACCAAATGTGATATTTTCAAAAGTTAGAGATGATCAACTAGGTTATGTTGGCTTGTAATGCAATTTCAGATTCGTTAAGTATGTTAACCTACATGGTTAGGTGCTAGATTGGGTTATGACCTAAATGATGGTTTAAACCCCTAAAGCTAATATTCATACAGCTAATTATTATTGTGATTTTAATGATGTATGTAGGGTAATTGGAGATCATTTTACACTTGTGTAGCTTACAAACAAGGCAAGTTCTCTAATTCTACTTTCATAATTGTGCAAGTTTCTAAACCTTAACTCTTACATTGAGCAAGCTTTCTAACTTCATTCTTTTATTAATGAATGCAAGTTCTTAAATTCTATCGAGCAATATTATTGATCCTATTCTCATATACGATTGATTAAGCTCTTGTAATCTAATTTGTTACATCGAACAAATTTCACTTTTCTAATAATTATACAAAGCATACATTATTCTAACACGTCTATTCAAATGAGATTGTTCTAACTCTTTTGAACATAGTACTTTGCATGTGTATCATGTTTATTCAGTTATATATTGTTAACATCCGATCTTTGACTTTAATAGCCTTGTTCAGTTATACATTCTTGTATTAAACCTTTATTGATGGAAATTGAATAAGTGTTCTAAAATTCTAGAAACACTGATAAGCTAGTTCCAAACTAAAATTTCTTTAGTGCGGAAATTCTAAATACAAACTGAGACGAACAACCCTAACATAAGGGATTTTGTACGTGTAACATTTAGATATTTGTGCACAATACATGGTACAAAGGGCTGATCCCCCTAAGTACGTTAAGAAGAGTCTGTATAGTCTAAATGACTGTTAAGGTTGCGATAATAATACCTAAATACCATGGACATAGTTCGTGGTCTTAAGACCCTCAGATATTAAAGTTTGAACTTGTTTTCTAGTTCTGATTCATAGAACAAGTTCATTATTGTTGCGCATTCGTTGTTCATTCTCATGTTGTTGTTACTACTCTTTATATCAATGAGCAATTTTTTGCTCACTCTTGCAATTAACAATGCAGCTAAAGTCGAAAGAGGTGATAAGCCATCTACTAGCAAGGGAAAGGGCAAGATGTCTAAGTGATGAAGAATTAGTTAATGTTTATTTAAATCCTTGAAGTTATAAGACTTGCTTTATTTTATAATGTATTCCACAAACTGATGTACTAATTTAAGGTTAGATTATCTGGGATTGATTATGAGATGATGTAAACCTTTAATGGGAAAGATTATTATTTATGTTATTTAATGTTTTATCCTTTATCATGGGTAGTTAGATGTAATTATTTTAATAGTGAGCACCAAGTTCGGTGGAAATGAAGTACCCAGATTTGGGGGTGTCACAAGATGGTATCAAAGCTATATGTTATGAACCTTAGGCGGGAAAAACCTTAGGAAGTAGCCTTTAAGAAGTCAGTAAATGTAGAGGTGTCTAACTCTTATCGAGTTTAAGAAATGGATTAAGGTATCCATTGAAGTTAAATAATAAAAGACATTATGTGCTATATGTTAATAACTTATGTGCTCGCAAGTATCGATAATGTTAAGTAAAACTTAAAATATTTTGTTGTCAGGATGTCTGGTGAAGGAGGATCCAGTCCAGCTAGAGAGGTGATACCTCAGGTACCTATAGACGATGAACCTTGGGATATTCATGTAGTGCGGGATGAGCATGTGACCGATCCCGAGGAGATAGAGGAGGATGATGATGAGGAGGATCCTGTGGAGTTTCCACCAAACTCCATATCAGCTGAGATGTATGATGCTTTGTACGACCGTAACATAGAGTTACAGGATAATGTTAAGGAGCTGAAGGAGATGGTTAAGATGCATCATGTTGCGTTGGAGCAGAAGGATGCAAAGATTCAGGAACTTGAATTAAAACTTGGAAATACAGAATGGGATATAGTTCATACCAAGGGTCAGCATGAAGACCTGTTGGCAGTGAACGAGAAGATGAAAACTGACATGGAGAAGTTGAAAGATGACTTTAAAAAGGAATCAACTAAGCGTACAAGGGCAGAGGATGCTTAGATGAAGGCGACTCAACGTGCAGACCGTGCTGGGGCTAAAGTTCAAGTGAAGAAAGCCAAGATGAAGGAGATGGATTACGCTTTTAACTCTGCGATTGATAAGGCCCAGGATCGAGTCTATTATTACCCACCTCAATTTGAAGATTCGTCGTGGTTCGTGATGGATCGTAGAATGGCTTATCGTATCATGGAGGAGGAACGTCGAGAAGCCTTACGACGTCTTAATATGCGTAGATAGAAAATAAGAGTGATAATAATATTTGGTTAATTATGTGAATAAATAAATTGTGAATCCCTTATTTTGAGATGAATAAAGGGATAGTATGAGTATGAAATCCTTAAACTAGTTTAGTTCAGGAAAGTGGATGTTTATGGCAGATATGTTATCTTTTATGTGTGTTTTTTTTTAAAAAAAATTATGAATAAATAAGATATTAAAGTTTATTTGGATGATTATGTGTTAAAGCTTTAATCTTGGAATGCTTAAGTTAAACTTCAAATACCCAAGAAGTTGAGTAATGAAATGATAAGTGTATATTCTAACAGAAAATGCCTCCTAGAGGAAGACAACCATGTCAACAACCACCTCCTAAGGGGTCTACTGATAATAACAATGAGGCTAATGCTAATCTGGTTCAGCAGTTGGTGACTCTGTTGACGGGTGCACTTGCGAATCAACCGCAAGCTCAAGCTACGACTTTTAAGGAATTCAAAGCAGTTGGACCACCAGAGTTTCAAGGGTATATGAATCAAGTGGAAGCCTAAACCTGGATTTTAAAAATGGAAAAGGTGTTCGACGTTGCTAGAGTTAACAAAGATCAGAAGACTGCATTCGTAACGTTCATGCTGAAGTCTGAAGCTAACTACTAGTGGCAAGCAAATAAGGTTCGTGGAGGATAAGGAGTGATAGCGTGGGATAGATTTAAGGAGATATTTTTCGAAATGTATTTTCCTACGAGTTCTCAAAATCAGTTGGAAGTACAATTTCTAGAGCTGAAGCAAGGAACAATGACGGTGCCAGAATATGCTGTGAAGTTTAACGAGTTAGCAAGGTTTGCCACATATCAAGTCAATACCAACGAACATAATGTGAGAAGGTTCGAACAAGGATTGAAACCCTAGTTGTATAGTAAGGTTTTAATGTTTCAGTTAAATACATTTACGACTGTACTGGAAAAGGCAATCATCGCAGAAGGTGGACGCGATGCCTTGACCAAGTACAATCAAGAACAAAAGAAGAGGAATAATGATAGTGAAAATAAGGTTGGAAGAAGTAATGTTAGAAGCAACAATCAGAAGAGGAAGTAGAATAAGAATTCGACCACAGGAGGATAGCAAGGAAGTCAGCAGAAGAAAAAGTTTGAAGCGTGTGAAACGTGCGGGAAGAACCATACTGGGGTATGTTTGAAGGGAAAGCGGGTGTGTTTCAACTGTGGTCAGGAGGGACACATTGCGCCGAACTATTTTAGTCCGAAGAAAGGAGCATGTTTTACCTGCGGTTCTAAGGATCACATAGCTCGTGATTGCCCTAAGAAGCCAGCGGGAAGTGCAAGTGGCGGAGAGGGAAACAACAATGGTGGTGGTGCATTGACTATCACTGGACCTGCACAGTCAAGCCGACCTACTACAAGAACTTTTAATATGACTGTGCAGGATGGTATTCAGTCTAACGATGTGGTGTCAGGTATCATTCCGATTAATGGTATTAATGCTTATGTACTGTTTGATTCGGGTGCTATTTGTTCATTTATATCTGATGAATTTGCTCAGAACTTAGGTTTGCCTCACAAAAAATTAGAATTTCCCTTAAGTATAGAGATTGCGAATAGGGAAGTGATTCCTGTTAGATTCATATATAAGAATTGTAGAGTAGTTATAAAGGGTCAAGAGTTTAGGGTAGACTTAATACCAATTAGACTGGGGAGTTTGATGTTATCCTGGGAATGGATTGGTTATTCAATTACAGAGCAGTAATTGATTGCCAAAGAAAATGTGTTAACCTTATGACTCCGTCAAAGGTTGTGTTTTATGACAGCAAATCACCTCGACAAGCAAGTTGTCTGACGGTGATGCAAGCCAAGAAATTGTTGAGACAAGGATGTGTAGGATATTTAGCCTACATAGTTGATACACAGAAGAGAAGTGCGAATTTAGAAGAAATACCGATCATAAGAGATTTTGCAGACATATTTCCAGATGATTTGTCGGGTCTTCCACCGGATCGACAAATTGAGTTCGTAATTGATTTAGTACCAGGAACGGGTTCGATATCTAAGGCACCATACAGAATGGCCCTGGTGAAGATGAAAGAGTTGATGGTGCAATTGCAAGAGTTGCTTGACAAGAAGTATATTCAGCCGAGTGTTTCGCCATGGGGAGCGTCGATGTTGTTTGTTAAGAAGAAAGACGGATCGATGCGGCTCTGCATTTATTATCGAGAATTTAATAAGGTTACGATTAAAAATAAATATCTGTTACCGAGAATCGACGACCTGTTCGATCAGCTGAAGGGTGCGAGGTATTTTTCAAAGATAGACTTGAGAAGTGGTTACCACCAGTTGAAGGTGAGGCCAGAGGATGTATCGAAAATGGCATTTAGAACTCGGTATGGTCATTACGAGTTTCTAGTTATGTCATTTGGTTTAACCAATGCACCTGCAGCGTTCATGGATTTGATGAATAGGGTGTTTAAACCATTTTTAGACAAATTTGTGGTGGTGTTTATTGGTGTATTCCAAAACTAAGGAGGAACATGTTGAACACTTAAGAGTGACGTTGGAAACATTGAGAAAAAAGAAGTTGTACGCTAAGTTCTCAAAATGTGAATTTTGGTTGGAACGTGTACAGTTTCTCGGGCATGTTATTGATAAAGACGGAATTTCGGTAGATCCATCAAAAGTTGAAGCTGTAGTAAATTGGGATCAGTTGAAGACACCGTCAGAGATAAGGAGTTTCTTAGGATTAGCAGGTTACTACAGGCATTTTATTTAAGACTTTTCCAAGATCGCGACTCCGTTGACGAATTTATCTAGGAAAGCGGTTAAGTTTGTTTGGACAGAGAAGTGTGAGAAAAGTTTTTAAGAATTAAAGAATAGGTTAAGTTCGGCACCTGTGTTATCATTGCCTGATGATACAGGGAATTTTGTGGTGTATAGTGACGCATCGTATAAAAGACTAGGCTGTGTGCTTATGCAAAACGGTAGATTTATTGCGTATGCATCACGTCAGTTGAAAGATTATGAGAATGGGTATCAGACTCATGATTTAGAGTTGGCGACGGTGGTGTTTGCCCTGAAGATTTGGAGACATTATCTTTATAGAGAGCGGTGTGACATATGTACTGACCATAAAAGTCTGAAGTATATTTTTACACAAAAAGATTTAAATATGAGGCAGCGAAGATGGTTGGAGCTGATCAAAGACTATGACTGCGAGATTTTTTATCATCCTGGAATGGCGAATGTTGTTATTGATGCTTTAAGTAGGAAGGGACGAGATAAGTTAATGATGTTGGCAGCTCAGTAAAAGTTAGTATCGAAAATGGCTAAGATGGAATTGGAAATTAAATATCCGATAGAATCTGACGACAATTTGTTCCAGATAGGAAACGATTCAACGTTGGTAGATAAGGTGAAGAATGTACAACTTCAGGATGAAGACTGCAAAAAGATAAAACAAAAAGTATCTGAAGGGGATGAAATCAAATTCAAAATCGATTCTAAAGGGTTACTTCGATTCGAAGGGAGAATTTTGGTTCTGCCAATACCAGAAGTTAAAGAGAAAATTTTGAGTGAAGCTCACAACTCAAGATATTCGATTCACCCTGGAAGTACAAAGATGTGTCAGGATCTTAGACATCATTTTTGGTGGCCGAATATGAAGAGGGATGTTGTTGAATGCGCGGAGAAATGTTTAACGTGTCAGAAAGTTAAAGCTGAACATTAAAGGCCAAGTAGATTACTGCAACCGTTGGAGATACCGGAGTGGAAGTGGGAGTATATCACAATTAATTTTGTGGTAGGTCTTCCAACGACTCAACAAGGTTACGACGCCGTTTGGTTGATTGTCGATCGACTGACGAAATAGACACACCTCTTACCAATCAAGATTAGATTTAACCTAGATCGGTTAGCAAAACTGTACATGAAGGAAATTGTTTCAAGACACGGTGTACCTATGTCCATTGTGTCAGACAGAGATCCACGTTTCATGTCTAATTTTTGGAAACGATTACAAGAATGTTTGGGAACTCAGTTGAGAATGAGCACAGCGTGCCATCCTCAAATCGACGGATAGATTGAGAGGACCATCTAGACACTAGAGGACATGCTCAGAGCATGTATTATGGATTTCAAGGGAAATTGGGACGATCATTTACCATTGGTCGAATTTTTATATAATAATAATTATCACGCGAGTATTGGCATGCCGCCTTATGAAGCATTACACGGTGGAAAATGCAGAACTCCGTTATGCTGGGATGAGGTAGGAGAACGTCAACTTTTGGGTCCAGAGTTGGTACAACAAACCGTTGAGATCGTCAAGATGATTCGAGCAATATTGATAGCCGCACAGGATAGACAGAAGAAATATGCTGATCAACACCGATAAAATCGGGGATTCGATGTTGGTAGTTATGTTTTCTTGAAAGTATCTCCTTGGAAGGGGAAAATTCGGTTTGGTAAGAAAGGAAAATTGAGCCCTAGGTTTATAGGACCTTTCGAAGTGCTTCGAAGAGTTGGTGAAGTGGCATACGTGGTAGCTTTACCTCCAGAATTGGTGCATTTCCATAATATTTTCCATGTCTTAGTGTTGGGACCATATAAGCATGACTATAAACATGTTAAAGAATATGAGCCTCTACAGTTTGAGAAAGATTTGTCCTACGACGAAGTCCATGTTCAAATTATTGACAGAAAAGAGCAGGTACTGAGGAATAAAATGATACATTCTGTTAAGGTAATCTGGAAGAACCACAATGCTGAAGAAGCTACGTGGGAGCTTAAAAGCGTTATGATGAAGAATTGTCCTCAGTTATTTGCTTGATCTTGTATAGCGATTCTGGGGACAGAATCTTGTTAAGGAGGGGAGAATGTGACGAATGAATTTGTCGAGTTGTGATTCTGGGGATAGAATCCTTTTAAGGAGGGAAGGATGTAACGATTGAGAAATTTATAATTTGATTTAAATATTTATTGAATTAAATAAATATTTTAAATAATTTATTTATTTAGGAAAATAAAGAATTAATGAGTTATGGTGAATTAATTTAGTAACTAAATTGATTAATAATTGTTAAATTGAATAATGATGATAATTTTATCAAATGAATTTAATTTAAGAAAATAAATAAATTAAATAAAGTGATGTTTCTAATTTATTAATTAAATTAGATATATAATTATTTATTAATTATAAGTATAATGATAATAAGGTTTTTTTTATTATTATAAGTTATCTGAATTAATTAAATTAATTTAGTGGTGTGACAAAGTAACTATATAATATGAATATTATAATAATAATTTAGTGTGGGGGAATTTTGGTTAGCCAAACTTGGCCTTGTGGCCTTTGGCTTTTTCCAACTGACGCCTGTTGTTATTTTCTAACGGATGAGTACGTGGGGTGGCTAGTTTATTATGCGCATTCTATTTCTATGCCTAAAGCTAACTAGATAGCAAAGAAGGTTTAAGAGAGAAGAGAGAGAAACACTAAGTTCTTGGTGATTGGCAAGAGGAAGAAGGGAATTGTTAACCATAGTCACCATCCTTTGGTAGCATACAATCAAAGTGAAGGTATAACTTACTTCAATTCTAATTTTCAGTCTTGTAATTTTGTATTCTCTGAAGTTGGTTTTGTGGAATTGTTGTACAAGATGTTGTTGATTATATATATGTATACTCTTGAGAAATTAGTTGGTTATCATCTGTTATTATATATATCAGTTATCAAATTCGTGTAAATTGGGTAAAGGAAAAATCACAGTGTTTATGTTCATATAATTTGGCTTTAGTAAGTACAAAATGTTATGCATTATATGTGATATATTCTACAAATTGATGTTAGATTATGCTAGTTCATTAAGAAATGCTCATAACGTAATTTGAACGAAGTAGTTCAGACAAGAATCGAAGTCACAGTGTTCAATTTTGTGAAGAAACTCAAAAATAGACTTTTAGTATAAAAATATGAATTTTGAGAAATTAAACTAGTTTTAGTGGATGTTAAATTGTTCGAATTGGTTGTAAATGTTAGCAAACATATTTGTAATAGTCTGTACCAATTGCAGATGTTAGTTTCATTGTTTTGTGGGTGAAATTCTGGTTTGTTGGGCTAAAGTCAGCTACTGTTCATCAGTCGTCTCTGCGTCTGCCTGTGCATTGGCGCAGCTGCACCGGTGCCAAGGCCAAAAATGGCGTAGCTGCACTGGCGCAGCTGCGCCGGTCCCAGGCTTAAGTTTGGCGCAACTGCGCCATACCCTGAGCTGTGACGGTGAAGTCTACTTATTTGCAGGTCATGCGTAATGGGCTTATACTAGTTTAGCATGCATGTTAATGATGTTGAGGCATAACATAAACTACTAAAACAGATTGTCATAGGTTGTAATACAAAGTGTAAAAGATTTTTAAGTGATTGTTAATTGAGTTATAAAATGAAACCAAATGTGGTGTTTTCAGAAGTCAGAGATGAACGACTAGGTTTTGTTGGCTTGTAATGTGATTTCAGATTCGTTAAGTATGTTAACCTACATGGTTAGGTGCTAGGTTGGGTTATGACCTAAATGAAGGTGTAAACCCCTAAAGCTAATATTCATACAGCTAATTGTTGTTGCGATTTTAATGATGTATATAGGGTAATTGGAGTTTATTTTATACTTGTGTAGCTTACAGACAAGGCAAGTTCTCTAATTCTACTTTCATAATTGTGCAAGTTTCTAAACCTTAACTCTTACATTGAGCAAGCTTTCTAACTTCATTCTTTTATTAATGAATGCATGTTCTTAAATTCTATCGAGCAATACTATTGATTCTATTCTTATATATGATTGATTAAGCTCTTGTAATCTAATTCGTTACATCGAGCAAATTTCACTTTTCTAATTATTATACAAAGCATATATTGTTCTAATACGTCGATTCAAATGAGATTGTTCTAACTCTTTTGAACATAGTACTTTGTATGTGTATCATGTTTATTCAGTTATATATTGTTAACATCCGATCTTTGACTTTAATAGCCTTGTTCAGTTATACATTCTTGTATTAAACCTTTATTGATGGAAATTGAATAAGTGTTCTAAAATTCTAGAAACACTGATAAACTAGTTCCAAACTAAACTTTTTTAGTGCCAAAATTCTAAATTCAAACTGAGACGAACAACCCTAACATAGGGGATTTTGTATGTGTAACGTTTAGATGTTTGTGCACAATACATGGTACAGAGGGCTGACCCCACTAAGTACGTTAAGAAGAGTCTGTATAGTCTAAATGAAATTTAAGGTTGAGGTAATAATACCTAAATACCGTGGACATAGTTCGCGGTCTTAAGACCCTCAGATATTAAAGTTCGAACTTGTTTTCTATTTCTGATTCATAAAACAAGTTCATTATTATTCAGTATTCGTTGTTCATTCTCATGTTGTTGTTACTACTCTTTATATCAATGAGCAATTGTTTGCTCACTCTTGAAATTAACAATGCAGCTAAAGTCGAAAGAGGTGATGAGCCATCTACTAGCAAGGGAAAGGGCAAGATGTCTAAGTGATGAAGAATTAGTTAAAGTTTATTTAAATGCTTGAAGTTATAAGACTTGCTTTATTTTATAATGTATTCCACAAACTGATGTAATAATTTAAGGTTAGATTATCTGGGATTGATTATGAGATGATGTAACCCTTTAATGGGAAAGATTATTATTTAAGTTAATTAATGATTTATCCTTTATCATGGGTATTTAGATGTAATTATTTTAATAGTGAGCACCAAGTTCGGTGGAAATGAAGTACCCGGATTTGGGGGTGTCACAATCACCCCCCGTGCCTGTAAGTTATGACGATTTGCAGATGAAGTTCTATTTAACCTTTTTAAAAATTGAAAATAAAGTTCTTAGTCTGTCGAATGATTTCCATTTATAATCAGTACGTAGTTTCAAAAAATTGATATAAAATAGATATGTCGTTATTATTGGTTCAGCTTACTTCACAACTGTTGATTCGTTGTAGAAGTGTCATTCAAAGAAAATATTTACCTCGTTCAGCTAACACTTATTATTTACTATTACTTACTGGGCAATCGAATTCTCATCCTTGCTTTAAATTTAAATATTTTCAGCTATGTGTGATCAACCAGAAAGCTCTGCCAAGAACAAAGGAAAAGGAAAGGTAGCAGAATAAGTTCTATGCTATCATGTGTAATAATTAGACTTTAGAAAGACTACGATATTAATTATTATAATGTAATGTAATTTATAAAGGTCACGTACCTGGGATTCAAACTTTGATATGTAAATTAAGTTTAGTATTTATATTATTGTTATTATTATTAGTATTATTCCACTCATAGAAATGGTATCGTGAAACACCGAGTTCGGGTTTCAAGTACCTGAATTTGCGGGCGTCAAAAACTAGCTCAGCAAGTACAACAATTCTAGTAAAATAGTATGCTTAAAACATAGGAATTGTATATCTTCAATAGCTGAACAATAGTTATGAAGTACTATCGATAATTAAAAATAGCACTTCTTTTCATTCAAAATGTTTTACAATGACAATATTCAATAAAACATCAATTCCGGTCCAAGACCATGAGCATTTCACAAGTTCTTTGAAAAGGACATCCTGACACTAAGTCCGTAAGTCTGGCATAGCTTACGAACACGTCTGGGTGATCAGCCTATAGTACTCTATGTTAATCAACACTACATTCATTAAATGTATATACGTTTAAGTTGTGGCAACCTCGCGTACCTGTCGTTTGACGACAAAACAATTTATGATACTCAGCCTTCATTTGAAAATCACACCAACATAGTTTGGTAAAACATTGTCAATACTTTGATAGATTATAAGAAATCCACATATCGTGAGTCTAGCCAAAAGAATTTTCTTTGGCTTCATCAGACGTTAACTCACGCGTAAGAATACATGAATCACAAAGCTTGTCCAGACTGAACTGAAACAAGGGTTAGAATACTTGTCTTTAGCGTCTGCTACAGATATAACACATGCATACAGTTAAGATCAAATCACAATACTACTAATTTTCTACTCATATACCATAATTGACTAACCATTAACAATACGTACATACAATACATATTTAAAGCACTGAAGAATCAAAATATAATTAATATTATATTATTATTCTCATTCATTTATCAAAATGCAAAATTAGGGCTTGGATTCCATATCTGATTTATCTTACATAAATAACATTATTAATTAAGTTAAAATAATTAACTTAATTAATCTAGCATAAATTCATATAATAAAATAGATTAATTATTATAATAATTCTAAAAATCATTTCATATATTATTTAAATAATATATAATTATATTTTCATGAAAAATAATTAATAAAAATATTTCTACTATACAGTTAATTATTATAAGAATATAATTTATAATAATCAATAATTCTAAAATAAAATTATTTGTAAATGTTCATGTAATAAATATATTTTTATTTATCACATAAATACATATACATATTATCATGGCAAATATTCCCATATTTATTTTAATAAAAAAAAATTATACGCAAAATTTCTGATTTATTTGTATAGAAAATACCGGGTTGTTACATTCACCCTCCCTTATAAAGATTTCGTCCCCGGAATCACCGTTTTAAAACCTATACATACAAGGGAACATAGCATACACAATAATTGCAAGTAAATCTCAATCATAATTTGATCGAACTGATCTTTAACTATTCATATAAAGCTTGTCTATCTGATTAAACGGAAAAATTTGATTTCTAAAAGAACTCAAATTCCTCCTTCAAAATTTCTTTATAAAATAATTTACTATATATAGAAAACTCATATATAAGAGAATAAAAGGTATACGAATAATACCTGGAGTTCCATTGCCAACTGCCATCGTATCCTGTACCGTCATGTTAAAGACCCTTGCTGTTGATTTTGTTGGCTTAGTTGATGATGTTGGTCCCGTGATCGCCAGAGTCCCACTGCCCTAGCCAGTATTCACACTCCCTGCCTCCATCCTCCTTTTTGAACAATCCTTTACCTTGTATTCAGTCGACCCGCATAGAAAACACCTACTGCTCATCCTAGGATTGGGGCAGTTGGGAGAGATATAGCCCTCCTGCCCGCACTTAAAGCAAACAAATTTACCTTTCAGACATTCCCCAGAGTGGTTCTTTCCACAAGTCTTACATTGTACCGCTGGCTTCTTAACTCTTTCCTGCTTCACCTGAACACTTCCAAAATTGATCCCCTTCCTTTTGCTACTACCACTTCTACTTCCACAATTAATTTCTACCTTCCTAGCATCAACCATACCCTTGTTCTTCCTCTCCTTGTTGTAGAGGCTCATGGCCTCACTCCCCTCTTTAGCTATAATCGCTTTTTTTCATGAGTGCTGTAAATGTAGGGATCTGCAACACTGCCACCTTGTTATAGAGCCAGGGTTTTAATCTCAGCTCAAACCTTCTAGCTTTCCTAGCCTCCGTATAAACTTGATGCGGAGCGAACCTAGCCAACCCATTGAATTTTGATGCGTATTTTGACACCGTCATATTCTCCTCCTTTAACTCTAAAAATTTCACCTCCATCCTAGCCTGCATACTAGATGAAAAATAGTTTTCGAAAAACAGTGTCTTAAACCAATCCCGTGTAACTGCACCTTCTCCTGCCCTTGCCTGATTTGCTTCCCACCAAAAGTTTGCCTCCCCCTTCATCATGTACGTGGCAAAAGCGGTCTTTTGTCCCTCAGCTACCCTAGCTATCACGAATGCTTTTTCAATTTCTTTAACCCAAGTTTGGGCCTCTACAAGGTCAGTTATCCCTTTGCATTCTGGCAGTCCTACAGCCTTAAAATCTTTAAAATTCGCTAAGTGATTGTCTGGCGGGTTCCCTGCGACTAGTATTCCCTGCTGCATAGCCTGAGTTACCATGTTCGCAAAGTTCTACATCGGGTCTGGTTGTTGTTCCCCAGAATTGTTGGCAGATTCTTCTGCCCTTTGATTTCGAGTTCGACGTCTTGGCGGCATTATCTGATCAAATAAAATTATAAATTTAACTTAAATTCTAAACCGTATCATATAAGTTTAATATATTAAAATTGTTTCATTACTTAAATATAGATTCATATTCATTTAACGAATACTTTACATTGCATATCACATAATTCTTTAAACATCAGCTATCCCTTTGAGACCACAAAAGTCGGGATTTACAATCTTGATTAATACAAAAGTTGGAAACATTACATTACACATTATATTTTTGGATCTGGTACTACGTTTTCCAAAATAACCACCTCATCCGAGTTGGTTTCATTGTGAGCCTCTATTTCAGCTATTGGCTTCGATATTAGCTCGGGTGTATGGATTTGATCTTTCTTCATGCTATAAGCATATAATAAGCCTTTTCCACCTGATATCTACACACATAAATTATCCTTATTAGCATGTAGTTTAAACACACAGCAAATAATAGTTTTATATAAGTTATCTTTTATTTTGTTTAACGATAAATTTATCCAATTCATCTCCTTTTAAACTCTATATGAGTTATTTATATTTTCAACATTTCCCTCTTTTCTAAGGTTATAGCCTAAGGTCTAGTCCACCTAAGGTTTTTACTCTAAGCTCTGATACCAACCTGTAAAGTCCCCAAATTCAGGTACTTCAAACCCGAACTCGGTGCTTTACGATACCATTTTTATGAGCGAAATAATACTAATAATAATAACAATAATATAGATATCAAGCTTAATTTACATAATCATCATAGTCTAGCTCCCAAGTAAGTAACCTTTAATACATTCCTTACATAACATGATAGATAATATATATTAATGTCTTAATAATATCAAACAATTACATAAGATAACATTGCATTCATTCAACAACCTTTCCTTTTCCCTTGTTCTTAGCAGAGCCTTCAGGTTGTTCACACTTAGCTGAAAATATTTAAATTAAGCAAGGATGAGCATTTGAGTGCCCAGCAAGTAATAACAATTATAAGTATTAGCTGAAAGGATTAAATGTTTTCTTTGTACTACCCTTCTACAACGAATTAATAGTTACGAAGTAATCTGAACCGATAATAATAACATAACAACTCTCTATCAAATTTTTAAAACTACGTATTGACTATAAATAGGGTTAAGATGACATACTATGAACATTGTTTAAAATTTTCAAATAGGTTTAGCAAAACTTCATCCGCAACCGTCATAACTTACGGACACGGGGGGTGATCAGCCTGTTATGCCCTGTATTGATCAATACTACATTCAAGAATGATGGTATCATTCACTCTGTCCACCTTGGACGCATAAAAGTTTTTCCATGCTCTGGATGTTCATACTTAGTCGGGAATCCGAACCAAAATAATTTGATTGGATACAAAAAGGTTTTATTATATTCAACAATATTTCTAAATCTGTGTCTAGCTGGTCAAATAGCTTAGACGACTTCTACTTATTGTATATATACAGGAGATCAATAGGTATATATATACATATATATCAACATGTGATTAAATACAATGATTATCCAAGTGGGGACACTTGGATAACCATATTTAGAAATTAACGAATAGAATATATATATCTGAATTACAATATAGTACCATGTTGATAATCAATGATCGGATATAACATATATAACAATAGGGTTAATAATCTGACACAATAATAATATAATTCTGAATCTTTTTACTCATGTCCATTGCATAAAGAAAATGCAAATGCAGGATACTTGCTTGAGTTGCTGCTTACTATTACGCAACTTAGTTTTATCTTTTGTATCACAACCTATCAGTAATAAGATCATTCGTTTGATTAGAATAATATATCATATCACATAGTACTGCTATTTGTAGTCAGCACATAACATAATCACATTGTCACATATGTTTAACAATCATTTGATCATAAACAAATACGTATTTAGTCAAATTATCTAAGTCCAGATCAATTTTTAAAATATGTCATTCTACCAACGGCTTTATCGGGTAATTATCGAGTCTAAGACTCTATCATGTAGCTCAATAACTATAATTATCAGTCATGTTATTTTTAAATGACTTATAATAATTTTTAAATATTTATTATAATTTATCATGAATTTTCAAACACCGGAATCAGTATTAAATGATTTAAATATTAAATAATACTATTATCATTAATATTTAATTATTAGTAAAACCATTGCCAAAATATTAAAGTTATTTATAATAACTCAAAATATTTTTTAAGTATTAATATTACTCTTAAATGATTTCTAAAGCATTTAAAATCATTTGTAAATAAGTTCCATTAATATTAAAATATTAATGTACTATTTATCAAAATATTAAAAGTCATTAAGTATAACTTAAAATATTTTTAATTTATTTATATCCTCTTTAAATGATTTTTAAATTAATGAAACAATTTTAAAACTATTTATTTAATATCATTATTAAATAAATTTAATATCATTAATATTAAATTATTAATAAAATTATCCTTTAAATATTAAAAGCTATATTTTATAACTTAAAATATCTTTAAACACTTTATTTTTATTTAAAATGATTTTTATAATAATAAAATCATTTTAAACTAATTTATTTAATATAATTATTAAATATCCTTAATATCATTAATAATAATTAATTAATAAAATTTATATTTAAATATTAAAAGTTATATTTAATAACTTAAAATATTTTTAAACTCTTTATTTTCATTTAAAATAATTTTTCTAATATTAAAATCATTTTTAAATTAATTTAATTATTAAATAATTCTAATGTCACTAATATTAAATAATTAATAAAATTTGCTTTAAAATATTAAAAGTTATATTTTATAACTTAAAGTATTTTTAAATAACTTATTATCATTTAAAATATATTTTAATATAATAAAATTATTTTTAATTAATTTATTTGATGTATTTAATAAGTAAATTAAATATCAATAATATTTAAATAAATACTAATATTTATGAAAAATATTTCAAATTATTAAAAGTTAATTTTTATAACTTAAAATAATTTTTAAAATTATTTTTGTAATTTTCGAAAATTGATCACTATTTTTAAATTATTTTCAGAAATTAAATTAATTAAAATTACACAGTCTGTCGCTAAAGGTACCTATAGTGACAAAACTGTTACTATAAGTGTTCTTCAGCAAACCCAAACATTCATAGATAGTCACAATGGTACTAGGTTTGACCATGAATAATTCTTCATATATGATGTTTCTAGGATATCTGTTGATCACAACTTGTAGAACTAATGTAACATTACATGATACAACAACAATCATGATCATACAATACATAACAAAAGAGATCTGATCGTCCAAATTGGCTGTCAAAGCTGTTCTTCATTTCTGGGTTACCCAGAAATGAAGAACAGTTTGTGAGGCCTGCTTTGGGCTTCCACAACTTATTTTTCATGTAATGTTTAAGTGATCTAAGGGTTCTAGGTTGTAGACCACATGTAGTACTACAGATTTATTTCATAAAATACAATCAACATTAACAGAATCAACAGCTATGATCCGGTCAAACCATGTCAGTCGACATGTTCATATGTTTTCTAGGTTACCCAGAAAACAGAGAACATGCTCGACCTGCCTGGTTTGATCGTCCACTACAATCACCCAGTTTAATGATTAGGAGATTTTAAGGCATAAACAAGGAGTTCAAATACTAGACTACAAGTTAGATACAACAACAAAACCAAAACATCAACATACTGACAGATCTAGTCGATTTAAAACGTTGTCAGGCCGGTTCTGGGCAGTTTCTAGGTTACCCAGAAACGCCCAGTCATGGCCTGTCAACGACTTTTGAACTCGATTATCTTGCAATATGGACTCGATATATGCCTGATTCTTGATCCAGATCAAAGAGTGTGACACCCCCAAATCCGGTACTTCCATTTCCACAGGATTTGGTGTTCACTGTACAAACATCATCCATCTATCTACCCATAAATAAATGCAAACCATGCAATAGATAGAAATAATAATAAATCTCCCTTTATGGGGTTACATCAACTACATAATAAATAAATCTCAGGTTACTCTAACCTTAAATCATTTGTGCAGAAACATAAACAAATAATAAGTCTTAAACAACATCGAGTCTTAACAATAACATTTTTAAAATTTAATAACACGTCTTCATCACTTAATAGCTTCGCCATTGCCTTTGCTAGAAGGAGGCTCGTCGGTTCTTTCGTTCTTAACTGCAATGTTATTATTACGCAAGAGTGAGCACGATTTCCCACAAGTATAAAAATGAAATAACAATATAATAACATGCGAGTGAATCGAAGAATTCTGAAATGAAGCTCAACTTTTGAACCAAAAATGATTATCAAGAATCAAAAGAATTCTGAGGGTCATAAGACCTTGAACTATGTCCTAGGTTATCAAGGATTATACTTGAAACATTTAACAGTTATAAGACTATGGACTCTTCTTCTCTTATTTTGGGGGATCAGCCCTTAGTACCATACTATGCACAATATCTTAACGCTAACGCATAAGTAATCCCCTATACAGGGTTGTTCATCTTAGTTTGACATTAGAGTCCGCACCAAAGGAAGTTTGGTTTGGATAAATCAATAAGCTTTCGGGAATTTAGAACATTCATCAACTATGGACTAGTCGAATCAATAAGGGTTCGTTAGTCTAACAAGGTTCACAATAAATGGTATTTAAATTGAATAACAATCTCAAGAGATATACAATAGAACAAGTATTGTATAACAGATTCATACTTTGAAAAGATAGTTAATCTTTAATATAACAAATCAAACTTGATTTAATAATGACAAGAATTGCTTGAAGTAATTTACAAACTTGAATAATGATAACAAGTAGGGTTAGGATACTTGCTTCGTGCGTAGATTACACTTAATTAACTCGTTCTTTGAATTAAATCCTACATATCAATTACGTTCACAATACCAGTCAATTACAACGTACTAAACATCATAAGTTCATTCTCTTTGTTTAACTTTGATTATGACTATACTTAGTCAATTTATCACATTCATTGTCACATAATTTACACCTCACAATTAACAAGCTAATTATGTAATCAATAATTCAATACACATGTAATTATGTTATTTATATGTTAAGTATCTATTTTAACATCTCATTATACTTATAACATAATTTTATGTTTATTACATTAAGTTAACATCACATTCATGGACTTAAACACTTTAAAATTTTCGTTTCTGAATTTTCTGGAGAGTGGCGCTGCGGCGCCACTTTTGTACTAAGGATTCGCGCTGCGGTGCCGTGGCGCGGGAAAAAGGCAGGAAGTCGGCGCTGCGGCGCGGCGTACTAGTTGTAGAAATGGCAGTTCGCGAAAAATCGCAGAACATGCCAATTTCTATCAATTTCTTAATTTCTACATGAATTTAGACACACCCACATGATATAATTCATACATAATCATTATCCAACACTTAAAGAGTGATTTTAACCCATTAAAACATATAATTACAGAATTAAAATATGCAAATTGTACTGTTCTTGATGTTCTTGAACACAAACATGGAATTTAATACTACGGATTCGTTATAAGGCCAAATCCAACCATTCAAGTATCGTTTTGTTCGTTTTATCATGCATAATCAAATAAGAGTATAAATTTTACAAAACTATTTATGTTTGACACATTAAATTTACGTATAAGGGCCATATGGCCAAAACCTAAACTCTGTAAATTTTGAAATAACAAGTCATCCTATTACGAAACTTATGATATGTAATCATATACAATATATATTAAACATGTTACTATGACATAAATCACGTATATAACCATATAGTCAATACAATTTCTAACCACAGAGAATTTTACAGAACTTGAAGAGCCATATTTTATAGCACTAAATGACGTAGAAAAGAATTGGGTTAAAGGGATTACCCAAGCGTAGAATTAATAGAAGATGAATTCCTTCTCAGATGACTCTCACGATCCTCTTAAAAATATCTGAATTCTCAACTCTTTCTCTGTATCTCTCCCTGTTATGCTTTCTAGACTTAGGCAAATAATGAAGAAGAAAAGAATACGTAATATAATAAAGGAAATAGAAACTAATGCGCATAATGGTCAGTTAACCCAGTCATGGGTAACTACTGATAACTCTCATTAAGGCCATGTTTGGCTAGTTTTAAAAACTGAATCCCATTTAATTTAATAACTATCTCATCATATAGTTTAAAAATGTCACACTCCTTATAAAATAAATCTAATATTTTATTTAATTTACTTTAAATATAATAATTTCTCATAAATTCACATAGTCACGTAATTAAATTTCTCGTTAATAAATAATGTCAAATTATTAACTCTCTAATTAATAATTAAATTAATTAAAATACCTATAGGCTTATTAAATATTTCTTTTAATACAATAAGCTCACATAATCACATACTTTGATAATAAAAATTCTCCACATTAATTCAATAAATGTAGCACATATAATTAAATTAATCTACCAAAATTGCATCAATTAATTCTTTAATCTAATAATTAAATCATTGAAAATATTTATTTACTTCAATAAATATTAAAATTAAATTACAAAAATCTCGTTTGTCACATCTTTTCCCTCTTAAAAGGATTCTGTCCTCAGAATCACAATTCAAACAATTCGTCCCGTTACATTCTCTCCCCCTTACAAAGATTCTGTCCCCAGAATCGAAGACACAATTTAAACACATAATTCAGAGAAATCTTTCATCATATTATCTAAATATAGATTTTATATTTCATACTATATTCCTTACTTTAACAAATTCTAGGTTTCATTTCATAACTTTCACTTGAACTCAATTATATTGTGAGTATTATATATCTTTTAACCCATTCATTTTTTTTAAGGATCGCTATCAAAAATACTCGGGATATTACATTCACCCTTTCTTCTAAGAATTTCGTCCTCGAAATTTTATCTATTAATCTTTATTCATTCAATCTATCAAAATAGATTTTACGTTAATACTATATTCATTCCTTGGGCTTTATAACCACTTCTTTCCACAAAGATCTTTCTACAATTATTAGACATTTCTATTAAAAGTTTAACATTATTCTTTGATAACTCATATCCTTCTCACTTCAAAATCTCTTTTCTCACTTATTCAACATACTCATTATGCAATGTCGCATTCTACGACTTACTTCTTTCTAAGGAATACTTTCATTACCACATTCGCCTTTTAGAATAGCAAGAATCTTCCACAATTGCTCAATAATTGGAAAGAAGTATAAATAACTAAAGAATTTAAAAGATTCCAAATCATGCTGAGGGGTCACAAGGCCGTGAACTCTATTCTCGGTTTACTAGTGCTTCAACTCAATCCTTCACACTGCAAATCAAAGTGTTTATCAATCACAAAGACTAAAAATACCCTCTTCACGTACACTAGGTGGCCAGCCTATTGTACCACTACGTTGGGCTGCAACGTAGTGTTTTGTAACGACTATATGCGTTACGCTCGGAACCATTGTCCCTGAAAACATGTCCCCTTATAGGGTTGTTCACCTCAGCTTTTCAACATCTGAATCCGCACCAAAATAATTTGGTTTGGCATAACTTTTCAATAAACGCTTGAATTTCATGAACATCTTTCAATATTTGTCTAGCTGAATCAAATAGCATAGACCTCTACAACAATTCGGATATCAACCAAAATATACATATACATACATACATATGTATTCTCATATCTTAAAGAAATCTCAAAAATCTTTTTATGACGTCATGACACCGCACTATATTTACAGTTCGTTGAGGATTCCATCATTTGGTGATTTTATTATACTACATCATACCATAGTGGGTTGACGATCCTTAGATCACATCCAACACTAAGTAATACTGCATTGATGACTCCATCATTTTTATCATCTTTACACCAGGTTACATGATGCATTAATGATATATAAAATATATTTTGATATATTGCAAATCATTTTTGTCTAGCCGAAGCAATTAGCATAGACATACAAATAACAGTATTGTTGTTAAAACTCATTGGTTCCATCATTTGATCCAATGTTTTTCAAGAAAATAGAAGTGTAAACAACATCACGAAGTCAATAAATTTCGAAAGTCTAGCATAGCTAGTAGATTTAGAATGTCCAGGTATCCATCAACTTCAATCTTTACTTCATTACTTCATTACTTAACCATTCTATCAATCTATAACTTCATCAATGCTCTCTATACTATGGTCGTTTTCTACCCAAAATAGTTCATCAAACTTACTGCACATTGGAAGTTCAGGAACTTACCACAATAATATGAGTTTAAGAACTTATCCTAGTCAGACCATAGGCGTCCATTCGCTGAGGGGTACAAAACATACCATATTATTATGAGTCACGAACTTACCATATGCATTAGTTTTAAGAACCGCACCTAATCCTAATAATATCTGACTAATCTTAATAGTTTCTAACTATCAAATATACACATGAGAAAAGAATCACCTTTTCACCACATATACATTGATAGCACAATACCAACATTCCAATGATTATCAATGTAATAAACTGAGTGCAAGCACAAAACCCTCGCCCATACAAAGGTTTGTACCACTTAGCCATCACATGAGTCCTCAGTTGAAATCCCACCTAACTATATCTTACTCTTAACAACTTACCCTTAACTTGCTCAATACGAAATCCTCGTACCACATTATCAATAACTCCTCGTTAGTTATCTTGTACTATATCATAGTACATTATCTTCATAGCACATTATCTTCATAGCATCAAGCTATAATCATTCAAACATTATAGACCATCTTTCTTTTTATAACTTAAACAGATCACGTCATGATCTTATTCTATAATCATCTCCCTTAAAATTCTTTTCTTAACTCGTAATCGATCCTCTTTCTTTTCCTCTTTCATCATTTATGACATCATTCGTTATCTTGGCTATTGGAGTTAAGAAACTCATATTTCTTATCTTTATATCTCTTTAAGATTCTTCTTTGAATCTTCTTGTTTATATAACAATTCTTCCTTTAAGAATTCTAACTTCATTTACATCGCTGAACATTTCATTCGAGTTCTACACTTTCATCGTACACATCCATTCTCTACACTTGGTACACATCGAGTCTCTAATAGTTTCAGTATGGTACGCTGAGTGGTTTCCCACAAACAACCAACAAACTATGTTTTGAGTTGCTAGTTCGTATATACCTCCGCTCTATAAAGGAATCGTTTAGCCCAGATACCATACATCAACTACTAAAGAGTACAATTGTACCATACTTAAATATAACTCTCTATTATTTACTTCTTTATCACTCTTCTTATAGACACTATCTATTTATTATCACCTTACATCTTTATTATTGGAGTTGGGTAACCCCACATTCATATTCCTTATAACTCTGCGAGATTCTTCTTTGAATCCTGTCACGCAAGTTTTAATCCCTTCTATAAAAATTTCTTAAATTACTTCTTATTGTTCAAACTCTATCTGAGCTTATTCATTCACTATCTTTACCTTTTCTTCTCTAAGGTTATAGCCTAAGGTACCCCTACCTAAGGTTTATAACCTACAGCTCTGATACCAACCTATGACACCCCCAAATCCGGTAGTTCCATTTTCACAGGATTTGGTGTTCACTGTACAAACATCATCCATCTTTCTACCCATAAATAAATGCAAACCATGCAATAGATAGAAATAATAATAAATCTCCCTTTATGGGGTTACATCAACTACATAATAAATAAATCCCAAGTTACTCTAACCTTAAATCATCTGTGCGGAAACATAAACAAATAATAAGTCTTAAACAACATCAAGTCTTAACAATAACATTTTTAAAATTTAATAACACGTCTTCATCACTTAATAGCTTTGCCCTTGCCTTTGCTAGAAGGAGGCTCGTCGGTTCTTTCGTTCTTAACTGTAATGTTATTATTACGCAAGAGTGAGCACGATTGCCCACAAGTATAAAAATGAAATAACAATATAATAACATACGAGTGAATCGAAGAATTTTGAAATGAAGCTCAACTTTTGAACCAAAAATGATTACCAAGAATCAAAAGAATTCTGAGGGTCATAAGACCTTGAATTATGTCCTAGGTTATCAAGGATTATACTTGAAACATTTAACAGTTATAAGACTATGGACTCTTCTTCTCTTACTTTGGGGGATCAGCCCTTAGTACCATACTATGCACAATATCATAACGCTAACGCATAAGTAATCCCCTATACAGGGTTGTTCATCTTAGTTTGACATTAGAGTCCGCACCAAAGGAAGTTTGGTTTAGATAAATCAATAAGGGTTCGGGAATTTAGAACTTTCATCAACTATGGACTAGTCGAATCAATAAGGGTTCGTTAGTCTAACAAGGTTCACAATAAATGGTATTTAAATTGAATAACAATCTCAAGAGATATACAATAGAATAAGTATTGTATAACAGATTCATACTTTGAAAAGATAGTTAATCTTTAATATAACAAATCAAACTTGATTTAATAATGACAAAAATTGCTTGAAGTAATTTACAAACTTGAATAATGATAACAAGTAGGGTTAGGATACTTGCCTCGTGCGTAGATTACACTTAATTAACTCGTTCTTTAAATTAAATACTACATTTCAATTACGTTCATAATACCAGTCAATTACAACGTACTAAACATCATAAGTTCAATCTCTTTGTCTAACTTTGTTTAGGACTATACTTAGTCAATTTATCACATTCATTGTCACATAATTTACACCTCACAATTAACAAGCTAATTATGTAATCAATAATTCAATCCACATGTAATTATGTTATTTATATGTTAAGTATCTATTTTAACATCTCATTAAACTTATAACATAATTTTATGTTCATTACATTACGTTAACATAACATTCATGGACTTAAACACTTTAAAATTTTCGTTTCTAAATTTTCTGGAGAGTGGCGCTGCGGCGCTACTTTTGTACTAAGGCTTCGCGCTGCGGCACCATGGCACTGCGGCATGAGACCTGGCGCTGTGGTGCGGTAGCGCTGCGGCGTCGGAAAAAGGTAGCCAGCCAGCGCTGCGGCGCGGCATACCAGTTGCAAAAATGGCAGTTCGCGAAAAATCGCATAACATGCCAATTTCTATCAATTTCTTAATTTCTACACGAATTTAGACATACCTACATGATATGATTCATACATAATCATTATCCAACACTTAAAGAGTGATTTTAACCCATTAAAACATATAATTACAGAACTAAAATATGCAAATTGTATTGTTCTTGATGTTCTTGAACACAAACATGGAATTTAATACTACAGATTCGTTATAAGGCCAAATCCAACCATTCAAGTTTCGTTTTGTTCGTTTTATCATGCATAATCAAATAAGAGTATAAATTTTACAAAACTATTTATGTTTGACACATTAAATTTATGTATAAGGGCCATATGGCCAAAACCCAAACTCTGTAAATTTTGAAATAACAAGTCATCATATTACTAAACTTATGATATGGAATCATATAAAATATATATTAAACATGGTACTATGACATAAATCACGTATATAACAATATAGTTAATACAATTTCCAACCATAGAGAATTTTACAGAACTTGGAGAGCCATATTTTATAGCACTAAATGACGTAGAAAAGAATTGGGTTAAAGGGATTACCCAAGCGTAGAATTAATAGAAGATGAATTCCTTCTCAGATGACTCTCACGATCCTCTTAAAAATATCTGAATTCTCAACTCTTTCTCTGTATCTCTCCCTGTTATGCTTTCTAGACTTAGGCAAATAATGAAGAAGAAAAGAATACGTAATATAATAAAGGAAATAGAAACTGATGCGCATAATGGTCAGTTAACCCAGTCATGGGTAACTACTGATAACTCTCATTAAGGCCATGTTTAGCTAGTTTTAAAAACTGAATCCCATTTAATTTAATAACTATCTCATCATATAGTTTAAAAATGTCACACTCCTTATAAAATAAATCTAATATTTTATTTAATTTACTTTAAATATAATAATTTCTCATAAATTCACATAGTCACGTAATTAAATTTCTCGTTAATAAATAATGTCAAATTATTAACTCTCTAATTAATAATTAAATTAATTAAAATACCAATAGGCTTATTAAATATTTCTTTTAATACAATAAGCTCACATAATCACATACTTTGATAATAAAAATTCTCCACATTAATTTTATAAATGTAGCACATAATTAAATTAATCTACCACAATTGCATCAATTAATTCTTTAATCTAATAATTAAATTATCGAAAATATTTATTTACTTCAATAAATATTAAAATTAAATTACAAAAATTACGTTTGTCACAAAGAGCACATAACAGACTACAACTAAAAACTTTCAAAACACAGAAATCATTAAAGATCACAGAGATATAAGGCTTGACATTCGATTATCAAAACATAAAACATATTTTTCCAAATTTTGTAAAACATCAAATCCGAGCCTATAGATGTTATGGATCTAACATCTATCAGACCAGATCATCATTATATACTATAAACAACATATTTTAACACTCAATCATAAAATTTAACATAGCATCGAAAGTCAGATTTTCAAGTTAGGGTTTATACCTTCTACGATCAAATTCTGATTCAAGGCTACTGATGTTGTTATATGTATTAGTGGGGCTTGTTTTTGTGACTGAAAAACTATAAATTTCGTAGGTGGGGAGCTTGAGAGAGTTTAGTTGAGTGTTGGGACAAAATAAGCTAACAAATGTAATTTCTCTCTCTTCCAATCTATTTATATAAGTGTTGGATGCATGAATTGGCTGAGCATAGACTAATGTGCTGGAGATTTAGGTTATGCTAAGTCAATAAGTTAGGCCACCAACTCCAATTTACCTAGATTTGCAAGTAAGCTTAATAAAAAATGTGACAAAGGGCATTTTAGTCTTTTTGCTTGCACTTTTAATGGCCATTTTGTCATTTGTCCTAACCTTTAGGGTTTGACCCTTAGGGTTTAACACTAAGGTTTAGCATATAAAATATGTAGGATTTAGCAATTTGGGTTTGAAAATATAAAATTTTAGTTTCTAAAAATATAATTTAGAAATCCCTAATTAGATTAGGTTTACTAATTATATTATATAGCAACATTAGGGTTTAACATTTAATAATTATAGTTAACCTTGCTAATTTAGCAATTAGGGTTTACAATTAGTAATTAGGTTTTATAATTACTAAGTAGGGTTACTAAATATAGAAATTAGGGTTTCTAAAAATTATTATCTCTAAATGTTAATTAGGGTTTACCTAATTAATTATAAAATCATATAACACAGTTATATAATAGACTCGAACTCATAATTGAGTTTCAAAAATAGGGTTAAGCCAATTAATATTAACTAATTATTATTTAAGGTTTCCAATTTCATAAATTAGGGTTTATAATTTCGAAGTTAGGATTTACTAACTTAGATTATAATTCTAACGCTTGTTTTAATCACATTAACACAATTTTTGACCGATCTTTATTTCGGTTTAAGATCAAATCACAGTACTACTAAGTTTTCTACTCATATACCATAATTGACCAACCATTAACAATACGTACATGTAGTACATATTTATAGCACTGAAAAATCAAAATATAATTAATAATATATTATTATTCTCATTCCTTGATCAAAATGCAAAATTAGGGTTTGGAGTCCATATCTGATTTATCTTACATAAATAACATTATTAATTAAGTTAAAATAATTAACTTAATTAATCTAGGATAAATTCATATAATAAAATAGATTAATTATTATAATAATTCTAAAAATCATTTCATATATTATTTAAATAATATATAATTATATTTTCATGAAAAATAATTAATAAAAACATTTTTACTATACAATTAATTATTATAAGAATATAATTTATAATAATCAATAATTCTAAAATAAAATTATTTGTAAATGTTCATGTAATAAATATATTTTTATTTATCACATAAATATATATACACATTATCATGACACATATTCCAATATTTATTTTAATAAAAAAAAATTATACGCAAAATTTCTGATTTATTTGTATAGAAAATATCGGGTTGTTATAGGAAGTCATGTTCAGAATCGTAGAGATAGCATTTCCAAGAGCCGAACGAGCATCTGCCAAAGCCAAGTCAAGAATTGTAGACCACACTCAGAGTCGTAGAGTCTACTGATCATATAAGAGGCAGAGCTCGTAGACGAGCCAAATCAGATGAAGACAGCAAGCTTAAGGACAAAAATCGTAGAGTGTCAAGATCTGATCTCGGAGTCATAGTGTCTGCAGAACCAAAGCTAAATCGTAGAGTATAGAACTAAGGCTTCAACAGAGGTGCTCACAACGCCAAGGCAGAATTGTAGAGTAAACACGATTCTCAACAAACGAGCACTCCCAAAATATCCAAAGTATAAAGCCTTTGGTCTGACTTGCAAAGATAATTTCCACCTAAAGGAAACCAGAGAGCACTCAACGGATGGCATGCAAGCTAACAAAAGATCCAAGCACCAACCCAATCAACATCCAGATTGAGTTGTGAAGCCATTCAAGATGAAGTCTTCCACAAGTTAATCATAAGAAGACTTTAGTAAAAGTGATTGACTAAGGAAAGTCAGCAAGTGCAGTAGCTATCAAGAGAACATATGACAACGATCTTGGGGTCAACCAGGAACGTAGTGTTTGCCAAACAAAGCAAGAACAATTGAAGTCTACAAAGAGATATTGTCCAGCTTCTGAAGAACAAGGCAAAAGTTATTAAGCATAGGTTAGTCCATTGATGATAAGTTAACGGGAGATCACAAAGAGAAAGCTAGGAGGGCATGCCACAAATCTGATGTGTCTTGCTATTCAGAAGAGGTCAGACAAGAAGTCAAGCTATCAGTTCCTGAGATCAGTCAAGGAAAATAGAAGTGATGGAGCACTGCACAAGAAAAGAAAGAGGTGTTCTACATTGAAGATCCAATGAACACTCTTCAGAATCGTAGTATTGTCTCAACCAATCAATAAGTAACATTCAACAAGACACACTATGATTAGGTCCAATAACTTCTGCATCAGAATCATAGAGTTCAGTCATCTGATGATTGAAGCATTGGCAACGGTTCAATCTGAAGATTGATATTCAAACATTGTTATTTGAGAGCATCGATGCAAAAGGACAGTTTTTGATGTTCTAATCGAGGAGTTATAAAAAAGAAATAAAGATGACTACCTACCAGAGATATCAAAGTGACATCTCTGACGGGATAGGCGAAACAGTAGACTGCAGTGTCAGAAAGATGAAAAAGGGGATGTTATATCACATCTGCTGTCTACACCAAATAACTCGAGATCTGCGAAGCAATTCAAATAACTTTCAATAGTTATATTCCAACGTGAAGATTGGGAAGGAGTATATATCAGCCAGAGCTTCAAAGATCAAGTGTTGTTGAGTTGAAGGATCGTAGAGTTGTTGGAATGTTATATTGTTGACTCTACGAGTTCCACCAGAGCTAAACAGAATAAGTCTCAGTGACAGTGAGACTACGAAGGTGGAAGTGAAGCAGATTTGAAGAAGGACTTAAACAAACTAAAGTTTCACTCAACAAGGATGAGAATGCCACTAAAGATGGCAGCTAAGCTGAGAGCCGAAAAGGCCAAGAAGATGGCATTTAGAAAAGTGGTAGAACACAAAGAAGGTCCAAAGAGCCAATCTGCTAATCACCATGAACCAAAAGCTGAAACAGAACAGATGCAGAACAATGTCTGTAAACCATTCAAGAAGGGTTTAGGAAATGCTAAGTGTCAGGCGAAGTCTACCAAAAGCTAAAACACTTAGCAAACTTAAATGGTAATGGTGCACAACTGACATCGGATGAAGATGAGCAGAACAGAATAAAGATCAACTGCACAGGAGAAGATGTGGTTCAGACTCTATGCAGAATGTAAAGAGAACCACGCCTAGCTGCTAAGTACTAAAGATGTTCAAGCTTCAAGACATCTTAGCAGTAAGGCACCAATAACAACAACTACAACAACAAGTAGCCAGGGCCTGAAGGGTCCTTGTGCAGAGGGACTAAATGAAGTTCCAAGCATGCTGGGCATAAAGAGTTCCAAGCCTGCTGGGCTTGAAGAGTTCTTAGTGAACTGAAGTTCCAAGGTTGTTAGCCTTAAAAGAATCTTAGTGGAAATCCTGCTAGTTAAAGCAGAAGAGTGGATTAGGAGCTTGAGTCTCTGAACCACTTAAAATCCCTTGTGTCTTTTACATTAAGTTATTTACTTTCTGTCATTTACATTATGTACCTAACTGCTATAAATGTTATGTATGTATTAACTATTTATAACTTAACTAACTCTACGAACAATGTATGTATGTTCATAAATATATCAATGAAGGGTATCTTTTGCTTATTCCGTTGTGCATGAAAAGATTCTTGTGTTTGTTATATGCTAATTCATTAGCAATACAAAAAAAACGAGAAAAGTATTTGAAATTAAAAAGGATCTATTCAACCCCCTCTTCTAGATCTATTGTGTCTACTGGGAACTAACAATTGGTATTAGAGCAGGTTTTCATGTAATATTCAAAAGCTAATGGCTTTGAGTCTGATCCTAGGCACAAATATTGTTCTAAACTTAGTTTAATAATAATTCACTTGTAAATGCAGATGAGCTCAAACATTAGAAATATTATGTACAGGTAAATGTGTATATACACCTGAAGCTGCTCAGATTGGTTAATGTTCTTAAATGCCATAACAACAAGACCAATCCTTGGTCACAACTAATCTTGTAGTCTTAAGACCAGACAAGGGAGCTCAAGAAGCATCAACAGCAAAGAGTCAATCATCCACCAGTCTGAAAGATGAAAAGGCCATATATGCTAAGAAGTACTTATCTAGAGAAGAAAGAAGAATTTTTCAAATATGTATTTGGCCAACCAGCAGCTGGATGTGAACCTTGAGGACTCAAGGTTGTCAAAGAACTAAAGATGCCAAGATTCTCTTAGCTTACATCTTCAAGGCTATGACTGATTGATCAAAGGACAAATGGAGCAACAAGCTGTCAGGAGTGAATGAAAAATTATGCACATCAATGCTTAACCTCATTATATCAAGATAAATGACTGTAAGGAAACTGACAGCAGAAATGTACGGTTCCTCATCAAAATAAATGTGTACATCATATTGCATCACCTTATACACTGTAACAGTATTCTATCAAGAGACCGTACTCTGCCTAAAAAGGGGAAGAAAGAAAGTACACTGATGTTGGAAAATAATATGCTAACAAACTTTCTCTCCATCAAAGTTTTAGGTTGAAGGTTACATCTTGAAAGAAGTCAGAAATAGGTCATAAGCATATCAAGATTTAATTAATCTTAAGTGTAGTAATCTTTTCTTATAGGTTAGTATGTATATACAAACCTATGTTCTATGTTTTTGATAATTCATATAGTATGATCAGTTCTACAAAAGTATCTTGAATATTCATAGAAACTGATCACCTCCATGACTCAACTAGATACAAATAAGTGATAGAATTAATTCTCACTCTGTGAACATTTAAACTCTGTGAACATAACCAAGTAAATGATGAAACCATCAAAGAAAAAGAGTGTTTATTAAAATGGTTAATCTTACACACACTCATCATCATGCATCTTAATATGTAATTTTTAATTTGGATATATGCATGAATATGATTGTTGGTGATCAATGTAATGAAAATTCAAGTATATGAGGAATAAGAAATGATGAAACCATCAAAGAAAAAGAGTGTTTATTAAAATGGTTAATCTTACACACACTCATCATCATGCATCTTAAAATGTATTATCTAATTTGGATATATGCATGAATATGATTGTTGGTGATCAATGTGATGAAAATTCAAGTATATGAGGAATAAGGATTTTGAAAACTAACCTGGCAGGACCCATTTAATCATGGGTACCAAAAATAGAAATTTATCTAACTTGTAGGTACTTGGTCTATCTGACCCCACTAAGGAATGTTGAAGCAGATGACTTCAGTCAAGATGATTCAACCAGCTGGACACTAATGATATTTCAGAAATGTTTCTAACAAAATCCTTATTTGTCAAAGCCTGTCCTTGAAGACTTGCTGAGCTAACATGAATGAAGCTCACATGATTGATGATCTCCATATGGAAGTAGACCATTCACCCGAAGGTAAAAAGGGTCTTATATACTCAATCATCCAAAGAATATCATTTGAGAAGAACCCTCGAGGAACTCATTATAGAAGCAGAACTCCACAAGTACAAACTGTCAAAGAAGATTACGTTCGTAGTTCTGTCAAACTATCGTAGAGTGATCAGTCCTGAAGATATCTATTTCTATGATCCAAGGAGGTTTAAATGATTGTGATGACTTTAATAAGAAGGAGATATGCAAGGCTACCTTCTGATGCACATGAAGAAGAAGAACGCATACCTCTCTGAGAATATAGTATCAACAATGGGGGAGCAGTGATCTGCTAAGGAAAAGTAGCACTGAAAGTATCAGAAATACACTATGAAGCAATATACCAGTTACAAAGTCCCAAAACTTTGTGGCTGATGAACCAAATGAAGATCCATAGTCAGTAGGAACGTCTCAAAATGTGTTACTGATAACCTTGTCAACCACCAAACTCAAAATTATGGAGCGCCTACTCTCAAACATCTGATCGTAGTGTAAGAGTAGGAGGACACCACGATTATAGCCAATGCAAATGTCTAAAGTTGGTAGATGAACTCCCCAATAGAAAAGATCAAGATGAGATATCTGTACTAATCACGTCTAAAGCTCTTCATCTGGTGAGCGCCTCAGGGACAAACTTGACCCTTAGTTCACTCTAAGAGGTTGGGCCTTCCTGAGCTACCTTAACCCAGAAGGAATGCTTAGTCAAGTTTATCTCAAGGACTAGGACATATAATGTTTGTAGAGTAGATTCTGAAGTAAACTCGATAATCGTAGTGCAACCTTAACGATCGTAGAGTAGGCTCGACGATCGTAGTCTTCCCAAAGGATACACTAGCTCATAGGGAGCTCGGAGGAACTAGACACATGCCCAACTATTCAGATCATGTGGAGATAAGTTTGAATACAGTTTGGAAAGATGCCCTACAAACTCACCTCAGAATTTCAGTGCCCGAACTATCTCAGAGTACATCAGTGGTTAAGCTATGCAACTTCAAGATGAGGATTAGTGTCAAATCATCCACTAAAGCATCTCTGAGAAGATGATCGTTGAGTCGAAAAAGAAAATCGTAGACTCCATAGCTACCTCACCAAGCTACTCTACGTATTGAAAAGGTCAATAGTCCAACTACGTCAGTAATGCTTATTTTCTTAAAAGAAAATTAAAACTGAAAAACTGTTCAGTTTATGGGGAGTTACAGTTTCTTACTGGGCATCGTGCAACCAATGACTAGTTGACACATCATAGCTTATCTAGAGTCAGAAGAAACTGTCATAAAAACAAATTCAAAATCTCCAAACAGTTATCAGAAGCTATCAAACCTCTCTCCCTCCCTTTTACAAACCCTAAAATCCTCTTCAAAACCTGTTTCCATTAAACCTCTAGATTCACCCAAATCGCATTCAGTCTCTCATAGAAGGTCTGAAACTAAATACCCATATATTTCAAACCCTTAAAATGAAGGAATGGCGTATTATAACCGAAATCCAACTCGGCTTCAAGAAGTTCGAGAGATCAGAAAAGAAGTTCAAGGATATACTTCTGAATGCTTGGAAGCGAGCACTCCGGTCTATACTAAGCTAGTAAAGCAATTTTACTCAAATGCACCGATAGAATCTGGACTTCTATTTACAAAGGTCAAAGGAGTAAGCCTGAAAATAAAAGCATCAGACATCAATCAATGTCTTGGGTTTCCCAATCAAGGTCTAATAAACCTCGAGGACGTCGACATTGAAGAAGGCAATAAGTTAATGCGTTATAGGAGGAACGTAAATCTGAAGGATATGAAGAAGAAGGAGTTTCCTGAAGAGTTTGAATTTCTTGCTGAGATTACAGGAAATTACATCTTGTGCAAGGACATTGCACATGATATTGTCAGTGATTTGCAATGGGGAGTCATGACTACAATTATCATGAAGCAGGAGATGAACTTCGGAGCCCTTCTAAATGATTGGTTAACCAAATGGCTAGAAAAGGCAGAGACAAAGAAGTCTACAGACAAACCCCTCATAAAGGTTTTTCGTGGAAGACTCTTGAGCGTTGTAATAAAGAAGAAACTAAAAAGCAAGATAAAGGATGATGAGGGAGAACCACTGAATGTTCATAAAGTGATGTCCCCACAGTTGTTTGAAAATTGGAAGAAAAATCCTAAGGAAAACAAAAGGCTAATAACTTCTGGCAGCAGCAGCAATGCTTTGGTAAAAAAGAGAAAGGCACAAGAGGTGGAAAACAGGATATCTCAATATGATGACTTTGTACATGTAACAGCCACTCAAGCAAAGAAGAAATCTAAGAGTGTGAAGTATACAGAGGCTCCACCAAGAAGTCTCTCCATTGAAAAAAAGAGACATGGAGCAGGAGAAGAAAAAGCATCAACTACAGCAATCCCAAAAAGAAGGAGTAAAAGATTACTCCAACGGCCATCCAAGAAGAAAGCAAATGTGATAAAGAAGTCTTTCCCAGTTCCCCAAGAAAGTATATCTACCAAATAAGAGAACGTAGAGTTAGAAAATTAGAAGGGAACTGAAGCAGTCAAGAATGAACCCTCAAAGAGCAAGTCCAGCAGTGAAGAAGAAGTTAAATCTATGAAAGGAATAGCTAAATCCGATGGTGAAGAAGAATGTATAAGTCTTATAGCTAACCCTCAAAGCAGCAACTCCACTGCTAAAGAAAGTTTGAAAGCTGAAATAACACCATCTCCTACTGCTAAAGTCACAATAAGTTCATCTGATGATTCAAAAGATGTTAAGTCCAAAGAAGAAGGACTTGCCCCTATTGTTGCTGAACATCAAGGAAGCTTATCTGATGATACAGAGGCTTCGGACTCTGAAGAAGAAGAAGAGTCTACTCCTATAGCTGATCTCAAAGGAGAAGAAAGAGCAACAGATTGCTTGCCAGATTTGTTCTAAAGAAGAAAGGAGAATCTTCTACAACTATCATTGACTTGAGTGTTCATAAGTCTGAATCCAAGGAAGAAAATGCTGAAGAAGGTATGAGTGATGAAAATCAGCATGAAGGATTCACTAATGAATCAGATGAAAGAAGTCAGCATGATTCAAGCTCATAAGGTGAAGAAATGAAAAAAGATTCTAATTCTATAAATCAGGAATCAGAGGAATCAACAGACTATCATGTTCTCTCTCCAGCAAGAATTTGCAGAAGAATAGTGGTGGAAGTTTTTGATGAACCACCAGATGTACCAGTAGAAAGATTGATAAAGTATGGAAATGAACAACTCAAAGTTGTAACGATGACTGCATACGATGTGTTCAACAATATGAACAACATGGAGTTAGACTGCACTACAATTCTGTACAATCTTGATGACCTTCGGATGAGATGGTTATTCCCATAGATGCCCTGGTTAAAGGCATATACTAAAAAGGATGGAAGTTACTTTAGCTGGTGTTTCTCAAAGTTTCCGAACCTGGAGCTGGTGTCAGAACTTTCCAAGGGTAAAGAAGTTTGCAACCAAGATGATCAAAGACGAGTCTCACTTCAAAGTCTATCAACATGATGGTAGCCACTACATTCCCTACGATTGTAGAGTGGGTTCTGATGGCAGAAGGGTTATGCCCAAGTATATGAGTGAAGAGTCCCCTCACTCTATCATTGAAGATGATCAAGTTCAGATTGAGAAGCTTCCCTCTGTCCAAGAACAATTGTCTGAAATTCCTTCATCCTCCAAAAGTGATAGGCACTCAACAATTTATCAAATTCTCATTGCTTTTGAAAAATTATCCGAGAATGAAAATCGTGGAGTCCAATCTGGTGTTCAACAAGAGCCTGGCCAACTGTATATCCAAACTCCTACGGAGAAATAGTTATTGAAGAATTCTGATGAGTTGGTTGAGATGATATCCATCATCATTGAAAAGGCAAAGATGTTGTCAGAAGAAGGAGAGAATGTGTTTCAAGACAGTCTCCAAGCCACTATGTCTCATATATCTCTCAAAATCAAAGAGGGAGATCAAATATATCTGAAGGTTATGAATGATCAGAAGGAAGAAGCTCTACGAGCACATAAGGATAATGAAGAGAAAATCCTATCCCTCTTTGACAAGATTGACAATCTGAATCAGTCTCTCTCTCTACAACTTGAGCTGAGCTAACAAGAACTCAAAATTGAGGTTGGTAACTCATCTTACCTCATGGATCAACTTATGTCAAACATGGACCAGCTTTCCCAAGTGATTAATGACAAAAAGTGGGAGAAAAAGAGACATAGAAAGAGGAACTCAAGGAAGAGCAAGGAGAAAAGAATGAAGGAAGACAAGAAGGCCAAGAAAAAGGCAAAGGAACAGAAGAAGACAGTAGCAGCAGAAGTAGAATCATCATCTGAGGGGGAGCCAAAAGATGATGATATGAACACAGAGTCTGAGGGGGAGCCAAAAAAAGAAGAAGATCGTGAATCGGAGGGGGAGCAGAGAAAAGAAATGAAGTCACCATCCCAGGGGGAGCAAGAGCAAAAAGATGAGTAGCTGATCTACAGACGTCCTGGAGACACGCATAGAGCCAAAAAGGTACATCTCTATCTAGTTAGGTATGTATTGGATCCAGGATATGGAGTGTTAGAGTTTATGAAATTTAATATTATTATCAATGACATTCATGCTTATTTGTTTTAGAAAAATAGTTGCTCACTGTGTATAAGATTCATTCATCTCATGCATATGTACTAATTATTTTTGTTATAATCAAATAGGGGGAGATTGTTAGGAATAAGCATGTGAATGATATTCCTATTTATATATGATTTGATTATGATATAAATGAATGAATATGCAAGTATGCTTGCATTAAGAAAAGCTATAAAGTCCTTTGATAGATAATAGGAACATATGTACACGGACTTAGAATGAATTGATCAAATATGTTAGGTTGATCCTGCATAAGAAAAATAGCTTTGTAAAGTCCTTAAAAAGAAATTATGTACAAGGACTATATATATATAGATAGATCAAGCTTGTTAGGTTGATCTTATAATGTAATAGATAGGTTTGTCTGATCATCGAGCACTGCACCAGAAATTGTAGTCTGCCAGAAGAGTCAAGGAAAACTCGAGAACTATCAAGGCGGAATCGTAGTCTGTATGATAGTAGATCTCGGAGTTTGTAGACTACCAAGAGAGACGAGGAAGGATCGTAGTGTGTCGAGAAAAACTTCTTTGGAGCCATAGTCTGCTGTGGAAGTCATGTTCAGAATCGTAGGGACAACCTGTCTAAGAACCGAACGAGCATCTGCCAAAGACAAGTCAAGATTCGTAGACCACACTCGGAGTCATAGTGTGACGCCTCCAAAATAGGTATACATCACTCATTTTGAGTCGCCAAATACATGGTACAGAATACAAATACAACCTTAAATATACAACATGAGTTGTGAGTTTTAATACAAATATTATCTTCTAGACAGTACTCAAACTCAAAATAAGTCCTCAATACTATCACACTATTTCACAGAATAGTGAGGACTACTAATGCACCATCTAGAACCATCACTCCGTTTCCCGGCTAGTCCCGGCTATGTTCTCATTTCCTGAAGAGAACAATGAAAGCAAAGGGTGAGCTCAACTGGCCCAGTAAGAAATATTATGACAAAGATAATGTAAAATAATTTATCATTAGCCTTCAACAGTGTTAAACTAATAAAATATAATAAACATCAAGTTTAATTGCAGCGGAACAAGCAATCCATTAGAAGAGTCAAGTAGAGCATGATATCTACTATCTTCTATGATTTAAAAAGTTTATCATTAATTTTATCGCTGAGACTTATCTTAATAAATAATCCACATCATCAAATCATACCTGCACTACACGCTAAGGATATTCATTAGTATCACAACCACAAATTATCCATGCACTACGGGCCAAGGATATCCGTGTTTTCATCAATGGTCATGATCATGCCAACAACAGTCCATCAATACACTACGGGCCAATAAGGACTTTCATCACATTATTTATAACATTACTGTCATGATTATACCGAATAATCCATGGTCATAATCATACCAAGTCAATCTATGCACTACGGGCCACAAATGACTTTCATTATAATATAAGCATGAGGATGATGACAATGATATAAGAATTTAATTAAAAAAAACAAAGGATAAATTTTTAAAGATTTATAATTTAATTTATCCAGAATTTAATAATGTCCAAATTGTCAACATGATACTGCTTTGTGGAGTAAAATTTAAGAATAATATTGTATCAAAAATAATTTGGACCGAAAAAAAATCAATTTTTATCATGAATAGTACCCTAGGTGAATAGTAATCGAGTGAATAGTTCCCCATGAATAGTACATTGGGAATAGTATCCCGTGAATAGTACTCTGGCATAAAAAGGTTAAAACTTATCAAGAATGTTCAGAACAATATTTCCATGAAAAAGATACTGGATGAAGCGCAAATATCAAGGATATTCTACTAATTTCATAGAATATAGAAGTCAAAACTTAACAAAATGAGTATATAATTCGAAATCTGAAACGAAATAATTACTTACATACTACAGAGTATGGGATAAAATATTATTTCATACGAATACTGAATAAAAATAATATTCCTTATCTTAAAAAGAAGAGTATTCCAACTGGTATAGCGGGGATATACCTGAAGAAAACTTTCATTGTTTTCTACGCTCAAAGCATTCTAAAACTCGAAAGAAATACGCTCAATATTATAGAAGAATAATTCTCTGATTCTGGTGTGATTTTCAATTCTAACTAAGCATCCTATTTATAGGAGAATGAAAATGATACTATTTGAATAAAAATCACTAACGCACAGTGCCAAGGTTCACGGGGGCCGAAAATAATCGTCTAAAATTTTTTAAGGTCGCTATGCAGACATTATGCAAACACTATGTATAATAAAATATAATATATTCTATTTTCATAAAAAAAACAAAACTTATAATAATAATAAAAATAATAATTACAATCCTTCCTTTCTCAGCAATCCATTCCCGTGAACCATCCCACTTATTCCACATCTGGGCCCCACACGTGGCCCCCACCTTTATTACTGAAAAACTTTCTACCGATTATTTTGAAAAATAGGTAAGTGGAGGTCCAAATAATAAGCAAAATTTACATCAAATACTTCATAAAAAACCCCTCAATATTTTTAACAACATTTATTCATCATTATTATTATTCGCAATATTTAACAACCAGATCGTTCCCAGGAAAGAAGGGGCTTTTCAATAAGGATTTTTCCATATTGGCGCACAATTAGGTGACCAAACCTCTCATCGATAGAACTTTCTTGACATCGTCAATATTACAAATAATAATATGAATAACTTTGTCGTCTCAATTATTAATCTAATAATATAAAAAAATTTGACAATAATTGAATCAAATAACGTGATATAGTATGCATCAATTACTATAGCAATAATTGAATAAAACTTAGTGACTTCTCACGTAAGTATCAATAATTAACAACGTGTGCTACTATGCAACCACGCGTATTACTATACTTTTAACACCGGGTATTTCAATAGTTAACGGTAAAACTTTCACCGTTATTTTCATGAAAAGATATTTCCGTCGTTTTCTAACTCCGATAATAATTACATTGTGGGATCCACCAATGATTGTGCCGTCGTACGAATATTTTCTGTTAAAATGAATATTCACCGATCAATCGAATATTTTATGACAACTTTCATACTTTGCAAAATTTATAAATTTTACCCATAATAATAACATTATATTAATCAACACCATAATATTCAAAATATATATCGAGAAAAATTAATCTTTATTTATGAAAATTGGGGTCTTACACATAGAGTCTACTGATCATATAAGAGGCAGAGATCGAGTCGAGCCAGATCAGATGAAGACATCAAGCTTAAGGACAGAAATTGTAGAGTCTCAAGATCTGATCTCGGAGTCGTATTGTCTGTAGAACCAAAGCTAAATCGTAGAGTGCAAAACTAAGGCTTCAACAGAGGTGCTCATAACGCCATGGCAGAATCGTAGGGTAAACACGATTCTTAATAAATGAACACTCCCAGAATATCCAAAGTATAATGAGTTACAAAGATACATTCCACCTAAAGGAAACCAGAGAGCACACAACAGAAGATATGTAAGCTAACAGAAGATCTAGGCACCTACCCAATCAACATCAAGATTGAGTTGTGAAGCCATTCAAGATGAAGTCTTCCACAAGTTGATCAAAAGAAGATTTCAGTAAAAGTGATTGACTAAAAAAAGTCAGCAAGTGCAGTAGCTGTCAAGAGAATAGAAGACAACGATCTTGGGGTCAACCAGGATCGTAGTGTTTACCAAACAAAGCAGGAACTGCTGTAGTCTACACAGGGATACTGGCCAGCTTCTGAAGAACAAGGCAAAAGTGATTAAGCATGGGTCAGTCTATTGATGAAAAGTGAACGAGAAATCACAAGGAGAAAACGAGCTAGGCATGCCACAAATTTAATGTGGCTTGCTATTCAGAAGATTTTAGAATAAGAAGTCAAGTTATCAGTTCCTGAGATCAGTCAAGGTAAACAGAAGTGATGAACCACTGCACAAGAAAAGGAAGATATGTTCTACATTGAAGATCCAATGAAATCTCTTTAGAATCATACTATTGTCTCAACCAGTCAATGTGCAACATTTAATAAGACACACTACGATCAGGTCCAAGAACATCTACATCCGAATCGTAGAGTTCGGTCATCTAAAGATTGAAGCATTGATAATGGTTCAATCTGAAGACTGATATTCGAACATTGTTGTTTGAGAGCATCGATGCAAAATGACAATTTTTGATGTTCCAATCGAGGAGTCAGAAATAAGAAATAAAGATAACTACATGCCCGAGACATCATAGTGACATCTCTGATGGGGTAGGTGAAAGAGTAGATTGCAGTGTCAGAAAGATGAAAAAGGGGATGTCATGTCACATCTGCAGTCTACACCAAATAACGACGACGCAATCATTGGTGGACCACACAACAGAAGTACTATCAGAGTTAGAAAATGACATAAATATCTTTTTATAAAAACAACAACGAAAGTTTTACCGTTAACTGTTGAAATACCTGGTGATAAAAGTACAGTAATAAGCGTGGTTGCATAGTAGCACACAGTATTGATTATTGATGCTTACGTGAGAAGTCACTCAGTTATATTCAATTATTACTACAGTAATTGCTGCATTATATCTCACGGTATTTGATTCAAATATTGTTAATATTTTATATTATTAAATCAATAATTGAGATGACAAGTTATTCATATTATTATTTGCATAATTAACAATGTCTAGAAAGATCTGTCGAGGAAAGGGATTTGGTCATCTAATTACGAGCCAATAGGAAAAAATTCTTATTGAAAAGCCCTTCTTTCTTGGGAACGATTTGGTTGTTAATATTGCGAGTTATAATAATGATGAATAAATGTTGTTAAAAATATTGAGGAGATTTTTATGAAGTATTTGTTATAAATTTTGCTTATTATTTGGACCCCTAGTTACCCATTTTTCAAAATAATCAGTATAAAGTTATTTAGTAAATATATATATATATATATATATATATATATATATATATATATGTGTGTGTGTGTGTGTGTGTGTGTGTGTGTGTGTGTGTGTGTGTGTGTGTGTGTGTGTGTGTGTGTGTGTGTGTGTGAAAATGGCATATGGTGATGGGGGGAAGAAAATTGAAATTGGGGGGGGGGGTGGAATTATTGAAAGTCACAAGAGGATTGTATTATTATTATATATATTATAATAAGTTTTGTTTTATATGAAAAATAGAATATATTACATTTTTTTAAACTGTTGCGTCCGTGATTTTCTTAATAGTAACACTTCCATTCTTGTAACAACCCGATACTTTCTATATAAATAAATCAGAAATTTTACATATAATTTATTTTATTATTATTAAAATAAATATCGGGAATACGTATAAGTCACAGTGCATGTATTTATGTGATAAATAAAAATATATTTATTACATGAATAATTACAAATAATTTTATTTTAGAATTATTGATCATTATAAACTATATTCTTATAATAATTAATTTTATAGTAGAACTATTTTTATTAATTATATTAAATGAAAATATGATTATTATATTATTTAAATAATAGATGAAATGATTATAGAATAATTATAATAATTATTTTATATTATTATATGGAATTAATTCAGATTAGTTAAGTTAATTATTTTTCTAACTTAATTAATAATGTTATTTATGTAAAATAAATCAGATATGAAATCCAAACCCTAATTTTGGATTTTGAATAAGGACTGAGAATAATAATATAATATTAATTATATTTTTATTTTTTAGCGCTATAAATATGTATTGTATGTACGTATTGTTAATGGTTAGTCAATTATGGTGTATTATGACCAAACCCTGCTAATATTTTTATAAACCCTAGTATTACTGTTAAACCCTAATTTTGAAGTCAAATGAGACTTTAAAAATCTGTTAAGACACTATGTTATGTGGTGAATGATGTGTATTATAAAGATTTGATTCTAATTAGGAAAACCCTAATTATAGGAGACCGTAATTGTAAATTAAAACCCTAAATTCTGTAATTAGAAACCCTAATTATGATTTGGTAAACCTAATTATCAAAATTGTAAACCCTAATTGCTAAAATTAGCAAGGTTAATTATAATTAGTAAATAATACCCTAATGTTCATGTATAATGTAATTAGAAACCTAATCTAATTATGAAAACCCTAATTACAAATTTTAAAAACTAAAATTTTATTTTTGTACAAACCCTAATTAGAAATTCTACAAATTCTATATGATAAACCTTAGGGTTAAACCCTAAGAGACAAACCCTAAGGGTTTGCTAAGTTTACATTTATACCATTAAATTCTCAAGCCAACAGACTAAATTACCCTTTTGTACATTATTGAAGCTAGCGTGTAGGTTTTGACTTTAGGTGAGTTGTCCACCAAATCTAACTGCTCCATGTGCCTTAAATCAACACATATCAGCCAATTGCCAGGCATATACATAGCATACTAGTATTATATAAAGATCAAAGAGAGAGAGAAAGTCACATTTTTGTTAATTTTGCTCAAACACCCAACAAATCCTCTCTCTCACTAAAACCCACGAAAATTATAAGTTTTGCAGTCACTAAATCAAGCCCCACGAACTTCATAACAGATCTAGAAGCCTAGAATCAAAAAAAATTCAAACTGAGGTATAAACCCTAACTAGAAATCTGACCTTTGATATGTTGTTATGTAAGACCCCAACTTATTATAAATAAAATTGAATTTCCTCTATTTATTATTTTAAAATAGTAAGGGTTGATTTGATTAATGTGATTAGTTATGGGTACAAATGCGCAAATATTTTTAAATAAGCAAGTGGTTATAAAATATTCATTGTTGTCGGGAAATATTTGTTTGGTCGTGGAATATTCTTACTATCGGGGAATATTCGTACGACGGCGCAGCCATGTGTGGGCCCCATAACGAAAAGCGATTAGATGAAGAAAACGACAATTATAAATTGTTTATAAGTAACAGCGTAGTTGTTACCGTTAATAATGTTGGAATACCCAGTGGTTAAAATACAGTAGCACACGATATTGCATCAATTATTGATTCTTACGTAAGAAGACACTACTCAATAATTGTTGCAGTAATTACTGTTCAATATTTTATTTTATTGATTCAATAATTGTTACGTTAATATTTTATATTATTGTTATTTCAATAATTATCACTGCACAGTATTTTCCATTATCGGAGCAATAATTCATATTATTTGAATAATATTAATAGATAGCAATATTAGTAATGTCTAGAAAGTTCTGTCTAAGGAGAGGTTTGGTCACCTAATTGCGCACCAGTAAGGAGAAATCCTTATTGGAAAGCCCCCTCTTTCCTGGAAACGGCTTGGTTGTCAGTATTGTGATTCTGTAATATTATTTGTGAATAATTAATTATTGATTTATATGATAAAGAAAATACTCATTTTATGTGGACATAGATGGAGAAAAATTTTTATGTGACAATTGTTGAAAATTGATATTTTATCTTTTCTGATAAAATATATTATCATATTTTAATAATATAATAATGATGATATTTTTTCAATGAATGCGTGATATATGAATTAATGAGGAAGAGTATTTTTGTTACTAAAAATATTTAAAACATGTTTTTCATGTTCATGGACCCCACTTCTTGACTGAAATTTGATTATAGCTTGTAAAATCGTCTGTATGTGGATTTCGGTCAATTTCTGTTTGGAATTTAGAAAAACTTAAACTTACAAAGTTGTAGAGAATTAAATTTCCTATGGAATGAACATAAGATTTGAATTTTTCTGATAAAATGACTGTTTATTGTGAATTATTGAAGTTCCGGTATATCGGGTCTAAATTGATTTTTGGAGTTTTAAATGTTTTTGTTTAGAAAAACGTTTTTGTTGTTTTTGACACATGTGTGGCTGATGTTTTGGTCAAAAGGTGGGCTAAGGAATATTATATAAATACATTAATATTTTATTAAATTTTCTGCTTTGATGTTCTAAGCATTTTCCTATAAATAGGGTGCTTAGGTTAGAATTGAAAATCACGCCATAAATAAGTTTTCTCTCTCCTTCTCTCTCTATATTATTTAGCGTATTCTTGTGAGTATTTTGATACTTTGAGTGTTGCTATACGGTACAAGTTCCCTTTAGCACTATATCCAGTATTACAGTCAAAAGTACTGTCTTTTCGAGATAAGGGATGTTATTTGTTTTATAGATGATATTATTTCTTTCAATATCATTATGCCGAAATATTTATCTGAACTTTTTATCAAATTAGGAACTTTTAGTGTCGGGGTTACTATTCACGTATACGGCACTATTCACGAATACGGCACTATTCACCGAAAAATTAAATTTTTATTTTTTTTCTTTTCAAGATATCTATTATTTATACTAGCTTTGATTGTATCCATGTTTTGATCATTCTTGAATTTTACTCCACTATGGTTATTTATGAAGTATTTTTGAACTTAGATTGTTTAAAGTACGAATCCTTAATATTTGTTCTTTTGTTTCACTAGATTCGTTTTCTTTAAAATATTTTTCATCATCCTCAGTCCTAAATGATGATATTACTGAATATCTTCAGCCTGTAGTGCAAAGATGAATGATTTTCTGATGAATATCTTTGGCCCGTAGTGACAAGATGAACAGGTGTTTAGATGAACATGACCAACTAATGAATATCTTTGGCCTGTAGTGCAAAGATGAATATTTGATTCAAGATGTATATTGATTGATGTTACAAGGATAAAATATTGATGATGGACTTTTAAATTCATAGATGATAGTAGATTGCATCCTCTACTTAACTCTTCTAATGAATTATTATTTTCGCTGCGAATATTGATTTAAAATTTGTTATCTATTGTATTCTATTAAAATTTTTCCTGTTGAGGACTAACGATAATTTGTTCTATATTATCTTAGTCATAATATTCTTTGTTGGGCTAGTTGAGCTCACCCTTTCCTTTTTGTTCTATTTTTCTTCTCAGGAGGCGAGAATGTAGCGAGTACTAGTCGGGGTATGGAATTATGGTTCTAGAAAGATGTTTTAGTAGTCCTCACCATTTTTGTAAAATAAAGTATCAATAATTTTTATGACTTATTTGAGTGTGGATATTGTGTAGAAGATAAAAGTTATATTTTAAACTCACAGTTAAGTGTTGTCGTATTTTGCACAACAGTTGTATTAATAAAGTTGTAGTCGTTTCTGTACCATGTATTTGGCGACTTAGAGTGGGTGATGTATACCTATTTTGGGGCGTCACTATTGGTATCAGAGCTTAGGGATATGGTCTCTGGCGGAGATCGGGGAATAGAACTAGGAGGGGAGAGACGAGTAAATCCTTCGTTAGTGTGTCTTGCCTAAGCTTATTTGTTAGTTGGTCAGAGTATAGGGTTATTATGTTGCATGTCAATTTCTTTAAATAACCCTTATTTTATGGCAATATTTAAGAATGGCAGCTTAGAATATTAACAATGGAGTAAATGCGACCGTGGAGACACCATTAATCACCAACGAGGAGAACGTGTAACAGACCGACAATGTTCCTCCTGTAAACAACACCACTGAGCAGATGATGAACAATGGAATGTTTAGAAGCTTTTTACAGTTCATGCAAAATCAGATGAGGGAGACTCGTGTACAAAATACAGGTGGAAATGATAGCAATGTGCGGTTTTTCATGGCCAAGCGGTTCAAAGAGTTGGGACCACCAGAATTCTGGGGAAAGCCGGATCCAATTAAGGCGGAGACGTGGGTCAAACAAATTATCAAGATATTCGATGTCTTGGGATGCACAGAGGAACAGAAGGTTCCATTTGCCACTTTTATGTTCCGTAATGAGGCAGATAACTGGTGAGAATCTATAAAGCGTACCCATCCAGCCGCACTCAGCATGTCTTGGGAGACATTTCAGAAACTTTTCAATGACAAGTACTTTCCTGAAAGTATTCGCCATATGAAGGAGGTGGAATTTATTAGACTAGAGCAGAACAACATGACGGTGTCCCAGTACAAGGCAAAGTTTGTAGAGTTATCCAGGTTTGCACCTCATTTAGTGGAGAATGAGGAACGTATGACGCAGATGTTTCTGAGAGATTTGAAACCCGACATACGTCAGTATCTCATTTCTCATAAATTTTCTCTATATTCAGATGTTGTCAACAGGGCTCAATTATTAGAGCGAGATAACGAGTACGTTCAACCGAGGGACCACAACCAGGATCGTACCGGTGACAGCAGTCATCAGAGCAACGATAACCAGCCGGGAAAGAAAAATTCAGACAAAAGCGATAACCACTCTGGTGGTAATCGTGGCCATGAAAATAGAAGAAGCGAGTCGGGGGGAGATTTTAAAAAGAGGAGATTCAATAATGACAATGTGAAGACGTTAGCACCAGCAGCAACTAGTTCTAAGGTAGAAGAACGACCACCGGTCGTATGCTATAAATATGGAAAAGAGGGACATATCAGCCCAAACTGTCCACAACAGTTTAAGGTATGCTATAATTGTGAAAAGTAAGGACATATCGCTCGAGATTGTACGGTAGCGAAACCAAGTCCAGTGGGGATGGTGACTCAAAAGGTTGTCCCAGAAAAGTCAAAGTCAACGGTTTCTGGAAAAGCGTTTGTCATGACTGGTCAAAATGTAAGGAACCCAAACGAGGTGATCACAGGTAAGCTAATCATAAATTCTTGTGAAGTTTATACCTTACTAGATACCGGTGCTACCCATTCATTTATCTCTCCTGCTTGTGCTCAACATTTAAACTTAACTTCGGAGAAATTAGACTTTGATTTATCTGTGGAGACTTCGCTAGGGGAAACTTTCATTACATCCACTGTTTATAAATCTTGTTTGATCCAAGTTGGCACTATCACATTACCTGTTGACCTTATCTCTTTAAAGATACTTACTTTTGATGTGATTTTAGGGATTGATTGGTTAACTACTCATCATGCCAAAATTGATTATTTTCATAAGGTTGTTAGTTTTCATATTCCTAACCAACCTATTGTATGAATTCCAGCAACTAAACCACTAAAATCAATCACTGTCATATCAAGTCATAAAGCTATTCGTTTATTAAAAAACAGATGTCAAGCTTTCTTAGCCCATGTTATGGATTTGAATAAAGACACGTCAGATTTGAATAATATTCCTGTTGTTAGTGACTTTCCTGACGTATTTCCTGAAGAACTTCCCGGTCTACCCCCAGAACGTGAAGTTGAATTCTTTATTGATCTTGAACTTGGTACAAAGCCCATTTCTAAAACCCCATATCGAATGGCTCCTATTGAACTTTAGGAGTTAAAGGTCCAACTACAGGAATTGTTGAACATCGATTTCATTCGTCCTAGTACATCTCTTTGGGGTTCTCCTATTTTATTCGTAAAGAAGGAAGACGGGAGTATGCAACTTTGTATTGACTACCGGGAATTAAACCATGTCACCATCAAGAATAGGTATCCGATACCTCGTATTGATGACCTATTTGACCAGTTACAAGGAGCACAATTCTTCTCAAAGAACGATCTTCGTTTTGGATATCATCAGCTGAAGATTAGAACTGACAATATTCCAAAGACTACCTTCAGAACTCAGTATGGGCATTATGAATTTCTAGTCATGTTTTTTAGATTGACAAATGCTCATGTGGCTTTCATGGATATGATGAACCGAGTATTCAAGGAATATTTAGATCAGTTCGTTGTTGTCTTTATTGATGACATCTTTATATATTCCAAAAGTCGTGAAGATCATGAGCACTATTTGAAGCTGGTACTCCAAAGGCTTCGTAAAAATAAGCAATATGCCAAGTTGAAGAAATACGAGTTCTGGGTTGAGGAAGTAGCATTCCTTGGGCACGTGGTGTCAAAACATGGAGTATCTATTGACCCGGCGAAGATTGAAGCAATACAAAGTTAAGAGCAACCTAAGTCGGTGACCGAAGTACGTAGCTTTCTGGACTTAGCTGGTTATTATCGGAGATTCGTGAAAAGGTTTTCTCGAATCGCTACTCCGTTAACTCAGTTGACTCGGAAGGATACAAAATTCGTATAGAGCGAGAAATGCGAAAAGAGTTTTCAAGAGCTCAAGAGGAGACTCATTTCGGCACCTGTTCTGACAATACCATCTGGTTCGGATGGATTTATTATCTATAGCGATGCTTCGGGCAAAGGGTTAGGATGTGTTCTCATGCAACATAGGAAAGTCATAGCCTATGCCTCGCAACAACTTAAAGAATATGAGAGAAATTATCCTACTCATGATCTAGAGTTGGCAGCAGTCGTTTTTGCGCTAAAGATCTGGAGGCACTATCTATATAAGGAGAAAGTGGAGATATATTCAGATCATAAAAGCCTCAAATATTTCTTCACCCAAAAGGAACTCAACATGCGGCAACGACGTTGGCTCGAGCTATTGAAAGACTACGACCATACCATTCAATACCATCCTGGAAAAGTAAGCGTGGTAGCTGATGCGTTGAGTAGAAGATCATATACGGGAACAAGCGCGATGTTATCAACACAAAGGCCCATTTTGTGTGATTTACAAAAGATGAAGATAGAATTCAAGACTCCGGGGACTCATGCGATGATGTCAAGTATACGCATTGAACTGACTTTAATCGAAAAAGTTAAAGTTGTTCAAGCCACAGACCCGGAGCTGATGCGTATGAAGAAGAAAGTACAAGAAGATGCTATTCTAGAAGCAAGAATCGATGAAGAAGGAATACTTCGAGTCCACTCCAGACTTTGTGTTCTGAACGACTCTGATTTAAAGTACAAGATCATGATGGAGGCATACAATACACCATTTGCAATTTATCCTGGAAGTACCAAAATGTGTCGTGATCATCGACATACATTTTGGTGGAATAATATGAAGAGAGAGATTGCGAAGTTTATCTCGAGGTGTTTAACTTGTCAACGTGTAAAGGCGGAGCATCAAGTGCCTAAGGGTCCATTGCAACCACTTGAGATTCCGAAATGGAAGTGGAAACACATTACCATAGATTTCGTTACAGGTCTTCCCACGGTTTCTCAAGGCATAAATGTTATTTGGGTTATTGTTGATAGATTAACTAAGTCTGCTCATTTCTTGCCGATACGGGAGACTTATTCCCTTGAACGTCTTGCTCGTATGTACGTAAATGAGATTGTGAGATTGCATGGCATGCAAGTATCTATAGTTTCAGATCGTGACCCAAGATTCACTTCACGATTTTGGGTTAGCTTGCAAAAAGCTATGGGCACGGATTTACGATTTAGTTTGGCATACCATCCTCAAACGGACGGACAATCAGAGAGGACTATTCAAACTCTTGAAGATCTATTAAGACTTTGTGTCCTAGACTTCAAAGGGAGTTGGGATAAGTATTTACCATTGGTAAAATTCTCCTATAACAACAGTTATCAGGCAAGTATAGGGGTGGCTCCATTCGAAGCATTGTATGGATGAAAGTGTCGCTCTCCAATATATTGGGATGAGGTGGGTGAAGCAACATTGTTGGGACCCGAGTTGGTACGTATTACTACAGAAAAGATCCAAATGATTCGACAACGTATACAAACGGTACATGATCGATAAAAGAATTATGCGGATCTTCATCGAAAGGATGTGGAATTTAGTATTGGAGATCATGTATTGTTGCGTGTTTCTCCATGGAAGGGAGTTACAAGATTTGGGAAGAGAGAAAATCTCAATCCACAATTTATTGGTCCATTTCAAATTCTTGACCGAGTAGGAAATGTGGCCTATAGACTCGCGTTACCTCTAAGCATGTCTCGTGTTCATAATATTTTTCACATATCTATGCTTCGTAAATATGTGAAAGACCCGAACCACGTTATTGAGTTAGAACCAGACGAAATAGCCGAGGACTTAACGTATAAGGAGGCACCTGTCAAGATCTTGGATAGAAAGGAGCATGTCCTACGCACAAAGGTCATACCACAAGTTAAAGTTTTCTGGAGGAACCATGCTACTGAGGAAATGACCTGGGAATTGGAAACTGAAATGAAAGCGAGGTATCCTCACCTTTTCGAAACACCAGGTACGTACGTCAATTTCGAGGATAAAATTTAATAAGGAGGGGAGGTTGTAAGACCCCAACTTATTATAAATAAAATTAAATTTCCTCTATTCATTATTTTAAAATAGTAAGGGTTGATTTGATTAATGTGATTAGTTATGGATACAAATGCGCAAATATTTTTAAATAAGCAAGTAGTTATAAAATATTCATTGTTGTTGGGAAATATTCGTTTGGTCGTAGAATATTCTTACTGTCGGAGAACATTCGTACGACTGCGTAGCCTTGTGTGGGCCCCATAACAAAAAGAGATTGGATGAAAAAAACGATAAGTATAAGTTGTTTATAAGTAACGACGTAGTTATTCCCGTTAATACTGTTAGAATACCCGGTGGTTAAAATATAGTAGCACACGGTATTGCATCAATTATTGATTCTTACGTAAGAAGGCACTACTCAATAATTGTTACAATAATTATTGTTCAATATTTTATTTTATTGATTCAATAATTGCTACGTTGATATTTTATATTATTGTTGTTTCAATAATTATCACTACACAATATTTTCCATTATCGGAGCAATAATTCATATTATTTGAATAATATTATTAGATAGCATTATTCGCAATGTCTAGAAAGTTATGTCTAAGGAGAGGTTTGGTCATCTAATTGCGCGCCAGTAAGGAGAAATCCTTATTGAAAAGCCCCCTCTTTCATAGGAACGACCTGGTTGTCAGTATTGTGATTCTGTAATATTGTTTGTGAATAATTAATTATTAATTTATATGATAAAGAAAATACTCATTTTATGTGGATATAGATGGAGAAAATTTTTTATGTGACAATTGTTGAAAATTGATATTTTATCTTTTCTGATAAAATATATTATTATATTTTAATAATATAATAATGATGATATTTTTACAATGAATGTGTGATATATGAATAAATGAGGAGGAAGAGTATTTTTGTTACTAAAAATATTTAAAACTTGTTTTTCATGTTTGTGGACCCCATTTCTTGACTGAAATTTTATTATAGCTTGTAAAATCGTCCGTATGTGGATTTTGGTCAATTTTTGTTTGGAATTTGGAAAAACTTGAACTTACAAAGTTGTAGAGAATTGAATTTCCTATAGAATGGACATAAGATTTGAATTTTTCTAATAAAAAGGCTATTTATTGTGAATTATTGAAGTTCCAGTATATCGGGTCTAAATTGATTTTTGGAGTTTTAAATGTTTTTGTTTAGAAAAACGTTTTTGTTGTTTTTGGCACATGTGTGGCTGATGTTTTGGTCAAAAGGTGGGCTAAGGAAAATTATATAAATATATTAATATTTTATTAAATTTTTTTCTTTGGCGTTCTAAGCATTTTTCTATAAATAGGGTCCAGAAATAAGTTTTCTCTCTCTTTCTGTCTCTATATTATCGAGCGTAATCTTGTGAGTATTTTGAAACTTTGAGTGTTGTTATACGATGCAAGTTCCCTTTAGCACTATATCCAGTATTCCAGTCAGAAGTACTGTCTTTTCGAGGTAAGGGATGTTATTTTTTTTTATAGATGATATTATTTCTTTCAATATCATTATGCCGAAATATTGAGCTGAACTTTTTATCAAATTTGGAACTTTTAGTGTCGGTGTTACTATTTACGTATACGACACTATTCACATATACGACACTATTCACGAATACGGTACTATTCACCGAAAAATTAAAATTTTGTTTTTTCTTTTCAAGATATCTATTATGGATACTAGCTTTGATTGTTTCCATATTTTGATCATTCTTAAATTTTATTCCACTATGGTTATTTATGAAGTATTTTTGAACTTGGATTGTTTAAAGTACGAATCCTTAATATTTGTTCTGTTGTTTCACTGGATTCGTTTTCTTTAAAATATTTTTCATCATCCTCAGTCCTAAATAATGATATTATTGAATATCTTTAGCCTGTAGTGCAAAGATGAATAATTTTCTGATGAATATCTTTAGCCTGTAGTGCAAAGATGAACAGGTGTTTAGATGAACATGACCAACTGATGAATATATTTGGCCTGTAGTGCAAAGATAAATATTTGATTCAAGATGCATATTGATTGATGTTACAGGGATAAAAATATTGATGATGGACTTTTAAATTCATAGATGATAGTAGATTTCATCCTCTACTTAACTCTTCTAATGAATTATTATTTCCGCTGCGAATATTTATTTAAAATTTGTTGTATATTGTATTCTATTAGATTTTTCCCTTTTGACGACTAACGATAATTTGTTCTATATTATCTTAGTCATAATATTCTTTGCTGGGCTTGTTGAGCTCACCATTTTCTTTTTGTTCCATTTTTCTTCTCAGGAGGCGAGAATGTAGCGAGTACTAGTCGGGGTATGGAATGATGGTTTAGAAAGATATTTTAGTAGTCCTTATCATTTTTGTAAAATAAAGTATCAATAATTATTATGAGGACTTATTTGAGTGTGGATATTGTATAGAAGACAATAGTTGTATTTTAAACTCACAGTTAAGTGTTGTCGTATTTTGCACGACAGTTGTATTAATAAAGTTGTAGTCGTTTCTGTACCATGTATTTGGCGACTCAAAGTGGGTGATGTATATCTATTTTGGGGGCATCACATGTTAGATGTTAGTTTTTTTGTGTTAAACATGTTATATATAGTGTATAATGATGATATGGGTTGATAGATGTTAGATCCATAACATCTATAGGCTCGAATTTGATGTTCTTCAAAATCTGGAAAAATATTTTTTTTTCTGACAATGAATGTCAGACCTTGTAGATGTCAGTCTGTTATGTTTTTTTGTTGTTTAAAGCTTTAATCTTGTAGTATGCTATGATCTCTTTAAGCTGGAACTTGAATCAAGTTAATATCATAAGCATATTGCATGATAATCGAGGTCAAAAGCCGTTGATCGGCCATGACTGGGCGTTTCTTGGTAACCCAGAAATTGCCCAGAAACGACAACGTTTTCTAACGCCCTGATCATTCTGTTGTTAGTCGTTTTGTTATTGTTGATGTATCTAAGTTGTAGTATCTATGTTATACTACATGTTTATGCCTTAAAATCTCCTAATCATTAAATAGGTGGATCGTAGTGGACGGTCAAACCAAGCTAGACGAACATGAAAGTTGTTTTCTGGGTAACCCAGAAAACGCTTGAACATGTCGTCTGACATGGTTTGACCAGCTTATATTTGTTTGATCTGATGTTGTTTTGGTGATATAATGTATTAGATCTCTTCCTTGTCATGCTGGCTACACACTGAAAGCATTAAATCACTAAAACATTGCACGAGCAACAAGTTGTGCAAGCCCAAAGTAGGTCTCACGAACTGTTCTTCATTTTTGGGTAACCCAGAAATGAAGAAAGCTCTGACAGCCACTTTAGAGGCTCAGATCTCTTTCGTTACATGTTGTATAATCATGTTTGTTGCTGGGTCATGTAGTCCTACATTAGCACTACACGATCTGACCAACAACAGGCCTATAAACACAATACACACTAAATTAAACCTGGTCAAACTTGGTCACTCGGTAACTGACATGATTTTATGGGTTTATCGAAGAACACCTATAGTGACGGTTCTGTCGCTATAAGCAATCTTTAGCGATAATTTATTTCTAAAATTAATTGTTTTTATTAAATAAATAGAAAAATTAGTTTTTAATTATTAAAAATACCAAATAAATTATTAAAAATTATTTTAAAGTCTGAAAATTAGTTTTTAATAATTTTAAATATATTTCATAAATAATTAATATTGTTGAAATATTAAATGTATTTAATTTATTTAATTATTATATTAAATAAATTACTTAAAATGATTTTTATACTTGAAAAATTATATAAAATTATATTATGATATAAGAAAATATTTTAAGTTATTTTTAATGACTTTTAATATTTTGTGATAAATTTCATTAATAAATTAATATTAATGATAATTAAATTATTTAATAAATGAATTAAATAAATAAATTTAAAAATGATTTTATTATATTAAAAATAATTTTAAATAATAATAAGGTATTTAAAAATATTTTAAGTTATAAAATATAACTTTCAATATTTAAAGGTAAATTTTATTAATTAATTATTATTAATGATATTAAGGTTATTTAATAATTATATTAAATAAATTAGTTTAAAAATAATTTTATTATTGTAAAAACCATTTTAAATGAAAATAAAGTGTTTAAAGATATTTTAAGTTATAAAAATAACTTTTAATATTTAAAGGATAATTTCATTAATAATTTGATATTAATGAATATTAATGGTATTAAATTTATTTAATAATTATATTAAATAAATAGTTTTAAATAATTTTATTAATTTAAAAATCATTTAAAAAGGATATAAATGAATAAAAGATATTTTAAGTTATACTTAATGACTTTTAATATTTTGATAAATGATACATTAATATTTAAATATTAATGGTAATTATTTAAAAATAATTTTCAATGTTTTAAAAATCATTTAAGGGTAATATTAATACTTTAAAAATATTTTGAGTTATTATAAATAACTTTAATATTTTGGCAATAGTTTCATTAATAGTTTAATATTAATTAAATGTTAATGATAATAGAATTGTTTAATATTTAAATTATTTAATAATGATTCCGGTGTTTGAAAATTAATGATAAATTATAATAAATGTTTAAAAAATATTATAAGTCATTTAAAAATAATATGACAGATACTCACTAATATTGAACTTTAGAATATAGTCTTAGACTCAATAATTACCCGATAAAGCTGTCGGTACACCGATATGTTTCAGAAATTGATCTGAATTTAGATATTTTAACTGTATTAATGTTTGTTTGTGATTCAATGACTGTTGATCATGTGTGGCAATGTGATTAGGTTATGTGCTGACTGCAATAAGTAGTATTATGTGTTACAATATGTTATTCTAATAAGTAAAATGATCTTATTACTGATAGGTTGCTATACAAAAGATAAAAACTAAGTTGCGTATTGTTAGCAGCAGACCATGCAAGTATCCTACCTTTGCATTTTCTTTATGCAATGGACAGAAGTAAGAAAGTTTCAGAATTATATTATTATTGTACCAGATTATTAACCCTATTGTTATATATATTATATCTGATCATTGTTTATCAACATGATATTATATTATATAATTCAGATATATATTCTGTTTGTTAATTTCTAATTATGGTTATACAAGTGTCCTCACTTGGATAATCATTGTATTTAATCACATGTTGATATATATATATATATATATATATATATATATATATATATATATATATATATATATATATACACCTATTGATCCCAAGTATGTATACGATAATGAAGAGTCGTCTAAGCTATTTGACCAGCTAGACACAGATTTAGAATTATCGTTGAATATGATAAAACCTTTTTGTATCCAATAAAATTATTTTGGTTTGGATTCCCGACTAAGTATGAACATCCCGAACATGGAAAAACTTTTATACGCCCCAGGCGGACAGAGTGAACGATAATATCGTTATTGCATATAGTATTGATCAATACAGGGCATAACAGGCTGATCACCCCCCGTGCCCGTAGGTTATGACGGTTTGCGGATGAATTTCTGCTAAACCTATTCGAAAATTGAAAACAATGTTCATAGTAAGTCACCTTAACCCTATTTAAATTCAGTACGTAGTTTTAAAAATTTGATAGAGAGTTGTTATGTTTTTATTATCAGTCCAGATTACTTCACAACTATTGATTTGTTGCAGAAGGGTAGTACAAAGAAAACATTTAATCCTTTCAGCTAACATTTATAATTGTTATTACTTGCTTGGCACTCAAATGCTCATCCTTGCTTAATTTAAAATGTTTTCAGCTAAGTGTGAACAACCAGAAGGCTCGGCTAAGAACAAAGGGAAAAGGAAGGTTGCAGAATAAGTTGGTGCTATTTTATGTAATAGTTTATCTTTAGTAAGACAATGATATTAATTATCTATCATGTATTGTAATGAATGTTTAAAGGTCGTGTACCTGGGAGTAGACTCTGATGCATATGTAAATTAAGTTTGGTATCTATATTATTGTTATTATTATTAATATTATTCCGCTCATAAAAATTGTATCGTGAAGCACCAAGTTCGGGTTGCAAGAACCCGGATTTGGGGGCTTTACAGGTTGGTATTAGAGCTTTAGGGTTAGAAACCTTAGGTGGAATAGAACTTAGGCTATAACCTTAGAACAGAGAAAAACGTTAAAAATATAAATAACTCATATAGAGTTTAAAAGGAGATGAATTGGATAAATTCATCGTCAATCAAAATAAAAGATAACTTATATAAAACTATTATTTGTTGTGTGTATATATTATATGCTAATCAGGATAATCTATGGGTGTAGATGTCTAGTGGAAAAGGCTTGTTATATGCTTATAGCATGAAGAAGGATCAAATCCATACACCCGAGCTAATATCGAAGCCAATAGCTGAAATAGAAGCTCACAATGAAAACCACTCGGACGAGGTGGTTATTGTAGAAAACGTAGTACCAGATCCGAAAATGGTGGAACTAACAGATAGTGATTCTGACACTAAAGTTGAAGCTGATCAAGCATCAACGGAGATGCAGAATCTGAGGAACAAGGTTTCTTCTTTGGAAAAGTTGTGGGGAATAGAAAAGCTATTGAATAGTCAGTTGCGAAAAGCCTTTCTAAAAACAATGGAAGAACAATATAAGCTTAAAATCTAAATTGATCAAATGGGAGCTACAAGCAACACATCGTGTGCAGCTCCGAGCAATAAGGGGAAAAGAAAGATGGAAGACTACGACTTAGGAAAATTCGATAAAAAGAAATGGAAAAAAAATATGTTATCTTTGCAGTTATGAGGAACATACCACTCTTTATTGTCCCGACTATAAACCAGGTGCATGCTTTATTTGTGGATTGGAAGGTCATCAGGCGAAAGGTTATCCAAGATCTAGAAAAAGGCGTAGTGAATAGGTAGTATAGGTTCTGTTTGTGTAGGTGTGTTTAATGTAATATACATGATAAGTATGTCTGTGTAATGTAATATTATCAACTTTTGTTTTAGTTAAGGTTGTAAATCCAGACTTTTGTGGTGACAAAGGGATAGCTGATGTTTAAAGCATTATGTGCTATGCTATGTAAAGTATTCGTTAAATGAATATGAATCTATGTTTAAGTAATGAAACAAGTTTAATATATTAAACTTATATGATAAGGTTTAGAATTTAAGTTAAATTTATGATTTTATTTAATCAGATAATGCCGCCAAGACATCAAACTCGAAATCAAAGGGCAGAAGAATCTGTCAACAACGCTGGGGAACAACAACTAGACCCGATACAGAACTTTGTGAACATGGTAGCTCAGGCTATGCAGCAGGGAATACCAACCGCAGGGAACCCGCCAGACAATCGCTTGGCAAACTTCAAGGACTTCAAAGCGGTCGGACCGCCATAATTTAAAGGTACAACTAACCCTGTAGAAGCCCAGACTTGGGTTATGGAAATTAAAAAGGCGTTTATAATATCTAGGGTAGCTGAGGGGCAAAAGACCGCTTTTGCCACCTATATGATGAAAGGGGAGGCGAACTTTTGGTGGGAAGCGAATCAGGCGAGGGCAGGAGAAGGAGTAGTTACTTGGGATAGGTTCAAAACTATATTTTTTGAGAATTATTTCTCGTCCAGTATGCAGGCTAGGATGGAGGTAAAGTTTCTGGAGTTAAAGCATGAGAATATGACGGTGTCAAAATACGCCGCGAAGTTTAATGAGTTGGCTAGGTTCGCTCCGCATCAAGTTGATACGGAGGCTAGGAAGGCAAGGAGATTTGAGCTGGGATTAAAATCCTGGCTCTATAACAAGTTGGCGGCATTGCAGATCCCTACATTTACATCACTCATGGAAAAGGCTATCATAGTCGAGGAGGGGAGTGAGGCCATGAGCGTCTACAACAAGGAGAAGACGAACAAAGGTAAGGTCGAAGGAGCTTGGAAGGTAGAAATTAATAGTTGAATTAGAAGTGGTAATAGCAAAAGGAAGGGGAGTTATTTTGGAAATGTCCAGGTAAAACAAGGTGTTAAGAAGCCAGCTGTGCAGTGTAAGGCTTGTGGAAAGAACCACTCTAGGGAATGTTTGAAGGGAAAGTTTGTATGCTATAAGTGCGGGAAGAATGACCATATTTCTCCCAACTGCCCCAATCCTAGAATGAATAGTGGGTGTTTTCTATGCGGGTCAATGGAGGACAAAGTGAAGGATTGCCCGAAAAGGAGAATGGAGGTAGGAAGTGTGAACATGGGCAAGGGCAGTGGGACTCTGGCAATCATGGGACCTACGTCATCGAGCAAGCCAACAAAATCTACTGCAAGGGTCTACAACATGACGGTCCAGGATACCATAGCAACTGATGTTGGAACTCCAGGTATTATTCGTATAACTTTTATTTTCTTTTACATGATTTTTCTATATATAGTAAATTATTTTATAAAGAAATTTTGAATGAGGAATTTGAGTTCTTTTAGAAATCAAATTTTCATTTAATCAGAAAGACAAGCTTTATGTAATTAATTAAAGATCAGTTCGATCAAAGTTTGTTGAGATCTACTGGCAATGATTGTGTATGCTATGTACCCTTGTATGTATAAGTTTTAAAACGGTGATTCCGGGGACGAAATCTTTATAAGGGAGGGTGAATGTAACAAACCGATATTTTCTATATAAATAAATCAGAAATTTTGCATATAAGTTTTTTTATTTATTAAAATAAATATGGGGAATATGTATAAGTCAAAGCGTATGTATTTATGTGATAAATAAAAATATATTTATTACATGAATAATTATAAATAATTTTATTTTAGAATTATTGATCATTATAAACTATATTCTTATAATAATTAATTTTATAGTAGAAATATTTTTATTAATTATATTCCATAAAAATAAGATTATTATATTATTTAAATAATAGATGAAATGATTATAGAATTATTATAATAACTATTTTATATTATTATATGGAATTATTTCAGATTAGTTAAGTTAATTATTTTTCTAACTTAATTAATAATGTTATTTATGTAAGACAAATCAGATATGAAATCCAAACCCTAATTTTGGATTTTGATCAAGGAATGAAAATAATAATATAATATTAATTATATTTTGATTTTTTAGTACTATAAATATGTATTGTATGTATGTATTGTTAATGGTTGGTCAATTATGGTGTATTATGACCAAACCCTATCAATATTTTTATAAACTACCCTAATTTCGAAATCAAATGAGACTTTAAAAATCTGTTAAGACATTGTGTTATGTGGTGAATGATGTGTATTATAAAGATTTGATTCTAATTAGGAAAACCCTAATTATAGGAGACCCTAATTGTAAATTAAAACCTTAAATTCTGTAATTAGAAACCCTAATTGTGAATTGGTAAACCTAATTATCAAAATTGTAAATCCTATTTGCTAAAATTAGCAATGTGACGCCCCCAAAATTAGGTATACATACCCATCTTGGGTCATCAGATACATAGTACAGAATACAAATATAACTTACTAATACAACAGTCGTGTACAATACGACAAAACATATGCTGTGAGTTTGAATACAAATATTATCTTCTAGAGAGTATTCATACTCAAAAGGAGTCCTCATTACATTTATTAACACACTATTACATAGAATAGTGAGGACTACTAACTAATACTATCATTCGGACCATCACTCCGTTCCCCGACTTGCCCCAGCTACGTTCTCATTTCCTGAGGAGAACAGTGAAAGAAAGGGTGAGCTCAACTAGCCCAGTAAGAAATATTATGACTAAGATAATGCAGAATAAATTATCATTAGCCTTCAACAATGTTAAACTGATAAAATATAATAGACATCAAGTTTAACTGCAGCGGAACAAGCAATCCATTAAAAGAGTCAAGTAGAAAATAAACTCTACTATCTTTTATGATTTAAAAGGTTTTTCAACACTGCGATCGCTGGGACTCAGCTTAATAAAATAATCCACATCATCGAATCACCCCTGCACTACGGCCAAGGATATTCGTGTATTCATTAATGGTCATGATCATGCCAACAACTGTCCATCAATGCACTACGGGCCAATGAGAACTTTTACCACATCATTTGTAACATTACGGTCATGATTATACCGAATAATCCCTGGTCATAATCATACCAAGTCCATCTATGCACTACAGGCCACAGATGACTTTTAACATTTTATAAACATGAGGATGATGACAATGATATAAGAATTCAATAAAACAAGTTCAAGAATTAATTTATCCAAGAATTAACAACGTCCAAATTGTCAACATGATACTGCATTGTGGAGTAAAATTCAGGAATACTTAGAAGAATATTTTCATGAAAAGATATTGGATGAACCGCAATTATCAAGGATATTCCACTAATTTCATGGAGTATAGAAGTCAAAACTTAACCAACTGAGTACAATAAAGAATGGAATAACAAAAGAAATCACCATACATGCGATAGACCGCACAGACAGGTTATTCCAACAGAATAATAAATAATGGAACCAGGTCCGGCATAAACGCACAGACATGATATTCCGACAGAATAATAAATAATAGAACCAGGTCCGGCGTAAAACACACAGACAGGATGTTCCAACAGAATAATAATAAAAATGGAACCAGGTCCGGTGTAAAACACACAGACAGGATGTTCCAATAGAATAATAATACAAACGGAACCAGGTCCGGTGTAAAACACACCGACAGGATGTTCCAACAGAATAATAGAAGAATGTCACCAAGTATAGGGTAGACCGTGTATACTGGTTATTTCAACAGAATAATAAAGAATGGAATAACATAAGTTCTCTTCATGAATATAAAAGAAATAATATTCCCTACCTTAAAAGAACTGGATATTGGAAAAGTGAAGTAGCAGAATACTTTTATTCTCTCTCTCTTATTCTCTCTATACTTTCTCTCTCTATAGCTTGAATGAATTCGTGAAAAATAATGAAGCCATGGGCCTCTATTTATAGAAAAACTGAGGGTGGCTCTTGGTCTTAACGAATGGTCAAATGACTCTTGGTCTTAACGAAGGGTCAAATGACTCTTGGTAATATTGAAGGGACAACTACTATTGACGAAAGTAATTACTATTGACCAAGGTAAATACTATTGACGAAGTTAATTACTATTGACCAAGGTAAATACTATTGACGAAGGTAATTACTATTGACCAAGGTAAATACTATTGACGACGGTAATTACTATTGACGACGGTAATTACTATTGACCAAGGTAAATACTATTGACCAAGGTAAATACTATTGACGACGGTAATTACTATTGACGAAGAGACTCTTAGATGATGACATATGGCCCCTCATAAAAAAACCAAACTTACCACAACGTCTCAATTATTGATTTAATAATATAACATATTATATAGATGATACTATGACAATAATTTAAGAGATATGATGCAGCAATTAATGTAGTAATAATTGAGTATAGCTGAGTGACTTCTCACGTAAGCATCAATAATCAATACCGTGTGCTACTATGCAACCACGCGTATTACTGTACTTTTACTACCGGGTAGTTCAACAGTTTTAACGGTAACACCTCAGCCGTTATTTTTATAGAAAGATAATTTTGTCGTTTTCTAACTACGACTATACTTCTGTTGTGGGGTCCACCAATGATTGTGTCGTCGTGCGAATATTCCCCGACAAAAAGAATATTCCCCGACCAAACGAATATTTTAAAACAACTTGCTTACTTTACAAAATTTATAAATAATACCCACAACTATAATATTATATCAAATCCACACCATAATTATTTCGAGAAAATTAAATATTTATTCATAAAATCTGGGGTCTCACAATCTCCCCTCCTTATGGAATTTCGCCTTCGAAATTTACGTACATACTTGGTATGCCGAACAGGTGAGGATACATTGACTTCACTTCAAATTCTAACTCTTGAGGTATAACCTTTGAGCGTCGAATATGATCCTTCTTATCCAAGGTTTTAACACGTATCTCCTCAAACATTAAATCATCCGCTATCTCGTCCGATTCTAAATTAATAATGTTGTTCGGGCTGTCCACATATTTACGTAACATCGATACATAAAAAAAATGTTCTAAACACGCAACATACTTGGCGGTAAAACAAGTCTATAGGCCACAGTTCCTACTTCATCGAGGATTTCAAATGGGCCAATTAAATCGAGAGTTGAGATTTCCTCTCTTCGTCGATTCTTGCTTCTAGAATAACGCCCTCTTGAACCTTCTTCTTCACATTTATCAGCTCTGAGTATGTAGCTTGAGCGGCTTTAACTTTATCGATTAAAATCGATTCTAATCATATATTCGTTATCTTCACGTGGGTTCGTATATTCGCACTTGTAACCGCATACGATCTTCTACTCAACGCATCAGCTACCACGTTCGCTTTTCCACGATGGTATGGTATGATCATAATCTTTAACAGCTCGAGCCAACGTCTTTTGGCGCATGTTACATTCGCTTTAGTTGAATAAATATTTAACGATTTTAGAAATGGGTTTTGTACTGGGGTCAGTACAAAATTCAATTTTACGCTCTGGGGTAGGCTAAGAAGTCTTCAAAAATACGTCAAGAAATTTATTAACAATAGAAATATCGTTCAAAACTGTGACCCTCATCCAAGACTTGGATAACACGTCACATTGATACCTATCAACTTGCCATCGTCATTTACAACGTCTCCTACGAAAAGTCTAGCTTCGGTGCATTCCACACCAGGAAGTCAACAACGAAAGGAACGGGGATTTTTACTTATGGCTTGATATGACAATGATTGACTTTAGTGGTTTGATTACTTTGAATTTGCATAACAGATTGGTTAGGAATATGAAAGCTAACAACCTTACGAAAAGCATGATGAGCAGTTAACCAATCGTTTCCAAAACTCACATCAATGCAAGTATTTTCAAAGAGATAAGATCAACAGGTAACGTGAAAGTGTTGATTTGAACAAGATTTATAAATAGTGGAGGTAACAAAGGTTTCTCCCAATGGAATTTCAACAGAGAAATCAAAGTCTAACTTCTCCGGAGTTAAGTTTAAATATTGAACACAACTAGGTGAAATAAAAGAGTGAGTAGAACCGGTATCTAACACGGTATAGACTTCGCAAGAGTTTATGACTAACATACCCGCGATAATTTTATTCAGGTTCCTCGTCACGAAAAAAATGCTCTCTCTTAAACTACTGCCTTTGGCTTTTCTGGGACGGTCTTTGGTGCCTCCATCCTATCTGAACTTGTCTTCGGTGAACGATAAAATCGGGCTAAGTGACCTTCTCTTCCACAATTATAGCATACTTTGGATGGCATCGCGCAGTTTGGACTGATGTGTCCCTCCCCTCCGCATTTGAAGCATATGATAGGTGGTCGTTCTCATTCCTTAACAACGGTTGCTGGTGCTGACGTCTTTCCATCATTGTTGAATTTTTGCTTCTTAAAATGTCCATTCTTATTGTTCTGGCCATGATTACCACCGAAGTGGTTACCATTTTTGGCCTGTTGATTCCTTCCACGCTTGTTGTCATCGCTTCGATGACTGCCCTCACTAGTATTATCATTTTGCCGGCTGCTCTCTTTTGGTTGCGTTGACTCGTTATCGCGCTCTACTAACTGAGCCCTATTCACAACATCTGAATACAAACATAGTTTATGAGAAATAAGATATTGACGTATCTCCGGTTTCAAACCTCTTAAAAACATCCGCGTCATTCTCTCTTCATTATCCACCAAGTGGGATGCAAATCGGGACAACTCGGCAAACTTGGCTTCGTACTGCGACACGGTCATGTTGTTTTGCTCCAACGTGATAAATTCCACCTCCTTCATGTGACGAATACTTTCGGGAAAGTACTTGTCATTGAACAGTTCTTGGAACTTCTCCCAAGACATCTTGAGTGCGTCAGGCTGGGTACGTTTTACAGATTCTCACCAGTAATATGCCTCCTCAAGTAACATAAAAGTGGCAAAGGGAACCTTTTGCTCCTCGGAGCATCCCAAGATATCAAATATCTTGGTGATCTGCTTTAACCACGTCTCCGCCTTAAGTGGTTCTGGCTTTCCCAAAAACTCCGGTGGTCCTAGCTCCTTGAATTGCTTAGCGGTGACCGTCCGAGAGTTATTTTGTTGTTGCATGAATTGTATAAAGCCTCTGACCATCTCATCATTCACCATTTCATCGGTGTTATTATTTTCATGAGGATTATTGTCCTCTGGTTGCACATTACCCTGAGCATTGATCGTTGGTGATTCAATGGTCTCATGTGCTTCATTGTTTATCTCAACATTTTCGGATGCCATTTGCAAATACTGCAACAAAACAAGGGTTAATTAACATATAACATATTATTCATATACTTTGACCGACCAATTAAATACCAAATAAACTTAGGTAGGTCATACTAGCGAAGGAATTCCTCATCTCTCCCTTCCTAGTTCTATTCTCACATCTTAGCCAGGGATCATATCCCTAAGCTCTGATACCAACTGTGACGCCCCCAAAATTAGGTATACATCACCCATCTTGGGTCGTCAGATACATAGTACAGAATACAAATACAACTTACTAATACAACAGTCGTGTATAATACGACAAAACATATGCTGTGAGTTTGAATACAAATATTATCTTCTAGAGAGTATTCATACTCAAAAGGAGTCCTCATTACATTTATTAACACACTATTACATAGAATAGTGAGGACTACTAACTAATACTATCATTCGGACCATCACTCCGTTCCCCGACTTGCCCCAGCTACGTTCTCATTTCCTGAGGAGAACAGTGAAAGAAAGGGTGAGCCCAACTAGCCCAGTAAGAAATATTATGACTAAGATAATGCAGAATAAATTATCATTAGCCTTCAACAATGTTAAACTGATAAAATATAATAGACATCAAGTTTAACTGCAGCGGAACAAGCAATCCATTAAAAGAGTCAAGTAGAAAATAAACTCTACTATCTTTTATGATTTAAAAGGTTTTTCAACACTGCGATCGCTGGGACTCAGCTTAATAAAATAATCCACATCATCGAATCACCCATGCACTACGGCCAAGGATATTCGTGTATTCATTAATGGTCATGATCATGCCAACAACTGTCCATCAATGCACTACGGGCCAATGAGAACTTTTACCACATCATTTGTAACATTACGGTCATGATTATACCGAATAATCCCTGGTCATAATCATACCAAGTCCATCTATGCATTACAGGCCACAAATGACTTTTAACATTTTATAAACATGAGGATGATGATAATGATATAAGAATTCAATAAAACAAGTTCAAGAATTAATTTATCCAAGAATTAACAACGTCCAAATTGTCAACATGATACTGCATTGTGGAGTAAAATTCAAGAATACTTAGAAGAATATTTTCATGAAAAGATACTGGATGAACCGCAATTATCAAGGATATTCCACTAATTTCATGGAGTATAGAAGTCAAAACTTAACCAACTAAGTACAATAAAGAATGAAATAACAAAAGAAATCACCATGCATGCGATAGACCGCACAGACAGGTTATTCCAACAGAATAATAAATAATGGAACCAGGTCTGGCATAAACGCACAGACAGGATATTCCTACAGAATAATAAATAATGGAACCAGGTCCGGCGTAACACACACAGACAGGATGTTCCAACAGAATAATAATAAAAATGGAACCAGGTCCGGTGTAAAACACACAGACAGGATGTTCCAACAGAATAATAATACAAACGGAACCAGGTCCGGTGTAAAACACACAGACAGGATGTTCCAACAGAATAATAGAAGAATGTCACCAAGTATAGGGTAGACCGCGTATACTGGTTATTCCAACAGAATAATAAAGAAAGGAATAACAGAAGTTCTCTTCATGAATATAAAAGAAATAATATTCCCTACCTTAAAAGAACTGGATATTGGAAAAGTGAAGTAGCAGAATACTTTTATTCTCTCTCTCTTGTTCTCTTTATACTTTATCTCTCTATAGCTTGAATGAATTCGTGAAAAATAATGAAGCCCTAGGCCTCTATTTATAGAAAAACTGAGGGTGGCTCTTGGTCTTAACGAAGGGTCAAATGACTCTTGGTCTTAACGAAGGGTCAAATGACTCTTGGTAATATTGAAGGGACAACTACTATTGACGAAAGTAATTACTATTGACCAAGGTAAATACTATTGACGAAGGTAATTACTATTGACCAAGGTAAATACTATTGACGAAGGTAATTACTATTGACCAAGGTAAATACTATTGACCAAGGTAAATACTATTGACGACGATAATTACTATTGACCAAGGTAAATACTATTGACCAAGGTAAATACTATTGACGACGGTAATTACTATTGACGACGGTAATTACTATTGACGAAGAGACTCTTAGATGATGGCATATGGCCCCCCATAAAAAAACCAAACTTACCACAACGTCTCAATTATTGATTTAATAATATAACATATTATATAGATGATACTATGACAATAATTTAAGAGTTATGATGCAGCAATTATTGTAGCAATAATTGAGTATAGCTGAGTGACTTCTCACGTAAGCATCAATAATCAATACCGTGTGCTACTATGCAACCACGCGTATTACTGTACTTTTACTACCGGGTAGTTCAACAGTTTTAACGGTTTTAACGGTAACACGTCAGCCGTTATTTTTATAGAAAGATAATTTTGTCGTTTTCTAACTACGACTATACTTCTGTTGTGGGGTCTACCAATGATTGTGTCGTCGTACAAATATTCTCCGACAAAAAGAATATTCCCCGACCAAACGAATATTTTAAAACAACTTGCTTACTTTGCAAAATTTATAAATAATACCCACAACTATAATATTATATCAAATCCACACCATAATTATTTCGAGAAAATTAAATATTTATTCATAAAATCTGGGGTCTCACAAGCAAGGTTAATTACAATTAGTAAATAATACCCTAATGTTCATGTATAATGTAATTAGAAACCTAATCTAATTAAGAAAACCCTAATTACAAATTTTAGAAAATAAAATTTTATTTTTGTACAAACCCTAATTGGAAATCCTATAAATTCTATATGCTAAACCTTAGGGTTAAACCTTAAGTGATAAACCTTAAGGGACAAACCCTAAGGGTTTGCTAAGTTTACATTTATACCATTAAATTCTCAAGCCAAAAGACTAAATTACCCTTTTGTACATTATTGAAGCTAACATGTAGGTTTTGACTTTAGGTGAGTTGTTCACCAAATCTAACTACTCCATGTGCCTTAAATCAACACATATCAGCCAATTTCCAGCCATATACATTGCATACTAGTATTATATAAAGATCAAAGAGAGAGAGAGAAAGTCACATTTTTGCTCATTGTGCTCAAACACCCAACCAATCCTCTCTCTCACTAAAACCCACGAAAATTATAAGTTTTGCAATCACCAAATCAAGCCCCACGAACTTCATAACAGATCTAGAAGCCTAGAATTAAAAAATTTCAAACTGAGGTATAAACCCTAACTAGAAATCTAACATTTGATCTGTTGTTAGATGTTAGTTTTTTTTTGTGTTAAACATGTTATATATAGTGTATAATGATGATATGGGTTGATTGATGTTAGATCCATAACATCTATAGGCTCGGATTTGATGTTCTTCAAAATTTGGAAAAATATTTTTTTGTTGTCTGACAATGAATGTCAGACCTTGTAGATGTCAGTCTGTTATGTGTTTTTGTTGTTTAAAGCTTTAATCTTGTAGTATGGTATGAGCTCTTTAAGTTGGAACTTGAATCAAGTTCATATCATAAACAGATTGCAAGATAATCGAGGTCAAAAGCCATTGACTGACCATGATTGGGCGTTTCTGGGAAACCCAGAAACTGCCCAGAAACGGTGTGAAAACGTTTTCTAACGCCCTGATCTTTCTGTTGTTAGTCATTTTGTTATTGTTGATGTATCTAAATTGTAGTATGTAGGTTATACTACATGTTTATGCCTTAAAATCTCCTAATAATTAAATAGGTGGATTGTAGTGGACGATCAAACCAAGTCGGACGAACATGAAAGCTGTTTTCTGGGTAACACAAAAAACGGTTGAACATGTCGTCTGACATGGTTTGACCAGCTTATATTTGTTTGATCTGATGTTGTTTTGGTGATATAATGTATTAGATCTATTCCTTGTCATGCTGGCTACACACTGAAAGCATTAAATCACTAAAACATTGCACGAGCAACAAGTTATGGAAGCCCAAAGTAGGCCTCACGAACTGTTCTTCATTTCTGGGTAACCCAAAAATGAAGAACAGCTCTGACAGTCACTTTAGAGGCTCAGATCTTTTTCGTTACATGTTGTATGATCATGGTTGTTTCTAGGTCATGTAGTCCTACATTAGCACAGTGACGCCCCCAAAACAAGTATACATCACCCATCTTGAGTCGCCAGATACATGGTACATAACTCAACTACAAACTTAATTATACAATTGTCGTGCAAAATACGACAAAACATAGCTGAGAGTTTAAATATGAATATTTCCTTTTAGACAATATCCACACTCAATGGAGTCCTCGTTACAATTATTATCACACTATTTTATAAAAATAGTGAGGACTACTATAGCCACCATCTCAGACCGTCAATCCATTCCCCGACCAGTCCCAGCTATATTCTTATTTCCTGAAGAGAACAGTGACAAAAAAGGGTGAGCTCAACTAGCCAGTAAGAATTATTATGACTAAGATAATGCATAATAAATTATCCTTAGCCTTCAATAGTATAACAACTGATGGAATATAATAGACAACAAGTTTTAGATCAACAACTGCAGCGGAATAAGCAATCCATTAAAAGAGTCAAGTAGAACATAATGTCTACTATCTCTTCTAGATTAAAAGTCCATCGTTAATATTTCATTCCTGTAATACTCAACAACAGTTCTTTGTTATACCCAAGAGAAAAAGAAAACTATCATCACCTGTCTTCACCTGAACCACCAAAGATTATAGTTAAATCCACAATTCATATTTATAATTATAATAATGTAAATCAACAGTTTCTCCTTGCCACAAAGGCTTAATAGAACGTTTACTCAAAATCCTTACCCCAAAGGCTAAAGATATTCAAATGTAATAGCAATGATCATACCAATCAGTTGTCTACCTTTGCACTACGGGCCAAAGATATTCAACTATAAAACCAATCGCTGAGACTCAACTTAATAAATAATTCACATCATCGAATCATCCCTGCACTACGGGCCAAGGATATTCGTTAGTATCACCAGTGGTCATGATCATGTCATACACCTGTCCATCTTTGCACTACGGGCCAAAGCTTTCAATCAACAGTTCGACTTTGTACGTAAGCCAAAGATATATAATTATAAAATCAATAATCAACAGTCCATCTTTACACGTAGGCCAAAGATATACAACCATAAAACCAATAATCAACAGTCCATCTATGCACGTAAGCCAAAGATGACTTTTATCATAATATAAGCATGAGGATGATGACAATGATATAAGCATTAATCAGACGCAATCAAGGATAAATATTAAAGACTTTAAATTTATCCAGAGTTTAAAAATATCCAAATTGTCAACATGATATTTCTTTATAGAGTAAAATTCAAGAATAATATTCATGTACCAAAAATAATTTGGACATAAAAGAAATATATTTTTCGGGTAAATAGTACCCCGTGAATAGTACTTCGGGAATAGAACCTCGTGAATCCCGACATGAAAAGTACCCCAAATACCCGAGTGAATAATATCCGGGTGAATAGTAATTTGGATGCATAGTAACTCGTGAATAGTAACTTGTGAATAGTACTCTGACACGAAAAGTGTCCCGAATACCTGAGTGAATAATACTAGAGTGAATAGTAATTAGGTGAATAGTAACCCGTGAATAGTAACTCGTAAATAAAATACCAAATAAAATGATATTTCATGACGATTACAAAAGAAATGATATCTCATACGAGTATAATAGAATATACGAAACTACAAATGGATTTTCGTCCACCGTGCGGTAATCCACGTAGACAGATCATTTCCATAATTTAATAAGGAATGAATACGAAGGATCATTCACCATGTATGCGGTAATCCACATAGACAGGTTATTCCAACAGAATAATAAAAAATGAAATAACAGAAGAATTCACCAGGCATGCGATAGACCGCACAGACAGATTATTCCAACAGAATAATAAATAATGGAACCAGGTCATGCGTAATACGCACAGACAGGATATTCCAACAGTATAATAAAGAATAGAACAAGGTCATGCGCAATCCGCACAGACAGGATATTCTAACAGAATAATAAATAATGGAACCAGGTAATGCGTAATACGCACAGACAGGATATTCCAACAGAATAATAAAGAATGGAACCGGGTCATGCGTAATCCGCATAGACAGGTTATTCCAACAGAATAATAAAAAATGAAATAATAGAAGAATTTTAGCATGTATACGGTAGTCCGCGTATACAAGATATTCCAGCAGAATAATAAGGAATGGAATAATAATAGCTCTCTTCATGAATACGAAAGAAATAATACCCCTTACCTTAGAAGAAAACTGGATACTGGGATTGTGAGGTAGCAGACTTCTCTTCTTCTTTCTCTTTATAATAATTGCTCTTGTGAAACTTAGTGAATTGGTGAGAAAGGAAGGAAGAATGAGCTTCTATTTATAAAAAAAATATAGTTTCAATAATTGCACATTTTGGAGCTCGAAATATTACAGTATAATACCTTCTTCTTTTTCTTCATTTTTAATTTAGTCCTGCAAGTATTATCAAACTTGCACCACCTCCCCTAATAGTAAATCATGTGAATCAATAGTTCATTCATGTGACTCAATAGTATAATCATGTGAAAAAACTAAATACAGTATAGTGCCTTCAACTATACCTCCATTTCTAATTTAGTCATGCAAGTATTATCAATCTTGCACCAACTCCCCTAATAGTAAATCATGTGAATCAATAGTACACGCATGTGAACACATAGTTATAAGCATGTAAATTAATAGCAATTAATTACTCATTTATCCGGTGAATTACCTGATTGGTCAATATAACCTCCAGACATTAATTATTATCGAAATAAATGTCGATTTTCACTAACACTAATAATTCCCACACAATGGAACTATCAATTCAATCTTTAATCAACACGAATTTATTCACCATTAATATTATAACTCACAATATTTAACAATCAGGTCATTCTCAAGAAAGAGGGGACTTTTCAATAAGGATTTATTTTTATTGGCGCGCAATAAGGTAACCAAACCTCTCCTTGACAGAACTTTTAGACGTTGTCAATATTACAAATAATAATATGAATAACTTTGCCGTCTCAATTATTGATTTAATAATATAACATATTATGCAAACGATACTGTGACAATAATTGAATCAATAATATGAGAGATATGATGCAGCAATTACTGTAGCAATAATTGAATATAACTGAGTGACTTCTTACGTAAGCATCAATAATCAATAACGTGTCCTACTATGCAACCACGCATATTACTGTACTTTTACTACCGGGTATTTTATGACAACTTGCTTACTTTGAAAAAGATTTCAAATATCACCCTTAACTTTAACCTTTTATCAATTTAATCATTTACTAAATAGAATAATTATAAGAAAATTGAATACTTTCATTTCATAAAATTTGGGGTCTCACAAGCACTACATGATCTGACAAACAACATGCCTAGAAACACAATACACACTAAATTAAACCTAGTCAAACTTGGTCACTCGGTAACTAACATGATTTTCTAGGTTCAATGAAGAACGCCTATAGCGACGGTTCTGTAGCTATAGGCAGTCTTTAGCGATAGTTTATTTCTAAAATTAATTATTTTTATTTAATAAATAGAAAAATTAGTTTTTAATTATTAAATATACCAAATAAATTGTTAAAAATTATTTTAAAGTCTGAAAATTAGTTTTTACTAATTTTTAATATGTTTCATAAATAATTAATATTTTTGAAATATTAAAGGTATTTAATTTATTTAATTATTATATTAAATAAATTACTTAAAAAAGATTTTTATACTTGAAAAATCATTTAAAATTATATTATGATATAAGAAAATATTTTAAATTATTTTTAATAACTTTTAATATTTTGTGATAAATTTCATTAATAAATTAATATTAATGATAATTAAATTATTTAATAAATGAAATAAATAAATAAATTAAAAAATGATTTTATTATATTAAAAATCATTTTAAATAACAATAAGGTATTTAAAATATTTTAAGTTATAAAATATAACTTTCAATATTTAAAGGTAAATTTTATTAATTAATTATTATTAATGATATTAAGGTTATTTAATAATTATATTAAATAAATTAGTTTAAAAATAATTTTATTATTATAAAAATTATTTTAAATAAAAATAAAGTGTTTAAAGATATTTTAAGTTATAAAAATAAATTTTAATATTTAAAGGATAATTTCATTAATAATTTGATATTAATGAATATTAATGATATTAAATTTATTTAATAATAATATTAAATAAATAGTTTTAAAATGATTTTATTAATTTAAAAATTATTTAAAAAGGATATAAATGAATAAAAAATATTTTAAGTTATACTTAATGACTTTTAATATTTTGATAAATGATACATTAATATTTAAATATTAATGGTAATTATTTAAAAATAATTTTAAATATTTTAAAAATTATTTAAGGGTAATATTAATACTTTAAAAATATTTTGAGTTATTATAAATAACTTTAATATTTTGACAAAGGGTTCATTAATAGTTTAATATTAATTAAATATTAATGATAATATAATTATTTAATATTTAAATCATTTAATAATGATTTTGGTGTTTAAAAATTCATAGTAAATTATAATAAATATTTAAAAATTATTATTAGTCATTTAAAAATAATATGACAGATACTTACAGATATTGAACTTTAGAATAAAGTCTTAGACTCGATAATTACCCGATAAAGTTGTCGGTACACTGACATGTTTCAGAAATTGATCTAGATTTAGATATTTTAACTGTATTAATGTTTGTTTGTGATTCAATGATTGTTGATCATGTGTGGCAATGTGATTAGGTTAAGTGCTGACTGCAATAAGCAGTATTATGTGTTACGATATATTATTATAATCAGTAAAATAATATTATTACTGATAGGTTGTTATACAAAAGATAAAAACTAAGTTGCGTATTGTTAGCAGCAGACCAGGCAAGTATCATACCTTTGCATTTCCTTTATGCAATGAACAGAAGTAAGAAAGTTTCAGAATTATATTATTATTGTATCAGATTATTAACCCTATTGTTATATATATTATATCTGATCATTGTTTATCGACATGATATTACATAATATAATTCAGATATATATTATGTTCGCTAATTTCTAATTATGGATATAAAAGTGTCCCCACTTGGATAATCATTGTATTTAATCATATGTTGATATATATATATATATATATATATATATATATATATATATATATATATATATATATATATATATATATATATATATATATATATATATATATATATATACGATAACGAAGAGTCGTCTAAGCTATTTGACCAGCTAGACACAGATTTAGAAATATCGTTGAATATGATAAAACCTTTTTGTATCCAATCAAATTATTTTGGTTCGGATTCCCGGCTAAGTATGAACATCCCGAGCATGGAAAAACTTTTATGCGCCCCAGGCGGACAGAGTGAACGATAATATCATTCTTGCATGTAGAATTTATCAATACAGGGCATAACGGGCTGATCACCCCCCGTGCCCATAAGTTATGATAGTTTGCGGATGAAGTTCTGCTAAACCTATTCAAAAATGAAAAACAATATTCATAGTAAGTCACCTTAACCCTATTTAAAGTCAGTACGTAGTTTTAAAAATTTGATAGAGAGTTGTTATGTTATTATTATCGGTCCAGATTACTTTACAACTATTGATTTGTTGCTGAAGGGTAGTACAAAGAAAACATTTAATCCTTTTAGCTAATATTTATAATTGTTATAACTTGCTGGGCACTCAAATGCTCATCCTTGCTTAATTTAAAATATTTTCAACTAAGTGTGAACAACCAGAAGGCTCGGCTAAGAACAAAGGGAAAGGGAAGGTTACAGAATAAGTTGGTGTTATTTTATGTAATAGTTTATCTTTAGTAAGACAATTCTATTATTTATCTATCATGTATTGTAATGAATGTTTAAAGGTCGTGTACCTGGGAGTAGACTCTGATGCATATGTAAATTAAGTTTGGTATCTATATTATTGTTATTATTATTAGTATTATTCTGCTCACAGAAATGGTATCGTGAAGCACCGAGTTCGAGTTACAAGAACCCGGATTTGGGGGCTTTACAATTCTCCTATAAATAGGATGCTTAGTTTAGAATTGAAAATCAATCCAGAATCAAAAAATTCTTCTTCGATAATATTGAGCGTATTTCTTTAGAGTTTAAGGAAGCTTTGAGTGTAGAAAATAGTTCAAGTTTTCTTCAACAATATACCTACCCTACTAGTCAGAAATACTCTCATTTTAAGGTAAGAGATATTATTTTTGTTCAGTATTCGTATGAAATAATATTTTTTTCCATACTTTGTAGTATGCAAGTAATATTATTTCATTTTAGATTCTGAATTCTACATTCGTTTTGTTAAGTTTTGGCTTCTATACTCCATGAAATTAGTAGAATATCCTTGAAATTTATAATTCATCTAGTATCTTTTTATGTAAATATAATTTTGAGCATTCTTGATAAGTTTTAACCTTTTCATGCTGGAGTACTATTCATGGGGTACTATTCTCGAATTATTATTCACGGGATAATATTCACTCGGTTACTATTCACCCGAGATACTATTCATGACAAAAATTGATTTTTTTTCCGTCCAAATCGTTTTTGATACAACATTATTCTTGAATTTTACTCCACAAAGCAGTATCATGTTGACAATTTGAACATTATTGAATTCTGGATAAATTATATTATAAATCTTTAAATTTTATCCTTTGCTTTCATTTAATTAAATTCTTATATCATTGTCATCATCCCCATGCTTATATTGTGATGAAACTCATCTTTGGGTCATAGTCCGTAGATGGACTGTTGATTGGTATGATTATGACCAGGGATTATTTGGTATAATCCTGACCTGTAATGTTACAAATGATTTGGTAAAAGTCCTCATTGGCCCGTAGTGCATTGATGGATATTTATTGGCATTATCATGACCATTGGTGATTACACGAATATCCTTGGCCCGTAGTGCATGGATAATTCATGGACGTGATACTAATGAATATCCTTGGCCCGTATTGCAGGGATGATTCGATGATATAGATTATTTATTAAGTTGAGTCTCAACGATAAAATTGATGATAAACTTTTTAAATCATAAAAGATAGTAAATATCATGCTCTACTTGACTCTTCTAATGAATTACTTGTTCTGCTGCAGTTAAACTTGATGTTTGTTATATTTTATCAGCTTAACACTGTTAAAGGCTAACGATAATTTATTCTGCATTATCTTAGTCAAAATATTTCTTACTGGGCTAGTTGAGCTCACCCTTTTGCTTTCATTATTCTCTTCAGGAAATGAGAACATAGCAAGGACTAGTCAGGGAATGGAGTGACAGTCCGATATGGTTGTTTTAGTAGTCCTCACTTTTTAGTATGATAATAAATGTAATTAGGATTGAATTTGAGTTTGGATATTGTCTATGAGACAATATTCGTGTAAAAATTTTGCTATGTTTTGTCGTATTTTACATGACAGTTGTATTAATTAAGTTTGTATTTGAATTCTGTACCATGTATTTGGCGTCTCAGAATGAGTGATGTATACCTATTTTGGGGACGTCACATTTTAAGTCTACAGGCGAAAACTTCATTTGCCATAACTGAAATATTATTAGATATTCTATCTACTCTTAGAATTCTATCATTACGCATTTCTTGGTATTTCAAAATTAATTCCTGAGCAGAAACGGATGAATAGTATTTTTATGGAAATTTCTTGGAAAATTTTTATTTTTGTCTTAGAAATTCAAATCATTTAATTCTAGCAGATAGCCAGAATCCTAACCACATTCGCACATTATAGGTCATAGAACGACCTTTAAACATCTTACTGACTTAAATAAACAATTAAATTTATTTATTTCAAATAATCAAATAAAAAATTAATTCACATAATAATCTGATTTTTCTCGGGCGCTACACTGCAGATTCTTTAGGGTATCCCATAAATCTACATTTTTTAGATCTAGTCTGTAACTTATCATTCTTAAACTTTTTGACATAAGATAGACAACCCCAAGTCTTAACATACTTAAGATTTGGTTTCCTCCTTATCCATATCTCATATGGAGTCTTTGGGACGGATTTGGTAGGTACCTTATTAAGTAGGTGTGCAGCCATTTCAAGGGCATAACCCCAAAAGGAAACAGAAAGATCGATAAAACTCATCATAGAAGAAACTATGTCCAATAATGTTCGATTTCTTCTTTCAGATACACCATTCAATTGTGGTGTTCCTGGTGGTGTCCATTGTGAGATTATACCAATTTCTTTGAGACAAATGAGAAATTCACAGCTTAAGTATTCACCTCCTCAATCTGATCGAAGAATCTTAATACTCTTGCCAGTTTGCTTCTATATTTCACTTTTGAACTCTTTGAACTTTTCAAATGATTCAGATTTGTATTTCATTATATACACATATTGAACTCTTTGAATGATCATCAGTGAAAGTAATAAAATAAGAATACCTTCCTCGTGCATTCATTGTCATAGGTCCACATACGTATGTGTGTATCAAAGGTAACAACTTTGTAACTCTTTCTTTTTATCCACAAAAAGGAGATTTAGTCATCTTACCCATGATACAAGATTCACAAGTTTGATATGATTCATAATTAGATAGCTCTAAGAGCCCATCTTTATGTAACTTGGGTAATCTTGTTTCATTAATATGACCGAGTCTACAGTTCCACATAGAGGTATAATTAACATCATCTCTTTTTCTTTTCTTAGTTTGTTCAATTTGAATTATATTTTCATGTAAGTCAAGTAAGTAAAGTCTATTCAGAAATTTACCAACACCATATAAAACATTCTTATTATGAGTAGAACATCTATTGTTCTTTACTATAATATCAAACCCATCCATATCCAATACAGAAATTAAAATAATGTTTCTAATGAGTGTTGGAACAAAATAACAATGATTTAAACTAATGGACTTGCTCGTAGGCAGTGCTAAAAAATAAATCCCCAAAGTTGATGCAGCAACCTTTGCTGCATTTTCCACTCATAGGACGACCTCATCCTTGTTTATTTTTCTACTTCTGACTAGTCCCTGCATAGTATTACATATTTGAGAACCACAACCGGTATCTAATACCCAAGTAGATTTTGACTTTCAGAAAAATTAATTTCAGTCATAAACAAACCTTGATTAGAAGTTGAAGCTTCTCTAAGTTTCTCCTACTTTTGCTCCGCAAGAAACTCCTTGTAGTGACTCGACTTATTGTAATGGAAGCATATTCCTTTGCTAGCTGGTGCAAATATACCTGTAAATCCTGTAGTAGTATGTACTACTACGTTTAAGGATTTTAAGAGTGTAGGTATGCCCGAGTTCAAAAAAACTACAGACCCTATAGAAGCCCAAACTTGGGTAAAAGAAATTGAAAAGGCATTTGTAATTGCAAATGTCGAATAGGGGCAGAAGACTTCTTTTGCCACCTACATGATGAAGTGAGAGCCTAACTTCTGGTAGGAGGCAAACCAGGCTAGGGCTGGAGTAGAGCATATAACGTGGACACGGTTCAAGGACATATTCTTCGAGAACTATTTACCCACGAGTATGCAGGGTAGGATGGAGATGAGATTTTTAGAACTGAAACAAGGGGACATGAATGTACCCCAATATGCTGCCAAATTCAATAAACTGGCAAGATTTGCTCCACATCAGGTGGATACGGAGGTGAGAAAGGCACAGAGATTCGAGTAAGGCTTTAAACCATGGCTCTATAGCTGGATATCATTATTTTAATGTAATTCCTTTGGAACCATTCTAGAGAAGGCGATAATTGCAGAGGGTGGTAATGAGGCTTTAAGCCAATACCATAGAGAGAAGAAGAAGAAGAATAAGGTAGATGGGGGAGTGAAAATTGAGGGAGCCAGCGGGAGTGGCAGCAAGCAAAAGAGGAAGGCATTTAACTCTGGGAATACCGGAGTAAAACAAGGAGATCTTAAGAAGAGGATGGAGACGTGTAAGAATTGTGGGAAGACTCACTTAGGAGTCTGTCTCAAAGGTAAAATGGTGTGCTATAACTCTGGACATGAATGACATATTTTGCCTAACTGTCCAAGTCCGAAGAAGAATCACGGATGCTTTGTACGTGGATCAACTGATCACATGGCGAAGAATTTCCCGAAGGAGGGGATGGATGGTAATAAGGGCACAAATAGTGGTAATTTAGCTATTAGTGGTCCAGCTCAGACGAGTAGGCCGACGGCCCGCACCTTTAATATGACGGTCTAGGATGCAGTTGCATTAGGGGATGTAGTTGCAGGTATTATCCCAATCAATGATATAAATGCTTATGTGTTGTTTGATTCGGGTGCTACTTGTTCTTTTATAGCATGTGATTTTGCTAGACGATTAGGATTACTTCCCGAAAGATTGCCTATACCTTTGAATATTAAGGTAGCAAATGAAGAAATAATTCATGTTGAACATATTCATAGGCGTTGTTGTGTAGAAATATGAGGTTATAAATTATCGGTAGATTTAATACCGATTAAGTTGGGAGAATTCGATGTAATTCTCGGGATGGATTGTTTGTTTAACCGTGGTGAAATTATAGATTGTTAAAAGAAATGTATAAACCTTTGAACGTTGAAGTAACCTAAGGTAGTGTTTTACGATAGTAAGTAACTGAGACGTTCGTGTTGTCTTACCATGACACAAACTGGGAAATTGCTGAGGAAGGGATGTGTAGGTTTTTTATGTCATGTTGTTGATACCCAGAAAGTAGGAGCAACGATGGAACAAATACATATAGTCAAAGAATTCGTGGATGTATTTCCAAGAGAATTACCAAGTCTTCCTTCGGATAGGGAGATTAAATTCGTAATAGATATTGTGCCAGGAGCGGCACCAGTTTCAAGGGCACCGTATCGTATGTCGCCAGTAGAAATGAAGGAGTTAATGGTTCAACTACAAGAGCTGTTGGATAGGAAATACATTTAACCGAGTGTTTCATCGTGGGAAGCATCGATATTATTTGTGTAGAAGAAGGATGGATCGTTGAGACTTTGTATCGATTATCGAGAGTTGAACAAGTTAACGATAAATAATAAATACCCATTTCCTAGGATCGATGATCTCTTTGATCAATTGAAAGGGGCAAAGTATTTTTCTAAGATAGATTTGCGAATGAGGTATCATCAGTTAAAAGTTAGGAAGGAGGATGTACCTAAGACGGCGTTCATGACTAGTTACGACCATTACGAGTTTTTGGTAATGTCGTTTGGGTTGACCAATGCACCTGCTGTATACATGGATATGATGAACAGAGTGTTCAAACAATATTTGGACAAGTTCATTGTAATGTTTATCAATGATATTCTAGTCTATTCTAAGACGCCAAAAGATCATGTTGAACACCTAAGATTAGTGTTGGAGACACTAAGAAAGGAGAAGTTATACATGAAATTCCCTAAGTTTGAATTTTGGCTAGAGAGAGTACAATTTTTGGGACATGTTATCGACCGAGATGGAATTTCAGTAGACCCAGCAAAGGTGGAAGCAATGATTAATTAGGAACAACCGTAAAAATCGACAGAGGTACGGAGTTTCTTAGGGTTAACGGGATACTATCGAAGATTTATCCAAGATTTTTCTAAGATAGCTACTCCGTTGACTAATTTGACAAGAAAGATAGTGAAATACGTGTAGACTGATCAGAAGTGTGAAAATAGTTTTCAAGAACTAAAGAAAAGGTTGAGTGAAGCACATGTATTATCTTTACCAGATGATACAGTGAATTTTGTAGTTTATAGCGATGCCTCAAATAGAGGACTAGGATACGTGCCTATGCAGCATGGCAAGGTCATTGCATACGCATCACGACCGTTAAAGGATTATGAGAAAGTTTACCTTACTTATGATCTGGAACTAGCAGCGGTGGCTTTTGCCTTAAAGATTTGGAGGCATTATCAATATGGGGAAATATGTGAGATATACACAGAGCACAAATGTCTAAAATATATCTTCACACAAAAAGATTTAAATATGAGACAAAGAAGATGGCTAGAGTTGATAAAGGATTACAATTGTGATATCCTGTATTACCCCGGAAAAGTAAATGTAGTGGCCAACGTCTTAAGGAGAAAGGGTCAGGAAAAGTTGTCTATGTTAACAGCTCAAACTTTGTTAGTAACAGAGACGGCTAGTGTGATGCCCCCAAAATAGGTATACATCACCCATCTTGGGTCATCAGATACATGGTACATAAATCCAAATACAACTTAATTATACAACAGTCGTGTAAAATACGACAAAACATAATCTAAGAGTTTTAATAAGAATATTGTCATCTAGACAATATCCACACTCAATGGAGTCCTCATTACATTTACTGTCACACTATTTTATAGAATAGTGAGGACTACTAAAATAACTATGTGAACCGTCAATCCGTTCCCCGACTCGTCCCATCTATATTCTCATTTTCTGAAGAGAATAGTGAAAGAAAATGGTGAGCTCAACTAGCCCAGTAAGAAATATTATGACTAAGATAATGCAAAATAAATTATCCTTAGCCTTCAACAGTATAACAACTGATAGAATATAATAGACAACAAGTTTTAGATCAACAACTACAGCGGAATAAGCAATCCATTAGAAGAGTCAAGTAGAACATAAAATCTACTATCTTCTATGATTTAAAAAAATTTTCATCAACTTTATCGCTGAGACTCGGCTTAATAAATAAAATCGAATCATCCCTACACCACGACCAAGGATATTCATGTAATCATTAATGGTCACGATTATACCAAATAATCCCTGGTCATAATCATACCAACAACTATCCATCAATGAACTACAGGCCAATGAGGACTTTCACCACATCATTCGTCACATTACGGTCATGATTATACCGAATAACCCCTGGTCATAATCATACCAAGTCCATCTCTGCACGTAAGCCAAATATGACTTTCATCACAATATAAGCATGAGGATGATAACAATGACATAATAATTCAATAAAACAAGTTCAAAGATAAATTTTAAAGATTTATAATTTAATTTATCTAGGAATCAATAACGTCCAAATTGTCAACATGTTACTGCTTTGTAGAGTAAAATTCAAGAATAATATTCACGTACCAAAAATAATTTGGACAGAAAAAAAAAATATTTTTCGGGTAAATAGTACCCCGTGAATAGTACCCCATGAATAGTACTTCGGGAATAGTACCTCGTGAATAGTATCCCGACATGAAAAGTACCCCAAATATTCGAGTAAATAATATTCGGGTGAATAGTAATTTGGGTGAATAGTAACCCGTGAATAGTAACTCGTAAATAGTATCCTGATACGAAAAGTGTCCTCAATACCTGAGTGAATAATACTAGAGTGAATAGTAACCGGGTGAATAGTAACTCATGAATAATAACTCGTAAATAAAATATCAAATAAAATGATATTTCATGACGAGTACAAAAGAAATGATATCTCATACGAGTATAATAGAATATACGAAACTGCAAATGGATTTTCACCCGCCATGCGGTAATCCACGTAGATAGATCATTTCCATAATTTAATAAGGAATGAATACAAATGATCATTCACCGTGCATTCAGTAATCCACATAGACAGGTTATTCCAACATAATATAAAAGAATGGAATAACATAAGAATTCACCATACATGCGATAGACTGCACGGACAAGTTATTCTAACAGAATAATAAATAATGGAACCAGATCATGCGTAATACGCACATACATGATATTCCAAATAATAAAGAATGGAACCAGGTCATGCGTAATCCGTACAGACAGGATATTCCAACAGAATAATAAAGAATAGAATAACAGAAGAATTTCACCATATATGCGGTACTTCGCATAGACAGGTTATTCCAACATAATAATAAAGAATGGAATAACAGAAGCTCTCTTCATAAATACGAAAGAAATAATATCCCTTACCTTAGAAGAAAACTGGATACTGGAATAGTGAGGTAGCAGACTTCTCTTCTTCTTTCTCTATATAATAATTGCTCTTGTGAGACTTAGTGAATTGGTGAGAAATAAAGAAAGAATGAGCTTCTATTTATAGAAAAATATAGTTTCAATAATTGTACATTTTGGGGCTCGAAATATTACAGTACTAGTATATGTCCGTGCCTGAAGCCACGACGTAAAAAATAATTAAATTAAAATTTGAAAAATATTACATTACATAAAGACACATACCACCACAATTCATCATACCACTACAACAATTAATACATACTCAATCATCAACACATGTCCAACTATCAAAACATCAAGCTAATTGGTACTAATTTTCAAAAAAAATCGGTAGAATTTCCTTTAAAAATAGATATTTAAAAAAATTCTAAACCTATCTACAAAACTTACAATCATCAATATATATCCAAACCACCAAAAAAACTTTCATTCCATACCCAAAAATTATCATAACCATGTATAATTAGTTAACTTTACAAAAGACGTAACACACAAAATAGACACAATCATCAACACATATCTAAGCACCAAAATATCAAGCTAGTCGCTGCAAATTTTAAAAAAATTCGACAGAATTTCCTTTAAAAATAGACATCCAGACAAATATAAACCTGTGTATAAAACTTACAATCATCCATACATATCCAAACCCCCAAAAAAACAATCATTCCATACCCAAAATTATCATAACCATGTATAATTAGTTAACTTTATAAAATACGAAACAAAAAAAATACATACATGAAGAAATTAATACATACTCAATCATCAACACATCTAACCACCAAAATATCAAGCTAGTCGCTACTAATTTCAAGAAATTTTGGCAGAGTTTCCTTTAAAAATTGATATCCAGAAAAATCTAAACCTGTTTACAAAACTTACAATCATCCATACATATCCAAACCACCAAAAAAACCATCATTCCATACCCAAAATCATCATAACCAAGTATAATTAGCTAACTTTACAAAAGACAGAATACAAAAAATACATACATACAGGAAATAGAGAAACTAAGACCCTTTACTTTACAGCTTACACCAAGTATATTCTTTACAGCTTACATCATGTATCCTTCAATATATACCTAAAAATAATTGAAATTTAAAAATTATTGAAATATGTGAGTTAAAATAAAACAATTATAAATCTGAAACAAATGAGCACACATATTTGTATGTAGGGGGAATTATTTAGATTGATTGCAGTAAGAATTTAGAGAGATTGTAACAAATAATTAATTTTTTAAGGAAAAATATGGACTTACAATCAAATAAAGTTTTCTTAGTACTATCTCAACGAACAGTTCATTTGCTTAATGATTTAAATCATAAATTTGTATCGGTAGCAGTATAATGGTGTGTGAGTTTGATTTGTGAGTGTTTAATTGGTTACAGTTATGTGTGTGTGTTTGTGCATGTATTATGTGTGTTATGTGTCTGCATGAGAAGTAGAGAAATATAGTCTTAATAAGAAAGACTTTCACACCTAGATAATTGTTTGGTCAGTGGTAGGTCAGTAATCGTCAAAGGTGGACATGTCAGTATTGGATTGCTTATCATTTAACTCTCTTAAATGTCTTTTTCATCCCTTTAAATCTCCTATTCATCAATATCCTTAATGTTTCCCCTTAAATTTAGTATTCGCCAAAGCATCAGACATTTTTTTTCCTTCTGGGTAAGAACACGATAAAAAAATAAGTAATATTAAATGAGATAAACCAAAAACATGTTGACAAATCAAACGATCTACATAAAACAAAACTTAAATTTTTTTAAATTCAATAACATCCAAATCCATTGTAAAAACAGAGAGAAAAGAATATGATTAAAAGTGATACCAGTTGGCAATCTTTATTTTTTCTTCCTTGGGTAGAAGAAGTAGCTTTTTGTTTCCCCTTAAATTTGGCATTCGTCAAAGCATCAGACCTTTTTTCTCCTTCTGTGTAAGAAAACGCTACTTAAAAACAAAAAAAAAAGAAGGAAAAAATGAATGAGAAATAGGTGCGAGTATACACTACCTCACGTAAACGGAGACAATTTAGTTCATACTCATTGCGAATTATTACTCCTACATTATTATGACGAAGTCTTCGAACCTGTAGACAAAAGAACATTGAATAGTAAATAAGCTCGTAAAAAGATAAGATAAAAAGTAAGAAAATGATGAGTAAGAAATTATTATCATACGGTGTTTTCTAGGTGGTCAACCATCTGTCACGACATTAATGAAAATAAATTAAAATAAATAAGTTATTAAAAAATCAATAAGATATATTTAGAGAGAGTTAATCAGATGATAAACTTACACTACCAAATATAACAACATCATCCATTGGTCGATGATTGTGCAGTTGAAATGGTTGTACCTACACAGTAAATTTCATAAGCTATGGATAATAAACATCAATTACATAATACATATTGTGTTATGTATTTTAAAAAGTACATGCATTTGTTAAGTTTTTTGTTTACAGAAATTATATGTTATTTCATTATTTAAAAAGTACAGTCGGCCTAGCAAAACGCACCTTTCAGTTATTATTTCATTAGTTTTCTCTGTCGTTTGTATTCATTCCTGTTGATATAATCAAGTTTAAATTTTATATTTATGTTGATATATCCTTCACTTTAGCACCCAGAGAATGAAGGTTGGCTATTTGGGTTGACCAAGTTTATTTTTTAATATTTTGCTTTCATATCTGTCACTTATTGGAGTAGTTTTTCTTGAAAATTCGAGTCTTTGCTTACTACTTCAGGATTCAAGGTTGTTGGTTGAGATACATGCTCTTCTAAATTTGATATTGAAGTGGGTGCAAGGACACCATGTGGTGGTTCAGGAAGTTATATCAAGTGTGAGAATTAGAATCAATTGGAATCATTGTTTCTATTTCCTTAGATCACACTAATCCAAGGAAAATATGATTATGAATTTGGTACAACAAATCAGTTCATAAGTAACACACGTTAACATGATGCTTACTACAAATATATATTACAAACAGAAGTCTTGTTTTATATATAAAAACATCTTCCACCATATCTAACTCTAATTTAGAATCTTTACTACAGATTCTCATCAACCAAACAGAAGATATATACCAGAACATCTTGCATTCAAATGTAATAAGCATTTAATTTCTCTCACTGCTTGGCACTTTAGTCTTAATTCTCTCCCTATTGAGGGATCCAGCGATCTTTATTTTAAAATTTATTCCATAAGAAAATGTGTACTGTTGTCATTTTTTTAATGGTTGATTGGATATTTTTCATGATATGATGTCGAAAAGAATGTTTTAGAACCAATCCAAACAAATCCTGTCATTCTCCATTCCTTCAGCAAAAATATATTCACTAAGAACAAATTGTCTTGGGGCACCAAAACCATACTTTCCCACAAAATTTAACCAAAAATAATAAATAGCGGTTACCCTCTCAACAAAGACAGTAGTGTGGTAATGGTGTAACTCACCCTCTCAATAAAGACCGCAGAAAGGAAGAGAGATTATGGAAGTGAGGCAAAAAAAGTGGACGTTTCACACCTGCTAATTTGTGAATATTTTATATAGATGTATATACTTATAAACAATTACAAACATTGGGATCAGGCCGGCTCACCTATCTTACTAATCTAACCCTTTTTATCTCCACTTCACCTAACCACCCACCACCCTTTTTATCTCCACCTCACCTAACCACCCACCACCCTCTATTTTCCAACCCCCAGATTTTTGTAGAACAACCATTATTACTCACTCCATTCCTTTCAAATCAGTAATATAATTTATAAACATTAAATGAGTACAAATTTGTTTCTCTCATTTTTTTCAATTAATTTACTTGAATAAATTTTATCTTTTCTCTCATCTTTTTTTTCAATGAATTTTAAATGGACAATATTGATATTTATTTCCAATTTAATCAACTACTTTAAAACAAATGAAGAGAGTAATATTTGTTTTGTTCCGTTCTAAAAAAAGCCTTTATGAAGTTTTTTCATTCCAAAAAAAGTCTTACAAAGATTTGAATTCTACCTACACATAATAAGATTTTGCAAAGAAACACTAAAATGCAGCTTAGAATTAGAGAAATCTAGGTAGAATTGAGTAACAAATCTCACCTTTTCCCTTGAATCCACCGTCATTGCAAGAAAAAAATAACTTTAAAAGTGAGAGAGCTTATTTCACCGCTTCAAAGACCGAAGATTAGAAGACCCAAAGCTCAACTTATATAGTTACATATAAATAGGCAGCCATTGATTTTTCTGTTTGAGTCCTATAATTTTCACATTACCTAGGAGAAGATGAATAAACCATGAGTATCAAATAAAGAGATTAATAATGTACAGTTAACAAAATGAGGTTCAAATATTTTGAAACCTTTTGATTACAAATGGGCATACAAATCAATCACCCAAAAATAGAGAAAACCCAGAGATGAAAGCACCCACTGAAGAAACAATAAACATATAAAATTAATTTACAGGGCAACTAATTTCAAATCATCAAAAATGAAGAAACAATAAACATATAAAATTACCGCAGAGAGGAACAACAGAGGATATCGAAACCTCCACGAATTGATTCCACTCCACTTTTCAGCAAGTGCAGTTTCAAAAATTCTATAAACATTAAACTCACATGAAGCCTTAAGATATAACAAAGACAACATAAATCTGCGCACAAAAGACAACATAAATTTATTGGGTGTACTCTTCTAAAATCTGGATTGTTCCAGTACATAAAATCAAAGACAATTACGATCATCAACAACAATCAACCATTACGGCACAATTGAATCAACACAAAATTTAAATTGAAAGCCTTTATGTTGCAAAATTTCAACTGAACCATTACTGGGTGCTTACCAAAAATAGTCGTCACTTATCAACCTCCGCTTGCCATCGTCGTCGCTTAGTAAAAGATATCACCACTTATTATCAAAAGCAATCTGCGCACGGACGGAAGTTAGCACCGATTAGAGCATGACCAGAGAGTGGCGTTGGAAGAGAACGGGGGAAGGAATAGTAGGCTACTTTTGATTTAGGGGGATTAGAAGGGAAGGAGACAATATAGTGGGAGGGATTTTGATTTGGGGGGCTTTTGAAGGGAAGGAGACGGTAGAGTACACGGGTAGGAGGCTAATTTTGATTTGGGCGATTAATTTTTTTTTTTTGTTTTGTCTATAATGAAATCTGACCTTTAGATTAAGTAAGGTGAAATCTGGGCCTTTATTGTGGTTTCTCAAATTTTAAGTTGGAATAGATTCAAATATGGTCCTGTTTTATTATATAGATAATAACTTCCTCTTTTTCTTCATTTTTAATTTAGTCCTGCAAGTATTATCACTCTTGCACCACCTCCCCTAATAGTAAATCATGTGAATCAATAGTAAATCATGTGATTCAATAGTTCTAATCATGTGAAAAAAATAATTACAGTATAATACCTTCAACTATACCTCCATTTTTAACTTAGTCATGCAAGTATTATCAATTTTGCGCCAACTCCCCTAATAGTAAATCATGTGAATTAATAGTACACACATGTGAACACATAGTTATAAGCATGTGAATTAATAGCAATTAATTGCTCATTTATCCGGTTAATTACCCAATTGGTCAATATAACCTTCAGACATCAATTATTATCGAAATAAATGTCGATTACCACTAACACTAATAATTTCCACACAATGGAATTATCAATTTCATCTTTAATCAACACGAACTTATTCATCATTAATATTATAACTCACAATATTTAACAACCAGGTTGTTCCCAAGAAAAATGGGGCTTTTCGATAATGATTTCTCCCTATTGGCGCGTAATTAGATTATTTAACCTCTCCTTGACAGAACTTCTAGACATTGTCAATATTACAAATAATAATATGAATAACTTTTCTGTCTCAATTATTGATTTAATAATATAACATATTATGCAGATGATACTGTGACAATAATTGAATCAATAATATGAGAGATATGATGTAGTAATTACTGTAGCAATAATTGAGTATAACTAAGTGACTTCTAACGTAAGCATCAATAATCAATACCGTGTGCTACTATTGAACCACGCGTATTACTGTACTTTTACTACCGGGTAGTTCAACAGTTTTAACGGTAACACTTTTGCTGTTATTTTTATAAAAAGATAATTATATCATTTTCTAACTACGACAATACTTTCATTGTGGCGTCCACTAATGATTGTGTCGTCGTACGAATATTCTTTGTTAAAATGAATATTCCTCGACCAATCGAATATTATATAACAACTTGCATACTTTACAAAATTTATAAATACTACCCACAACTATAACACTATCTCAAATCCACACCATAATATTCAAAAAAATATTTCGAGAAAATTAAATCTTTATTCATAAAATTTGGGGTCTTACAATCTCCCCTCCTTATAAAATTTTGCCCTCAAAATTTATGTACGTACCTGGTATGCCGAAGAGGTGAGGATACCTTGACTTCATTTCATATTCTAACTCTTGAGGTTTAACCATTGAGTGTCGAATATGATCCTTCTCATTCAAGATTTTAACATGTATCTCCTCATACGTTAAGTCTTCTGCTATCTCGTCTAATTCTAATTCAATAATATGGTTCGAGTCGTCCATATAATTACGTGAACAACGTTATGAACACGCGACATACTTGGCGGTAAAACGAGTCTATAGGCCACAGTTCCTACTCGATCGAGGATTTCAAATGGGCCAATTAAATCAAGGGTTAAGATTTCCTCTCTTCATCGACTCTTGCTTCTAGAATAACGCCTTCTTGAACCTTCTTCTTCATATTCATTATCTCCAGGTGTGTAGTTTGAGCGGCTTTAACTTTATCGATTAAAGTCGATTCTACTCGTATATTCGTTATCTTCACTTGGGTACCTAGAGTCTTTAACTCTATCTTCATCATTCGTAAGTTATACAAAATGAGTTTTTGTGTTAACAACATCGCACTTGTAAACGCATACGATCTTCTACTCAACGCGTCAGCTACCACGTTCGCTCTTCCACAATGATATTGCATGGTTTAGTCGTAATCTTCAACAGCTCGAGCCAACGTCTCTGGCGCATTATACGTTCATTTTGGGTGAAAAAAATATTTGAGGGTTTTAGAAATGGGTTTTGTACTGGGGTCAATACAAAATTCGATTTCACGCTCTAAGGGTAGGCTAGGAAATCTTTAGGAATACTTCAAGAAATTTATTAACAATAGAAATATCATTCAAAACTGTGACTCTCATCTAAGACTTGGATAGTACGTCACATTGATACCTATCAACTTGGCACCATTATTCACAACGTCCCCTACGAAAAGTTTGGCTTCGGTGTATTCCAAGACTTGGAAGTCACCAGCGAAAGGCTTAGTGCTCTTTACTTATGGCTTGATATGACAGTGATTTACTTTAGTGGTTTGGTTGCTTGAATTCGCATAACAGGTTGGTTAGGAATATGAAGGCTAACAACCTTACGAAAAGCATGATGAGTAGTTAACCAATCGATTCCTAAAATCACATCAAAGGCAAGTATTTTCAAAGAGATAAGATCGACAGGTAACGTGAAAGTGTCGATTTGAATCAATAAGATTTATAAATAGTGGAGGTAACGAAGGTTTCTACTAACGAAGTTTCAACTAATAAGTTAAAGTCTAATTTCTCCGGAGTCAAATTTAAACGTTAAACGCAAGCAAGAGAGATAAAAGAATGGGTAGAACCGGTATCTAATAAGGTATAGACTTCGCAAGAATTTATAATTAACTAACTCGTGCTAACTTTGTTCGGGTTACTCACTTTTTTATAAGTCACGAAAAATGCTTTCCCTAAAACCACCGACTTTGTTTTGTCCGTATCCGCTTTTGGTGCCACTGTCCCATCTAGACTTGACTTTGGTGTACGACAAAATCGGGCTAGGTGACCTTCTTTTCCACAATTGTAACATGCTTTGGACTACTTCGTGCAACTTGGACTGATATGTCCCTCCCCTCCGTATTTTAAGCATAAAATTGGTGGTCGTTCTCCTCCCCTAGAATTTGTTGCTGGCGTTGGTGCTGCTGCCAACGTCTTCCCATCATCGTTAAATCTTCTCTTCTTAAAATTTCCACTCCTATTATCTTGGCCATGATTACCACTGAAGTGGTTACCATTCTTGGCATGATAATTTCCCCCACGATGGTTATCATTGTTCCGATGGTCGTTGCCACCGGTATGATTATTATCGTGTTGCTGGTCATTACCTTTTGGTTGGGCTGGCTCATTATCGCGCTTCAATAAGTGAGCCCTATTCACTACATCTGAATACAAAAATAATTTGTGAGAAATAAGGTATTGACGTATTTCGGGTTTCAAACCTCTTAGAAACATTTGCGTCATTCGCTCCTCATTATCGAGCAAATGAGATGCACACTGGGATAACTCAACAAATTTAGCCTCGTATTGCGTCACGGTCATATTTTTTTGCTCTAACTTGATGAATTCCACCTCCATGTGATGAATATTTTCGGGAAAGTACTTGTCATTGAACAACTCTTGAAACCTCTCCCAAGACATCTTGAGTGCGTCAGGCTGGGTACGTTTTACAGATTCCCACCAGTAATCTGCCTCTTCACGCAACATAAAGGTGGCAAAGGGAACCTTTTGCCCCTCGGAGCATCCCAAGACATCAAATATTTTGGTGATCTGCTTTAACCACGTCTCCGCCTTAAGTGGTTCTGGCTTTCCCAAAAACTTCGGCTGTCCCAGCTCCTTGAAATACTTAGCGGTGACCGACCGTGGGTTGCCATTGTTTCCATATGTATTATGAACAGGAGTCTCTCTCGCCTGATGTTGCATGAATTGCATAAAGCCTCTGAACATCCCATCGTTCATCATTTCATCGGTGTTATGGTTTACTTGAGGATTATTGTCTTCCGGTTGCACATTACCCTGGGTATTGATCGTTGGTGACTCAACGGTTTCATGTGCTTCATTGCTGATCTCAACATTTTCAGATGCCATTCTCAAACACTGTCACAACACAAGGGTTAATTGACATATCACATATTATCCCTATAGTCTGACCGACCAATTAAATACCAAATAAACTTAGGTAGGTTATACTAGCGAAGGAATTTCCCATCTCTCCCCTCCTAGTTCTTGTCTCACATCTCAGCCAGGGATCATATCCCTAAGCTTTGATACCAACTGTGACGCCCCCAAAACAGGTATACATCACCCATCTTGGGTCGTCAGATACATGGTACATAAATCCAAATACAACTTAATTATACAACAGTCGTGTAAAATACGACAAAACATAATCTAAGAGTTTTAATAAGAATATTGCCACCTAGACAATATCCACACTCAATGGAGTGCTCATTACATTTATTGTCACATTATTTTATAGAATAGTGAGGACTACTAAAACAACCATCTGAACCATCAATCCGTTCCCCGGCTCGTCCCAGCTATATTCTCATTTCTTGAAGATAACAGTGAAAAAAAGGGCGAGCTCAACTAGCCCAGTAAGAAATATTATGACTAAGATAATGCAGAATAAATTATCCTTAGCCTTCAACAGTATAATAACTGATAGAATATAATAGACAACAAGTTTTAGATCAACAACTGCAACGGAATAAGCAATCCATTAGAAGAGTCAAGTAGAGCATAAAATCTATTATCTTCTATGATTTAAAAAGTTTTTCATCAACTTTATCGCTGAGAATCAGCTTAATAAATAAAATCGAATCATCCCTGCACCACGGCCAAGGATATTCATGTAATCATTAATTGTCACGATTATACCGAATAATATCTGGTCATAATCATACTAACAACTGTCCATCAATGAACTACAGGTCAATGATGACTTTCACCGCATCATTCGTCACATTACGGTCATGATTATACTGAATAACCCCTACTCATAATCATACCAAGTCCATCTCTGCACGTAAGCCAAAGATGACTTTCATCACAATATAAGCATGAGGATGATGACAATGACATAATAATTCAATAAAACAAGTTCAAGGATAAATTTAAAAGATTTATAATTTAATTTATCCAGGAATCAATAACATCAAAATTGTCAGCATGATACTGCTTTGTACAGTAAAATTCAAGAATAATATTCATGTACCAAAAATAATTTGGACAGAAAAGAAATATATTTTTCGGGTAAATGGTACCTTGTGAATAGTATCCCATGAATAGCACTTTGGGAATAGTACCTCGTGAATAGTATCCTGACATGAAAAGTACCCCAAATACCCGAGTGAATAATATTTGGGTGAATAGTAACCCGTGAATAGTACCTCATGAACAGTATCCCGACACGAAAAGTGCTCCGAATACCCGAGTGAATAATACTAGAGTGAATAGTAACTGGGTGAATAGTAACTCGTAAATAAAATACCAAATAAAATGATATTTTATGAAGAGTACAAACGAAATGATATCTCATACGAGTATAATAGAATATACGAAACTACAAATAGATTTTCACCCGCCATGCGGTAATCCATGTAGATAGATCATTTTCACAATATAATAAGGAATGAATACAAAGGATCATTCAACGTGGATGCGGTAATCCAAATAGACAAGTTATTCCAACAGAATATAAAAGAATAGAATAACAGAAGAATTTACCATGCATGCGATAGACCGCACAGATAGGTTATTCCAACAGAATAATAAATAATGGAACCAGGTCATACATAATACGCACAGACAGGATATTCCAATAGAATAATGAAGAATGGAACCAGGTCATGCATAATTTGCACAGACAGGATATTCTAACAGAATAATTAAGAATAGAATAACAGAAGAATTTCACCATGTATGTGGTACTTCGCATAGACAAGTTATTCCAACATAATAATAAAGAATAGAATAACAGAAGCTCTCTTCATGAATACGACAGAAATAACACCCCTTACCTTAGAAGAAAATTAGATACTGGAATAGTGAGGTAGCAGACTTCTCTTTTTCTTACTCTCTATAATTTTTCTCTATAATAATTGCTCTTGTGAGACTTAGTGAATTGGTGAAAAATGAAGAAAGAATGAGCTTCTATTTATAAGAAAATATAGTTTCAATAATTACACATTTTGGAGCTCGAAATATTACAGTATAATACCTTCCTTTTTTTCTTCATTTTTAATTTAGTCCTGTAAGTATTATCACTCTTGTACCACCTCCCCTAATAGTAAATTATGTGAATCAATAGTAAATCATGTGACTCAATACTTCTAATCATGTGAAAAAAATAATTACAGTATAGTACCTTCAACTATACCTCTATTTTTAACTTAGTCATGCAAGTATTATCAATCTTGCACCAACTCCACTAATAGTAAATCATGTAAATCAATAGTACACACATGTGAACACATAGTTATAAGCATGTGAATTAATAGCAATTAATTTCTCATTTATCCGGTTAATTACCCAATTAGTCAATATAACCTCCAAACATCAATTATTATCAAAATAAATGTCGATTTCCACTAACACTAATAATTTCCACACAATAGAATTATCAATTTCATCTTTAATCAACACGAACTTATTCATCATTAATATTATAACTCATAATATTTAACAACCAGGTTATTCCCAGGAAAGAGGGGGCTTTTCGATAATGATTTCTCCCTATTGGCGCGCAATTAAATTATCTAACCTCTCCTTGACAGAACTTTTAGACATTGTCAATATTGCAAATAATAATATGAATAACTTTGCCGTCTCAATTATTGATTTAATAATATAACATATTATGCAAATGATACTGTGACAATAATTGAATCAATAATATAAGAGATATGATACAGTAATTACTGTATTAATAATTGAGTATAACTAGGTGACTTTTAACGTAAGCATCAATAATCAATACCGTGTGCTACTATGCAACCACGCGTATTACTGTACTTTTACTACCGAGTAGTTCAATAGTTTTAACGGTAACACTTTTGTCGTTATTTTTATAAAAAGATAATTCTGTCATTTTCTAACTACGATAATACTTCCGTTGTGGGGTCCACCAATGATTGTGTCATCGTGCGAATATTCCCTATTAAAATGAATATTTCCTGACCAATTGAATATTATATAACAACTTGCATACTTTACAAAATTTATAAATACTACCCACAACTATAACACTATCTCAAATCCACACCATAATATTCAAAAAAATATTTTGAGAAAATTAAATCTTTATTCATAAAATTTGGGGTCTTACAGCTAGAATGGAGTTAGAGGTGAAGTTACCTAGTGAACCGAGTCATAAATTATTTACAACAGATACTCGACCTACCATTGTAGAGAGAGTCAAGGAGATACAACTTTGAAATAACGAGTATGACCAAATGAAGAAACGACTAGCAGATGAAAAAGAGATAACGTATAGTCTTGATAATGAGGGATTATTAAGATTTGAAGGAAGAATTTGGGTTCTGAGTGAAACAGAATTGATAGAGCAAATATTACAAGAGGCTCAGAGTTCAAGATACTTGATTCATCCTGGTAGTACTAAGATGTATCAAGACCTTCGACATAATTTTTGGTGGCCAAACATGAAGGGAAAGATAGTAGAATATGTAAATACGTGCTTAACTTGTCAAAACGTTAAGGCCAAACATCAATGACCAAGCGGCTTATTACAATCATTAGAAATTCCAGAATGGAAGTGGGAATACATCACGATGGATTTTGTGGTGGGACTTCCAACTACACAGAGAGGGTACGACGCTATTTGGGTAATAGTGGACCGGTTGATGAAGTCGGCTCACTTTTTGCAAATAAGAGTTAAGTTTAACTTAGATCAGTTAGCTAAACTCTATGTTAAGAAAATTATTTCAAGATATTAGGTGCCAATTTCGATAGTGTCAGATCGTGATCTACGATTCATATCAAACTTTTGGAGAAGTCTACAAGAACAAATGGGGACGCAGTTGAAGTTAAGCACAACTTATCATCCACAAATAGATGGGCATAGTGAAAGAATAATTCAGACGTTAAAAGATATGCTAAGATCTTGCGTCTTGAATTTCAAAGGTAGTTGGGATGATCATCTACCATTAGTAGAGTTTGCATATAACAACAGTTTTCATGCAAGCATAGGCATGCTGCCTTACGAAGCTTTATATAGGAGGAAGTGTAGAACACAATTGTGTTAGGATGAAGTAGGAAAACGCCGAATGCTAGGACCTAAAATGTACAACAAACATCATATATAGTTAAGTTGATACGAATGCGACTGATAGCAGCTTAAGACAGACATAAAAAGTATGCAGATCCTCATCGAATGATAAGAAGATTTGAAGTCGGCTCGTATGTTTTTCTAAAGGTATCTCCCTAGAAAGGAAAAATACACTTTGGGAAGAAGGGAAAGTTAAGTCCTAGGTTTATAGGATCTTTTGAGATATTAAAAAGGGTAGGAGAGGTAGATTACATGGTAGCATTACCTCCAGACTTAGAACACATACACAATGTGTTTAATGTATCTGTGTTACGTCTTTATAAGCCAGATTATAAGCACATAATAGAGTATGAGCCTATTCATGTTGAGAAAGACTTGACGTATGAAGAAATGCCTATGCAAATCATTGATAGAAAGGAGGAAGTTCTAAGAAATAAAGTTATACCTTTGGTGAAGGTAGTATGGAGGAACCACGATGCCGGAGAAGCAGCGTGGGAACTTGAAGAAAAGATAAAGAAGAATTACCCTCAGTTGTTTGACTAACTTATGGCGAGATTCTGGGGACAAAATCGTTATAAGGGGGGAAGAATGTAACAACCGAGAAAATCGGATTATAATGGAAAATAATTTTATTTGAATAAATAATGAATAAAATTATATTATATGTTATTTATAACGAGTAAGCGTGATAAAGGTTATTCTATAACCTAAAAGAGGAATAATATAGTAGTATTCTGGCTAAGTGCTAGAATTAAAGTGTTTGAATTTCCAAGACGAAAATAAAAGCTTTTTGAGAAATTCTCCAAAAAATACTATTCAATCATTTCTGCTCGGGAATTATTTTTGAACTTTCGGAAAATACGTAACGATAGAATGTTAAGGGAAGATCGATAATCTAATAATAATTCAATTATGATAAACGTAATTTTTTGCCTGTGTACTAAGTCCGAGAATTTTAAGGAAATGGAAGATTTGAATAATAAATGATCGTATAATAAGAAAATTATTATACGAGGGAATGAATACGAGTATAATACAAAGTATTGTATGAGTATATACGAAAGATAACATAACATATATGATGAATGTTATGCGAATTAGTATATGAGAAGAATACGAAGATTATACAGTAAAAGCCTAAACCATTAGTAATGGACTAGTAATATTTTAATGTGGATTTGGCAAGCCCAAGTGAAATTTGTTAAGGCATAAAGATAATTTAATTCAAGTCCAATGTTAGGCCTAAAGTTAATTAAACCTAAGCTCGAACCAAGAACCGAACCTGTGGATCGAACCGATTGGTCACTGGATGAGAAAAACCCATTGGGCAACCCATGTGGGCCCCCCATAGTGAGTCATGGCCGGCCAACTTGGTGGCCAAGCAAAAGGGATAGCTTTGTTAGCATGTTTTCAATAGTAAGGAGGTGGAATAGTAAGGAGGTTGGATGACATTTTGACCTTTGTGCCCTCACCTTATAATTCTATAAATTGGAAGCTTAGTTGTTCATTTGTTGTTTGTTTAATTCCACTAACATCTTAGAGCAATAATATTAAGAGAGAAGTGAGAGCTATTTCAACTAATCAAGGAAGAAGAAGAAAGTTAGAACATCAAAGGTAATGAATCTTTAACCTTTAATCTTCATCTCTTCAATTATAATCTTGATAGAGAAGTGAATATTGGTAGAGCATGTGTCTTAAGAAGTAACAAGGATGGCTATTAGTGGACTTTAAACATTAATAATCATGTTACAAGTGGAATCATAGTCAACTAAGTAAGAAATAATGAAGAACACATAAAAATTTATCATATGTTGTTGATGGACAAGTTTAAAACCATCATATATAGGGTAAGATGTTATATGCTTGGTTAGTATGATATATGTATGAATAATGGAATGAATCCATTTTGAATCGAGTAAAAATCTCAAGTAACAAAGTTATGGCAAAATTTACGAGATTAGACGATAATCGTCGAAATCGCAAAATTCTCAGAAGGATAGTCAAAAGTCACCGTTTAACTCGAAAACCTTATTTTTCGATGGCGTATCGTAGAACTTTTCATTTAAGAGTTGTGGACTCAATTATGGTTGAATTCTGACTTAAAACGAAGAAACTAGCTATGGACGTTCACGAACATTTAATGAACGCGTAATAGAAAATTTAAACCGTGAATTTAATGTTAACAGATTCGGAAACTTAAATTGTCCTAATGAAATCGTAGTATGCAAGATATATGAAATAACGGCTTTTGAACGAACCAATTCTGACTTATAAAAATTAAGTTACGAGTCCGTAAAGGATTGGAAATGAAAAAACTTAAAAAAAAATCAAGGGGTCAGGGCCGGCATCGCAGCGCCGCCCAAGCCTATGAAGATGGCGCTGTAGCACCATACCCGGATCCCAGACACTGATGAATCGTGCTGCAGCGTGACATATAACAAGGAACTTGGCGCCGCATCGCCGGTACTAGACAAGAGGCAGAGAAGAATTAAAATGAATACAAAGAAAGGGAAGTTGATTGAAGGTGAATTATTACCTTAATTAAACTTAAAGTTACATCTTATAAGATG